>CM022948.1:41559005-42159005 GCA_012931725.1 Litsea cubeba | reverse complement strand
CAATTTTGAATCCAAATTGAGAATCTTAATTTTTTTTTTTTATATATATATATATATATTTTTTTTAGATTTTTAATGAACTCATCAGACGACACCATGGCCCAAAACCTTAGTCGAACAGGCTCCCCATTTCTGCAAGCGCGCATGAACGATCGGACCAGGATCAAGGTTTCTCAATTTTGCAATCCAAATTTGAGAAAAATCCTATTTTTTTATATATATATTATATATTTATTTTTTATTTTTATGAATCATCGAAGAGAAAACCATGGCCCAAAACCTAGTCGAACAGGCTCAACATTTCTGCAAGCGCGATGAACGATAGGAACGGATCAAGGTTTCTCAATTTTGAATCCAAATTGAGAAATCTAAAATTTTTTTTATATATATACTATATATTTTTTTTGATTTTTTAATGAACTCATCGAAGAGAAACCATGGCCCAAAACCTTAGTCGAACAGGCTCAACATTCTGCAAGCGCGATGAACGATAGGAACGGATCAAGGTTTCTCAATTTTGAATCCAAAATGACAAATCTGATTTTTTTGTTTTTTTTTTTTTAAAAAAATTTTTTTTTGAAAAGAGAAAGAATGGAAATAAATTCAAAGAATTAGAAATTTCCAAACAAAAAATCTCATCTCATTTTTTTTGCAGAATTCAACATAGGCCACCAATTATAAAGTAGCCAAGGAATCGAGAAAAGAAATATAAGCATAGAGCAAAATATATGATATGCAAATATTTCATTTCTAGCATCGTGTTCTCAAATAAACGAGTCCCACCGGGTGATGCCATCTTGATGGACCGCGCTCCTGCTCGAGTTCCTACCGAGGTCGGCGGACGTGGGAGTCCGTCGGGTCCGACCCTTTCGTGACCGGGGGGCAGGGGCGTGCATCAACATTTCTTTTTTTTTTGCGGGTGTGCCAGGTTTTCTATTTTTACTTGGAATTGCAAGTGGTGATCCGGAGATCAACCTTCGCAAGTAAAAAGGAAATCAACTTCTTTCAAGTTTTCCATTGCACATATATTTAAGAAAAGAGACATTTTTCTTGGTTTGCCGTGAAAGGCGATTTTTTGGCATTTATAGCCGATTTTGGCGTTTATAGCCGATTTTTGGCGTTTATAGCCGATTTTGGCGTTTATAGCCGATTTACAATCCTTATCAACAATGAAAGACAAGAATTGTGATTTTTGTCTCTTTTAAAAAAATACAAACTACAATGAAAAGCAAGAAAAGGAGGATCTAACTTCTCAGGAGATTGTGGGGGACTCGTTTAGATTGACGGTCGCAAGCCATATGTGGACTTCGCCATCATCCATGCAGATGAGAACAGAGGATGCTATTGATTCGCTTGGCTTGGCTATAACCTCGGGTTTTTAGAAGACAAAGACCAAAGGAAGGTCCTATGTCCAATAAAAAACCGAGTAGACGGGCTGAAAAGCCACATCTAAGCCATTGGAGGCAGGAGGAGAAGGCAAGGACCTTGGGGGGGGGGTACCCCCCAAGGGACTTTTATCACCTTGTTGCAGTGGCCGGTGTAGAACTTCCGCAGAGTTTTCTCTCTTTTTCTTTTCTCTGGATTTCTGACTGCTGTCTGATGTTTGTTGTGTGTTTTTCCGATGATCTGGATTCCTTTGGAGTGCTCTCCTATTTATAGGCTCTTGGTAGCCATTTAGGAGAGCTTATGGGCTTTTAATGTCATTAAGCCACATAATGGGAGGAGTTACAAAATTGAATTGTTTATTTTGTAACTCCTTTTTCTTGGCTTCTGATTGGCCGGAGGAGATTAAGGGCATTTAATCGCCTTTAATCGCCATGATGGGAGGAGTTTCATGGGTTAAATGCCATGAATTTCTTGACTTGTAACTCCCGAATGCTTGCTTCTGATTGGGCCGTCCAAAGAAATGGATTAATGACTGTAATAAAGCTAGTCAATTAATCGCATTAAGTGGTCGCCGAGCAGCTGAAGAGTCGCGGGCCGTGCCACGTCTTTTGGAATTCTTCTGTCGATGATCATCGATGGATCTTCATGTAGATCGACATCAGATGACCATGTAATTTCAGGTGCTTGTTGCCAACAGCGGGTCGGTGCCATCTGTCCTGTCGATTTCTCGATCGGTCGGGTGGAAAGCACACTTTTTTTGGTTGACCGGGTGGCGATCAATACTGTCTTCGATACTTTTGATGATTTACCCGTGTTTTGGACGGATATCAGAGGACTTGGTGTCTCAAAAGCATGAATTTTGGAAAGTACCAGAGGCTGGGCTCCTCGAATCGCGAAAAAAAACGGCGAAAACCGGGGTTTCCGGGGCTTTCCCGGCGACCCCGGGGTCCATGGTCGCCGGCGACCCTGGCCCAGGGTCGCAGGGGCCTGCGACCTTGGGCCAGGGTCGCAGGGGCCTGCGACCCTGGGGGGGTTTTCCCCCTTTTTGGTCCCGTTTTGCGTCCGTTTTTGCTCTTTTTTTATTCTTTTTTCTTCTGTACTTTTCTTTGACATTTTGATCATTTATTGGCCTGATTTCTTTGTAGGAAACCTGATGAGAATCCTTGCATTTTATTTTGCAAAGTTCCCAATTTCCTGAGAAAGCCGAAGACTTTGTCGCGCAGAGCTGCCGATTTTCTGTCAAAAGCTGAAACTGGGTCAAACGATGTCGGAATGACCTGAAATTTGGTGTGAAGCCTGCTGAGCAATAAATAAGACCAACCATAGGCTTTTGTTTGAGTTTTGAAGCCGTTTGGGGTCCTATCACCTGTAGACTTGCTTTTTGTCGCGATGAAGATGTCGCGGTTTGATGTGCGGTCAACCGATGTCCGATTGACTTGAAATTTGACAGGGAACCTATTGGAGTCATTTTAAGATGATCCATAGGTTCTGTCTTGGAAACCATGGTCCCGGAGAGTTTTACCGCCGAGAGGCTTGATTTGGCTGTTGGAGAAGCGAAGTTAGGCCAAATGATCTTGAAATGGCTTGAAACTTCTTGTGTACTCCTCTTTTGGCTGTCTGGATGAATCTTGCAGTTTTTGTTTGATTCTGACAAGATTTGATATTTGGAAGCAGCATTGCCTATTTATGGCTGGTTGCGACTTCATGTAGCTCTTTGTATCTTGGAAAGGCAAAGTGACATTTTTGGTGTCAACACTCCGAACTGGATAGCCTTATTATCCTTAATATGAGATGATAGCAGTCAAGGGTACGAGGCACGGAGTATCGGGTATAGCTAATCCATTATTGTGTTTCCCGACAGTTAATAATGCATACCTTTTATAAACCCCGCTTCTTGTTGACACCAAAAATGTCACTTTGCCTCTTCAAGATCCAAAGAGCTACATGAAGTCGCAACCTGCCATAAATAGGCAATGCTACTTCCAAAAAATCAAATCTTGTCAGAATCAAACAAAAACAGCAAGATCATTCAAGATAGCCAAAAGAGGAGTACACAAGAAGTTTCAGGCCATTTCAAAATCATTTGGCCTAACTTCGCTTCTCCGGCAGCTGAAAAGGAGCTCCCGGCGGCGAAAACATCGGAGACACCAAATCTTCGATCAGAGCCGATGGATGGTCTCGAAATACATCCAAAAAGCTCCACGTCAAGTTCCGAGTCAAACCGACAACGTTTGACCCTACATCAACCCTCGAACAACTAAATCAAGCCTCTCGGCGGTGAGAACCACCGAGGCCATCACTCATCAGATAGAGCACATGGGCGGCTTCAAAATACTTACAAAGGGCTACACGTCAAATTTCAGGTCATTTCGACAACATTTGACCATAGTTTGACGCTCAGAAGCCAAATCAGGCCTCTCGGCGGCGAAGCTCCCCGGGACCATGGTTTCCAAGATAGAGCCTATGGATCATCTTAAAATGACTCCAATAGGTTCCCTGTCAAATTTCAAGTCAATCGGACATCGGTTTACCGCACATCAAACCGCGACATCTTCATCGCGACAAAAGCAAGTCTACTGGTGATAGGACCCCAAACGGCTTCAAAACTCAAAGAAAAGCCTATGGTTAGTCTTATTTATTGCTCAGCAGACTTCACCCCAAATTTCAGGTCATTCCGACATCGTTTGACCCAGTTTCAGCTTCTAACGGAAAATCAGCAGCTCTGCACAACAAAGTCTTCGGCTTTCTCAGAAAATTGGAAACTTTGCAAAATAAAATTCAAGGATTCTCATCAGGTTTTCTACAGGGAAATCAGGCTAATAAATGATCAAAAATGTCAAGGAAAAATACTGAAGAAAAAAGAATCGAAAAACAGCAAAAACGGACACAAAACGGGACAAAAGGGGGAAACCCCCTGCGACCCTGGGCCAGGGTCGCCGGCGACCCTGGGGCCCGTGATCGCCCGGTGGGCCTCGGAAACCCCGTTTTTCGCCGTTTTTTCGTGATTCGAAGCGTCGGCCCCTGGTATTTTCCAAAATTCATACTGTTGAGACACCAAATCCTCTGACATCCGTCAAAAACTATGGGTTATCATCAAGAGTATCGAAAATCTACATTGATCGCCAACTGGTCAACCAAAAAAAGTGTGCTTTCTACCGGACCGATCGAGAAATCGACAGGATAGATGGTACCGACCCGCTGTTGGCAACCAACACCTGAAGTTACATGGTCATCCGATGTCGATCTACATGAAGATCCATCGATGATCATCGCCAGAAGAATAACAAAAGACGCGGCACGGCCCGCGACTCTTCAATTGCACGGCGACCACTTAATGCGATTAATTGACTAGCTTTGTTACAGTCATTAATCCATTTCTTTGGACGGCCCAATCAGAAGCAAGCATCCGGGAGTTACAAGTCAAGAGATTCATGGCATTTAACCCATGAAACTCCTCCCATCTTGGCGATTAAAGGCGATTAATTGCCCTCAATCTCCTCCGGCCAATCAGAAGCCAAGAAAAAGGGGTTACAAAATAAAGAACTCAATTTTGTAACTCCTCCCTTTATATAGCTTTATGACAATTAAGGCTCATAAACCCTCCTAAATGGCTACCTAAAAGCCTATAAATAGGAGAGCATTCCAAAGAAATCCAAATCGGAAAAACGAGACAGATCCCAGATCAGAAAAAAGCACAGAAATTCAGAGAAAGAAAGAGAGAAAACTCTGCAGAAGTTCTATACCGACCACCGCTACAAGGTGACAAAAGTCCCTTGGAGGGTACCCCCCCAAGGTCCTTGCCTTCTCCTTCTGCCTCCAAATGGCTTAGACATGGCTTTTCAGCCCGTCTACTTGGTTTTTTATTGGACATAGGACCTCCTTTTGGTCTTTGTCCTCTAAAAACCTGAGGTTATAGCCAAGCCAAGCGAATCAATAGCATCCTCTGTTCTCATCTGCATGGATGATGGCGAAGTCCACATATGGCTTGCGACCGTCAATCTGAACGGGTCCCCCACAATCTCCTGAGAAGTTAGATCCTCCTTTTCTTGCTTTTCATTGTAGTTTGTATTTTTTTTAAAGAGACAAAAATCACAACTCTTGTCTTTCATTATTGACAAGGATTGTAAATCGATTATAAACGCCAAAATCAGCTATAAACGCCAAAAATCGGCTATAAATGCCAAAATCAGCTATAAATGCTAAAAAAATCGCCTTTCACGGCAAATCAAGAAAATGTCTATTTTCTTAAATATATGTGCAATGGAAAACTTGAAAGAAGTTGATTTCTTTTTTACTTGCGAAGGTTGATCTCCGGATTACCACTTGCAATTCTAAGTAAAAATAGAAATCTGGCACACCCACACAAAAGAAATGTTGATGCACGCCTTTGCCCCCCGGTTACGAAAGGGTCGGACCCAACGGACTCCCACGTCCGCCGACCTCGGTAGAACCAGGCAAAAGCGCGGTCCATCAAGCTGGCACACCCGGTGGGACCCGTTCATTTGAGAACACGATGCTAGAAATGAAATATTTGCATATCATATCTTTTGCTCTATGCTTATATTTCTTTTCTCGATTCCTTGGCTACTTTCTAATTGGTGGCCTATGTTGGATTCCGCATCTAAAAAAAATGAGATGAGATTTTTTTTTGGGAATTTCTAATTCTTTGAATTTATTTCCACTCTTTCTCTTTTCAAAAAAAATAAATAAAAAAAATAAAATATCAGATTTTTCATTTTGGATTCAGAATTGAGAAACCTTGATCCGTTCCTATCGTTCATCGCGCTTGCAGAAATGTTGAGCTTGTCCGACTAAGGTTTGGGCCATCGTTTCTCTTCGAAGAGTTCATTAAAGATCTAAGAAAAAAAAATTAGATTTCTCAGTTTGAATTCAAAATTGAGAAACCTTGATCCGTTCCTATCATTCATCGCACTTGCAGAAATGTTGAGCCTGTTCGACTAAGGTTTTGGGCCATCGTTTCTCTTCGATGAGTTCATTAAAGATAAATATATATATATATAAACAAAAAAACAAAAAAAAGACATAGACCACTAAGGTTAAACCAACTGCGTTCTTTGATCATTCTTTGATCATGGTTGATTCAAGAAAAGTATTGTCCAGAGTGTGGAGACAGCTTGACTGTTCTAGGCAAGAGTCCTCCAAACGGGTTTATTAAGTAATCCTACCCTTACCTGGGGGCAATTCTATCAATCGAGATTTCATAAGACCGGGTTAGGAGGCCTATGTGTACTCTCTCGTCTTTTAAATAATTTTTTCTCAAAAATAAATTTTTAAAAATAAAAATTAAAAAAAATTTAAAAAAAAAATTCAAAAAAATAATCTTAAAAATAAATAAATAAAAAATAGAAAAAATAATTTTTTTTAAAAAAAATCTTCAAAAAAAAAAACTTCCATCATTTTGGGTTTAGATTGGAGAAATCTTGGTCTTCTCCTTTCTGAGCACTGGCGCTCGCGGAAATCGCTGAGCCCATGTTCAGATTGGAGTGCCTTTTGCTCTCTTTGATGAACCCGATATTGGCCTTTCAAAAAAAAAAAACTCGTCATTTTTGGATTTAGATCCGAGAAATTATGGTTCATTTCTTTCTGAGCACTGGCGCTCGCGGAAATCGCTGAGCTCGTGTTCAGATCGGAATACCATCTGCTCTCTTTGATGAATCCAATCTTGACCTTTCAAAATAGAGAATCTCATCTCATGGATGCGGTCTCAAAACATTTGTGTCTAGCGGTATTAGTACGCCCTTTCAGGGTCTACTGTATTGCAACCGGCACATTTGTAACTCCAACTTTATATTCTTCTTACCTCGAGTAAGCTCTGTTTCTCAATAAGTCGAATTTAAGTTCACAATTGCTTCTAGCAGTCACTGGGACGCTCATCATGGGCTTACCATACCTGCGATCAGAACAATTGTACCCTCTATGACATTTTTCCTTCTTCATATTGCTTGGGTAATCTCTATCGAGCGATTTGAAAAGACAAAACCATAGAACTTCCCATTTATGATCATTATATTCTTGTGATTACTAATGGATGTGGTCTTGTTTCAGAAATTTTCGAAAAAAACTAACAAAAACAGCATCACTTACCATTACTTTCGATGAGAACAAGCACCAACTCATGCTTCAACAGAAGCAAACTACGCGCACCTACAAGCGCCCCATCAGCTGCCTAAGCATCAACTCCCTCGGCAACTCTCTGAGCTCCGGGAAGACCTCGACTCCCCGGACTATTGTCTTTGGGACGCTGGGACCATTCCCACTTCCCGAGGAACAAGCTGCTCCTTCCAAGAAGCAGAAACTCGCCTCTCAACGTGTCACTACCGTGACACCAAAGGCGGAAACCAGAAGGCCCGAAGCCCGTGGCAGCCCCACGAAGCCTCGACCAGCAAACGACCAGGTCTATCCCAAAACTTGGTCCCCAAGACCTTCACCAAAACAGAGAAGGTCCCAAACATCCACTAAGCCAGCATTCCTGGCCCCACTTAAGGAGAATTAGTTCTACCCTCTTGCCTACATGAAAGAGGAGAGACCCATCTCCAATCTGACTCTCAAGTCAAACCAGCATGAGCCGGCTTGTTCCTACAAGCCCAAAATCAGATCATGCATCACAAGGCCTCCGCAAGCACCTGCTAAGGCCTACAAACCTGCAGTTCGAACCTTCATCTCTACAGGGGCCGAACTCCAAAAATTCAAAGCTTCACTGCAACAAGCGAAGGACAGGGTTCGCATCCTATCCTTGCCCAGCTGCAAAAAAAAGACAAGCTCGGCTGCTGCGCCCGAGGGAGCACATGCTTCATCGTCAAAGCCCAGCCAGAGCTGACCGAAGCTCAAATTGCTCGTCGTATATGCCGCCGCGCGTCGTATCGGCAAAAGAGACTAGAGAAGCAAAGGACCCAGCCTCCTACACTTCAAGTCTCTCCCAAATGGGTCAAAAAAGAAAGACCCAACCAAGTTGTTGCTGTCCATATGGTTGGAAAAACCATAAGGCGCCAAAAGTCAGCAACAAAAATCCATGTCCGACGTCCGATGACCCGCAGCGTCTCCAGGACAGGAAGACATTCAGAAGAATCCCCTGCTCCTTCAAGCAAAGGACGGCAGAGTGATCCTTCCTCAAGCTCTTCTTCAAAAAGAATGAGCCCCAGCTCAGTCACCAGGACAATTTCTTCATTCGAATCACGAAGGATGAACGTCTTGGCTACAAATTCTGAGCCACCACCCCGCAATCCACCTCAAGATGATGCAATCACCCGCATCCAGCAGTTGGAACAAGGCCAACAGAGGATTGAAACTCTGATGGAAAACCTTCTCCTCGCCTTCCAAAATCAGGCGAACAATGAACTGAAAGACCAAGATCGAATCCTAGAGGGGGGGGGGGTGAATAGGATGCAATTAAAAATTTAAGCCACTTTTAAACATTTTGATTTTTAGGTAACTTATGCTTTGATGATAGCAAGCTAGCTTCATAAAAGAGAGAGTTATTTGAGTCAATCATACACATTCAAAAGACAAACACATCTTTTAATCAAGCTCATACCCAATTAAGAGTTCAACAATCATGAAAAGGAAAGTAACCACAAATCACCATAACACAATCAAATATAGTGGTTCGGCCAAGATGCCTACATCCACTCCCGGTAACCTTACCGGATTTCACTAGTCAATTCAAGGTTTAGGATCACCTCAAACCTTACAACCACATCATTATGCTTTTCAAGGTTAAGCATGAACCTTTACAACACTATATGTGCTTTTCAAGGCTAAGCACCAACCATTACAACATTGATTTTTCTCTTAAGTGAAATGCCTATTTGTGCATGGGTAAGAGAACAAGTAAAACACAGTGGTTTGCCTCTAGATAGGCTGAATGGACAATGATAATGTTTATGACTAATGCATGAACTAGAAAATTCACTTTCTCTTTTTTAAAAAGATGTAACTTCAATTAATGCAAAGGATGATGATCAAATGTAAGAGAAAGAGTTGCATTACTCAACACATGGTTTGTCAAAAGTTCAAACTTAAAACAATTAGTTTTGAAAGTTAATGTTCAAAAACACATGTGAATGAGAAGACTTATGTTGATTTCATAATGCAAATACTTTTCAAAGATCAAGGCATGTTATGAAATGAAACAACATCTTTAGAAAAGGCCTAACACTTTGATCATGCTCAGGAAAACAAAGATTAAAAGTCTAAGCATGAAAAAGAGATAGAGATTTAGAAAGCACACCCATTTTAAAGGTCAAAGATTGAAAGGTTGAAAATGCTTCCATGATCCCTTTTGAAAAGCTCTTGTAAAGTTCCTCTCCTTTGGGCTCAGATGATCTCAAAAATTCAGCAAGCTTTCCCAAAGAGAAAGTCACTTTTTATATAAAAAGTGTTCCCAACGGATAGCTATCGGTTAGCCGAGAACTTGGTGTCGGTCAACCGATAGCTTAACGGTCATATGCAACGGCTATATTTTTGAAAAATTTGCTGACCAAGAAACACTTGTCGGTTTGACCGACATCATCGGTCGACCGACCTTGGAACCGACTTAGGAACCGATAAAGCAAAAAGTCCAAAAATGAAGCTTTCTGATATTGGGACCGATGAACTCTCGGTCCGGAGTTTTAAGCACTATCGGTTGACCGATAGGAGCCGAGGATCTGACCGACAGAGAAGATCTGAAAGTTGAAGCTCTCTGGAACTGGAACCGACAGTCTATCGGCTGGGCTCGGTTCTAGTGTCGGCTGACCGATAAGAGCCGACAGAGGGACCGACAGAATGTGGAAGCAGAAAACATAAAGATCTGAAGATTTTTCCAAGTAAAAACAAAGCTTATGAAAGAAAGATATGCAAGAGAAACCTAAGAAGGAGAACATGAATGAGAGAGAGATCAAGATGAGACAATGAATGCATCCAATCAAATTGCAACAAAATAAACACTCTAACAATCTCCCCCTTTGCAATTTGATGGCAACTCTAAGCTTGACACTCTCTCATATGCCACGAACTCAACCACCAACTTCTTTGGACATTTAAGGAGCTTTGGATGCTTTGGGATTTTGGATATTCTGGAGCTTTGGATTTTCTTTTTGGGAGCAACTAGACAAAGCTTCTCCCCCTCAATTTGATAGACCTTGCTTCTACTCCCCCTCAAATTGAGACCGCTTTACATATCATTCTCTCCCCCTTTGACATCTAATTGCAAAGGATCTCGCCCATCTACAGGAAGACACAAACCTTGTCAGTAGCACCTGTTTATAAGAGCTATAATACAGTGAAGATGCAATAACAGGTGATTAGACAACAAGATTTCAGATTTCAGGGCAAGGGCCAATGCCCAAATGATGTCTTAGTTTAATAAATCTTTCATTTCCAAGGGGTTTAGTAAACAGGTCAGCCAATTGAGAATCAGTTGGAACAAAAAGTAACTCAATAGAGCCTTGGTCAGCATGATCACGCAAAAAGTGATAGCGAATGTCAATGTGTTTAGTGCGAGAATGCTGAACAGGATTTTTAGATATGCTAATGGCACTTGAGTTATCACACATGATAGGCATACAATGTTGTGGGACATTATAATCTAACAAGGTTTGTTTCATCCACAACAATTGAGCACAACAGCTACCTGCAGCTATGTATTCAGCTTCTGCAGTAGACAAGGATACTGAATTTTGCTTTTTGCTATGCCAAGCGACTAAGCAATTTCCTATGAAGTAGCAACATCCACTGGTGCTTTTCCTATCATCTATTGATCCCGCCCAATCAGCATCACTATATCCAATCAATTGTAAAGATGAGTCACAAGGATACCAGATGCCATAATGTGATGTCCCATTGATATATTTAAAGATACGTTTAACAGCTTTGAGATGGGATTCACGAGGATCCGATTGATATCTGGCACAGATTCCAACACTGAAAGAGAGATCAGGTCTACTAGCAGTAAGATAGAGAAGGCTTCCTATCATACTACGATAGAGTTTTTGGTCTACTTTGGTGCCTTTGAGGTCACTAGACAGTTTTGAAGTAGATCCCATGGGGTTGATATTAGGCTTGGAGGTTTCTAGACCAAACTTCTTAACAATTTCTAAGGCAAATTTGGATTGGCTAAGAAAAATTCCTCGCTCGGTTTGGTTGACCTGGAGACCTAAGAAGAACTGCAGGGGACCGACTAGACTCATCTCAAAGGTGGAGCTCATTAACTCTGAGAATCCTTGAGCCAATTTGTCTGATGTGGATCCAAACACTATGTCATCAACATAGACTTGAGCTACAAGAATGTCTTGATCAATTTTCTTGATAAACAAGGTCTTATCAACTTTCCCACAATTAAAATCATTTTCAATCAGATGAGTTGTGAGCTTTTCATACCAAGCCCTTGGTGCTTGTTTTAATCCATAAAGAGCTTTCTTGAGTTTGTAGACATACTCAGGATGATGAGGGTCCTCAAAGCCTTCTGGTTGGGTAACATAAACATCCTCTTCAATTTCTCCATTCAGGAAGGCACTTTTGACATCCATCTGAAATAGTTTAATTCTCATGCTACTCGCATAACTCAATAGGATCCTTATAGACTCCAATCGGGCTACAGGAGCAAAGGTTTCTTCAAAATCAATTCCTTCTATTTGGGCATATCCTTTTGCTACTAGTCTTGCCTTGTTTCTCACAACATTACCAGATTCATCTGATTTGTTCTTGTATATCCACTTAGTACCAATTGGATTTTTCTCTGTAGGTAATGGAACAAGATCCCAAACATTATTTTTCCTAAATTGATTCAATTCTTCTTGCATAGCTTCCATCCATTCTGATTTTGATTCAGCTTCTGAAAAATTCTTGGGCTCAATTTGAGAGACAAAAGAGTAATGTGCACATAAGTTATGAACTTGTCTCCGGGTCATGACCCCACTACTGATATCTCCAATAATATTCTCCAATGTATGATCTTTCATGAGTTTGGTTGGAACTGTAGCTTTGGATGGGATGATATCATTTTTGGCTTTAGGAGTTGGTTGATCAGTAACATATTCAACTTCATCATCATCTTGAAGAGTTCTTCCAATTTGATTCATATCATCGATGACAACATGAGCTGACTCCATTATGGTCATAGTTCTATGATTAAACACTCTGTAAGCTTTGCTCCTTTCAGAATAGCCTAGGAAGATTCCTTCATCAGATTTAGGCTCGAATTTCTCCAACTGCTCCCTATCTCTTAGAATATAACATTTGCTTCCGAACACTTTCAAATACCCTAAATTAGGTTTTCTTTCAAAATAAAGCTCATACGGGGTCTTGTTGGTATTCTTGGTGAGATAGACTCTATTTATAATATAGCAGGCAGTGTTCACAGCTTCAGCCCATAGATTACGAGGAAGATTCTTTTCATTGAGCATGGTCCTAGCCATTTCTTGAATCACTCTATTTCTTCTTTCTGCTACTCCATTTTGTTGAGGAGTCTTAGGAGCTGAATATTGATGATTGATCCCATGATTTTCACAAAATTTGGCAAATTTTTCATTCTCAAATTCTCCTCCATGATCACTTCTGATCTTCTGAATTTTACAATCTTTTTCAACTTGTATCTTGTTGCAAATTCTTATGATATTGTCTACAGCATCTGATTTAGCATGGAGAAAAGCAATCCAACCAAAACGAGAATAATCGTCTACCATAACCAGAATAAATTTCTTTCCTCCAATACTTTGCACGGGTGCAGGTCCAATCAAGTCCATATGGATTAATTCTAGAGGACGAGACGACGATATATCCTTTAAACCTTTGAAACTCTTTTTTATTTGTTTACCCAGTTGGCATGCCTTACAGATTTCAGACTTTTCAGCAGACAACTTGGGAATTCCTTTCACAATCTCATTCTTGGACAGGATCTTCATCAATTTAAAGTTTATGTGACCCATCCTTTGGTGCCATAAGTAATTCTCTTGATTTCTGGTTATCAAGCACCTAGATTCATTGTCATCACATTCTTCTATAATGTAGATATTCCCTTTTGTCCTTGACCCAGTAAGGATAACTTGGTTAGTTTTATCATTTACTACCTTGCATGAAAGCCTGTCAAAGACAACTTTGTTTCCCTTGTCACACAATTGGCTAATGCTAAGGAGATTATGCTTCAATCCTTCCACAAGAAATACATCATTCAGAGTTGGTATTTGATCTCCCTTCACACTTCCCTTGCCAATGATTTGAGCTTTACTATTGTCTCCAAAAGACACATTTCCTCCATCATATTCCACTATAGAGCTGAATCTAGATCGGTCTCCTGTCATGTGTTTAGAACAACCACTATCTAAAAACCAAGTAGGATTTTCTTTTGCTTTTAAAGCGGTTTGCACTATGAGACTCTCAAGGTGTGTTTGTTTAACCATCCATCTAGACAGAGGAGATTTGTAGGGAATGGTCTTGGGGACAAATTTAAAAGATACTTTAGAGGGATTGTTGAGAGATAACCTATTTTTATAAGGGCAATTGGGAACCAAATGACCTCTATGATTGCAAAAATGACAAGTCCATCTAGTGGTAAAACTTCTCTCAACTATAGGTTTGCGGACACTCTTAGTAAGTATTTGAGAGCTGTCCTTCATGTTGCAAGGGGAGCCTTCAAAACCTACACCACTCTTGTCACCATAGATTTTATGCATGCCTAACATTTGATAAAACTTGTCATTTCCCAAGGTGAATTTTTCAACAATGAATTTTCCTTTGTTGAGTTTTAATTGTAAGGAGTTTGTTTCAAGTTGACTAGACTCAAGCTTGGATTGTAAGCTATGAATGTGATTTTGAGCAAGAGCTAGTTCTTTAGTTAGGGTGATGAATTTATGTTCCAAATTGACTTTGTCATTTATGGTTAGTTTCAATTCATCTTTTAGAACATTTACTTCATTGACCAGTTTTTTGGATTCTTCTTTTAACATTTTATTTTTCTTAATTAAGATCTCAGAATTTTCATATAGATCATTGTAAGCTTGTTGGATCTCAACTTCATCATCTTCTTCATGAGTTTCCTCTTCCCCTAATGTGTCATCTATTAATGTGTTATGATCATTTATCTCTTCGACAGAGGCAATAAGAAGCCAATTAGGAGGATTTTCATCTTCATCATTCTGGGATTCATTTTTGTCACTATCTTCATCTTCGTCATCCCAAGTTATGTTCAATGCTTTCTTTGCTTTCTTATCCCCTCTTTCAAATTCTTTAGGAGTGGAGCAATTTTGAGCAATATGTCCAAACCCCTTGCAATTATAACATTGCACATCCTTTTTGATAAAAGAACTTTTGGAACTTCTTGGAAATCTAGAGCTTTTGCTGCTTTCATCAGATTTTCTAATGTTTTTGTTATTCTTAAAGAATTTCTTAAAGTTCTTGACAAGAAGAGCATTGTCATCATCACTATCATCTTCACTTTCATTTTCATTAGTCTGAGAGGTAAAGGCAACTCCTTTCTTTTTATCTTTAACTTCAAAATCTAGTTCATATGTGAGAAGATTTCCTCTTAGCTCTTCAATTTTAATTTGATCCACATTTTTACTCTCAGTTATGGCAATAATCTTTGGTTTGAATCTTTTAGGAAGAGATCTTAAAATTTTTCTTAACAGTTTTAGATTCATCCATCTTTTCTCCTAGTCCTATGAGAGAGTTGATTAATTCCATAATCTTTGTGTAGAACTCATCAAAAGTTTCCTCTTCTAGCATTTTAATATCTTCTAGCTTAGAGGTCAACATTTGAATTTTGGCTATCTTGACCTGATCTGTACCTTCATGGGTGGTCTCTAGGGTGTCCCACACTTCCTTAGCAGTATTGCAATTGACAACTCTATTGAATTCCTCTTGAGATAAGGCACAATATAAAGAGTTTTTTGCTTTAGCATTAAGATTAGCTCTATCCTTTTCCCCTTGAGTCCAAGCACTTTTAGGTTTGAGAGTTAAGGATATAATATTGCCTTCAGAATCCTTTTCTGTGGCAGTGGGTAGATGATAACCTTCTTCAATGATGTTCCACACATCTAAACTTTGAGATTCCAGGAACACTTGCATCCTAATTCTCCAATACCTATAATGTGTTCCATTAAACAGAGGTGGTCTATTGGTGGCATTGCCCTCACCCAGATGAGATTGCATAGTGGCAACAAAAGAAACACACTTACTAGGATTCAACTCTAGGCTGTAAGACCTAAAACCAGAGCAACCTAGCTCTGATACCAATTGAAAGACCAAGATCGAATCCTAGAGGGGGGGGGGGGTGAATAGGATGCAATTAAAAATTTAAGCCACTTTTAAACATTTTGATTTTTAGGTAACTTATGCTTTGATGATAGCAAGCTAGCTTCATAAAAGAGAGAGTTATTTGAGTCAATCATACACATTCAAAAGACAAACACATCTTTTAATCAAGCTCATACCCAATTAAGAGTTCAACAATCATGAAAAGGAAAGTAACCACAAATCACCATAACACAATCAAATATAGTGGTTCGGCCAAGATGCCTACATCCACTCCCGGTAACCTTACCGGATTTCACTAGTCAATTCAAGGTTTAGGATCACCTCAAACCTTACAACCACATCATTATGCTTTTCAAGGTTAAGCATGAACCTTTACAACACTATATGTGCTTTTCAAGGCTAAGCACCAACCATTACAACATTGATTTTTCTCTTAAGTGAAATGCCTATTTGTGCATGGGTAAGAGAACAAGTAAAACACAGTGGTTTGCCTCTAGATAGGCTGAATGGACAATGATAATGTTTATGACTAATGCATGAACTAGAAAATTCACTTTCTCTTTTTAAAAAGATGTAACTTCAATTAATGCAAAGGATGATGATCAAATGTAAGAGAAAGAGTTGCATTACTCAACACATGGTTTGTCAAAAGTTCAAACTTAAAACAATTAGTTTTGAAAGTTAATGTTCAAAAACACATGTGAATGAGAAGACTTATGTTGATTTCATAATGCAAATACTTTTCAAAGATCAAGGCATGTTATGAAATGAAACAACATCTTTAGAAAAGGCCTAACACTTTGATCATGCTCAGGAAAACAAAGATTAAAAGTCTAAGCATGAAAAAGAGATAGAGATTTAGAAAGCACACCCATTTTAAAGGTCAAAGATTGAAAGGTTGAAAATGCTTCCATGATCCCTTTTGAAAAGCTCTTGTAAAGTTCCTCTCCTTTGGGCTCAGATGATCTCAAAAATTCAGCAAGCTTTCCCAAAGAGAAAGTCACTTTTATATAAAAAGTGTTCCCAACGGATAGCTATCGGTTAGCCGAGAACTTGGTGTCGGTCAACCGATAGCTTAACGGTCATATGCAACGGCTATATTTTTGAAAAATTTGCTGACCAAGAAACACTTGTCGGTTTGACCGACATCATCGGTCGACCGACCTTGGAACCGACTTAGGAACCGATAAAGCAAAAAGTCCAAAAATGAAGCTTTCTGATATTGGGACCGATGAACTCTCGGTCCGGAGTTTTAAGCACTATCGGTTGACCGATAGGAGCCGAGGATCTGACCGACAGAGAAGATCTGAAAGTTGAAGCTCTCTGGAACTGGAACCGACAGTCTATCGGCTGGGCTCGGTTCTAGTGTCGGCTGACCGATAAGAGCCGACAGAGGGACCGACAGAATGTGGAAGCAGAAAACATAAAGATCTGAAGATTTTTCCAAGTAAAAACAAAGCTTATGAAAGAAAGATATGCAAGAGAAACCTAAGAAGGAGAACATGAATGAGAGAGAGATCAAGATGAGACAATGAATGCATCCAATCAAATTGCAACAAAATAAACACTCTAACAATCTCCCCCTTTGCAATTTGATGGCAACTCTAAGCTTGACACTCTCTCATATGCCACGAACTCAACCACCAACTTCTTTGGACATTTAAGGAGCTTTGGATGCTTTGGGATTTTGGATATTCTGGAGCTTTGGATTTTCTTTTTGGGAGCAACTAGACAAAGCTTCTCCCCCTCAATTTGATAGACCTTGCTTCTACTCCCCCTCAAATTGAGACCGCTTTACATATCATTCTCTCCCCCTTTGACATCTAATTGCAAAGGATCTCGCCCATCTACAGGAAGACACAAACCTTGTCAGTAGCACCTGTTTATAAGAGTTATAATACAGTGAAGATGCAATAACAGGTGATTAGACAACAAGATTTCAGATTTCAGGGCAAGGGCCAATGCCCAAATGATGTCTTAGTTTAATAAATCTTTCATTTCCAAGGGGTTTAGTAAACAGGTCAGCCAATTGAGAATCAGTTGGAACAAAAAGTAACTCAATAGAGCCTTGGATCAGCATGATCACGCAAAAAGTGATAGCGAATGTCAATGTGTTTAGTGCGAGAATGCTGAACAGGATTTTTAGATATGCTAATGGCACTTGAGTTATCACACATGATAGGCATACAATGTTGTGGGACATTATAATCTAACAAGGTTTGTTTCATCCACAACAATTGAGCACAACAGCTACCTGCAGCTATGTATTCAGCTTCTGCAGTAGACAAGGATACTGAATTTTGCTTTTTGCTATGCCAAGCTACTAAGCAATTTCCTATGAAGTAGCAACATCCACTGGTGCTTTTCCTATCATCTATTGATCCCGCCCAATCAGCATCACTATATCCAATTAATTGTAAAGATGAGTCACAAGGATACCAGATGCCATAATGTGATGTCCCATTGATATATTTAAAGATACGTTTAACAGCTTTGAGATGGGACTCACGAGGATCCGATTGATATCTGGCACAGATTCCAACACTGAAAGAGAGATCAGGTCTACTAGCAGTAAGATAGAGAAGGCTTCCTATCATACTACGATAGAGTTTTTGGTCTACTTTGGTGCCTTTGAGGTCACTAGACAGTTTTGAAGTAGATCCCATGGGGTTGCTATTAGGCTTGGAGGTTTCTAGACCAAACTTCTTAACAATTTCTAAGGCAAATTTGGATTGGCTAAGAAAAATTCCTCGCTCGGTTTGGTTGACCTGGAGACCTAAGAAGAACTGCAGGGGACCGACTAGACTCATCTCAAAGGTGGAGCTCATTAACTCTGAGAATCCTTGAGCCAATTTGTCTGATGTGGATCCAAACACTATGTCATCAACATAGACTTGAGCTACAAGAATGTCTTGATCAATTTTCTTGATAAACAAGGTCTTATCAACTTTCCCACAATTAAAATCATTTTCAATCAGATGAGTTGTGAGCTTTTCATACCAAGCCCTTGGTGCTTGTTTTAATCCATAAAGAGCTTTCTTGAGTTTGTAGACATACTCAGGATGATGAGGGTCCTCAAAGCCTTCTGGTTGGGTAACATAAACATCCTCTTCAATTTCTCCATTCAGGAAGGCACTTTTGACATCCATCTGAAATAGTTTAATTCTCATGCTACTCGCATAACTCAATAGGATCCTTATAGACTCCAATCGGGCTACAGGAGCAAAGGTTTCTTCAAAATCAATTCCTTCTATTTGGGCATATCCTTTTGCTACTAGTCTTGCCTTGTTTCTCACAACATTACCAGATTCATCTGATTTGTTCTTGTATATCCACTTAGTACCAATTGGATTTTTCTCTGTAGGTAATGGAACAAGATCCCAAACATTATTTTTCCTTAAATTGATTCAATTCTTCTTGCATAGCTTCCATCCATTCTGATTTTGATTCAGCTTCTGAAAAATTCTTGGGCTCAATTTGAGAGACAAAAGAGTAATGTGCACATAAGTTATGAACTTGTCTCCGGGTCATGACCCCACTACTGATATCTCCAATAATATTCTCCAATGTATGATCTTTCATGAGTTTGGTTGGAACTGTAGCTTTGGATGGGATGATATCATTTTTGGCTTTAGGAGTTGGTTGATCAATAACATATTCAACTTCATCATCATCTTGAAGAGTTCTTCCAATTTGATTCATATCATCGATGACAACATGAGCTGACTCCATTATGGTCATAGTTCTATGATTAAACACTCTGTAAGCTTTGCTCCTTTCAGAATAGCCTAGGAAGATTCCTTCATCAGATTTAGGCTCGAATTTCTCCAACTGCTCCCTATCTCTTAGAATATAACATTTGCTTCCGAACACTTTCAAATACCCTAAATTAGGTTTTCTTTCAAAATAAAGCTCATACGGGGTCTTGTTGGTATTCTTGGTGAGATAGACTCTATTTATAATATAGCAGGCAGTGTTCACAGCTTCAGCCCATAGATTACGAGGAAGATTCTTTTCATTGAGCATGGTCCTAGCCATTTCTTGAATCACTCTATTTCTTCTTTCTGCTACTCCATTTTGTTGAGGAGTCTTAGGAGCTGAATATTGATGATTGATCCCATGATTTTCACAAAATTTGGCAAATTTTTCATTCTCAAATTCTCCTCCATGATCACTTCTGATCTTCTGAATTTTACAATCTTTTTCAACTTGTATCTTGTTGCAAATTCTTATGATATTGTCTACAGCATCTGATTTAGCATGGAGAAAAGCAATCCAACCAAAACGAGAATAATCGTCTACCATAACCAGAATAAATTTCTTTCCTCCAATACTTTGCACGGGTGCAGGTCCAATCAAGTCCATATGGATTAATTCTAGAGGACGAGACGACGATATATCCTTTAAACCTTTGAAACTCTTTTTTATTTGTTTACCCAGTTGGCATGCCTTACAGATTTCAGACTTTTCAGCAGACAACTTGGGAATTCCTTTCACAATCTCATTCTTGGACAGGATCTTCATCAATTTAAAGTTTATGTGACCCATCCTTTGGTGCCATAAGTAATTCTCTTGATTTCTGGTTATCAAGCACCTAGATTCATTGTCATCACATTCTTCTATAATGTAGATATTCCCTTTTGTCCTTGACCCAGTAAGGATAACTTGGTTAGTTTTATCATTTACTACCTTGCATGAAAGCCTGTCAAAGACAACTTTGTTTCCCTTGTCACACAATTGGCTAATGCTAAGGAGATTATGCTTCAATCCTTCCACAAGAAATACATCATTCAGAGTTGGTATTTGATCTCCCTTCACACTTCCCTTGCCAATGATTTGAGCTTTACTATTGTCTCCAAAAGAGACATTTCCTCCATCATATTCCACTATAGAGCTGAATCTAGATCGGTCTCCTGTCATGTGTTTAGAACAACCACTATCTAAAAACCAAGTAGGATTTTCTTTTGCTTTTAAAGCGGTTTGCACTATGAGACTCTCAAGGTGTGTTTGTTTAACCATCCATCTAGACAGAGGAGATTTGTAGGGAATGGTCTTGGGGACAAATTTAAAAGATACTTTAGAGGGATTGTTGAGAGATAACCTATTTTTATAAGGGCAATTGGGAACCAAATGACCTCTATGATTGCAAAAATGACAAGTCCATCTAGTGGTAAAACTTCTCTCAACTATAGGTTTGCGGACACTCTTAGTAAGTATTTGAGAGCTGTCCTTCATGTTGCAAGGGGAGCCTTCAAAACCTACACCACTCTTGTCACCATAGATTTTATGCATGCCTAACATTTGATAAAACTTGTCATTTCCCAAGGTGAATTTTTCAACAATGAATTTTCCTTTGTTGAGTTTTAATTGTAAGGAGTTTGTTTCAAGTTGACTAGACTCAAGCTTGGATTGTAAGCTATGAATGTGATTTTGAGCAAGAGCTAGTTCTTTAGTTAGGGTGATGAATTTATGTTCCAAATTGACTTTGTCATTTATGGTTAGTTTCAATTCATCTTTTAGAACATTTACTTCATTGACCAGTTTTTTGGATTCTTCTTTTAACATTTTATTTTTCTTAATTAAGATCTCAGAATTTTCATATAGATCATTGTAAGCTTGTTGGATCTCAACTTCATCATCTTCTTCATGAGTTTCCTCTTCCCCTAATGTGTCATCTATTAATGTGTTATGATCATTTATCTCTTCGACAGAGGCAATAAGAAGCCAATTAGGAGGATTTTCATCTTCATCATTCTGGGATTCATTTTTGTCACTATCTTCATCTTCGTCATCCCAAGTTATGTTCAATGCTTTCTTTGCTTTCTTATCCCCTCTTTCAAATTCTTTAGGAGTGGAGCAATTTTGAGCAATATGTCCAAACCCCTTGCAATTATAACATTGCACATCCTTTTTGATAAAAGAACTTTTGGAACTTCTTGGAAATCTAGAGCTTTTGCTGCTTTCATCAGATTTTCTAATGTTTTTGTTATTCTTAAAGAATTTCTTAAAGTTCTTGACAAGAAGAGCATTGTCATCATCACTATCATCTTCACTTTCATTTTCATTAGTCTGAGAGGTAAAGGCAACTCCTTTCTTTTTATCTTTAACTTCAAAATCTAGTTCATATGTGAGAAGATTTCCTCTTAGCTCTTCAATTTTAATTTGATCCACATTTTTACTCTCAGTTATGGCAATAATCTTTGGTTTGAATCTTTTAGGAAGAGATCTTAAAATTTTTTTAACAGTTTTAGATTCATCCATCTTTTCTCCTAGTCCTATGAGAGAGTTGATTAATTCCATAATCTTTGTGTAGAACTCATCAAAAGTTTCCTCTTCTAGCATTTTAATATCTTCTAGCTTAGAGGTCAACATTTGAATTTTGGCTATCTTGACCTGATCTGTACCTTCATGGGTGGTCTCTAGGGTGTCCCACACTTCCTTAGCAGTATTGCAATTGACAACTCTATTGAATTCCTCTTGAGATAAGGCACAATATAAAGAGTTTTTTGCTTTAGCATTAAGATTAGCTCTATCCTTTTCCCCTTGAGTCCAAGCACTTTTAGGTTTGAGAGTTAAGGATATAATATTGCCTTCAGAATCCTTTTCTGTGGCAGTGGGTAGATGATAACCTTCTTCAATGATGTTCCACACATCTAAACTTTGAGATTCCAGGAACACTTGCATCCTAATTTTCCAATACCTATAATGTGTTCCATTAAACAGAGGTGGTCTATTGGTGGCATTGCCCTCACCCAGATGAGATTGCATAGTGGCAACAAAAGAAACACACTTACTAGGATTCAACTCTAGGCTGTAAGACCTAAAACCAGAGCAACCTAGCTCTGATACCAATTGAAAGACCAAGATCGAATCCTAGAGGGGGGGGGGGTGAATAGGATGCTAATTAAAAATTTAAGCCACTTTTAAACATTTTGATTTTTAGGTAACTTATGCTTTGATGATAGCAAGCTAGCTTCATAAAAGAGAGAGTTATTTGAGTCAATCATACACATTCAAAAGACAAACACATCTTTTAATCAAGCTCATACCCAATTAAGAGTTCAACAATCATGAAAAGGAAAGTAACCACAAATCACCATAACACAATCAAATATAGTGGTTCGGCCAAGATGCCTACATCCACTCCCGGTAACCTTACCGGATTTCACTAGTCAATTCAAGGTTTAGGATCACCTCAAACCTTACAACCACATCATTATGCTTTTCAAGGTTAAGCATGAACCTTTACAACACTATATGTGCTTTTCAAGGCTAAGCACCAACCATTACAACATTGATTTTTCTCTTAAGTGAAATGCCTATTTGTGCATGGGTAAGAGAACAAGTAAAACACAGTGGTTTGCCTCTAGATAGGCTGAATGGACAATGATAATGTTTATGACTAATGCATGAACTAGAAATTCACTTTCTCTTTTTAAAAAGATGTAACTTCAATTAATGCAAAGGATGATGATCAAATGTAAGAGAAAGAGTTGCATTACTCAACACATGGTTTGTCAAAAGTTCAAACTTAAAACAATTAGTTTTGAAAGTTAATGTTCAAAAACACATGTGAATGAGAAGACTTATGTTGATTTCATAATGCAAATACTTTTCAAAGATCAAGGCATGTTATGAAATGAAACAACATCTTTAGAAAAGGCCTAACACTTTGATCATGCTCAGGAAAACAAAGATTAAAAGTCTAAGCATGAAAAAGAGATAGAGATTTAGAAAGCACACCCATTTTAAAGGTCAAAGATTGAAAGGTTGAAAATGCTTCCATGATCCCTTTTGAAAAGCTCTTGTAAAGTTCCTCTCCTTTGGGCTCAGATGATCTCAAAAATTCAGCAAGCTTTCCCAAAGAGAAAGTCACTTTTTATATAAAAAGTGTTCCCAACGGATAGCTATCGGTTAGCCGAGAACTTGGTGTCGGTCAACCGATAGCTTAACGGTCATATGCAACGGCTATATTTTTGAAAAATTGCTGACCAAGAAACACTTGTCGGTTTGACCGACATCATCGGTCGACCGACCTTGGAACCGACTTAGGAACCGATAAAGCAAAAAGTCCAAAAATGAAGCTTTCTGATATTGGGACCGATGAACTCTCGGTCCGAGAGTTTTAAGCACTATCGGTTGACCGATAGGAGCCGAGGATCTGACCGACAGAGAAGATCTGAAAGTTGAAGCTCTCTGGAACTGGAACCGACAGTCTATCGGCTGGGCTCGGTTCTAGTGTCGGCTGACCGATAAGAGCCGACAGAGGGACCGACAGAATGTGGAAGCAGAAAACATAAAGATCTGAAGATTTTTCCAAGTAAAAACAAAGCTTATGAAAGAAAGATATGCAAGAGAAACCTAAGAAGGAGAACATGAATGAGAGAGAGATCAAGATGAGACAATGAATGCATCCAATCAAATTGCAACAAAATAAACACTCTAACAATCTCCCCCTTTGCAATTTGATGGCAACTCTAAGCTTGACACTCTCTCATATGCCACGAACTCAACCACCAACTTCTTTGGACATTTAAGGAGCTTTGGATGCTTTGGGATTTTGGATATTCTGGAGCTTTGGATTTTCTTTTTGGGAGCAACTAGACAAAGCTTCTCCCCCTCAATTTGATAGACCTTGCTTCTACTCCCCCTCAAATTGAGACCGCTTTACATATCATTCTCTCCCCCTTTGACATCTAATTGCAAAGGATCTCGCCCATCTACAGGAAGACACAAACCTTGTCAGTAGCACCTGTTTATAAGAGCTATAATACAGTGAAGATGCAATAACAGGTGATTAGACAACAAGATTTCAGATTTCAGGGCAAGGGCCAATGCCCAAATGATGTCTTAGTTTAATAAATCTTTCATTTCCAAGGGGTTTAGTAAACAGGTCAGCCAATTGAGAATCAGTTGGAACAAAAAGTAACTCAATAGAGCCTTGGTCAGCATGATCACGCAAAAAAGTGATAGCGAATGTCAATGTGTTTAGTGCGAGAATGCTGAACAGGATTTTTAGATATGCTAATGGCACTTGAGTTATCACACATGATAGGCATACAATGTTGTGGGACATTATAATCTAACAAGGTTTGTTTCATCCACAACAATTGAGCACAACAGCTACCTGCAGCTATGTATTCAGCTTCTGCAGTAGACAAGGATACTGAATTTTGCTTTTTGCTATGCCAAGCGACTAAGCAATTTCCTATGAAGTAGCAACATCCACTGGTGCTTTTCCTATCATCTATTGATCCCGCCCAATCAGCATCACTATATCCAATCAATTGTAAAGATGAGTCACAAGGATACCAGATGCCATAATGTGATGTCCCATTGATATATTTAAAGATACGTTTAACAGCTTTGAGATGGGATTCACGAGGATCCGATTGATATCTGGCACAGATTCCAACACTGAAAGAGAGATCAGGTCTACTAGCAGTAAGATAGAGAAGGCTTCCTATCATACTACGATAGAGTTTTTGGTCTACTTTGGTGCCTTTGAGGTCACTAGACAGTTTTGAAGTAGATCCCATGGGGTTGATATTAGGCTTGGAGGTTTCTAGACCAAACTTCTTAACAATTTCTAAGGCAAATTTGGATTGGCTAAGAAAAATTCCTCGCTCGGTTTGGTTGACCTGGAGACCTAAGAAGAACTGCAGGGGACCGACTAGACTCATCTCAAAGGTGGAGCTCATTAACTCTGAGAATCCTTGAGCCAATTTGTCTGATGTGGATCCAAACACTATGTCATCAACATAGACTTGAGCTACAAGAATGTCTTGATCAATTTTCTTGATAAACAAGGTCTTATCAACTTTCCCACAATTAAAATCATTTTCAATCAGATGAGTTGTGAGCTTTTCATACCAAGCCCTTGGTGCTTGTTTTAATCCATAAAGAGCTTTCTTGAGTTTGTAGACATACTCAGGATGATGAGGGTCCTCAAAGCCTTCTGGTTGGGTAACATAAACATCCTCTTCAATTTCTCCATTCAGGAAGGCACTTTTGACATCCATCTGAAATAGTTTAATTCTCATGCTACTCGCATAACTCAATAGGATCCTTATAGACTCCAATCGGGCTACAGGAGCAAAGGTTTCTTCAAAACCAATTCCTTCTATTTGGGCATATCCTTTTGCTACTAGTCTTGCCTTGTTTCTCACAACATTACCAGATTCATCTGATTTGTTCTTGTATATCCACTTAGTACCAATTGGATTTTTCTCTGTAGGTAATGGAACAAGATCCCAAACATTATTTTTCCTAAATTGATTCAATTCTTCTTGCATAGCTTCCATCCATTCTGATTTTGATTCAGCTTCTGAAAAATTCTTGGGCTCAATTTGAGAGACAAAAGAGTAATGTGCACATAAGTTATGAACTTGTCTCCGGGTCATGACCCCACTACTGATATCTCCAATAATATTCTCCAATGTATGATCTTTCATGAGTTTGGTTGGAACTGTAGCTTTGGATGGGATGATATCATTTTTGGCTTTAGGAGTTGGTTGATCAGTAACATATTCAACTTCATCATCATCTTGAAGAGTTCTTCCAATTTGATTCATATCATCGATGACAACATGAGCTGACTCCATTATGGTCATAGTTCTATGATTAAACACTCTGTAAGCTTTGCTCCTTTCAGAATAGCCTAGGAAGATTCCTTCATCAGATTTAGGCTCGAATTTCTCCAACTGCTCCCTATCTCTTAGAATATAACATTTGCTTCCGAACACTTTCAAATACCCTAAATTAGGTTTTCTTTCAAAATAAAGCTCATACGGGGTCTTGTTGGTATTCTTGGTGAGATAGACTCTATTTATAATATAGCAGGCAGTGTTCACAGCTTCAGCCCATAGATTACGAGGAAGATTCTTTTCATTGAGCATGGTCCTAGCCATTTCTTGAATCACTCTATTTCTTCTTTCTGCTACTCCATTTTGTTGAGGAGTCTTAGGAGCTGAATATTGATGATTGATCCCATGATTTTCACAAAATTTGGCAAATTTTTCATTCTCAAATTCTCCTCCATGATCACTTCTGATCTTCTGAATTTTACAATCTTTTTCAACTTGTATCTTGTTGCAAATTCTTATGATATTGTCTACAGCATCTGATTTAGCATGGAGAAAAGCAATCCAACCAAAACGAGAATAATCGTCTACCATAACCAGAATAAATTTCTTTCCTCCAATACTTTGCACGGGTGCAGGTCCAATCAAGTCCATATGGATTAATTCTAGAGGACGAGACGACGATATATCCTTTAAACCTTTGAAACTCTTTTTTATTTGTTTACCCAGTTGGCATGCCTTACAGATTTCAGACTTTTCAGCAGACAACTTGGGAATTCCTTTCACAATCTCATTCTTGGACAGGATCTTCATCAATTTAAAGTTTATGTGACCCATCCTTTGGTGCCATAAGTAATTCTCTTGATTTCTGGTTATCAAGCACCTAGATTCATTGTCATCACATTCTTCTATAATGTAGATATTCCCTTTTGTCCTTGACCCAGTAAGGATAACTTGGTTAGTTTTATCATTTACTACCTTGCATGAAAGCCTGTCAAAGACAACTTTGTTTCCCTTGTCACACAATTGGCTAATGCTAAGGAGATTATGCTTCAATCCTTCCACAAGAAATACATCATTCAGAGTTGGTATTTGATCTCCCTTCACACTTCCCTTGCCAATGATTTGAGCTTTACTATTGTCTCCAAAAGACACATTTCCTCCATCATATTCCACTATAGAGCTGAATCTAGATCGGTCTCCTGTCATGTGTTTAGAACAACCACTATCTAAAAACCAAGTAGGATTTTCTTTTGCTTTTAAAGCGGTTTGCACTATGAGACTCTCAAGGTGTGTTTGTTTAACCATCCATCTAGACAGAGGAGATTTGTAGGGAATGGTCTTGGGGACAAATTTAAAAGATACTTTAGAGGGATTGTTGAGAGATAACCTATTTTTATAAGGGCAATTGGGAACCAAATGACCTCTATGATTGCAAAAATGACAAGTCCATCTAGTGGTAAAACTTCTCTCAACTATAGGTTTGCGGACACTCTTAGTAAGTATTTGAGAGCTGTCCTTCATGTTGCAAGGGGAGCCTTCAAAACCTACACCACTCTTGTCACCATAGATTTTATGCATGCCTAACATTTGATAAAACTTGTCATTTCCCAAGGTGAATTTTTCAACAATGAATTTTCCTTTGTTGAGTTTTAATTGTAAGGAGTTTGTTTCAAGTTGACTAGACTCAAGCTTGGATTGTAAGCTATGAATGTGATTTTGAGCAAGAGCTAGTTCTTTAGTTAGGGTGATGAATTTATGTTCCAAATTGACTTTGTCATTTATGGTTAGTTTCAATTCATCTTTTAGAACATTTACTTCATTGACCAGTTTTTTGGATTCTTCTTTTAACATTTTATTTTTCTTAATTAAGATCTCAGAATTTTCATATAGATCATTGTAAGCTTGTTGGATCTCAACTTCATCATCTTCTTCATGAGTTTCCTCTTCCCCTAATGTGTCATCTATTAATGTGTTATGATCATTTATCTCTTCGACAGAGGCAATAAGAAGCCAATTAGGAGGATTTTCATCTTCATCATTCTGGGATTCATTTTTGTCACTATCTTCATCTTCGTCATCCCAAGTTATGTTCAATGCTTTCTTTGCTTTCTTATCCCCTCTTTCAAATTCTTTAGGAGTGGAGCAATTTTGAGCAATATGTCCAAACCCCTTGCAATTATAACATTGCACATCCTTTTTGATAAAAGAACTTTTGGAACTTCTTGGAAATCTAGAGCTTTTGCTGCTTTCATCAGATTTTCTAATGTTTTTGTTATTCTTAAAGAATTTCTTAAAGTTCTTGACAAGAAGAGCATTGTCATCATCACTATCATCTTCACTTTCATTTTCATTAGTCTGAGAGGTAAAGGCAACTCCTTTCTTTTTATCTTTAACTTCAAAATCTAGTTCATATGTGAGAAGATTTCCTCTTAGCTCTTCAATTTTAATTTGATCCACATTTTTACTCTCAGTTATGGCAATAATCTTTGGTTTGAATCTTTTAGGAAGAGATCTTAGAATTTTTTTAACAGTTTTAGATTCATCCATCTTTTCTCCTAGTCCTATGAGAGAGTTGATTAATTCCATAATCTTTGTGTAGAACTCATCAAAAGTTTCCTCTTCTAGCATTTTAATATCTTCTAGCTTAGAGGTCAACATTTGAATTTTGGCTATCTTGACCTGATCTGTACCTTCATGGGTGGTCTCTAGGGTGTCCCACACTTCCTTAGCAGTATTGCAATTGACAACTCTATTGAATTCCTCTTGAGATAAGGCACAATATAAAGAGTTTTTTGCTTTAGCATTAAGATTAGCTCTATCCTTTTCCCCTTGAGTCCAAGCACTTTTAGGTTTGAGAGTTAAGGATATAATATTGCCTTCAGAATCCTTTTCTGTGGCAGTGGGTAGATGATAACCTTCTTCAATGATGTTCCACACATCTAAACTTTGAGATTCCAGGAACACTTGCATCCTAATTCTCCAATACCTATAATGTGTTCCATTAAACAGAGGTGGTCTATTGGTGGCATTGCCCTCACCCAGATGAGATTGCATAGTGGCAACAAAAGAAACACACTTACTAGGATTCAACTCTAGGCTGTAAGACCTAAAACCAGAGCAACCTAGCTCTGATACCAATTGAAAGACCAAGATCGAATCCTAGAGGGGGGGGGGGGGGTGAATAGGATGCAATTAAAAATTTAAGCCACTTTTAAACATTTTGATTTTTAGGTAACTTATGCTTTGATGATAGCAAGCTAGCTTCATAAAAGAGAGAGTTATTTGAGTCAATCATACACATTCAAAAGACAAACACATCTTTTAATCAAGCTCATACCCAATTAAGAGTTCAACAATCATGAAAAGGAAAGTAACCACAAATCACCATAACACAATCAAATATAGTGGTTCGGCCAAGATGCCTACATCCACTCCCGGTAACCTTACCGGATTTCACTAGTCAATTCAAGGTTTAGGATCACCTCAAACCTTACAACCACATCATTATGCTTTTCAAGGTTAAGCATGAACCTTTACAACACTATATGTGCTTTTCAAGGCTAAGCACCAACCATTACAACATTGATTTTTCTCTTAAGTGAAATGCCTATTTGTGCATGGGTAAGAGAACAAGTAAAATACAGTGGTTTGCCTCTAGATAGGCTGAATGGACAATGATAATGTTTATGACTAATGCATGAACTAGAAAATTCACTTTCTCTTTTTTAAAAAGATGTAACTTCAATTAATGCAAAGGATGATGATCAAATGTAAGAGAAAGAGTTGCATTACTCAACACATGGTTTGTCAAAAGTTCAAACTTAAAACAATTAGTTTTGAAAGTTAATGTTCAAAAACACATGTGAATGAGAAGACTTATGTTGATTTCATAATGCAAATACTTTTCAAAGATCAAGGCATGTTATGAAATGAAACAACATCTTTAGAAAAGGCCTAACACTTTGATCATGCTCAGGAAAACAAAGATTAAAAGTCTAAGCATGAAAAAGAGATAGAGATTTAGAAAGCACACCCATTTTAAAGGTCAAAGATTGAAAGGTTGAAAATGCTTCCATGATCCCTTTTGAAAAGCTCTTGTAAAGTTCCTCTCCTTTGGGCTCAGATGATCTCAAAAATTCAGCAAGCTTTCCCAAAGAGAAAGTCACTTTTTATATAAAAAGTGTTCCCAACGGATAGCTATCGGTTAGCCGAGAACTTGGTGTCGGTCAACCGATAGCTTAACGGTCATATGCAACGGCTATATTTTTGAAAAATTTGCTGACCAAGAAACACTTGTCGGTTTGACCGACATCATCGGTCGACCGACCTTGGAACCGACTTAGGAACCGATAAAGCAAAAAGTCCAAAAATGAAGCTTTCTGATATTGGGACCGATGAACTCTCGGTCCAGAGTTTTAAGCACTATCGGTTGACCGATAGGAGCCGAGGATCTGACCGACAGAGAAGATCTGAAAGTTGAAGCTCTCTGGAACTGGAACCGACAGTCTATCAGCTGGGCTCGGTTCTAGTGTCGGCTGACCGATAAGAGCCGACAGAGGGACCGACAGAATGTGGAAGCAGAAAACATAAAGATCTGAAGATTTTTCCAAGTAAAAACAAAGCTTATGAAAGAAAGATATGCAAGAGAAACCTAAGAAGGAGAACATGAATGAGAGAGAGATCAAGATGAGACAATGAATGCATCCAATCAAATTGCAACAAAATAAACACTCTAACATGAACCTCCTCCGAATCATCAAGACGATGAGGTAAATGGAGAAGAAAATGAGTCACGCGCCCTTACCAAAAAGGACGTAGATAGTATCCTCGCCAAAGCAAAAGAAGAGGATATACTCAAGGAGCATGGGATCAAGCCACCATATCCCTTATGGATGGACTCGGTCCCGTTCCCCACCAAATTCAAGCATCCTACTCTCCAAACATATACGGGGAAAGCATCAGCCAGACAGCACGTCATCCACTTCAAGATCCTGACGGGAGCTATCGCGGATCAAGATGCACTCAAGATCCGCCTCTTTGCAAGTACCCTAAAAGGTACGGCCTTCGATTGGTACTCCACTCTGCCGGAGGACTCCATCCAAAACTGGGCCATGCTAGAGACACGCTTCCTGACTCACTTCAAAGGTGAGGATCATCCCGCTACTATGGCTCAGCTGTGTAGCCTAAAGCAGGGGGAGAATGAGTCAACATATGACTTCATTCATAAGTGGAAAGCAATGGCGTACAAATGCTCCGATGTGCCGCCACAAGCGTCGCTAGTCGACATCTGCCGAAACAACATGAGAGCCAGAATCCGCTCCATGATCATCGGCAACAAATCAAAAAACCTGAGAGAACTCCTAGAAGCTTCCATGGAAGCTGAAACGGTGATTAAAGACCTCAACAGTCAGAAATCATCAAGAAAAGAGCCAACCGCCATTGCAACCTCTAAACCAAAGAAGAAAGAGGTCCTCAATGTGCAGACCAAGTCAGCTCCTCAGCCACCAAAGAAAGCTGAAAACAAAGCTGATGGTAAGAGACCTGAACTCTCAGATGCCTTCAAAGAACGAGTAGAGAAGAAATACCCGTTTGATGAAGATGTTGATGAAATCTTCGGGGCTCTTGTGGCAAACGGCAAGCTCACCTTGCCTGAACCAAAAAGACCGGGTGATGTTGGCAAAACCAACGATCCTCGGTACTGTCCATACCACCAGATGATCTCGCATCCTCTCAATCAATGCTTCGCTGTGAGGGAGAAAATAAACGAGATGTGGAAAAACAGAGTCATCACCTTTGACAAAAACTATGGGTCTGCCTCCGTCAACATGGTGACATGTGGACAAACATCAAAATCACCGAAGAAGAAGATCACTACTTCCTTCAAGGTGATAAACTCAATCCAAGCGTCCGAGGAACTGGTTCCTTACCCGACACCAGATGGACAACCCATATGGGTACATCTCGATCTCCTGGAAGATGAAAATTGGGAGGTCGTGAAAACAAAGCCTACAGCTCAACAGCGAAGGCATGCTAGGAAACATCTCCTCAAGCTCAAACGGCAAGAGAAGACCCAGCCAAAACAAGAAGTCAAAGAAAAGGCAGAGGCTTCCTCTACCGCTTCACTAGAGGCAACAAAAACATCCCTTCCAGAGACTTTAAAGGGGGTAAGAAAATTCACTCTCAGTGATTTCATGCCACCTCAATTCAAAGAAGCCACGCGGGAGGCATCATACTCTTGCAACTCGGTAGTTGGATTCTCCATTGATGGATACGAGTCCAGCGACACCGATGATGGATTTGAATCCAACTACACAGATGAGTGGGAGGAGTCCCTTGAAACAGGAGAATATCTCTTCGATGAAGAATGGGTTCCTGAGTCTCATCTTATGCCAGTAATCTGGTATAACCCCCTACAGCCACAAGGATCCTGGTCTGATGATGAAGAAGACCAAGAGGCTGTACAAGAAAATGCTGCTGACCCAGCACCCCTCATTGCTCCAGTAGAAATCAACCATGTTGAGCCACAAAGAGTTGATGAAGAAGAAGATTTGGCTCCCATGCCTGATCTTGAAGAATATGCAAGGATCTTGCAGCGTCTCGCTCTAAAACAAGAGCAAGACCGCGTCAATGAGCCTCCTCGCAATCCAGAGCCTGAAGTCCCTGAAGACCATCAGGTACATCCTCCCTTAACTCCAGAAAATGGAGAAAATTGCTGGATAGACGATCCTCTTACATCCGAGGATGAGTCTGACTCCGATCAAGCAACGTCTCCCGTCAGAGCTTCATGTAATGTAATACTTCGGGATTATAGCTCTTCCGAAGCATCGTCTGATGAGAGCACTTACACTCCGGCGACGCCTAGCAATGTATCTTCTGGAGCCACCTCGTCTCACGTGACTTTCACTGAGATGACACCCTCTCAGGTTTCTTCTCCTGAGACCGTGACTTCAAAGTTCACACCCTTCCTGACTGAAGAATTCCCAGCTATTGATGCTTGGGACGATGAATTGGTCAACGAAGAAGAAAGGTTGCTAGATGCTGTTCAGGACTTGTTCCCGGAAAATGCTCCATGCAACACAATCACTGAGGATGGCAACTCCACTGTTGATACATCCTCATCAAATGAAAAATGACAGCCTCTTGATCCTGAAGACAATCTTCCAAACGAAGACCCTTCTCAAGAAGCTCTCGAAGTTGGTAGAGGCACCTGCTCTGGTCAGGACTACCACAAAAATTACAACCAATCTTCCTTTACATATGTAAATCCTTCAGGAAAAGATGTTGTAAGCGCCCCTAGTGGCAACAATGATGAACATGTAGGCTCTAAGGAGGCTTTCAAGTATGACTTGATTGAACACTTTAAGCACATACCTACACCTCTGCACATCCTAGATTTGTTGCGAATGTCTCCGCACACTCGTGATAATCTCATCTCAGAATTACAAAAGCTGAATGAGGATGTCGACAAACATGCCCCGCAAGTCCCCCAAATTGAAATGGATTACCGGGTCAAAAACTCAGAAGCCTCCTCAAAGGGAGAAAAGAAGAAAGCTGAGGGATCATGCATTGAATGCCTCTCGGTTAAAAAAGCAGCCAGTGCAACCATCGCCTTCACAAAGGCTGACCTCCTACTTGGCGAAACCAGGCACAACCGACCCCTGTACTTCACAGGGTATATCAAGGAAATGCCCATGCATAGAGTTCAGATCGACCCAGGTTCTGCACTCAACCTCATCTCCACATCGGCTCTCGAAGAGTTGGGCATCCCACCCAGCAAGCTGAGCCACACATCTGTATCTATCTTTGGATACGATGGGAGTACTCAAAGGCCTATCGGCAAAATCAGGTTCAGGTTGCAGATCAGTGATCTTATCTCTGAGGTCACAGTTTATGCAATAAAAACCACTTCATGCTACAACATCCTTCTCGGACGCCCTTGGATCCACGAGAATGGTGTTGTCCCTTCAACTCTACATCAATGCATCAAGTTTGTTGGCGACGACGGCATGATACATCGAGGCTTTGCGGACAAAAAACCCTTCAAAGGTAAAGAAGTCCACTTTGCAGACTCACAAATGTATGAAGGTGAAAAAGAAGAAGAGGAGAAGCATACAGCATCCTTTGCCAAAAATCCCCAGAAAGATAAAGGCAAGGCTCCTCAACAATTGCCGGAAGAAAACAAATCATCCGGTAAATCCGAAGAGAGCATTCAAACTCCCTTCATCATCTCCCTCAAACCTTCAAAGCCTTTGGTCATCACAACTACAGTGAAGAAGGTAAAGCAAAAGCCTGGGGGCAAATTTGTTGTCTCTTTCGTGTCTATCAAGCAAAACACGGATTCAGATTCAGAGCCAGAAGACGACTCATCGTCAAGCCAAGCTGACACTCAGCAAGTTCAGCCTGCTCTCACTCCAATGGAGACAACTTCTGACATAGAAGATCCTACGTCAGCTTCCTTCGTTGTTCCAGCAACTTCAGCAAAGGAAAAGCCGATCTTCTTCCATAGATCGGATGCTTCTTCATCAAACTCTATGCTTGAACCTTTCCAAAATGAAGGTATGCCTCAACTATCCTTATATAGTTCTGTGGCACAAGCTATTATGAAGAAAATGGGCTATGACGCTCAAAACCCAGTCGGTTTGGGAGAAGGACGCGGTATTCTCACACCATTGGGGCCCATCTTGACCAAAAGCCAGCTGGAAGATTGGAGACTCTACGGCTATGTAGAAAAGTCTTCACACGGGTTAGGGTATGATCCCGACACTCCCCTGAGACAATTGACAAAAAGGCTTAAAAGTCAATATACTGACCAAGCCTCAACTCTCAAGTCCATGAAGACATCGATCTCCCTGGATATCTCTTCGATGAGTCACCTGATAAAGATCCAGAAAGCTCATCCAATTGGCACGATTTGTCCAAAAATGAAGAGGAGTTGTCCGATGGCACAGACGTGTGGTCTTCTGACCCAGAAGAACCCTCATCTCCAAAAGAAACCGCCTACTTCGACCCGGTTTCAACAGGCGATTAGGATCATCTCATAGCAAGCCTTGGGAAAATTACCGATCAAGAAGACCCGTGGAAAGGAAAAAAACCTTGGTCTGGAAATGCCTTTGAAACCCCAGAAGGTTTCATTGAGCTGGAAGCCTCCGAAAATATTGTGGAGGAACCACCTTCGAACCTTCCAACAGAAGATCCTATTCAAAAGATAGACTTGGGAACACCAGATAACCCACGTCCTGTATTCATAAGCAAGAATATAAAGGATGATGAGTTACCCGAGTATATCACCTTTCTTCGTGAGTTCGTTGATTGCTTTACATGGTCTTACGCTGAAATGCCTGGCTTAGACACCAAAATAGCGGTTCACAAACTCAATCTTCAAGAAGACATCAAGCCTGTCAAGCAAGGCCAAAGAAGATTCCGTCCAGATGTGATGGATAAAATTGAACAAGAAGTTCAAAAACTCAAAAGCGTCGGCTTCATCCGTGAGGAACAACATCTTGAATGGTTGGCCAACATTGTCCCTATGACAAAGAAAAACGGGCAGATTAGGGTCTGTATTGACTATAGAGACCTGAATGGCGCATGCCCAAAAGATGAATTTCCACTCCCCATACCAGAGGTAATGATTGATAATACCTGTGGATTCAAGCGAATGACATTCATGGATGGTTTCTCTGGCTACAATCAGATAAAGATGCATCCTGAAGATGAAAAACATACATCTTTTCGGACCCCATTTGGCGTGTATTGCTACACTGTCATGCCATTTGGTCTGAAAAATGCTGGTGCCACATATCAGAGGGCTATGATGAAAATATTCCAAGATATGCAGCACAAGACAGTTGAATGTTACGTTGATGACCTCGCCGTCAAAAGCAAAAGAAAAGAAGATCATCTCGAAAACCTTCGAGAAGTCTTCCTCCGGCTTCGCAAACACAAACTGCGAATGAATCCTTTGAAATGCTTCTTCGGCGTCTCGTCGGGTAAGTTCCTCGGATTCTTAGTTCGGAAAGCTGGAATAGAGCTTGACCCCATAAAAGTCAAAGCCATTCTAGAAATGCCCTCTCCAAGAACCTTGAGAGAACTCAAAGGGCTTCAAGGGAGATTGGCCTACATTAGACGGTTCATCTCCAATCTTTCGGGGAAATGCCATCCATTCTCCCGGTTGATGAAAAAAGGTGTAAACTTTTGTCTGGGATGCTGACTGTGAAGCTGCTTTCCAAGACATCAAGTCATACATGAAAAAACCTCCAGTGTTAGCTGCTCCTACCACTGGAAAACCATTCATCTTGTACACAAGTGCCCTTGATCACTCTTTGGGAGCTCTGCTTGCGCAAGAAAATGATCAAAAAAAAGAAGCTGCTCTATATTACCTCAGCCGCATGCTAGTAGGTGCAGAGCATCGCTACTCTCCAGTCGAAAAAGAATGTCTTGCAGTGATGTTCACCGTACAAAAGCTGCGTCACTACTTGCTTTCCAACACAGTATACCTGGTCTCGAGGGTCAACCTCTTGAAGGTCCTTGTCACAAAGGCAGGTTCTCTCAATGCTCGACTGGCAAAATGGTCCATCCTTCTGTCACAATTTGATATTAGGTATGTACCACAAAAGGCAATCAAAGGGCAAGCTCTAGCAGACTTCCTCGCAGAGCATCCATTGCCCAAAGATTCTCCGCTCAGAGATGATCTCCCAGACGAACCAGTCTACAATGTGGAGACTTTCTCACAAAGTGCCTCCTGGGACATGTACTTTGACGGTGTAACCAGGACAAATGAAAAAAGACACCTGATCTCGGGAGTTGGCATCCTCTTTGTTAGCCCCGACAAATATATGATTCCACATGCTTTCTCGCTACTGGAACCATGCACAAACAATGCAGCTGAATATCAAGCTCTGATCCTAGGATTGGAACTCGCCATCGAATCCGGTATCACCATGCTGGAAGTCTTTGGAGACTCTCAACTGATCGTCAACCAGATGAATCAGAAATTTGAAGTCAGGAAGCCAGATTTGCTGCCTTACTACAACAAAGCACAATCGCTTCTGCAGAAGTTTGACATCTGTCACATCACCCACATTCGTAGAGGTGAAAACATACGTGCAGATGCCCTAGCCGGACTTGCCGCATCCATGGCAATCCAGGAAGGGGAAAACATGCAAATCACAGTGTGCGAAAGAAGAATCCTTCCTCCTCTTAACACACACCAAGCTGTTGCTGAATGCCACCAAGTGGTTGGAAGTCGGATTTCAATCTTTCAAACTTTAATCGGCGACTGGAGGGATCCGTTCATTGATTACATTATGTTCGGAATCCTACCTGAAGATCCAAAAGAACAGGTAAGCATCCAAAGGCGAACCCCAAGCTTTCATTTGGATATTCCTTCAAAAATCCTTTATAGAAAATCCTTCAACGGAGTACTTCTACGCTGCTTGTCACAACAAGAGGCTGAAGAAACACTCAAAGAAGTTCATGCTGGTCTTGTGGAGCTCATCAGGCTGGTCCCAAGCTCTATGATCAGATAAAAAGGTTAGGTTATTACTGGCCTACCATGGTAGTTGACGCAATACAATTTGCTAAGCGCTGCCAACAATGCCAAGTTCATGGAGATTACATTCACATGCCTCCAGAATGGCTGCATCCTACAGCGATTTCATGGCCTTTCGAAGCCTGTGGTATGGACATCATAGGTCCTATTTCTCCCCCTTCGAGCAAAGGTCATCGCTTCAACTTCGCCGCTACGGATTGTTTCTCCAAGTGGTCAGAAGCATTTGCGTTCAACGAAATGAAGACCTCATCAGTCCTTCAGTTCCTGCGCACCAACATCATTTGTCGTTTCGGCATACCCAAAAGATTCGTCCATGATAACGGACCACAATTCCGGGATCATCGATTCTACAGGTTCTGCGACAAATACAAAATCCAAAGCTGTCCTTCGACTCCATACAATCCGGCAGCAAACGGATTAGCAGAAGCTTTCAACAAGACACTCTGCAAAATCCTCAAAAAAATGGTCTCTAGTCACAAAAGAGACTGGAGCGACAGAATGTCTGAAGCTTTGTGGGCCTATCGAACCACCGTTCGAGGACCAACCCATAGTACACCATTCTCCTTGGTCTATGGATGCGAAGCTATCGTGCCTTTGGAAGTACAAATTCCTTCCTTGAGGGTATCCTTGCAAAATGACATGACTCAAGAAAGCAATGTCAAATTGCGACTCCATGAGCTGGACAATCTCGATGAGAGACGGCTCGAAGCTCAACAAAGCATTGAACTTTACCAAGCACGCATGGCAGGATCTTTCGACAAAAAGGTCAGGCAACGCGCCTACAAAAAGGGCGACTTGGTCCTTGCGGTAAAAAGACCAATGGTCTTCGCTCACAAGTCCAAAGGCAAATTTGAGCCAAAATGGGAGGGACCCTACGTCATCGACAAGGTTTTCTCCAACGGCGCATACGCACTCCTAAACATGGAAGGTGACAGATGTATGCTGCCCATCAACGGTAAGTTCTTAAAGCGGTACTACCCTTGAAGACTTACCCAACAGGGTAAGAGCAATGCCTATACGGCCAAAACCGGTTTCAAGGTACACGCTCGCTAAACCCACCTTTTTTTAGAATTTTCATACCAAATGTTGAAATTTCTAGAAATTCAAACAATGCTTACTTTCATCGTTTCATTGTTCAAAAAAACCCTAGTTTAGGAACCTTTCCCTAACTTGACCAAGATTTTCAACCCTTGAACCCAAAATTCATGGTTTGAAACAAAATCCGAATTCAGGGATTTCCACCCTAGTCCACCCTGCCTTTTACCGCCAAAATGGTTTTAGGTCAAAACTTATGACCCTCGTGTCTTTAAACAAAAAAAAAATGGTTTTTCAAAAAACCGCGGGGAAGCGTGCTTCGTCGATACTCGCACAAATCGGAAGCATACGAACCACGTTCGACACTTCCAAAATTACAGGGAAGCGACATTTCGTCGTTACTTGCAAAACCCAAAACCGTGGAGACACAACATTTCAGTTGACATCCACAACCCAAATTTCAAAAGGTTCAAAAAAATAAACCTAAATACCGTGGAGACACAACATTTCAGTTGATATCCACAACCCAAATTTCAAATGTTCGAAAAAACCTAAAAAACCATGGAGACGCAACATTTCAGTTGATATCCATAACCCAAAGGTTCGAGAAAACCACAAATTTCAAAAATCGTGGGGAAATGACATCAAGTCAGTACCCGCAAAACCAAAATTTTTGAAAAACAAGGATGCGACATTCCCTCGATACTTGCACCCAAATCCACGAGGATGTGACATTCCATCGATACTTGCAAGACCATTCAGCAGGGAGGCGACTTTTAGTCGATACTTGCATTTTTGAAAACCAAAATGGCTATAGATGCCACCAAAACAAACCGGCTATAAATGCCACCAAAACAGGCTATCAATGCCACAAAACAAAACCGGCTATCAATGCCACAAATAAAAAAATTGGCTTTCAAAAAACCCGGCTATCAATGCTACAAACTCGGCTATCAATGCCACCAAAAACCGGCTATAGATGCCGCAAAACAGACTCGGCTATCATTGCCACCAAAATCGGCTATCAATGCCACAAAAAAGCTGGCTCTCATGCCAAAAATCGACTTCCATGCCACAAACAAAAATCTGGCTTCCATGCCAAAACAATCATTTGACAAAAGATTTTCACAAAATGACAAGCTTTTTTTATCAAATCCCATTTAGCAATTACTTTATCACAAAAAGATTTAAGTAAGCGTAGGGAAAACAAAACAAAAAAAAAAGAAGGCATCCCATTTAGCAATTACTTTCATCACAAAAAGATTTAAGTGAGCGTAGGGAAAACAAAAAAAGAGTACCAAAAAAATACATGTGGTACAAAAAAAAAAGAAAGTGTTCACAAGCACTACAAAAAAACGAAAAAAAAGAGTACCAAAAAATACATGTGGTACCAAAAAAAAAAGAAAGTGTTCACAAGCACTACAAAAAAAGAGTACCAAAAAAAAAAAAAAAGTGGAACAAAGAAAAAAAAACAGAGAGAAGGATGGTTTCTGTTAAAAAACAGGAGCTCAATCAAAAATGGTCTCCAGCCAAGAGTTCAGCTCCTCAAGCAAACTTTTGGCCTCAGCCGTCAGAGATTCCAAGGCACGCTTCTTCAAGAACTTGCCATGAGATGCTGGGGTGGGCTGTAACCCTTCTTTCGCACCGGGAAGCTTATCCCGAGCAGTTTGCCATCGTTCGCTTTCTTGAGATTTCCTTTCAAGAACTCGATTGGCATCTGCAACCCGGCGAATCAGAGCACTCTCCCTGTCACGAGCCTCTGTTATTGCAGTCCACTTGGCAGCGACTTGTGCCTGCAGATGCTCAAGATGTTTCTTGGCCTCATCGACCTCCCTGTCAAGGATGTTAAGGTCATGTGTCAGCCCAATGATGTTTAGCTCTTCTAAGTTCTTCTCTCGGACTACCTGCTTCCTGCTTTGTGTAGCCTCATCCAGGTTAGACTGAGCCTTATCCGCAGGGTCCAAGAACATCTCCTTGAAGAACTGGTCGTCAGGAAAACCCATGGTCTCAAACCACCTGTCACCCAGCTCAATGAGCCTATCAACGATCGCCCTGGCACTTGTGACATCCAGACCAGCCTCTTTGGCATCACCGAGAATCTCACGCACATGCTGGATCATCCCAAATCTGGCATCTATGTGCCCAGAAAGCAGAGTCTCAATCCAAGAGCTCAGAACCCGCACCACCACCTTCTTCGCAAAAAGAAGAGATGGCCCAGCTGAAGATTCGCCCAACTCCGTTGGTCGACTGCTCATGTCATCACTCATTGGAAGAGTAATAAAAGAACTCTTTCCAGTTGGAGCTGCTCTTGTTCGGGAAGGAATCTCAGCACGAGGTATCTCCTCAACAGTGTCAGAACTGGTCCCAGGAGTCTCTACCTCTGGCATCCCATGCTCTGGTTCTGAAGGAAGCGACGGACTCTCCTCTGTCACTTCAAAACCTGCCAAAGAAACACAAAAAGGTATGAATATGATCCTGTTTGAAAATCATCATCAGGGTTATTACTACAAAATACCTTCTTCGACGACTGGCGGAACACTCTTTTCCTCCATGAATTCATGGGAAGCATCATCAACATTTGCATCCATTGATGGTTCAAAGTCATCGGAATCCTGTGGCAAATCAGCTGGCAAGAAAAATGTTAGCAAACCAAGTCACAGACATAAAAAAAAAACAAAAGAAGTGATACCAATTGGAGATTCTGGATTCACTCCAGAATCCCTCGGTTCTTCTTCAGGTGCCCCGACAGGATCCGTCACCACCTCATCGGTTGGAACCTCAGGCATCGCCAAGTCTTCCTCTGCTAAAAAAAAAAGGAAAAGCAGAAACAAGAAGCAAATCAGAACATGGAAAAATCCCATGAAAAGAAATGGAAAGTGAAAAAGAAAGAATCATACCTTCACCGACGGTCTCTTCTTCTCGGCTTCTCTTCTCTGGAGGCTCGTCAGCATCTACTGGCACATCCTCATTAATAGTAAGAGGGACTTCCAAGTCAGGAGAGTCCTCATGCTCCCCCTTGCTGCGATGATGACTCCTCCTCCTCTTACTCCTACGGGCTCGCTTTTTAGAGGAACCTGCCCCACTGTCAGAGTCAGGTTTCCCACTTGACTCCTCACCGGATGGTCTACCCTTATCAGTAGACTCCACGGAAGCTTGCCTCTGTGCCGCTTGCATCCAAGCACCAAGTTCGGCTTCCTCCTATTCTAGCTGCTCTAAAGCCTCATCAGGTATTTGTCGAACAGCTTCAGAACCAATGACGCCCTGGTCACCGAGAAAGCCTATCTTGTGCTTCTCTCCAGAAAGGAAGGCCCAAACTTCCTCTCGCCGGACGCCATCCGACTTTCCAAGGCCCTTTCCAGATGCCAGCTTCACATCAAGCTCCTTCTTGGAAAGCCCCCGATATGCCGAAAAGCTCTCCGCGAACCACTTCGCAAAGCCGGCAGTCCGGGAAGTCAACAACACAGGATAAGAGATCATGGTTGTAGTGTCTTTAGCACTATAGAAAGCCCATGCATTTCTCCCGTCCTGTAAACCTCCAAAGCACTTCACCATGCTTGAAGGCGCTCCAACAACGCCTTGAGAAAAACCCAACTACAAAGCAAAGCGAGAGGGTACATACGGCTGGATGTCAACGAAAAGATGTCTGCAGTACACCATCGTGCCGACACGTATGCTGAAAAGCCACTCTCTCTCTGCATTCGTCAAGGAGTAATGCCTTCCCGACCCCACCCTGGTAGAGTCTCGGGAGGCACCAAAATCAAAAGCCTTCTTCCGCAACTCCAGAGAAAGCTTCACTGAAGACTGCCCCATCTCAACGTCCCTGAACCGTCGGATCCTCATGCGGGCAAACAAAAGTGATTCGGACACGGCTTTGCCGTTAGCCAGCCGAATCATCAGAGGATCATCATCCTGTGCAGCACCCAGCCGGTGGAAGCCAGGACAGTGGTACACGTACCACGAATAAAAGATATGGGCTGAAAATACCCTATTCATGGGAAGCCCAAGCCGAACAAGAAAAGCAGCAGCCTGCAGTTCGGTACACAGGTAGGAGTAAAGAGCTGGCACCAAAGCAAGCTGCTCTCCAAACGCCATCTGACAAGCCGGAAAAATACAATGCGGCCTGATGTGCGTTCCATCTCCTCCAGGAAAAATAGCCTCACCAAGCCAATAAGTGAGGTAAACAGCGAGATCTCTCCACAGTGCAATGTCAGGACATATGGCGTTTGTACTTGCACAGAAATCTCTCAACTCTTTTTGCATAGCCAAGATCTTCTTCGAACTTGGATCCGGAGCCCTGGCTTCCTGGGTCACACTATCAGAAGATTCCCTGCTATCAAAAAAGTTGGGGAACGAAGAGCTAGAACTCTTCCAACTGCTGGATCTAACTTTCAAACCCTCATTCTCCTTCAAAAAATCATAGAAGGCGACGAGCTGAAAGTACAGAAGCCTGAACTCCTCGGACTGCCCCTCAAGGACGCTGTCAATCGGCATAAACTCCTCATAGAGTTTGCCAAGGATGGGCAATCCAGTAATGGCGCTCAGTTCCTTCAAAGAGAAACCAATCTCACCATTCGTCACAACGAAGGTATTGGTTTGTGGGAGGAATGACTCCAGCATAGCCATGAAGGCCTCGTCGGAAAAGATCACGGTCTCCCTAAAGGCACGGACCGCATCAAAAATCCCGGCTTCCTTCAAAACGGCGCCACCAATCAGCAGGACGTAATCAGTCCACGACTTCCACTCGGAGTCAGCATTGAAATGGCCACGAAGTCGAAAAGGCTTTATCCAATTGCTGCCGTCACCGCTGAAAATACCAAGGCCCACTGGTCTCAAATCGACCGACGGATAATCAGAACCCTGGTAGCCACTGGATGGCATCAACAGGTCCATGTCAACAGGCGACCACTCCGTATATCCAGGAGAACCGCCAACAAAAACCCCGGTCTTGATTACATTTGTCCTTCTCACCCAGCTTCGAGGATCTTCCCTCTTAGAGCACGTGGGGGCAAGGCTCATGATCGAGACGGTGCGATCAAACGTCGACCGGGTAACAACAGTCTTCTTCTCACCATCTGCTGTGAAAGAGAACTGAAAACATCTCCTATGGTATGTCATGTCATCAGGGACGGCATCACCAAAGAAGAAGCTAGGCTTGGGTAAAACACTCTGATCTTCCATCACCCATGGACGACTGCTTACCATGATCTTATAGAATTCCTCTCCCTTGAGAGCGATCAGTCGCTGCCTCATCTCATCCCTATTGAGGGAGTCGCATTCTTCCAAATTTCTCTCAACATACTGGACCTTCTCAAAGGCCTGCTGAACGGCTGGATTAGAAGATCTAGCAGATCGACGAGGTACGCTTGTAGCAGGCTCTTTACCCTTGTTCGTTCTGGAGGAATCACCTGCAAAGGATGGAAAAGAAAAATATCAAACATCAAAATGACAGAATCTCGCTAAAAAAAATCTGGCGAAATTTTGACATGATGACGGGGCAATTCCAAAGAAAAGGAACTATCCCGAAAGAAATAGAAAGCTTGAAGATGGGCTCAACATTGCTGCGAGCTCCGAAACTCCAAACTTTCGAAACCTCAGAGTCTCCCCAAAATCAAGAAGGGCTCAACATCGCTGCGAGCTCCAAATTCCCAAATTTGCAAAAACTTCCAGGTATGCTATCACATCATGCTACAAATTTAATTTACAATAGAATGCATGCATGAACATCTTGGTTTGCGAAAAAAATGCATTATCATGATGAGCAAAAAAAAAAAAGGAAAGAAAACTTTCTCAAAAAAAAAGAGGGAGAAAGAAAATAAAAAAAAAAGAAAAGAGACTTTCTAAAAAAAAAGAAAAAAAAGGGGAAAAAAGGGACTGGCCCACAGGCCACGTGGCCGTACGGCCAGATCCGTACGGATCTGTCCGTATGGCCCACAAAAAAAAACACATGCAAAAAAAAAAAAAAAAAGCAAAAAAAAAACGTGTGAAAAAAAAGAAGCAAACACGTGGAAAAGAAAAAAAAAGAAAAGAAAAGAAAGAAACAAAAAAAAAAAAGAAAGAACTTTTTTTTCCTACAATGGAGTTTTCTTGAAAAAGGGAACTTACTTGAAGCCATTGATGGAGAAGAAGAAGAAAAGTCTTGAAGATCTTGAAGAAGAAGAACTCTTGGTCTTGAAGCCCTCTTGGGATTGTTCCAAAAGAAAGTAATAAGAGCAAGAGATCCAACCTCCTCCTTGCTTTTATAAAAGAGAGCAAACCAAAGAAGGAAACAAGAAAGAGGTAAGTGTTACTAATTAGTAACCTTACCAAAAGAAAGAGATTAGAAAGATTCTTTCCCAAAAGAAAGATATCTTGAGGGATTTTCTCCCCAAAAGAAATCAATGAGAGATTTTCTCCCAAAAGATAGGATCAATAGAAGTTTCTTTCCCAAAGGAGGATATCTTGAGATATTCTCTCCCAAAATAAAGGGAACATGAGAGATTCTCTCCAAGTAAAGATATTCTTAGATATTCTCTATCCAAATGAGATATTTTTGGATATTCTTTACAAAAATGATACCATATGAGATCTAAGCCATTTCAAAAGCTTAAGGTCCCATGGGTTAGCCCATATGAGCCAGGTTTGACCACCTAGGCACTTAAGAAAAATATATATATATTGGGCTTTTAGTCAAAGAGAAATCCCTCTTACCAAGAGTATACAAAAATGGTTCCATGCCTCTTTTGAGTCGATTGGACCATACAAAGAAAATTCCAAGCCCCATGAGCTTCCAAAAATCAAACCATCCAGCCTCATATACCAAATTGAGCCAAAATCTTGAAATTGACATTCCACAAAAATCCAAACCAAATCCTGGTCCCCTAACTTGCCACATACAGCCTGTTAGGTCACAAGACCAAAATCAAAAACCAAAACCCGATCCCCTAACTTGCCACATACAGCCTGTTAGGTCACAAGATCAAAACCAAAATTGATCCCCCAACATTCCACATACAGCTTGTTGGGTCACACGGTCAAAACCAAACCCGACCCCCTAACCTGCCACATACAGCCTGTTAGGTCACAAGGTCAAAACCCAAATCCACATCCCTGATGTCATCTTCAAAACTTTGCCTCGAGATAGTACGTGATCCCTTTCACTACCATAAAATTCCCCTTGAAGCTCAAAAGGCTACAAATACCAAAAAGAAAGACTGCTCAAAGACTCTTGGTCAAGTCACAAGCTCTCCTTCACAAATCTCTTCGAGGCACATCGACTACAAAAGTTAAGCAACTCGTTGCTGTACCTCGAGGGGGCATTTGTTAACACCAAAATTGTCACTTTGCCTCTTCAAGATCCAAAGAGCTACATGAAGTCGCAACCTGCCATAAATAGGGAATGCTACTTCCAAAAAATCAAATCTTATCAGAATCAAACAAAAACTGCAAGATCCTTCAAGATAGCCAAAAGAGGAGTACACAAGAAGTTTCAGGCCATTTCAAAATCATTTGGCCTAACTTCGCTTCTCCGGCAGCTGAAAAGAAGCTCCCGGCGGCGAAAACATCAGAGACACCAAATCTTCGATCAGAGCCGATGGATGGTCTCAAAATACATCCAAAAGGCTCCACGTCAAGTTCCAAGTCAAACTGACAACGTTTGACCCTACATCAACCCTCGAACAGCTAAATAAAGCCTCTCGGCGGTGAGAACCACCGAGGCCATCACTCATCAGATAGAGCACATGGGCGGCTTCAAAATGCTTACAAAGGGCTACACGTCAAATTTCAGGTCATTTCGACAACATTTGACCATAGTTTGACGCTCGGAAGCCAAATCAGGCCTCTCAGCGGCGAAGCTCCCCGGGACCATGGTTTCCAAGATAGAGCCTATGGATCATCTTAAAATGACTCCAATAGGTTCCCTGTCAAATTTCAAGTCAATCGGACATCGGTTTACCGCACATCAAACCGCGACATCTTCATCGCGATAAAAGCAAGTCTACTGGTGATAGGACCCAAAATGGCTTCAAAACTCAAACAAAAGCCTATGGTTAGTCTTATTTATTGCTCAGCAGGCTTTACCCCAATTTTCAGGTCATTCCGACATCGTTTGACCCAGTTTCAGCTTCTGACGGAAAATCGGCAGCTCTGCACAACAAAGTCTTCGGCTTTCTCAGAAAATTGGAAACTTTGCAAAATAAAATGCAAGGATTCTCATCAGGTTTTCTATAGGGAAATCAGGCCAATAAATGATCAAAAATGTCAAGGAAAAATACTGAAGAAAAAAGAATCGAAAATCAGCAAAAACGAACACAAAACGGGACAAAAGGGGGAAACCCCCTGTGACCCTGGGGCCCGGGATCGCCCGGTGGGCCTTGGAAACCCCGTTTTTCGCCGTTTTTTCGTGATTCGAAGCGTCCGGCCCCTGGTATTTTCCAAAATTCATACTTTTGAGACACCAAATCCTCTAACATCCGTCAAAAACATGGGTTAATCATCAAGAGTATCGAAATCTACATTGATCGCCAACTGGTCAACCAAAAAAAAGTGTGCTTTCTACCCGACCGATCGAGAGATCGACAGGACAGATGGCACCGACCCGCTGTTGGCAACCAACACCTGAACTTACATGGTCATCCGATGTCGATCTACATAAAGATCCATCGATGATCATCGCCATAAGAATCCCAAAAGACGCGGCACGGCCCGCGACTCTTCAATTGCTCGGCGACCACTTAATGCGATTAATTGACTAGCTTTATTACAGTCATTAATCCATTTCTTTGGACGGCCCAATCAGAAGCAAGCATCCAGGAGTTACAAGTCAAGAGGTTCATGGCATTTAACCCATGAAACTCCTCCCATCATGGCGATTAAAGGTGATTAAATGCGCTCAATCTCCTCCGGCCAATCAGAAGCCAAGAAAAAGGAGTTACAAAATAAAGAATTCAATCTTGTTACTCCTCCCTTTATGTAGCTTTATGACAATTAAGGCTCATAAACCCTCCTAAATGGCTACCTAAAAGCCTATAAATAGGAGAGCATTCCAAAGAAATCCAAATCGGAAAAACGAGACAGATCCCAGATCAGAAAAAAGCACAGAAATTCAGAGAAAGAAAAAGAGAGAACTCTGCGGAAGTTCTACACCGACCACCGCTACAAGGTGACAAAAGTCCCTTGGGGGGTACCCCCCCCCCAAGATCCTTGCCTTCTCCTTCTGCCTCCAAATGGCTTAGACATGGCTTTTCAGCCCGTCTACTTGGTTTTTTATTGGACATAGGACCTCCTTTTGGTCTTTGTCCTCTAAAAACCTGAGGTTATAGCCAAGCCAAGCAATCAATAGCATCCTCTGTTCTCATCTGCATGGATGATGGCGAAGTCCACATATGGCTTGCGACCGTCAATCTGAACGTGTCCCCCACAATCTCCTGAGAAGTTAGATCCTCCTTTTCTTGCTTTTTATTATAGTTTATATTTTTTTTAAAGAGACAAAAATCACAACTCATGTCTTTCATTATTGATAAGGATTGTAAATCGGCTATAAACGCCAAAGTCGGCTATAAACGCCAAAAATCGGCTATAAATGCCAAAATCGGCTATAAATGCCAAAAAATCGCCTTTCATGGCAAATCAAGAAAATGTCTCTTTTCTTAAATATATGTGTAATGGAAAACTTGAAAGAAGTTGATTTCTTTTTTACTTGCGAAGGTTGATCTCCGGATCACCACTTGCAATTCTAAGTAAAAATAGAAAATCTGGCACACCCACAGAAAAGAAATGTTGATGCACGCCTTTGCCCCCCGGTTACGAAAGGGTCGGACCCAACGGACTCCCACGTCCGCCGACCTCGGTAGAACCAGGCAGAAGCGCGGTCCATCACTTCTCTATACGCTTAATTAGTATTATCTCATTATACGGCCCGTCTATCGGTATCTACCGTTATATTCCCAATATTATAGGTCAGGACTTGAAGTGCCGTGTCCTGACATCTCATCCAATACGGACCGTGATCATGGATCAGAGCCTAAGTGCAATGCCCTGATTTATAGTACCTCTCAAGGCCTACATCCAAGGTTCGGATCTACCAGCCAGCCTTAGTGTCCGTTTCATCAACATAGGTACCACATATCACAAATCCATCGATGATTGCTGCCCCTCTATTCAGGTCCAAGGTCCCACTTCACCTAAGACAGTGATCACGGAGTCCCAGATGCTTATTAAGTATCCTTGGTGCTCCTGTAGGTATTTAGCATCATAAGACATCCATAACCCTTGATTCAGGTTCCGTTTTACAACCCAAGACCCTACTTAGGTGGCCACACGGTTCAAGGTTAAGCCCAGCCCTTGACTCGTGTTTGGTGAATCCCAAACAATCCAAATGGAAGGTCAACGGGGCCTACACATGATCAAATCATAAAAGGGTCCAAATCTGGGAAAGGTCACTATATACACTGAGCTCGGCCAAACTGTTCTGTGCTCGCCCAACCAGGCATTGAGCTCGGCCAACCAGGCACTGAGCTCGGCCAAAACTGTTCTGAGCTCGGCCAACTAGGCACTGAGCTCGGCCAACCTGCTCTGAGCTCGGCCAACCAAGCACTGAGCTCGGCCATCCTGCTCTTAGCTCGGCCAACCCGTTCTGAGCTCGGCTAACCAGGTACTGAGCTCGGCCTGCCTGCCTAGCTGAATGCCGTTGCAAGTACCATAATTCCTGGATTTCTCCCTTTTCATTCCAATATTCACCAAACACTTCCAAACATCAAACACATCTCCTATATCATGATCTCATCACAAGTGGGCCATTGATCTTCCAAATGGGGGATTCTCATCCATCAATGGCCAAATACACATAAAAGAGCTTAGACTAACAATTCTATACATCTTATCATCCAATCAACCATCCAAATACAAAAATCATGCCAAACATCCATAAAAGACAGTAATTACCAAACTAAGCATGTTAATCAATTTAATTAAAGAATCTAAGCATGTCTAGTTGCCTTTCGTTGGAGATGCCCAAATCCAAAAGCACTAGCTCAAAGCCCAACAAATCAAACCTAAGGAATAATTAGCAAAGTAAAACTAAATTAAAACATAAATCAATGGGAAGCTCTAAGCTACTAAACACACTACTACAACCCAAAGTATATTAACCCAATTCTAAGGGAAAGAATAGCTTACCAAACAAATGGGCGGATGGAGTGGTGGCTTGCAAATTAGAGATGGGAAGCTCGTGGGGTCCACGCGGAGATAATGGTGATCATCAGAGGTTATGGGCAGCCTCTAAGATCAATTCCCAGCAAGGTGGGTGAGAAAGATTGGGAAAGAGAGAAAAAGAATTGAAATTGAGATGGGGAGGCTGTGGGGCCCACTTGATCTGTGGCCCACTAAATTGGTGGTGACGAGGAACTCTTTCTCATGGCACAAGGAGATGGGTGAGGAAGGGGAAACACATCACATCGGCAGTGAGTGGAGAGGAAAAAATAGAAAATGATATGGGTGGGTTAGTCCATGTTGGTAGGGAGAGGTGGCGAGGAAGAGAGAAAATGAATGAAAGAAAGAGAAAAAAGAAAGAAAACAGAGAAAGGAAAAGAGAAACAGGGAAGGGAAGAAGAAATGAAAAATGGAGAAAAGAGAGGTGGAGTGGCTGGCGGTGATCGAGGAGATCGCCGACGGCGACGGCAATGGCGCCGTGCTCGGAGTCCGGCGGCAGTGGGCGGCAAGGGTTGGGAGAAGAAGAGATGGATGAGGGAGATGAGGGAATGGAGAAAGGAGAAGGGAGAGTAGAAGGGAGGTGGCCGGCGTTGTGATGGCAACGGCGGCGTCTGGCGAAGTGGCAGCAAGCCGTGAGGGAGGAAGAGAGAACGAGAGAGATGAGAGAATGAGAAAGAAGGGGCTGCTGTGTGTGGAGTGAATGAGAAGAGAAAAGGGAAATGGACTTGTGAGCTAAAAAATAGGGGAGATGGGTCTCACGTGCGTGAGGGGATGGGGTAAGATGAGAGTGGAAAAGATGAGTGGGGTTCACATGGGATTAAGGTGGGGTAGGGTTTGACTAAAGTGCCATCTTAATTAATGGGTAATGGGTTAGGCCATGGGTAGTTGGGTCATCCTAAGGTTAAATTCACAACTCTCCAAGGGAAGCCCTTCTGTAATTAGGATAACCTATGGTTGACTTGGTCAAATTGGGTCCCACTAGGTATTTCTAGGAACGGGTCCTCACATTCCTCACTCCTAAAACTCATTTGGTCCCCAAATGCAAACCAACTATTTCTAAACTTCTAAGGTCTCTATTATAACCAACTATGCAAAAAGGGAGTTGAACTACCCAGCTAACACTCGGAATAGCTAGTCTTAACTAGGAGAGTTACTAGAACTATTCTTCTAACAAAACAGGTTACAAACAACAACTAGTTAAATAACAATCCACACTATAATCAACAAGTAGTAAAACAGAAATACAAGTTACAATCAACAACTTGTAAGGTAGCAAAATCTGGCATTCTAGCACTCTGGGATACTAACAGATAGCTAACAAGACAAACAAGGTTTACCCCTTAACACTCTAGAATACTAGACCTTAGCTAATAGGTTGATGGGATCTGGACATCTAACATTCTAGTTTCCTAACAAGGTTAGCTACTCAGCTCTGCCCAGTTCAGAGCATCTCACACTCTTAACTCCAAAAGGTCTGACTAGGGGTGTCGCACACCCCTCACTCCTAGGAACTAACTATGGGTGTCTCACACAAACTCAAAGGAACAACTAGGGTGCATCACACTCTCTTTACTTCTAAAGGACTAGTCCGAGGTATCTCACTCCTCGGATACTACAAGGGTTAACTAGGGGTGCCGCACACCCCTCACTCCTAAGGAACAACCTGGGGTGTTTCACACCCTACTCCTAAAGATCTGACTCAGAGTGTCTCGCACTCCTCACTTCTAATAAAACTAACTCTGGGTGTCCTACTCCTTTGACTCTAAAATGATTGACTAGAGGTGCCGCACACCTCACATCTACAGGAAGGATAACTCGAGGTCTCTCAGCTTCACACTACTAACTAAAAAGGCTAGCTCAGGTATCATTCACCTTGAGCTGCTAAAAGGGTAACTCGGGGTGTCACACACCTCTCACTCCTAAATGGGACATTGGGCTATCTAAGAAGCAACAATCAATCATTCACACGAATAGAAGCACACATATTACAAGGATCCTAAGCACGACAACAACAAGGGATCTAAGCACACCGACCATAAGAGATAAAGCAAACCTCCAGGAGGGCTGATCTCAGAGTCGTTGCTCGATAGGGAAATCGGGTTGATGTCTCTCACCAATCAGAAGTGCTGCAGAACTGTTCAGATAACCCCAAGCTGGCTGAAACTGATCTTGTGTCTGCGGGTATGGGGGCCACTGCTGAATAGGCTGCACCTTGAGCACTGTACTGGTGGGAATCTCAGGTGATGGAAGTGTATGAGTCTGTTGGCGGTGTCCTGAAGTACGGTTCCTTTTCCTTGGACAGTTGCGAGCCTTGTGTCTAAAGCTTCCACACACATAGCATTCTCCTGACCGCCTCCGATGCTCACTGGTCTCACGACCTCTGCGATAGCGCTGCTGTCTCTGCTGAAATTCCCAGTCAATCCACAACTGCTCATCACCTTGAACCGCTTCATCTTCATCCTCTCCTGGATATGCTTGCATCATCCTCGTCTGCTCGGAAGCTCTCTGTTGGGCTAAGGCTACCCTGTGAAGAGCGTTCTCCACCCATATCGCCCTTTCCACATAAGCCTCATACGTGGGGAGCTCTATAGTAGTCATGTGCAACTGGATGTCCGCTCGAAGACCGTCTACGAAGCGCCTAATCTTCTCTGATTCTACAGTTATAAGCCTTTCCGCGAGTCGTGATAAACGGATGAACTGTGCCTCATACTCCATAACTGTCATGTCTTCCTGAAGTAGCCGCTCAAACTCCCGAAGCTTCTGAGATCTGACAGGTGCTGGAATGAACTTCTGAAGAAACTGCTCCTTGAATGTCTCCCAAGCTACTACATCGTCCATGTCTGTATAAGGAACTCTCACTGTCATCCACCATAACTCAGCTACATCCCGGAACATGTAGGTCACTAGCTGTACTCGCTGTCTGCCGGTACACGGAAGCATCTTGAAGATCCGCTCCATCTCAATAATCCATGAATCTGCCTCCATCGGGTCTCCACATCCACTAAACTCTGAAGGTTTCCTCTTACGGAACCTCTCGAATAGCTCGTACTGATCTGGCTCATGCGGTGCAACAACCGGTGGAAACTGCGAAGTCTGCGGCTGTTGGGTCATACGGTTAAGAATCTCCAATATCTGAGTGTTGATCCTGGTCTGAGATTGCACAAACTGCTCAAATCTGTCCTCTATGGTGCCCTGACTACCCCTATCTGAACCATACTGCTATGACATGATCTGCAATTAAACATTTTTAGAACAAACAAAACACAAATGACAAAGATAAATAACAAACAACCATTGCGTTACCAGTCTAAGTCTACCCAATCCTCACATCGAATCCTAAGAGTTGCTAAGTATTTTAGTTGTCCGAGAACCGTAAAAGCTCTGATACCAAAATGTAACGCCCCAAAAATCCGGGCGCCTAGAATCTCGGGGCGCTACAAGAAAGTACCTAAGAGATGCGAAAAATCCAATGATATAATCAAGTGTGAATCTCATATGAGCAAGTAATTGGACAAGCCCTAAAATTTTATTTCATTTTAAGGGATTACAAGGTACTTTCCATAATTAAACTAACTATTCAATCCTAGGCCAACACGGCCAGCTACAAGAAAAGGAAAGAATATAGACCTATATGATAGACGCCTCACGATGCACCAACTGCATCAATCTCTGAACCCTGCGGCAACAGATCAGCCGCCAAGCAAACAACCAATCAAAGAAAGCGGAAGAGAAGATACCTGGAGACACCAAGGATTGGGTCAGGCTCGATGAGCCAGGTAAATAGGCATGTTTAGATGGCAATATATTATATTAATCAATAGGGTAGAATACCATACCTGATCCCAGTTGTACCTGCATGATTAGTATCTCGATAATAATATAGAATATCAGAGTGCAACAGAAAACAGTGTAGAGTGTAGTGCATGAACGATAATCGAGATATTGATATAACAGATGTTTGATACAACATAACAAGTAGATAAGAGAAGCCATCATCATTAAGACATCATATAAATCATACAAATGCATCAGAGTTATCAGTAGCGGAAGTAAACGGAGGAAGTAACATTACCATAGTCGTAACCATCGCATCTAGATCCAACCGTATCAATGGCGGCAGTTAAAGACAATAAACAATGATATCCATAATATATAATATTTATACATCCAATATACATACATAGAAGCACACCAAGGTACGTCCACAGTTGAAGTACAAAGGACGTGGGGGGTCAGAGCCAGCCCTGATGGACCGCGCTCCTGCTCGGTTCCTACCGAGGTCGGCGGACGTGGGAGTCCGTTTTTGTTCTGACCCTTTCGTAACCGGGGGCCAGGGGCGTGCATCAACATTTCTTTTTTTGTGAGGGTGTGCCAGATTTTCTATTTTACTTGGAATTGCAAGTGGTGATCCGGAGATCAACCTTCGCAAGTAAAAAGGAAATCAACTTCTTTCAAGTTTTCCATTGCACATATATTTAAGGAAAGAGACATTTTTCTTGGTTTGCCGTGAAAGGCGATTTTTTGGCATTTATAGCCGATTTTGGCGTTTATAGCCGATTTTTTGGCGTTTATAGTCGATTTTGGCGTTTATAGCCGATTTACAATCCTTATCAATAATGAAAGACAAGAGTTGTGATTTTTGTCTCTTTTGAAAAAATACAAACTACAATGAAAAGCAAGAAAAGGAGGATCTAACTTCTCAGGAGATTGTGGGGGACCCGTTTAGATTGACGGTCGCAAGCCATATGTGGGCTTCGCCATCATCCATGCAGATGAGAACAGAGGATGCTATTGATTTGCTTGGCTTGGCTATAACCTCAGGTTTTTAGAGAACAAAGACCAAAAGAAGGTCCTATGTCCAATGAAAAGCCGAGTAGACGGGCTTGAAAAGCCATGTCTAAGCCATTGGCGGCAGAAAGAGAAGGCAAGGACCTTGGGGGGGAGTACCCCCCAAGGGACTTTTGTCACCTTGTTGCGGTTGTCGGTGTAGAACTTCCGCAGAGTTTTTTCTCTTTTTTCTTTCTCTGGATTTCTGTGCTTTGTCTGTCTGTGTGTTTGTGCTTTTTTCTGATGATCTGTTGTCTGTGCTTTCTTCTTGGAGAGCTCTCCTATTTATAGGCTTTTAGGTAGCCATTTAGGAGGGTTTATGAGCTTTGATTGTCATAAAGCTACATAAAGGGAGGAGTTACAAAATTGAATTCTTTATTTTGTAACTCCTTTTTCTTGGCTTCTGATTGGCCGGAGGAGATTGAGGGCATTTAATCGCCTTTAATCGCCATGATGGGAGGAGTTTCATGGGTTAAATGCCATGAATCTCTTGACTTGTAACTCCCATTTGCTTGCTTCTGATTGGTCCGTCCAAAGAAATGGATTAATGACTGTAATAAAGCTAGTCAATTAATCGCATTAAGTGGTCGGCGAGCAGTTGAAGAGTCGCGGGCCGTGCCGTGTCTTTTGGGATTTTTCTGGCGATGATCATCGATGGATCTTCATGTAGATCGACATCAGATGACCATGTAATTTCAGGTGTTTGTTACCAACAGCGGGTCGGTGCCATCTGTCCTGTCGATTTCTCGATCGGTCGGGTAGAAAGCACACTTTTTTTGGTTGACCAGGTTGCGATCAATATTGTTTTCGATACTCTTGATGATTGACCCGTGTTTTGGACGGATGTCAAAGGATTTGGTGTCTCAAAAGCATCAATTTTGGAAAGTACAAGAGGTTGGGCGCTTCGAATCGCGAAAAAGCGGCGAAAACCGGGGTTTCCGGGGCCTTCCCGGCGACCCCGGGCTCCAAGGTCGCCGACGACCCTGGGGGGTTTTTCCCCCTTTGTGTCCCGTTTTTTGTCCGTTTTTGCTGTTTTTCGATTCTTTTTTCTTCTGTATCTTTCCTTGACATTTTGACCATTTATTGGCCTGATTTCTTTGTAGGAAACCTGATGAGAATCCTTGCATTTTATTTTGCAAAGTTTCCAATTTCCTGAGAAAGCCGAAGACTTTGTCGCGCAGAGCTGCCGATTTTCCGTCAGAAGCTGAAACTGGGTCAAACGATGTCGGAATGACCTGAAACTTTGTGTGAAGCCTCCTGAGCAATAAATAAGACCAACCATAGGCTTTTGTTTGAGTTTTGAAGCCGTTTGGGGTCCTATCACCAGTAGACTTGCTTTTGTCGCGATGAAGATGTCGCGGTTTGATGTGCGGTCAACCGATGTCCGATTGACTTGAAATTTGACAGGGAACCTATTGGAGTCATTTTAAGATGATCCATAGGCTTTATCTTGGAAACCATGGTCTAGGAGAGCTTTACCGCCGAGAGGCCTGATTTGGCTTCCGAGCGTCAAACTATGGTCAAATGTTGTGGAAATGACCTGAAATTTGACGTGTAGCCCTTTATAAGAATTTTGAAGCCGTCCATGTGCTCTATCTGATGAGTAATGGCCTCGGTGGTTCTCGCCGCCGAGAGGCTTGATTTAGCTGTTCGAGGGTTGATGTAGAGTCAAACGTTGTCGATTTGACTCGGAACTTGACGTCGAGCCTTTTGGAAGTATTTTGAGACCATCCATCGGCTCTGATCGAAGATTTGGTGTCTCCGATGCTTTTGCCGCCGAGAGCTCCTTTTCGGCTGTCGGAGAAGCGAAGTTAGGCCAAATGATTTTGAAATGGCCCGAAACTTCTTGTGTACTCCTCTTTTAGCTGTCTTGAAGAATCTTGCAGTTTTTGTTTGATTATGACAATATTTGATATTTTGAAAGTAGCATTGCCTATTTATGGCAGGTTGCGACTTCATGTAGCTCTTTGGATCTTGAAGAGGCAAAGTGACATTTTTTGTGTCAACAAATGCCCCCTCGAGGTACAGCGACGAGTTGCTTAACTTTTGTAGTCGATGTGCCTCGAAGAGATTTTTGAAGGAGAGCCTGTGACTTGACCAAGAGTCTTTGAGCAGTCTTTCTTTTTGGTATTTGTAGCCTTTTGAGCTTCCAGGGGAATTTTATGGTAGTGAAAGGGATCACGTACCATTTCGAGGCAAAGTTTTGAAGATGACATCAGGGATGTGGATTTGGGTTTTGACCTTGTGACCTAACAGGCTATATGTGGCAGGTTAGGGGGTCGGGTTTGGTTTTGATCGTGTGACCCAACAAGCTGTATGTGGAATGTTGGGGGATCAATTCTGATCTTGTGACCTAACAGGCTGTATGTGGCAAGTTAGGGGATCAGGTTTTGGTTTTTGGTTTTGGTCTTGTGACCTAACAAGCTGTATGTGGCAAGTTAGGGGACCAGGATTTGGTTTGATTTTTGTGGAATGTCAATTTCAAGATTTTGGCTCAATTTGGTAGATGAGGCTGGATGGTTTGATTTTTGGAAGCTCATGGGGCTTGGAATTTTCTTTGTATGGTCCAATCAACTCAAAAGAGGCATGGAACCATTTTTGTATGCTCTTGGTAAGAGGGATTTCTCTTTGACTAAAAGCCCCTTTTTTTGTGCCTAGGTGGTCAAACCTGGCTCATATGGGCTAACCCATGGGACCTTAAGCTTTTGAAATGGCTTAGATCTCATATGGTGTCATTTTTGTAAAGAATATCCAAAAATATCTCATTTGGATAGAGAATATCTAAGAATATCTTTTCTTGGAGAGAATCTCTCATATTCCCTTTATTTTGGGATAGGATATCTCAAGATATCTTTCTTTTGGGAAAGAATCCTTCTAATCTCTTTCTTTTGGTAAGGTTACTAATTAGTAACACTTATCTCTTTCTTCTTTCCTTCTTTGGTTTGCTCTCTTCTATAAAAACAAGGAGGAGGTTCGATCTCTTGCTCTTATTACTTTCTTTTGCAATAATCTCAAGAGGGCTTCAAGACCAAGAGTTCTTCTTCTTCAAGATCTTCAAGACTTTTCTTCTTCTTCTCCATCAATGGCTTCAAGTAAGTTCCCTTTTTCAAGAAAACTCCATTGTAGGAAAAAAGGTTCTTTCTCTTTTTTTTTCGTTTCTTTCTTTTCTTTTCTTTTTTTTTTCCACGTGTTTGCTTCTTTTTTTTTTCACACGTTTTTTTTTTTTTTGCTTTCTTTTCTTCTCTTTTTTTTGTTTTGTTTTGTTTTTTTTTTTTTGTGGGCCGTATGGACAGATCCGTACGGATCTGGCCGTACGGCCACGTGGCCTGTGGGCCATCCCCCTTTTTTTTCTTCTTCTTTTTTTTTTGTTTTCTTTCCCTCCCCTTTTTTTTCAAGAAAGTTTTTTTTCTCTTTTTTTTTTGTTTTCTTTCTCCTTTTTTTCTTTTGAGAAAGTTTCTTTTCCTTTTTTTTTCTTTTGCTCATCATGATAATGCCCTTTTTTTTTGGCAAACCTAGATGTTCATGCATGCATTCAATTGTAAATTAAATTTGTAGTATGATGTGATAGCATACCTGAAAGTTTTCGCAAATTTGGGAATTTGGAGCTCGCAGCGATGTTGAGCCCTTCCTGATTTTGCGGAGACTTTGAGGTTTCGAAAGTTTGGAGTTTCGGAGCTCGCAGCGATGTTGAGCCCATCTTCAAGCTTTCTATTTCTTTCGGGATAGTTCCTTTTCTTCGGAATTGCCCCGTCATCATGTCAAAATTTTGCCAGATTTTTTTTTTAGCGAGATTCTGTCATTTTGATGTTTGATGTTTTTCTTTTCCATCCTTTTCAGGTGGTTCCTCCAGAATGAACAAGGGTAAAGAGCCTGCTACAAGCGTACCTCGTCGATCTTCTAGATCTTCTAATCCGGCCGTTCAGCAGGCTTTTGAGAAGGTCCAGTATGTTGAGAGAAATCTGGAAGAGTGCGACTCCCTCAACAGAGATGAGATGAGGCAGCTACTGATCACTCTCAAGGGAGAGGAATTCTATAAGATCATGGTAAGCAGTCGTCCATGGGTGATGGAAGATCAGAGCGTTTTGCCCAAGCCTACCTTCTTCTTTGGTGATGCAGTCCCTGATGACATGACATACCAGAGGAGATGTTTTCAGTTTTCTTTCACAGCAGATGGTGAGAAGAAGACTGTTGCTACCCGGTCGACGTTTGATCGCACCGTCTCGATTCTGAGCCTTGCCCCCACATGCTCTAAGAGGGAAGATCCTCCAAGCTGGGTGAGAAGGGCAAATGTAATCAAGACCGGGGTTTTTGTTGGCGGTTCTCCTGGATATACGGAGAGGTCGCCTGTTAACATGGACCTGTTGATGCCATCCAGCGGCTACCAGGGCTCTGATTATCCATCGGTCGATTTGAGACCGGTGGGCCTTGGTATTTTCAGCGGTGACGGCAGCAATTGGGTCAAGCCTTTTCGACTTCGTGGCCGTTTCAATGCTGACTCCGAGTGGAAGTCGTGGACTGATATCGTCCTGCTGATTGGTAGTGCCGTTTTGAAGGAAGCCGGGATTTTTGATGCGGTCCGCGCCTTTAGGGAGACCGTGATCTTTTCCGATGAGGCCTTCATGGCTATGCTGGAATCATTCCTCCCACAAACCAATACCTTCGTTGTAACGAATGACGAGATTGGTTTTTCTTTGAAGGAGCTGAGCGCCATTACTGGATTGCCCATCCTCGGCAAACTCTATGAGGAGTTTATGCCGATTGACAGCGTCCTCGAGGGGCAGTCTGAGGAGTTCAGGCTTCTGTACTTTCAACTCGTCGCCTTCTATGATTTTTTGAAGGAGAAGGAGGGTTTGAAAGTTAGATCCTGCAGTTGGAAGAGTTCTAGCTCTTCATTCCCCAACCTTTTTGATAGCAGGGAGTCTTCTGATAGCGTGACCCAGGAAGCCGGAGCTCAGGATCCAAGTTCAAAGAAGATCTTGGCCATGCAAGAAGAGTTGAGAGATTTCTGTGCCAGTACAAACGCCATATGTCCTGACATTGCACTGCGGAGAGATCTCGCTGTTTACCTCACTTATTGGCTTGGTGAGGCTATTTTTGCTGGAGGAGATGGAACGCACATCAGGCCGCATTGTATTTTTCCGGCTTGTCAGATGGCGTTTGGAGAGCAGCTTGCTTTGGTGCCAGCTCTTTACTCCTACCTGTGTACCGAACTGCAGGCTGCTGCTTTTTTGGTTCGGCTTGGGCTTCCCATGAATAGGGTATTTTCAGCCCATATCTTTTATTCGTGGTATGTAAACCACTGTCCTGGCTTCCACCGGCTGGGTGCTGCACAGGATGATGATCCTCTGATGATTCGACTGGCTAAGGGCAAAGCCGTATCCGAATCACTTTTGTTTGCCCGCATGAGGATCCGACGGTTCAGGGATGTCGAGATGGGGCAGTCTTCAGTGAAGCTTTCTCCGGAGTTGCAGAAGAAGGCTTTTGATTTTGGTGCCTCCCGAGACTCTACCAGGGCGGGGTCAGGAAGGCATTATTCCTTGACGAATGCAGAGAGAGAGTGGCTTTTCAGCATACGTGTCGGCACGATGGTGTACCGTAGACATCTTTTCGTCGACATCCAGCCGTATGTACCCTTTCGCTTTGCTTTGCAGCTGGGCTTTTCTCAAGTCGTTGTTGGAGCGCCTTCAAGCATGGTGAAGCGCTTTGGAGGCTTACAGGACGGGAGAAATGCATGGGCTTTCTATAGTGCTGAAGACACTACAGCAATGATTTCTTATCCTGTGTTGCTGACTTCCCGGACTGCCGGCTTTGCGAAGTGGTCCGCAGAGAGCTTTTTGGCATATCGGGGGCTTTCTAAGAAGGAGCTTGATGTGAGGCTGGCATCTGGAAAAGGCCTTGGAAAGTCGGATGGCGTCCGTCGAGAGGAAGTTTGGGCCTTCCTTTCTGGAGAGAAGCACAAGATAGGCTTTCTCGGTGACCAGGGCGTCATTGGTTCTGAAGCTGTTCGAGAAATACCTGATGAGGCTTTAGAGCAGCTAGAACAGGAGGAAGCCGAACTTGGCGCTTGGATGCAAGCGGCACAGAGGCAAGCTTCCGTGGAGTCTACTGGCAAGAGTAGACCATCCAGTGAGGAGTCAAGTGGGAAACCTGACTCTGACAGCGGGGCAGGTTCCTCTAAGAAGCGAGCCCGCCGGGGTAAGAGGGGGAGGAGTCATCATCGCAGCAAGGGGCAGCATGAGGACTCTCCTAACTTGGAAGTTCCTCTTACTATCAATGAGGATGTGCCAGTGGATGCTGACGAGCCTCCAGAGAAGATAAGTCGAGAAGAAGAGACCGTCGGTGAAGGTATGATTCTTCCTTTTTCTCTTTCCATTTCTTTTCATGGGATTTTTTCCATGTTATGATTTGCTTCTTGTTTCTGCTTTTCTTTTCTTTTTTTTTAGCAGAGGAAGACTTGATGATGCCTGAGGTTCCGGTCGATGAGGTGGTGACGGATCCTGTCGGGGTACCTGAAGAAGAACCGAGGGACTCTGGAGTGAATCCAGAATCTCCAATTGGTATGACTTCTTTTGCTTTTTTTTTTTGTCTGTGACTTGGTTTGCTAACATTTTTCTTGCCAGCTGACTTGCCACAGGATTCCGATGACTTTGAACCATCGATGGACGCAAATGTTGATGATGCTTCTGATGAGTTCATGGAGGAAGAAAGTGTTCCGCCAGTCGTCGAAGAAGGTATTTTGTAGTTATAACCCTAATAATGATTTTCAAACAGGATTATATTCATACCTTTTTGTGTTTCTTTGGCAGGTTTTTAAGTGACAGAGGAGGATCCGTCGCTTCCAGAGCAAGGGATGCCAGAGGTTGATCCAGAGGTAGAGACTCTTGGGACCAGCTCTGACAATGTTTAGGAGATTCCTCGTGCTGAGATTCCTTCCCGAGCAGGAGCAGCTTCAACTAGAAAGAGTTCTTTTGTTACTCTTCCAACAGATGATGACATGAGCAGCCGACCAATGGAGTTGGGCGAATCTTCAGCTGGGCCATCTCTTCTTTTTGCGAAGAAGGTGGTGGTGCGAGTTCTGAGCTCTTGGATTGAGACTCTGCTTTCTGGGCACTTAGATGCCGGATTTGGGATGATCCAGCATGTGCGTGAGATTCTCGGTGATGCCGAAGAAGCTGGTATGGATGTCACAAGTGCCAGGGCGATCGTTGATAGGATCATTGAGCTGGGTGACAAGTGGTTTGAGACCATGGGTTTTCCTGACGATCAGTTCTTCAAGGAGATGTGTCACGCCCCGAAACCGGGACCTGTAGCGAACCGATCTCGGGGTGCGAAATTTTGGAATAATTTGAAACTTTTTGTTATAGTTCCCAAGATCCGCGTGAATGAGGATAATCACATTCCAACACAATCAGAGTATATTTTTCGCGGAAGCTAAACATGGTGTTACGACCCGGAATCCGTGGCCATCGGGTTCCGTGTCGTACGCCACCAATATCATAAAGCCATCTCATAATAAGACTGGCACAAGTCATAAATCACAACACACTGAGCTGGTAGTAACAAATCTATAATTTCCCATATTCAAATTTCAATTAACAAGTGTCTTAATTACAACCCAAATAAAAAGGCTAACAAGCCATACAAATATACCAACTAAACAGAAATACTACCCCCAAAGGTTTGATACTAACTCCGGTGCCAAACTTGACATCTAGATGATATCAGTGGGCAGCCTCTCACGTCAGACCAGCGGTCCCACCGCCTCCTCTGATCAAAAACCTACAAACCGAAAAGCGAAGAAACTGGCACCAAACAAAAAGGGTCAGACACGACGGTCTGGCAAGTAAATAATCAAGTAATATGAATAAAAGGAACATACATAAAACCTGACGAAATCATCGTAAAACCGAGTAAATAGGCTAAACAATAATGACAATAAAGCATGCTAAAATGATCGAAAGATAGAACATAAATATCAAAACAAGTAAAAGAACAATATCAGATGTACGAATATCTCGAAAAGATAAAAGCCTGCATAAAACATTTAATCGTCGGAAATACATTTCAAATCCTGAATAATAGCGACAATATGATAAAGATCGATATCGTAAACATTAAACCAATCTGAGCATAAAAAGTATAACCAACGAGAATCATAAACTAAAGTAATATACAGATAAAACACTGGCAACCACAAATAGCTAAATCCTCCTATTACCGAAGTAATAAGAGCAAACAGAGCGTAGCCACTGAACGTGGTACTAAAAAATGGGATCGGAACCGTAGCCATACAAATGGGACCGGCAGATCAAAAGTATCAGAACCGTAGCCATACAAATGGGACCGGCAGATAATTACCGTTGCCATGGTCGGTACAGACAGAATCCAAGCTGCAGCTGGCGGACAGAGTAAAGATCCCAAGCCGGGTGATCAGCCCGACAAGGTGACCTAAGCCTAGTGGTGCCTTTAGTTTTCAAACTCAAACAGATACAAATCTAACATAATACTAATCCCTTTGGCTCAGGCGCTCACACCACATAGCTCTGGCCCCGTCTTGCCTCGGGGTTTTGTTTTCGGAATCATAGCCTCTTTGGCTCATGGGCTCGCACCACATAGCTCTGGCCCCGTCTTGCCTCGAGGTTTTTATTTTCAAATACTAGCGTTGTCAAAACAATAGTCTTATCGAAGAAATCCCGAATGTGACAAACATACTCCAAATCTCTTTTCAAATCGAATCGGAGAAAACATACGAATTTCGATGGTGAACCGTTCAAATACGCATCAAGGTGATTTGTATAAAATCATACGATCACCCTTTCGAACATGGGAAGACACATGATTTTATAACAAATCATCGATGCTAATTAAACTAGTTCACCAAAGAAAACAAATACAAATTCAGATACAAATACAAATACATTTTTCTGACTCGAAATGGAATGGATAGTGGAGAATGATTTAATGATTTACCAAGGAACCATCACAATGCACGTTTAACCTTTAAACATTGATTAATAACGAATGTGTTTGATGCCAATGAAAATCCATAATGTTTAAATGATAAAGTGCGCATTGAGACCCGAAAGGTTCCCGGATAATTTCACATACCCTCATTCTCACATCATTCCCATTTCACAAATTTCCAAGTATCGAAGTAATGACAAAACTCTTAAAAACAGGCCCATAACTGGCCTTGAACCAAACCCCAAAACAATCCTTTAAATCCGGCCCAAACAGACCTTGAAATTAGTTCATAGTTAAACCTTGAATGGCCCACAAAACACATCTTAAAAACAGCCCAAAACTAATCTGAACATGCCCACAAAACTGATTTTTAAAGCGACCCAAACTAGACCTTTAGTGGCCCACAAAACTGATTTTAAAAACAGTCCAAAACTAATACTTAAATGGCCTTCAAAACAATTCTTAAAAACAGCCCAAACAAACTTCGAACAGGCCCACAAAACAAATTTTTAAAACAACCCAAAGCTAAACATTTATTGGCCCACAAACAAACTTAGAAACAGCCCAAGGTCAGGCCCTAAAATGACCCAATGTCAGATCTGGAATGGCCCAATAACAGTTTTAAAATAGCCCCAAAACCAAACTTAAAACAGGCCCATGAACAGATTTTTAAACAGCCCAAAAACTGATTTGAATCCGGCCCACAAACAGATTTTTAAACAGCCCAAAACTGATTTGAATCCGGCCCAAGGAAGTCCCTGAAAGCTGGCCCACAAAAATCCATAAATCCAGGCCCGAACCCGAGCCCAGACTGAGCTGGGCTCGCTCGAGCGGACCCAGGCCCGCTCGAGCGGACCCAGGCCCGCTCGAGCGGACCCAGACAGAAGCTGGGTCGCTCGAGCGACCCACTGGGTCGCTCGAGCGGACTGGGCCTGCCCAGTCCAGCCCGAGTCTTCTTCCTCTCTTTTTTTTTTTTTTGTTTTTCTGAACATTTTCCATTTCCAATCTCCCATACAAGTTTCCTAGATCCTTTGGGCCCTTCCTTGACCTTCCAAACTCATCAATCACCATCCATGATCCAACCAATTGATCAAACACAACACTTTTTCAAAGATCAAAGTTTTTCCCCTTTCTTTAAACACACCATTTAACATAAGAAAGACTAATTTTTCAAAGTGAGCAAAGTGAAGAGAAACCTACTATACAATGTAAAGCAATAGCATAAATGGAGTACACATAGTGCTTCATCATTCATTCAAAGCCAAATCCATAAACCATGAAAAATTGAGCAAAATAAGGAAAAGACATGAAGCTTAAACAAGAAACACAAGAACATCATATTAAATTGTGAAATTCACTTGCCTTGAGTCAAGAGAAGATGCAAAACACTCTATGAAAGTCCTCTAATGGCCTCAAGCTCCAAAATCATAAAATCCCCAAAATAGCTCAAGAGAAACCCTAAAAATCAATCATTTTCCAAACTCCATGAAAACCCATTGCATGTGGGAATAAAACACTCCAAATGAGGAGGAAAACAAAGATCTAAGGAAAAGAAAACCATTGCTAACCTTTGGGTGTTCCAAATAAGAAGAAGGGCTTGAAGAGGAGGGTTGTCCTAGCCCAAAGCTCTTGAAAATGGGGTCTTTGGAAAGCCAAGAGGGAGGAGAAGAAGGAGGTGAGATCAAATCTCCATGAAAGCTCCAAGAGAGAGGTGTTTCAGATGAGAGAGAAAGAGTGGGAAGAGAGGGAAAGAGCCCTAGCTCAGCCCCTTGCTGGAAACGAATGAAGGAGAAGAAGAGAGGGGTTCCCCTCTTATAAGGTGGGTCTTGTGGGCCCCAAACTTCACAAGGCTGAAAATGGTATATGCGGGCCCCGAACGAAAACGACGAAGAAGACAAAAACGATCGGCGAAATATCTACTTTCCGAAAAGTATATTTTCCCCAAATTTCTGAAATTTTCGAAATTCATGGACAGATTTAGTGAAAATGTCATTTTTGCCCATTTTCCTCGAAAAACGTGATTTCTGAGTATCAAATCGAAATGATCAAAACATGAAAGTTGTTAAACTTCATCAAATGAGTCAAAATATGTCAAATCCAAAATTTTTAGAAATGAAAGGTAATTTCTCATAAAAATACAAATCATAGGGACCGGGTCAAACCAAAGTCAACGGTCTACAAAATCTCCCAGGCAAGGAAAAATCCGGTCAAACTCAAAAACGCGGTCAAACTAAATCAAATCTCAATTAAAAAGCTAAACCACGATTAAAACAATGCTAAACAAAAGGATTGGGGTCGGGATCTTACAAGATGTTCTTGGACCCTGCGGATAAGGCTCAATCTAACCTGGATGAGGCTACAGAAAGCAGGAAGCAGGCAGTCCGAGAGAAGAACTTAGAAGAGCTAACCATCATTGGGCTGACACATGACCTTAACATCCTTGATAGGGAGGTCGATGAGGCCAGAAAACGTCTTGAGCAGTTGCAGGCACAAGTCACTGCCAAGTGGACTGAAATAACAGAGGCTCGTGAAAGGGAGACTGCTCTGATTCACCGGGTTGCGGATGCCAATAGAGTTCTCAAAAGGAAGTCCGATGAGAACAAACAATGGAAAACTGCTCGGGGGAAGCTTCCTGGTGCGAAAGAAGGGTTACAGCCCACCCCAGCATCTCATGGCAGGTTCCTGAAGAAGCGTGCCTTGGAATCCTTGACGGATGAGGCCAAAAGCTTGCTTAAGGAGCTGAACTCTTGGCTGGAGAACATTTTTGATTGAGCTTCTGTTTTTTTTTTTTATAACAGAAACTATCCCCTTTTCTCTTTTTTTGGTACCACTTGTATTTTTTTTGGTACTTATTTTTTTGTAGTGCTTGTGAACACTTTCTTTTTTTTTTGGTACCACATGTATTTTTTGGTACTCTTTTTTTGTAGTGCTTGTGAACACTTTCTCTTTTTTTTTTGTTATCCCTACGTTCACTTGAATCTTTTTGTGATAAAAGTAATTGCTAAATGGGATGCTCTCTTTTTTTTGTTATCCCTACGCTCACTTGAATCTTTTTGTGATAAAAGTAATTGCTAAATGGGATTTGATCAAAAGGTTGTCATTTTGTGAAAATCTTTTGTCAAATGATTGTTTTGGCATAGAAGCCAGGTTTTTGTTTGTGGCATGGAAGCCAATGAGAGCCAGCTTCTTTTTTTTGTGGCATTGATAGCCGAGAGTTTTTTTTTTTTGTGTGGCATCTATAGCCAGTTTTGGTGGCATTGATAGCCGGTTTTTGGTGGCATTGATAGCCGGGTTTTTTGAAATCCAAGTTTTTTTGTTTGTGGCATTGATAGCCGGTTTTGTTTTGGTGGCATTGATAGCCGGTTTGTGGCATTTATAGCCTGTTTTGTTTTGGTGGCATTGATAGCCGGTTTGGTTTTCAAAAATGCAAGTATCGACTAAAAGTCGCCTCCCTGCTGAATGTTCTTGCAAGTATCGATGGAATGTCGCATCCTTGCTCATTCGGTTGCGAGTATCGATGGAATGTCGCATCCTCGCGGATTTGGGTGCAAGTATCGATGGAATGTCGCATCCTTGCTTTTCAAAAATTTTGGTTTTGCGGGTACTGACTTGATGTCGTTTCCCCATGATTTTTGAAATTTGTGGTTTTCTCGAACCTTTGAGTTATGGATATCAACTAAAATGTTGCGTCTCCATGGTTTTTTTTAGGTTTTTTTTTTTTGAACCTTTGAAATTTGGGTTGTGGATATCAACTGAAATGTTGCGTCTCCACAGTTTTTTAGGTTTTTTCGAACCTTTGAAATTTGGGTTGTGGATATCAACTTGAAATGTTGCGTCTCCACAGTTTTTTAGGTTTTTTCGAACCTTTGAAATTTGGGTTGTGGATATCAACTTGAAATGTTGCGTCTCCACAGTTTTGGATTTTGCAAGTATCGACGAAATGTCGCTTCCCTGCAATTTTGGAAGTGTCGAACATGGTTCATATGCTTTCGATTTGTGCGAGTATCGACTAAGCGTCGCTTCCCCGCAGTTTTTAAAAAACCATTTTTTTTTAAAGACACGAGGGTCATAAGTTTTGACCTAAAACCATTTTGGTGGTAAAAGGCAGGGTGGACTAGGGTGGAAATCCCTGAATCCGGATTTTGTTTCAAACCATGAATTTTGGGTTCAAGGGTTGAAAATTTTGGTCAAGTCAGGGAAAGGTTCCTAAACTTGAATTTTTTTTTTTTTTGACAATGAAACGATGAAAGTAAGAATTGTTTTAAATTTCTAGAAATTTCAACATTTGATATGAAAATTCTAAAAAAGGGTGGGTTTAGCGAGCGTGTACCTGGAAACCGGTTTTGGCCGTACAGGCATTGCTCTTACCCAGTTGGGTAAGTCTTCAAGGGTAGTACCGCTTTAAGAACTTGCCGTTGATGGGCAGCATACATCTGTCACCTTCCATGTTTAGGAGTGCGTATGCGCCGTTGGAGAAAACCTTGTCGATGACGTAGGGTCCCTCCCATTTTGGCTCAAATTTGCCTTTGGACTTGTGAGCGAAGACCATTGGTCTTTTTACCGCCAGAACCAAGTCACTCTTTTTGTAGGCGCGTTGCCTGACCTTTTTATCGAAAGATCCTGCCATGCGTGCTTGGTAAAGTTCAATGCTTTGTTGAGCTTCGAGCCGTCTCTCATCGAGATTGTCCAGCTCATGGAGTCGCAATTTGACATTGCTTTCTTGAGTCATGTCATTTTGCAAGGATACCCTCAAGGAAGGAATTTGTACTTCCAAGGGTACGACAGCTTCGCATCCATAGACCAAGGAGAATGGTGTGCTATGGGTTGGTCCTCGAACGGTGGTTCGATAGGCCCACAAAGCTTCAGACATTTTATCGCTCTAGTCTCTTTTGTGACTAGAGACCATTTTTTTTAGGATTTTGCAGAGTGTCTTGTTGAAAGCTTCTGCTAACCCGTTTGCTGCCGGATTGTATGGAGTCGAAGGACAGCTTTGGATTTTGTATTTGTCGCAGAACCTGTAGAATCGATGATCCCGGAACTGTGGTCCGTTATCATGGACGAATCTTTTGGGTATGCCGAAACGACAAATGATGTTGGTGCGCAGGAACTGAAGGACTGATGAGGTCTTCATTTCGTTAAACGCAAATGCTTCTGACCACTTGGAGAAATAATCCGTAGCGGCGAAGATGAAGCGATGACCTTTGCTTGAAGGGGGAGAAATAGGGCCTATGATGTCCATACCCCAGGCTTCGAAAGGCCATGAGATCACTGTAGGATGCAGCCATTCTGGAGGCATGTGAATGTAATCTCCATGAACTTGGCATTGTTGGCACGCTTAGCAAATTGCATTGCGTCAGCTACCATGGTAGGCCAGTAATATCCTAACCTTTTTATCTGATCATAGAGCTTAGGTCCAGCCTGATGAGCTCCGCAAAGACCAGCATGAACTTCTTTGAGTGTTTCTTCAGCCTCTTGTTGTGACAAGCAGCGTAGAAGTACTCCGTTGAAGGATTTCCTGTAAAGGATTTTTGAAGGAATATCCAAATGAAAGCTTGGGGTTCGCCTTTGGATGCTTACCCGTTCTTTTGGATCTTCAAGTAGGATTCCGAACATAATGTAATCAATGAACGGATCCTTCCAGTCGCCGATTAAAGTTTGAAGGATTGAAATCCGACTTCCGACCACTTGGTGGCATTCAGCAACTGCTTGGTGTGTGTTAAGAGGAGGAAGGATTCTTCTTTCGCACACTGTGATTTGCATGTTTTCCCCTTCCTGGATTGCCATGGATGCGGCAAGTCCGGCTAGGGCATCTGCACGTATGTTTTTGTAAGTCCTGGGGATCCTAACCCTAGAGGGGGGGTGAATAGGGTGAGCTACTAATAGTGACTAACTATGACCAATTTTAATTTTCTATAAACTAACTAGTCACTAGTGATGATAACAAGCACAATGCGGAAGCTAAATACATACAATCACCACAAGAGCATGCACCACAACACAATATTTATAGTGGTTCGGCCAACGTGCCTACATCCACTACCGGCTTGTGTTCCTCACACCCCACCGGATTTCCACTATTATGCTTTTCAAAAGGCTAAGCAATAACCTCTACAATTATGCTTTCCAAGGATAAGCAATAACCTTACAATGTTGTTTTTCTAGGCTAAACAACAACCTTTACACAATGCTTTTAAATGGCTAAGCAATAACCTTACAAGTAAATATTTCTCTCAAAGAAAGTGTCTTCACAAAACACTCTTATGAGATTACAATTTAAGCTCTAATAAATTGCCTCTAAATAGGCGGATATGAAAATGAAAAACTAACTCACACAACACAATGAAATGCAAAGATGAATGCTTGTGATATGTGTGTGTGGAAAACTTCAATCAAGTTTAAAAAGAAGGCTTAATCAATGTATGCTAGAAGCATTTGAAAGTTAAGGCATACAAAGATTTGATTGAAGTTATATGCAAATCACTTGAACAACTACAAACTTGTTAATGATGTGAAAATCAAAAGATCACAAGTTGAAAGTTTAAGCCTAATCAAGTGATGCATGTGCTATGCTATGTTGTTTTCAAAAACAAAGGTTTGACTTAAGATTCAAATGAATGAAAACAACAAAGATGATTCAAACAAGTTAATGAAACATGTTATAAAGAAATCAAAGTTTTAAACATAACATGTTTAACAAAGTTTAAAACTAAACTAAGTTTGAATCAAAGAAAAGAATTCATTACAACTTAATATCAAAGATTGAATGGAAGTAATGAATTCATTTCATCATAGTTATCATGCTAAAAACATTTACCAAAGATTTAAAACCAAGCATGAAACATATGATTAAATTAAGCAAAGCTTACTTGGAGATTTAACTTCATGATCCAAGCTTTAGCTTCCTTAATGACCTTCTTAATCCCCTTGGTTCATCCCCTTTATCTTCTCTTCAAACACCTCCAAGAAGGCTCCAAGTTTGCTCAAAAGTTCCAACTCTTTTCCAAAGGGAATGAAGCCTTTTTATACACAGAAAACAGAGTTTCTGCGTGTCCCCGGTCGACCCCCAGCTTGGCTCGGTCGACCGACCCTTAACGGTCAGAAAAAATGACCGTTGGAGAGCCAAACGGCTCTCTGCCCAGTCGACCCGCAGTGTACGCGGTCGACCGGGATGTGTACCCGGTCGACCGGGTACACTGGGCCCTGGGCCACTTTTCCCATTTTGCATACTTTTGCAATTTTCAAAGATTTTTGATGTGGGACTTTGTTGGGGCCATTAAATCAAGCTTGAAACATGATTTAAATCAATCTAAGTATTTTTTTAAAATCATGAATCATAAAAAGCCACAAATCATTTGAGACTTTAAAACTTAGGCTAAGCTTGAATTTTGAAATTCCTTTTACAAAATCAATTGCATCCAAAATTAAAACCAATTCATGCATAAAACATGAGTTTTACCATATTTAAAAACAATGCATGGATAAAATAAGATTTCAATGTTTTCTAAAATAATGCAAGTGTGAGAAATCAAATGATGATTAAAATGATATGCATCCATCAAATTGCAATACACAAAATTCCTAACAATCTCCCCCTTTGCAATTTGATGGCAAACCTTAACTTAACACTAAACCTCACACTAAGTCTTCAGCTCCTTGGCTTGACACGGCTTGAAATCTTCGGATGCTCCTTCACTTAGCTTGGGCTTTAGCTCTTTTGATCTTCATTCTTCTTGTCCTTAGCTCCAAGCTTTCTTTCTTTTATCTTCTCTCCCCCTTAGACCAAGCACTCTCTCTCCTTGGTCTTTCTCTCCCTTTGCCATTGAATGCTCTCTCCCCCTTTGATCTTTCTCCCTTTTTGGGTAGCTAGAGCATTTTCTCCCCCTTAATCCTTTCTCCCCCTTTGCCATTAAATTGCAAAGGTAGCAATTGAAGAAAGGTACCTACACACATGAAACAAGGAAAATACCTTTAGTAGCACCTGTTAACAAATGAAATCGAAAATGAAATACTTAACAGGCTATTATGCATGTGAGCAAGTTATAAGGGAATAGCAATGGTGAATTTGATCATCTCTAATGCTTCCTTGGAAGGTTTACTCCCCCTCAATCCATAATCTTCTTTTGTCATACTTTTGACAAGAATATAACTATTAGATGCAAGAAGAAGATGGTTTAACCAATTGAGGGATAACTTCAAGGGAAGGATTAGATACCAATTGATAATGATTAACTATAAGGCTCAATGATCAAATTACCAAATTGGAGAGAAACCAATTGACCTATCAGCTTAGGGAAAGTTGAAGAGCAAGGTCAAAAGGTTAATCTATCATGGATACCAATTGAAATAAGAACCATATCAATTGAGATTTAAGAGTATGACTTATTAGCTCAATCACTCTAAAATGGACTTAAGGAATGTAACTAGAAGGATTAATCCAAGTTAGAGCTATCCATGATGATAAGGGGTTTACTAAACATAGCATCAAATAATATAACTATGAAAATCATATGCTATGTAAATTTTGAAATCATTTCACTCAATCATAAAATATGACTATCGAGTGTAAGATGAGTGAAATGAAATTCAAACCATGATGCCTACCTCAATCATTAACCAACCAAGATTATTAACACATAAACATGGTGGTCACGAGATTTAACCAATTAAGCAAGAGAGGTGGCAAACATGACCATTTATGAATTTAATGGAATGTGACATGAAACAAAGACATATTACTATCAATTTTAATCCAATGTGCACAAGGTTTATCACAAATATATAACATCAATTGGAAGTTATACTAATTGAAAATGATATCATTTGATTACCAATTGAATATGGAACATGTTTGAGAGCAAGCATGTGACAAACACAAGATTCCATCAAGCAACATAAATGAATATTCATCACTTTAATGATATAACTATTGAGCATAGTGATGAACATGAGAAATTGCATTTTGAAAATATATGACTTATAAGAATATGCAATTTCCAAAGTGTCAACCATATGAATACAACATCTAAGAAATCCATCATTGAAGAGATATAACTATGTAATTCAAGAAATGAATTTCAAAGAGGTTCATATGATCAAACACTACTATAAGGTTGAAACATGTATAAGTATGACAAATACACATGAATCAAACATCATAACCATCCATTTCACAAAAATGACTAGAAAGCATAAAGGATGGATTTGGGTTCTAGTACGGTTAAAAAAAAATAATTAAAGAACACAACCATACATGGAACAAATAAAACATTTGCATAAAGAATGTAACTAAAAAAGCAAACATGCAAATAGTCTATCACAACATTCATTTCCATTAAAGGATGACATAAGCAAAAGCATAAGGAAATGAAAACATGGAACATGCTTTGATGAATACAACAAAAAGTTTTAAAGCATTTCCATTCATGCAATCTTCAAATCATAAACAAAATCTAACAATGGGCATAATGTATATGAAAATAAAGAAAGCACCTTATCAAACATCAAATTGTATTCTAAGCAATATCACTACCAAGAATCATACAATTTGATTTAAAAACCATTCAACTTGCATTCTAAAAGATATAACTTAATTGGAAAACATACAAGTTGATCTTTTCAAAGTAATTTTCCATGTGAAAGTATAACTTAAAAATTCATGGAAAAATTAAATTGATTTAAGTCATTTGTTTTTTCAAAATAATCTAACTAAGACATACAAACAAATGATATTGCAACATCAATCGATTATGAAGGATCTAGCTATGAAAGCTTTGAACCCATAATCAATTGAACATGTAGAAATGCAAACAAGATGTGACTATAAAAAGCAAATCTAACATGTGAGAAATACAATCAAATGATTTTGAAAACCATGATATGTGACTTAGGGAAGTACATGAAGACAAAATCAAATGATCATAAAGAAACAAATGCATTTTAAAAAATGTAACTAAGAAGGAACATAAAATGCAAATGCAATCATGACCAACAAAAAGATTTAACTATTAAGGTTAGGTTGGTCAATGAGGTCTAAGGCCCTAAGGTTTGTCTATTTGTCTAACTTTGGGAATCCACCTAAGGTCTTGGGATGGATGAACTTTGAGGTCTAACTTAAACTTCTCACCAACTCTAGGAGATTTAACTTGATAAATTATTAACTTAGACTTATCACCATGAGATATAGATTTAACTAAGTTTAGCTTAGATTGGTGATTAGTCTTTTGGTGAGTTTGCTTCTTTGGGGTTTGAACCATTTTTCTTTTCTTCTTATCTCCTCCCTTTAATTGACTTTTGAATTTCAAATTTATCTTTGCAACTTTCTTCAAAAGTTCTTTCATTTGTTGAGTTAAGGGAGGTAGGTTGAGAACCTTTTTATTTATAGATTTTTTTTAAACTTGATTTAACTTGTTTAATCTTTTTAGAATCTATTTTAGGAGACTCCTTCTTAATCGATTTGACTTGTTTAAGCTTCATGGAGTTCTCCTTGGTTTTTGGTGTCTTATCCATCATGGAATTTGATTTACCTTTCTTTGGTTCAAATATGGATTTAGACACATTGCTTCTTCTTTGTTTGCACTCAAACCTAAAATGTCCTTCAATGCCACAATAATTACATTTAGACATGGGCAAAGAAGTGCGAGTGCTAGAGAATGAGGACTCACCTTTCACAAAAGTGTTGGTGAATTTAGGGTCATATGAGGTATTCCTATCAAATCCAAGACCCGTCCTATCTCCTTTTGATTTACCCAATTTAAATAACTTTTCCAATCTTTCTTCACTTTGGGTAAATTTGCACTCATACTTTTGTTTGTATGTTTCAAGTTGAGTGACTTTGGTTTTAAGGGTTGAATTCTCATTTTTAACTTTAGTTAGTTCTTGTTCAATTCCCTTAAATTTGATTAGCTCTTCATTGGCAAGTTTTAACTTCATTTCAAGTTCATTAACAACATTAGATCCAAGTTCTAAGGTGTTTAAATTATTTTGAGCATTTGACAAGTTTTCCATTGAAATTGTCAACTTGGATCTTAAATGGACAATGTTTTCATCTTGTCTTTTTAAAGTATCTCTCAGATTTAAATTTTCATTTTTAAGCTCATTACAATTTATCTTAATCTCATTAGTTCATTTTGAGCATTAGATAAATTTTCTTTAGAGATAGTTAACTTGGATTCAAGATTGTTAATGTCTTTATCTTGCCTTTGATCTCTTAATTTAGAATTTTCCTTATTAAGATTGTCATAACCTATCTTTAAATCTTTTAATTCATCTTGAGCATTATATAGGTTATGCAAAGAGATCATGAACTTAGATTCTGCACAATTTATTAATTCTTCTTTTTCTCTAAGTTCATCTTTTGAAGAGACTAATTCTTGATTTAGTCTTTTAGATTCTTCTTTTAATCTTTTATTCTTCTTAGAAAGCTCTAAGGACCATGTGTACAATTCCTCATAAGCTTCATTTTCATCATATTCTTCTTCTTTTAATTTAGATTTAGATTCATTAATTTTAATGTTAGAATCTCCAATAGATGGAAGAAGGAGGGGTCTAGAGGAATCTACACAAGAATCTACAAAGTCTAAACTAGTGGAATCCATTCTAATGATTTTCATAGAAAAACAACACTAGGGTTTTGATCTAGATAGAGAGGATCAACTCCGGGTGTTTAAGCCCTAAATGGAGTAACCTTGCTCTGATACCAATTGTAAGTCCTGGGGATCCTAACCCTAGAGGGGGGGTGAATAGGGTGAGCTACTAATAGTGACTAACTATGACCAATTTTAATTTTCTATAAACTAACTAGTCACTAGTGATGATAACAAGCACAATGCGGAAGCTAAATACATACAATCACCACAAGAGCATGCACCACAACACAATATTTATAGTGGTTCGGCCAACGTGCCTACATCCACTACCGGCTTGTGTTCCTCACACCCCACCGGATTTCCACTATTATGCTTTTCAAAAGGCTAAGCAATAACCTCTACAATTATGCTTTCCAAGGATAAGCAATAACCTTACAATGTTGTTTTTCTAGGCTAAACAACAACCTTTACACAATGCTTTTAAATGGCTAAGCAATAACCTTACAAGTAAATATTTCTCTCAAAGAAAGTGTCTTCACAAAACACTCTTATGAGATTACAATTTAAGCTCAATAAAAATTGCCTCTAAGTAGGCGGATAAGAAAATGAAAATCTAACTCACACAACACAATGAAATGCAAAGATGAATGCTTGTGATATGTGTGTGTGGAAAACTTCAATCAAGTTTAAAAAGAAGGCTTAATCAATGTATGCTAGAAGCATTTGAAAGTTAAGGCATACAAAGATTTGATTGAAGTTATATGCAAATCACTTGAACAACTACAAACTTGTTAATGATGTGAAAATCAAAAGATCACAAGTTGAAAGTTTAAGCCTAATCAAGTGATGCATGTGCTATGCTATGTTGTTTTCAAAAACAAAGGTTTGACTTAAGATTCAAATGAATGAAAACAACAAAGATGATTCAAACAAGTTAATGAAACATGTTATAAAGAAATCAAAGTTTTAAACATAACATGTTTAACAAAGTTTAAAACTAAACTAAGTTTGAATCAAAGAAAAGAATTCATTACAACTTAATATCAAAGATTGAATGGAAGTAATGAATTCATTTCATCATAGTTATCATGCTAAAAACATTTACCAAAGATTTAAAACCAAGCATGAAACATATGATTAAATTAAGCAAAGCTTACTTGGAGATTTAACTTCATGATCCAAGCTTTAGCTTCCTTAATGACCTTCTTAATCCCCTTGGTTCATCCCCTTTATCTTCTCTTCAAACACCTCCAAGAAGGCTCCAAGTTTGCTCAAAAGTTCCAACTCTTTTCCAAAGGGAATGAAGCCTTTTTATACACAGAAAACAGAGTTTCTGCGTGTCCCCGGTCGACCCCCAGCTTGGCTCGGTCGACCGACCCTTAACGGTCAGAAAAATGACCGTTGGAGAGCCAAACGGCTCTCTGCCCAGTCGACCCGCAGTGTACGCGGTCGACCGGGATGTGTACCCGGTCGACCGGGTACACTGGGCCCTGGGCCACTTTTTCCCATTTTGCATTACTTTTGCAATTTTCAAAGATTTTTGATGTGGGACTTTGTTGGGGCCATTAAATCAAGCTTGAAACATGATTTAAATCAATCTAAGTATTTTTTTAAAATCATGAATCATAAAAGCCACAAATCATTTGAGACTTTAAAACTTAGGCTAAGCTTGAATTTTGAAATTCCTTTTACAAAATCAATTGCATCCAAATTAAAACCAATTCATGCATAAAACATGAGTTTTACCATATTTAAAAACAATGCATGGATAAAATAAGATTTCAATGTTTTCTAAAATAATGCAAGTGTGAGAAATCAAATGATGATTAAAATGATATGCATCCATCAAATTGCAATACACAAAATTCCTAACAGTTTTCACCTCTACGAATGTGGGTGATGTGACAGATGTCAAACTTTTGCAGAAGTGATTGTGCCTTGTTGTAGTAAGGCAGCAAATCTGGCTTCTTGACTTCAAATTTCTGATTCATCTGGTTGACGATCAGTTGAGAGTCTCCAAAGACTTCCAGCATGGTGATACCGGATTCGATGGCGAGTTCCAATCCTAAGATTAGAGCTTGATATTCAGCTGCATTGTTTGTGCATGGTTCTAGTAGCGAGAAAGCGTGTGGAATCATGTATTTTTCGGGGCTAACAAAGAGGATGCCAACTCCCGAGATCAGCTGTCTTTTTTCATTCATCCTGGTTGCACCGTCAAAGTACATGTCCCAGGAGGCACTTTGTGAGAAAGTCTCCACATTGTAGACTGGTTCGTCTGGGAGATCATCTCTGAGCGGAGAATCTTTAGGCAATGGATGCTCTGCGAGGAAGTCCGCTAGAGCTTGCCCTTTGATTACTTTTTGTGGTACATACCTAATATCAAATTGTGACAGAAGGATGGACCATTTTGCCAGTCGAGCATTAAGAGAACCTGCCTTTGTGACAAGGACCTTCAAAAGGTTGACCCTCGAGACCAGGTATACTGTATTGGAAAGCAAGTAGTGACGCAGCTTTTGTACGGCGAACATCACTGCAAGACATTCTTTTTCGACTGGAGAGTAGCGATGCTCTGCACCTACTAGCATGCGGCTGAGGTAATATAGAGCAGCTTCTTTTCTTTGATCATTTTCTTGCGCAAGCAGAGCTCCCAAAGAGTGATCAAGGGCTCTTGTGTACAAGATGAATGGTTTTCCAGTGGTAGGAGCAGCTAACACTGGAGGTTTTGTCAGGTATGACTTGATATCTTGGAAAGCAGCTTCACAGTCAGCATCCCAGACAAAGTTTACACCTTTTTTCATCAATCGGGCGAATGGACGGCATTTCCCCGAAAGATTGGAGTTGAACCGTCTGATGTAGGCTAATCTCCCTTGAAGCCCTTTGAGTTCTCTCAAGGTTCTTGGAGAGGGCATTTCTAGAATGGCTTTGACTTTTATGGGGTCAAGCTCTATTCCAGCTTTCCGAACTAAGAATCCGAGGAACTTACCCGACGAGACGCCGAAGAAGCATTTCAAAGGATTCATTCGCAGTTTGTGTTTGCGAAGCCGAAGGAAGACTTCTCGAAGGTTCTCGAGATGATCTTCTTTTCTTTTGCTTTTGACGGCGAGGTCATCAACGTAACATTCAACCGTCTTGTGCTGCATATCTTGGAATATTTTCATCATAGCCCTCTGATATGTGGCACCAGCATTTTTCAGACCAAATGGCATGACAGTGTAGCAATACACGCCAAATGGGGTCCGAAAAGATGTATGTTTTTCATCTTCAAGATGCATCTTTATCTGATTGTAGCCAGAGAAACCATCCATGAATGTCATTCGCTCGAATCCACAGGTATTATCAATCATTACCTCTGGTATGGGGAGTGGAAATTCATCTTTAGGGCATGCGCCATTCAGGTCTCTATAGTCAATACAAACCCTGATCTGCCCATTTTTTTTTGTCACGGGGACGATGTTGGCCAACCATTCAGGATGTTGTTCCTCACGGATGAAGCCGACGCTTTTGAGTTTTTGAACTTCTTGTTCAATTTTATCCATCACATCTGGACGGAATCTTCTTTGGCCTTGCTTGACAGGCTTGATGTCTTCTTGAAGATTGAGTTTGTGAACTGCTATTTTGGGGTCTAAGCCTGGCATTTCAGCGTAAGACCATGCAAAGCAATCAACGAACTCACGAAGAAAGGCGATGTACTCGGGTAACTCATCATCCTTTATATTCTTGCTTATGAATACAGGACGTGGGTTATCTGGTGTTCCCAAGTCTATCTTTTGAACAGGATCTTCTGTTGGAAGGTTCGAAGGTGGTTCCTCCACAATATTTTCGGAGGCTTCCAGCTCAACGAAACCTTCTGGGGTTTCAAGGGCATTTCCAGACCAAGGTTTTGTTCCTTTCCACGGGTCTTCTTGATCGGTAATTTTCCCAAGGCTTGCTATGAATGATCCCAATCGCCTGTTGAAACCGGGTCGAAGTAGGCTACTTCTTTTGGAGATGAGGGTTCTTCTGGGTCAGAAGTCCACACGTCTGTGCCATCGGACAACTCCTCTTCATTTTCGGAGAAATCGTGCCAATTGGATGAGCTTCCTGGATCTTTGTCAGGTGACTCATCAAAGAGATATCCAGGGAGATCGATGTCTTCATGGACTTGAGAAGTTGAGGCTTGGTCAGTATATTGACTTTTAAGCCTTTGTGTCAACTGTCTCAAGGGAGTGTCGGGATCATACCCTAACCCGTGTGAAGACTTTTCTACATAGCCGTAGAGTCTCCAATCTTCCAGCTGGCTTTTGGTCAAGACGGGCCCCAATGGCGTGAGAATACCGCGTCCTTCTCCCAAACCGACTGGGTTTTGAGCGTCATAGCCCATTTTCTTCATAATAGCTTATGCCACAGAACTGTATAAGGATAGTTGAGGCATACCTTTATTTTGGAAAGGTTCAAGCATGGAGTTTGATAAAGAAGCATCCGATCTATGGAAGAAGATCGACTTTTCCTTTGCTAAAGTTGCTGGAACAACGAAGGAAGCTGACGTAGGATCTTCTATGTCAGAAGTTATCTCTATTGGAGTGAGAGCAGGCTGAACTTGCTGAGTGTCAGCTTGGCTTGACGATGCGTCGTCTTCTAGCTCTGAATCCGAGTCCGTGTCTTGCATGATAGACACGAAAGAGACAACAAATTTGCCCTCAGGCTTTTGTTTTGCCTTCTTCACTTTAGTTGCGATGACCAAAGGCTTTGAAGATTTGAGGGAAATGATGAAGGGAGTTTGCATGCTCTCTTCAGATTTACCGGATGGTTTGTTTTCTTTCGGTGATTGTTGAGGAGCTTTGCCTTTATCTTTCTGGAGATTTTCGGCAAAGGATGCTGTGTGCTTCTCCTCTTCTTCTTTTTCACCTTCATACATCTGTGAGTCTGCGAAGTGGACTTCTTTACCTTTGAAGGGTTTTATGTTCGCAAAGACTCGATGTATCATGCCGTCGTTGCCAACAAACTTGATGCATTGATATAGAGTTGAAGGGACAACACTATTCTCGTGGATCCAAGGGCGTCCGAGAAGGATGTTGTAGCATAAAGGGGTTTTTATTGCATACACTGTGACCTCAGAGATAAGATCACCGATCTGCAACTTGAACCTGATTTTTCCGATAGGCCTTTGAGTACTCCCATCGTATCCAAAGATAGATACAGATGTGTGGCTCAGCTTGCTGGGTGGGATGCCCAACTCTTCAAGAGCCGATGTGGAGATGAGGTTGAGTGCAGAACCTGGGTCGATCTGAACTCTGTGCATAGGCATTTCCTTGATATACCCTGTGAAGTACAGGGGTCGGTTATGCCTGGTTTCTCCAAGTAGGAGGTCGTCCTTTGTGAAGGCGATGGTTGCACTGGCTGCTTTTTTAACCGAGAGGCATTCAATGAATGATCCCTTAGTTTTCTTCTTTTCTCCCTTTGAGGAGGCTTCTGAGTTTTTGACCCGGTAATCCATTTCAATTTGGAGGACTTGCGGGGCATATTTGTCGACATCCTCATTCAGCTTTTGTAATTCCGAGATGAGATTATCACGAGTGTGCGGAGACATTCGCAACAAATCTAGGATGTGCAGACGTGCAGGTATGTGCTTGAAGTGTTCAATCAAGTCGTACTTGAAAGCCTCCTTAGGGCCTGCATGTTCATCATTGTTGCCACTAGGGGCGCTTACAACATCTTTTCCCGAAGGATTTACATATGTAAAGGAAGATTGGTTGTAATTTTTGTGGTAGTCCCGGCCAGAGCGGGTGCCTCTACCAACTTCGAGAGCTTCTTGAGAAGGGTCTTCATTTGGAAGATTGTCTTTAGGATCAAGAGGCTGTCGTTTTTCATTTGCTGAGGATGAATCAGCAGCAGAGTTGCCATCCTCAGTGATCGTGTTGCATGGAGCATTTTTCGGGAACAAGTCCTGAACAGCATCCAGCAACCTTTCTTCTTCGTTGACTAATTCATCGTCCCAAGCATCAATGGCTGGGAATTCTTCAGTCAGGAAGGGTGTGAATTTTGAAGTCACAGTCTCAGGAGAAGAAACCTGAGAGGGTGTCATCTCAGTGAAAGTCACGTGAGACGAGGTGGCTTCAGAAGATACATTGCTAGGAGTTGCTGGAGTGTAAGTGCTCTCATCAGACGATGCTTCGGAAGAGCTATAATCCCGAATTATCACATTACAGGAAGCTCTGACGGGAGACGTTGCCTGATCGGAGTCAGACTCATCCTCGGATGTAAGAGAATCGTCTATCCAGCAATTTTCTCCATTTTCAGGAGTTAAGGGAGGATGTACCTGATGGTCTTCAGGGACTTCAGGCTCTGGGTTGCGAGGAGGCTCGTTGATGCGGTCTTGCTCTTGTTCTAGAGCAAGTCGCTGCAAGATCCTTGCATATTCTTCAAGATCAGGCATGGGAGCCGGATCTTCTTCTTCATCAACTCTTTGTGGCTCAACATGGTTGATTTCCACTGGAGTAATGAGAGGTGCTGGGTCAGCAGCATTTTCTTGTACAGCCTCTTGGTCTTCTTCATCATCAGACCAGGATCCTTGTGGCTGTAGGGGGTTATACCAGATTACTGGCATAAGATGAGACTCAGGAACCCATTCTTCATCGGAGAGATATTCTCCTGTTTCAAGGGACTCCTCCCACTCATCTGTGTAGTTGGATTCGAATCCATCATCGGTGTCGCTGGACTCGTATCCATCAATGGAGAATCCAACTACCGAATTGCAAGAGTATGATGCCTCCTGCATGGCTTTTTTGAATTGAGGTGGCATGAAATCACTGAGAGTGAGTTTCCTTACCCCCTTTGAAGTCTCTGGAAGGGATGTTTTTGTTACCTCCAGTGAAGCGGTAGAGGAAGCCTCTGCCTTTTCTTTGACCTCTAGTTTTGGCTGGGTCTTCTCTTGCCGTTTGAGCTTGAGGAGATGTTTCCTAGCCTGCCTTCGCGTTGAGTTGTAGGCTTTGTTTTCACGACCTCCCAATTTTCATCTTCCAGGAGATCGGGATGTACCCATATCGGTTGTCCGTCTGGTGTCGGGTAAGGAACCAGTTCCTCGGACGCTTGGATTGAGTTTATCACCTTGAAGGAAGTAGTGATCTTCTTCTTCGGTGATTTTGATGTTTGTCCACATGTCACCATGTTAAACGGAGGCAGACCCATAGTTTTTGTCAAAGGTAATGACTCCGTTTTTCCACATCTCATTTATTTTCTCTCTCACAACGAAGCATTGATTGAGAGGATGCGAGATCATCTGGTGGTATGGACAGTACCGAGGATCGTTGCCAACATCACCCGGTCTTTTTGGTTCAGGCAAGGTGAGCTTGCCGTTTGCCACAAGAGCCCCGAAGATTTCATCAACGTCTTCATCAAACGGGTATTTCTTCTCTACTCGTTCTTTGAACGCATCTGAGAGTTCAGGTCTCTTACCAGCAACTTTATTTTCAGCTTTCTTTGGTGGCTGAGGAGCTGACTTGGTCTGCACATTGAGGACCTCTTTTTTCTTTGGTTTAGAGGTTGCATTGGCGGTTGGCTCTTTTCTTGATGATTTCTGACTGTTGAGGTCTTTAATCACCGTTTCAGCTTCCATGGAAGCTTCTAGGAGTTCTCCCAGGTTTTTTGATTTGTTGCCGATGATCATGGAGCGGATTCTGGCTCTCATGTTGTTTCGGCAAATGTCGACTAGCGACGCTTGTGGCAATACATCAGAGCATTTGTATGCCATTGCTTTCCACTTGTGAATGAAGTCATATGTTGATTCATTCTCCCCCTGTTTTAGGCTGCACAGCTGAGCCATAGTAGCGGGATGATCTTCACCTTTGAAGTGAGTCAGGAAGCGTGTCTCTAGCATGGCCCAATTTTGGATTGAGTCCTCCGGCAGAGTGGAGTACCAATCGAAGGCCGTACCTTTTAGGGTACTTGCAAAGAGGCGGATCTTGAGTGCATCTTGATCCGCGATAGCTCCCGTCAGGATCTTGAAGTGCATGGCGTGCTGTCTGGCTGATCCTTTCCCCGTATATGTTTGGAGAGTAGGATGCTTGAATTTGGTGGGGAACGGGACCGAGTCCATCCATAAGGGATATGGTGGCTTGATCCCATGCTCCTTGAGTATATCCTCTTCTTTTGCTTTGGCGAGGATACTGTTTACGTCCTTTTTGGTAAGGGCGCGTGACTCATTTTCTTCTCTATTTACCTCGTCGTCTTGATGATTCGGAGGAGGTTCATTGTTCGCCTGATTTTGGAAGGCGAGGAGAAGGTTTTCCATCAGAGTTTCAATCCTCTGCTGGCCCTGTTCCAACTGCTGGATGCGGGTGATCGCATCTTCTGGAGGTGGATTGCGGGGTGGTGGCTCAGAATTTGTAGCCAAGACATTCATCCTTCATGATTCGAATGAAGAAACTGTCCTGGTGACTGAGCTGGGGCTCATTCTTTTTGAAGAAGAGCTTGAGGAAGGATCACTCTGCTGTCCTTTGCTTGAAGGAGCAGGGGATTCTTCTGAATGTCTTCTTGTCCTTGAGACGCTGCGGGTCGTCGGACGTCGGACATGGATTTTTGTTGCTGATTTTTGGCGCCTTCTGGTTTTTCCAACCATATGGACGGCAGCAACTTGGTTGGGTCTTTCTTTTTCGACCCATTTGGGAGAGACTTGAAGTGTAGGAGGCTGGGTCCTTTGCTTCTCTAGTCTCTTTTGTCTATACGACGCGCGGCGGCATATGCGACGAGCAATTTGAGCTTCGGTCAGCTCTGGCTGGGCTTTGACGATGAAGGATGTGCTCCCTCGGGCGCAGCAGCCGAGCCTGTCTTCTTTGTAGCTAGGCAAGGACAGGATGCGAACCCTGTCCTTCGCCTGTTGCAGCGAAGCTTTGAATTTTTGGAGTTCGGCCCCTGTAGAGATGAAGGGTCGAACTGCAGGTTTGTAGGCCTTAGCAGGTGCTTGTAGAGGCCTTGTGATGCATGATCTGATTTTGGGCTTGTAGGAACAAGCCGGCTCATGCTGGGATGACTTGGAAGTCAGGTTGGAGATGGGTCTCTTCTCTTTCATGTAAGCAAGAGGGTAGAACTGGTTCTCCTTGAGTGGGGCCAGGAATGCTGGCTTAGTGGATGTTTGGGACCTTCTTTGCTTTGGTGAAGGTCTCGGGGACCAAGTCTTGGGATAGACCTGGTTGCTTGCAGGTCGAGGCTTCGTGGGGCTGCCACGGGCTTCAGGCCTTCTGGTGCTCGCCTTTGGTGTCACGGTAGTGACACGTTAAGAGGCGAGTTTCTGCTTCTTGGAGGGAGCAGTTTGTTCCTCAGGAAGTGGGAATGGTCCCAGCGTCCCAAAGACGATAGTCCGGGGAGTCGAGGTCGACCCGGAGTTCAGAGAGTTGCCGAGGGAGTTGATGCTTCGGCAGCTGATGGGGCGCTTGTAAGTGCGCGAGGTTTGCTTCTGTTGAAGCATGAGTTGGTGCTTATTTTCATCGAAAGTAATGGTTAGTGAAGCTGCCATTGTTAGTTTTTCAAAAAATTTTGAAACAAGACCACATCCATTAGTAATCACAAGAATATAATGATCATAAATGGGAAGTTCTATGGTTTCGTCTTTTCAAATTGCTAGAGGAAGATGACCCAAGCAACATGAAGAAGGCAAAACGCCATAGAGGGTACAATTGTTCTGATCGCAGGTATGGTAAGCCCAGAATGGGCATCCCAGTGACTGCTAGAAGCAATTGTGAACTTAAATTCGACTTATCGAGAAGCAGAGCTTGCTCGAGGTAAGAAGAATATAAAGTTGGAGTTACAGATGTGCCGGTTGCAATACAGTAGACCCTAAAAGGGCGTACTAGTACCGCTAGACACAAATGTTTTGAGACTGCATCTATGAGATGAGATTCTCTGTTTTGAAAGGTCAAAATTGGATTCATCAAAGAGAGCAGATGGTATTCCAATCTAAACACGGGCTCAGCGATTTCCGCGAGCGCCAGTGCTCAGAAAGAAATGAACCATAATTTCTCGAATCTGAATCTAAAAATGACGAGTTTTTTTTTTAAAGGCCAATATCGGGTTCATCAAAGAGAGCAAAAGGCACTCCAATCTGAACACGGGCTCAGCGATTTCCGCGAGCGCCAGTGCTCAGAAAGGAGAAGACCAAGATTTCTCCAATCTGAACGCAAAATGACGGAAGGTTTTTTTTTTTTGAAGATTTTGAAGATTATTTTTTTTTAAAATTTTTTTTTATTTTTTATTTATTTTTTTATATTTTTTTTTAAGATTTTTTTTTTTGAAATTTTTTTTTATTTTTTTATTTTTTATTTTAAAATTTTAATATTTTTAAAAAATTTATTTATTTTGTTTTTTTTAAATTTTGTTTAAAAGACGAGAGAGTACACATAGGCCTCCTAACCTGGTCTTATGAAATCTTGATTGATAGAATTGCCCCCAGGTAAGGGTAGGATTACTTAATGAACCCGTTTGGAGGACCCTTGCCTAGAACAGTCAAGCTGTCTCCACACTCTGGACAAGGCTTTTCTTTGAATCAACCATGATCAAAGAACACAGTTGGTTTAACCTTAGTGGTCTATGTCTTTTTTTTGTTATATATATATATATATTTTGATTTTTAATGAACTCATCGAAGAGAAACAATGGCCCAATCCCCGATCCGAACACGGTCTCAGCGATTTCCGTGAGCGCCAGTGCCCAGAAGGGAGAGGATCAAAGTTTCTCAATTTTGAATCCAAACTGAGAAATCTAAAAATTTTTTTTTTATTATTATTTATATATATATTTTTTTAGATCTTTAATGAACTCATCGAAGAAAAACAATGGCCCAATCCCCGATCCGAACACGGTCTCAGCGATTTCCGTGAGCGCCAGTGCCCAGAAGGGAGAGGATCAAAGTTTCTCAATTTTGAATCCAAACTGAAAAATCTGATTTTTTTTTATTTTTTTTTTTAAAAGAGAAAGAGTGGAAATAAATTCAAAGAATTAGAAATTTCCAAACAAAAATCTCATCTCATTTTTTTTAGATGCGGAATCCAACATAGGCCACCAATTATAAAGTAGCCAAGGAATCGAGAAAAGAAATATAAGCATAGAGCAAAATATATGATATGCAAATATTTCATTTCTAGCATCGTGTTCTCAAATAAACGGGTCCCACCGGGTGTGCCAGCTTGATGGACCGCGCTCCTGCTCGGTTCGTACCGAGGTCGGCGGATGTGGGAGTCCGTTTGGTTCCGACCCTTTCGTAACCGGGGGGCAGGGGCGTGCATCAACATTTCTTTTTTTGTGAGGATGTGCCAGATTTTCTATTTTACTTGGAATTGCAAGTGGTGATCCGGAGATCAACCTTCGTAAGTAAAAAGGAAATCAACTTCTTTCAAGTTTTCCATTGCAAAGAGACATTTTTCTTGGTTTGCCGTGAAAGGCGATTTTTTGGCATTTATAGCCGATTTTGGCGTTTATAGCCGATTTTTTGGCGTTTATAGCCGATTTTGGCATTTCTAGCCGATTTACAATCCTTATCAATAATGAAAGACAAGAGTTGTGATTTTTGTCTCTTTTGAAAAAATACAAACTACAATGAAAAGCAAGAAAAGGAGGATCTAACTTCTCAGGAGATTGTGGGGGACCCATTTAGATTGACGGTCGCAAGCCATATGTGGGCTTCGCCATCATCCATGCAGATGAGAACAGAGGATGCTATTGATTTGCTTGGCTTGGCTATAACCTCAGGTTTTTAGAGAACAAAGACCAAAAGAAGGTCCTATGTCCAATGAAAAGCCGAGTAGACGGGCTTGAAAAGCCATGTCTAAGCCATTGGCGACAGAAAGAGAAGGCAAGGACCTTGGGGGGGAGTACCCCCCAAGGGACTTTTGTCATCTTGTTGCGGTTGTCGGTGTAGAACTTCCACAGAGTTTTCTCTCTTTTTTCTTTCTCTGGATTTCTGTGCTTTGTCTGTCTGTGTGCTTGTGCTTTTTTCTGATGATCCGTTGTCTGTGCTTTCTTCTTGGAGAGCTCTCTTATTTATAGGCTTTTAGGTAGCCATTTAGGAGGGTTTATGAGCTTTGATTGTCATAAAGCTACATAAAGGGAGGAGTTACAGAATTGAATTCTTTATTTTGTAACTCCTTTTTCTTGGCTTCTGATTGGCTGGAGGAGATTGAGGGCATTTAATAGCCTTTAATCGCCATGATGGGAGGAGATTCATGGGTTAAATGCCATGAATCTCTTGACTTGTAACTCCCGGATGCTTGCTTCTGATTGTTCCGTCCAAAGAAATGGATTAATGACTGTAATAAAGCTAGTCAATTAATCGCATTAAGTGGTCGGCGAGCAGTTGAAGAGTCGCGGGCTGTGCCGTGTCTTTTGGGATTCTTCTGGCGATGATCATCGATGGATCTTCATGTAGATCGACATCAGATGACCATGTAATTTCAGGTGTTTGTTGCCAACAGCGGGTCGGTGCCATCTGTCCTGTCGATTTCTCGATCGGTCGGGTAGAAAGCACACTTTTTTTGGTTGATCGGGTGGCGATCAATATTGTTTTCGATACTCTTGATGATTGACCCGTGTTTTGGACGGATGTCAGAGGATTTGGTGTCTCAAAAGCATGAATTTTGGAAAGTACCAGAGGCTGGGCGCTTCGAATCACGAAAAAACGGCGAAAACCGGGGTTTCCGGGGCCTTCCCGGCGACCCCGGGCTCCAAGGTCGCCGGCGACCCTGGGCCAAGGTCGCAGGGGCCTGCGACCCTGGGGGGGTTTTCCCCCTTTGTGTCCCGTTTTGTGTCCGTTTTTGCTGTTTTTCGATTCTTTTTTCTTCTGTATTTTTCCTTGACATTTTGACCATTTATTGGCCTGATTTCTTTGTAGGAAACCTGATGAGAATCCTTGCATTTTATTTTGCAAAGTTTCCAATTTCCTGAGAAAGCCGAAGACTTTGTCGCGCAGAGCTGCCGATTTTCCGTCAGAAGCTGAAACTGGGTCAAACGATGTCGGAATGACCTGAGATTTGGTGTGAAGCCTCCTGAGCAATAAATAAGACCAACCATAGGCTTTTGTTTTAGTTTTGAAGCCGTTTGGGGTCCTATCACTAGTAGACTTGCTTTTGTCGCGATGAAGATGTCGCGGTTTGATGTGCGGTCAACCGATGTCCGATTGACTTGAAATTTGACAGGGAACCTATTGGAGTCATTTTAAGATGATCCATAGGCTCTGTCTTGGAAACTATGGTCCCGGAGAGCTTTACCGCCGAGAGGCCTGATTTGGCTTCCGAGCGTCAAACTATGGTCAAATGTTGTCGAAATGACCTGAGATTTGACGTGTAGCCCTTTATAAGCATTTTGAAGCCGTCCATGTGCTCTATCTGATGAGTAATGGCCTCGGTGGTTCTCACCGCCGAGAGGCTTGATTTAGCTGTTCGAGGGTTGATGTAGAGTCAAACGTTGTCGGTTTGACTCGGAACTTGACGTGGAGCCTTTTGGAAGTATTTTGAGACCATCCATCGGCTCTGATCGAAGATTTGGTGTCTCCGATGCTTTTGCCGCCGAGAGCTCCTTTTCGGCTGTCGGAGAAGCGAAGTTAGGCCAAATGATTTTGAAATGGCCCGAAACTTCTTGTGTACTCCTCTTTTAGCTGTCTTGAAGAATCTTGCAGTTTTTGTTTGATTCTGACAAGATTTGATTTTTTGAAAGTAGCATTGCCTATTTATGGCAGGTTGCGACTTCATGTAGCTCTTTGGATCTTGAAGAGGCAAAGTGACATTTTTGGTGTCAACAAGCCCATCGTCGTCGTCCCAACAACTGTCGATGGACACCAACCATGGGGGGGGTCATAGCCACCCACCTCTGCCGTCACATCAAATAGGAGTGTACAAGAATCCATCAATGTCCATAGACACAGCCAAGTCACAGCCATTGGTCTTACGTGCTAGATCAATATCACCGTCCATCCATACACCCGGTCCGGGCGCCGGCGGTCTCAGTACCCCACCCACACCTGGTACCTACTGTGTCAATCACATCACAATATCAATGTCCATGCCGGCATCATAACCCTCGGCAGACTAGTCAATATCAATGTCCATGCCGGCATCATAACCCTCGGCAGACCAATCATACATCCACAAATCTACAGATCACTAGGTGGGGATACTCCGAACTGGATAGCCTTATTATCCTTAATATGAGATGATAGCAGTCAAGGGTACGAGGCACGGAGTATCGGGTATAGCTAATCCATTATTGTGATTCCCGACAGTTAATAATGCATACCTTTTATAAACCCCGCTTCTCTATACGCTTAATTAGTATTATCTCATTATACGGCCCGTCTATCGGTATCTACCGTTATATTCCCAATATTATAGGTCAGGACTTCAAGTGCTTTGTCCTGACATCTCATCCAATACGGACCGTGATCATGGATCAGAGCCCAAGTGCAATGCCCTGATTTATAGTACCTCTCAAGGCCTACATCCAAAGTTCGGATCTACCAGCCAGCCTTAGTGTCCGTTTCATCAACATAAGTACCACATATCACAAATCCATCGATGATTGCTGCCCCTCTATTCAGGTCCAAGGTCCCACTTCACCTAAGACAGTGATCACAGAGTCCCAGATGCTTATTAAGTATCCTTGGTGCTCCTGTAGGTATTTAGCATCATAAGACATCCATAACCCTTGAATCAAGTTTCGTTTTACAACCCAAGACCCTACTTAGGTGGCCACACGGGTCAAGGTTAAGCCCAGCCCTTGACTCGTGTTTGGCGAATCCCAAACAATCCAAATGGAAGGTCAACGGGGTCTACACATGATCAAATCATAAAAGGGTCCAAATCTGGGAAAGGTCACTATATACACTGAGCTCGGCCAACCTACTCTGAGCTCGGCCAACCAGACACTGAGCTCGACCAAACTGTTCTGTGCTCGGCCAACCAGGCATTGAGCTCGGCCAACCAGGCACTGAGCTCGGCCAAAACTGCTCTGAGCTCGGCCAACCTACTCTGAGCTCGGCCAACCAAGCACTGAGCTAAGTCATCCTGCTCTTAGCTCGGCCAACCCGTTCTGAGCTCGGCCAACCAGGTACTGAGCTCGGCCTGCCTGCCTAGCTGAGCTCGGCCAACTTACCAAGCGAAGCTCGGCCTGCCTAACTGAATGCTGTTGCAAGTACCATAATTCCTGGATTTCTCCCTTTTCATTCCAATCTTCACCAAACACTTCCAAACATCAAACACATCTCCTATATCATGATCTCATCACAAGTGGGCCATTGATCTTCCAAATGGGGGATTCTCATCCATCAATGGCCAAATACACATAAAAGAGCTTAGACTAACAATTCTATACATCTTATCATCCAATCAACCATCCAAATGCAGAAATCATGCCAAACATCCATAAAAGACAGTAATTACCAAACTAAGCATGTTAATCAATTTAATTAAAGAATCTAAGCATGTCTACTTGCCTTTCGTTGGAGATGCCCAAATCCAAAAGCACTAGCTCAAAGCCCAACAAATCAAACCTAAGGAATAATTAGCAAAGTAAAACTAAATTAAAACATAAGTCAATGGGAAGCTCTAAGCTACTAAACACACTACTACAACCCAAAGTATATTAACCCAATTCTAAGGGAAAGAATAGCTTACCAAACAAATGGGTGGATGGAGTGGTGGCTTGCAAATTAGAGATGGGAAGCTCGCGGGGTCCACGTGGAGATGATGGTGATCATCAGAGGTTATGGGCAGCCTCTAAGATCAATTCCCAGCAAGGTGGGTGAGAAAGATTGGGAAAGAGAGAAAAAGAATTGAGATTGAGATGGGGAGGTTGTGGGGCCCACTTGATCTGTGGCCCACTAAATTGGTGGTGACGAGGAACTCTTTCTCATGGCACAAGGAGATGGGTGAGGAAGGGGAAACACATCACATCGGCAGTGAGTGGAGAGGAAAAAATAGAAAATGATATGGGTGGGTTAGTCCATGTTGGTAGGGAGAGGTGGCGAGGAAGAGAGAAAATGAATGAAAGAAAGAGAAACAAGAAAGAAAACAGAGAAAGGAAAAGAGAAACAGGGAAGGGAAGAAGAAATGAAAAATGGAGAAAAGAGAGGTGGAGTGGCTGGCGGTGATCGAGGAGATCGCCGACGGCGACGGCGATGGCGCCGTGCTCGGAGTCCGGCGGCAGTGGGCGGCAAGGGTTGGGAGAAGAAGAGATGGATGAGGGAGATGAGGGAATGGAGAAAGGAGAAGAGAGAGGAGAAGGGAGGTGGCCGGCGTTGTGATGGCAACGGCGGCGTCTGGCGAAGTGGCAGCAAGCCGTGAGGGAGGAAGAGAGAACGAAAGAGATGAGAGAATGAGAAAGAAGGGGCTGCTGTGTGTGGAGTGAATGAGAAGAGAAAAGGGAAATGGACTTGTGAGCTAAAAAAAAGGGGAGATGGGTCTCACGTGCGTGAGGGGATGGGGTAAGATGAGAGTGGAAAAGATGAGTGGGGTTCACATGGGATTAAGGTGGGGTAGGGTTTGACTAAAGTGCCCTCTTAATTAATGGGTAATGGGTTAGGCCATGGGTAGTTGGGTCATCCTAAGGTTAAATTCACAACTCTCCAAGGGAAACCCTTCTGTAATTAGGATAACCTATGGTTGACTTGCTCAAATTGGGTCCCACTAGGTATTTCTAGGAACGGGTCCTCACACAAGCATCAGGCTTGATCCAGCAGACCATTGCACCCAAATACAAAGACCCTGGCTACCCTATCATTACCATTCAGGTAGGAGACTCTGTCATAGAGAGGTGTCTCCTTGATCTAGGGACAAGTGTGAATTTATTGTCGTACTCCGTGTACAGACAGTCGGGCCTGGGAGGACTGAAGAAGACTGATATTACCCTTTTGTTTTGCTGATAGGTCAGTCAAATATCCGAAAGGTGTGGTTGAAGATGTGATCGTCAAAGTTAAGGTATTTTATTTTCCAGTTGATTTTGTGGTTTTAGATACCGAACCAGTGGCAGCCCCCGACCGACATATTCCTGTCATTCTTGGTCGACCGTTCCTTACAACATCAGATGCAGTGATTCGATGTAGGAATGGGGTTGTGACACTTAGTTTCGGGAACATGAAGTTGGAGTTGAATGTTTTTAGTAACAGACTCCAAACATCAGACCTAGATGATGATGAGGAAGTGAACATGATTGACACATTAGTTGATCAAACGGTTCAATCATCATGTTACACAGATCCACTGGAGGAATGTCTGGCTCACTTCAATGCCGACATAGACATCGACGGGTCCATATGCAAAGTTAATGCATTATTGGATTCGGCCCAGCCAATGGATGTTGGCCAATGGAAGTAGAAAACTGAGCTTATCTCTGAATCTAAGGTTGAAGGAATCAATTATTGTTGAGCCACCCAAGTTAGAATTGAAACCATTACCCGAGAATTTAAAGTATGCCTACTTGGGGCCCTCTACTAGCAACCCAGTAATTATTGCCTCAGACCTTGAGGAAGAGCAGGAAAAGAAAATACTGGATGTGCCAAAAAACCATCAGAGTGCCCTAGGTTGGACCATCTCGGACATTAAAGGAATTAGTCCCTTTATAGTTATGCACCAGATTCATCTGGAAGAATGTGCCAAACAATCCTATGAACCTTCAGTCCAATCCCACGGTGCAGTTGAGCTTTTGAATTCCATAGAAGGTAGCATATTTCAAGTGAATGGGCACAGATTAAAAGAGTATCTTAAGTTTGTGGATCCTGAGAATGTTGCTGAGAAGGTCCTTCTTGTGGACCTAGGATAGATTGGCCTTATACCATGATAGTTGCGTCTGGCTGAAGATGTTAAACTTAGCGCTTGTTGGGAGGCAACCCAATATACCCTTGTGTCGGCAAACCCGTGGTGAGAAATTTCAATTTATCTTCCTTATCCTATTTTATTTATGTTCTGCATAAACAACGTGGACAATGTTTAGGATAGGTTTGGGGGTGAGGCACTGCATTTCATGCATTGCATTTTGCATGTACATAAGTTATTTTGTTTTCCATTTATAACAAAAACCCTAAAAACTTAAAAATTTCCAAAATCACTAAAAATCTGGAAAAAAATTTAAAAAATTGTCCATGCATTTTGGCTTGAAGAGTTGTCATAGATACAAGTCCTATAACCTTTTTACACATTTGGCCACATGAGTGTAGTCCAAGAGAAGAGCAAATCACTTCTGAAAGACCTGGAAGAATCATTAGTGGAGACTAGATCCCATTGAGCGATTGAGCCTATCTATATCCGTTTGGGTGAGACTCTTCTGCGCTATTCCTGAGTAAAATGAAGAGCTACTCCTAGAGCTTCTTTGTCCAGCACTTCCATTCTCATAAGTGCAATTCCTTGTTCTAACCATAAAGATGACATCAAAATGCGAAGAAACCTTAACTTGTAGCTTATGTTGCATTTTTTCTGAACTTATGAGAAGATGATAGGCATTCTAAAAAGGAAAACCAATTGCCAAATTTTGAACTCACCTATTACATTTTATACCTTAGTAGCCCTCTTGAGCCTATTTAACAAGAAACCTTCCTTCATTGTCCCAAGCCTCATCACCCACATATATATAGCCTTTTTGACCTATTGTTTTTTAGAAGGGTAAGGTATATGAAGAAAGGAAGGATTTGAGCATTAGTGATGAAGGCTTCACATGAGCTAACAAAAAATAGATGTCTACAAAGGGATGACAAAGGAATAAAGGAATTTGAAAGTTGAACCAAAGAGAAAAAGAAAAGAGAAATGAAAAACAAAGGAAAACAAAAGAAAAAGAAAAAGATATCGGAAACCAAAGAAAAGCAAGCATCAAAAAGAGATAGAGTGGAATAAAGAACACAAAGCAAAGGGAAGAAGTAAAGATAGTGGAAGACCTTCCTATGAAGACTTAAAGACCCTTACCTTCTCAAAAACCCTAAGCCACATTTAACCCTTATCCTACCTACTAACCCTAACCCCATTACAACCTATGAAAGACCTATTGGATCTTAGGAAAGGTTAGGTGCTGAATGAGTGAGAAGTTGAGTGAGCATTTCCACCTTCTATTGGTTATATCTTATTTTTTTAGATCAATCTTTCTATACATAAGCTTTGCTCTTCATCAATTATGTGAGTTCTTAGCCTTGTTCATACTCACATACTGAGAGTTAGTCAGCAAAATCTGTGTACTTCCATTGTTGAGAGTATGACCTAAAAGGTTGTAGTCAAGGCGAAATGTATTCCAAAGGGGATTAAGGTTGTGTGAGCTTCGACTTGAAGATTGCATGATTATTGGCTAAATACACACACATACACAGTGGGACTTAGGTATTAACTGAGATATCTTCAGGAGTTGGCTAGTATTCCTAACTTAGTACTCATTCTTATTAGCTTGCTAAAGACTGTTGGACATCAAAAATATTTTCTTTCCAAAATAAAAAGAATTTTGTGGGATTTATTCACTGAAAACCCTCACGAGAAAAAACTCGTCCACTAGGGTAAACCTAGGGGTTTAATGGCTTGTTGCACGAGCTAAATGCAACCGCGATTCCTGCGAAAGTGAGTTAGAATCTTTACCGTATTTTTTGGCATATAGTTCAGTTTTTCTTCATAGTTTTTGTTCGGGACTAGCAAAATGTAGGTTTGGGGGTGTGATGAGTGTTAAATATTGCATATTTTACCCCTCATTAGTCCGGGTTTTATCAGCATCTCATATGCATATCATTTGCTTTACACAGAGATTTTATCATTTTATCACATTAAACGGATTATCGGATTACCATGCATAAATACGAATATTTATAGCATATTTTTATGTAATTTCTCTTGCGTAGGTGGACCCCACGACTACCCCAACCTTCCGGCTAGTGTCCCAAGGCATCAAGAAAATATTTCAATAAAGGAGTTACATGAAGAAACCTTAGGAATAGTTGAAGAATCCCAAAATAAGAGGAGAAGAGTTTATGGATAAAAGAAGTCATTTTCTAACATAAAGGATTTGTTGGTGTATTGGTTAGAGCTTGAGTTCCTATGAAATAGATTATGGGTTCAACCCCAACAATTACATTTCTTTTTTTTACATAGAAGATATTTCATCCAACTCTAACCTCTCCACCAATTAAAGCTTGCCACCGCAAAAAGCACATATGCTTGTGGAAGCAAAGCTTGTTGCAACCAATCAAATTGAAGCAATCCATGTGAAACCAAATGAGCCAATCAAAAGCCTTCAAGTTGCAACCAATCAAATGGAAGCAATCCTTGTGAATGGAAATGAGCTAATAATATGTCTTCAATGTTTCTATAAATTGGAATGTTTTTGTAGAGAAAAGAGATCTTTTGGCAAGTTAGTCTTTTAGCAATTTTATTTTACATTCTCTATACTTTTAGCTTGTAATTAGAAGCTTCTTTGTAACTAATCTAAAGAGAGAGTGTGTGTAATTGAAGATCATTAATGGAAATTTGGAGCTCTTTCTTTATGTTTAGTGGCTAAAGCTCTTGGATTAGGCTCTCCTTTTGAAGCTAAGTAATGTGATTAGTTCAATTACATGCATTTTTTAATTTAAATTCCCTACTTGTGCCTTGATTGATTAGTAGATTTTAGATCTAGTCGTGCTAATCTCTCATTTCTCATGCTCTATCTCTACACTTGATGCTTGGATAATCTCGATTGATGCTTTGTAGTTGAATTAAGTTCTCTCGCATAGCATGCTCTAGAGCCCTTATCTTTTATCTTTTGTAGCTTGATTTTGATGATTTATTGTTATGGTAGCTAGATGATGATCTAGGATCTTAGCCTTTGATTTTCTTTTACTTTGATCTTCATTGTTATATCATCCAATCCAATTAGGCAAGAGATTGCTAATTGGATTCTAGATTTGGGAGTTGAATTAGAACATGCATTGTTTGAATTAATTACATACTTAGTAGATTTTGGATTGCCTAATCTATTATTCTTATTGTTGTTGATTTAACTCTTTATTTGATTTGTTATTTTCACATCTAGATTGTTAGATCTACATTTCACACCACTTGTTTTAAAATCATACACATTTCACACCACATCTTCACCTTAAATCTTCCATTTCCACCACCATTCACACACTAGTTTAGTCTAGCTTGTTAGATTAGCTTAGATCTAATTAACTTCATATTTTAGATTGTTAATTATTTTTTTACATCACATAGTTTATTAGTTTTAATTATTCACTTCAGTTGTCAATATTAGCTATATCTTAGTTCAATTCTACTTAAATTGGATTTATTGCTTGTTACATCCTCTCTTCGTGGGATCGATAATCCGGACTCTTTAGTCCTTTACTATTTGACGACACCGTAGTCTTGCGTTTAAAAGTTGCACATTTAAGTGTCAATCACCTGGATATTGTCCTGACAGCTTCAGGATGCAAATATGTCCTTACCATACCCTCCCTTCCCGAGCCTGAGCCTGATGCACCACAGTACGAGAAAGTCCTTTACACCATGTGGACCAAAGACAATGAGATTGCCAGATGTTTTATACAGGCATCCATGTCTAGTGTTTTACAACACCAACATCAATCCTATAAGTCGGCATATGATATTATATCGAACTTAAAGGTGATGTTTGCGGACCAGGTCAGGCCTGCTAGGCAAGCTGCTATGAAGGTGCTGATAAACACTAAGATGGCTGAGGGAACCCCAGTACAAGACCATATGCTGAAAATGATGTTCTCATTGAATGAGTTAGATGTACTCGGTGTTACGATTGATACAGAATCACAGATCGACATAATCCTTCAGTCACTACCGGATTCATTCAACCATTTCGAGATCAATTATAATAAATTGAAAATGATCATAGCTGAGTTGTCTCACCAGCTGGTAGTGACTGAGGAAATCATGAAGAAAAAGCCAACTACCCTCATGACAGAAAAGTCATTTGCCAGGTCCTAGCCAAAAGGCAAAAACAGGGAAGGCAAGAAAAAATTAGTCCCCAAGGGTCCTAAGGTGGAGAATGGTTCTACTGGTGGTATGGCCAAGGCTAAGGGTATGGGAGCAAATGAAAAGTGTTTCCACTGTGATAAAGCAGGACATTGGAAAAGGAGTTGTCCTGATCTTCTGTTTAAAGAAAGGACCTCAGGTATGATTGAGTCACTTGTTTCTAAAGTTAGTTTTTCAACCAGTACTTCAAAATCCAGTTGTGTTGGCTCCGATGCAACTAATCACATATGTAATACGTTGCAGGAGTTCCAGGAAACCAGGAGGTTTAGTGGGGGAGAACTCATTGTTAACTTGGGATCAGAACCGAAGACAGAAGCAGTGTCAGTGGGAGTAGTAACTTTATTATTTTCAGATATTAAGTTGATTTTTTTAGATACATTATATGTACCGTCTTTAAGATGGAATTTTTTTCAGCTTCGAGTATGGTGAATAACAGTTATTATATTACTTTTGGTACTGAAATTATCAAAAAGAGGAACGGTACTTTTATATATTCTCACAAGGTAATCAATGGACTTTATTTATTAACTCCCACAATGTATGAGATACATGACACCGAAATTATTAATAGACCATCATTAAAGAGGAAGTCACCTTCATCTAATCCAACAAAACTTTGGCACCTGAGGCTAGGTCATATAAACCTAAACAGGATTGACAGCTAGTGAAAGATGGTATCTTGCCTTCATTGGTGGTAGAACCAATGCCTGTCTGTGAGCCCTGTCTGGAAGGCATAATGACCAAAAGACCATTTTCAACTAAGGGCAATGGGCCAAAGATTTATTAGAGTTAGTGCATACTAATGAGTATGGACCCATAAATGTTAGAGCGAAAGGAGAATACGAGTACTGCATCACTTTCACCGATGATTACTCAAGATATGGATACATATACCTTATGCACCGCAAGTCCGAGACTTTTTGAAAAGTTCAAAGAGTTTCGAGCGGAAGCGGAAAAGCAATTAGGTAAAAGTATAAATACTCTTCGATGAGATCGATGAGGAGAATATCTCTCCGCTGATTTTATGGGATACTTATCAGAAAATGGGATTCTATCCCAGTTGTCTGCTCTTGGTTTACCTCAACAGAACGTAGTATCAAAAAGAAGGAACCGGACTCTTTTAGATATGATCATGTCCATATTGATTTTCTCAAGATTACCTATATTCTTTAAGGGACATACCTTGGACACTACTATGTATATATTAAACCTCGTACCATCTAAGTCTGTACCTAAGACTCCTCGGGAGTTATGGTCTGGGTGAAAGCCTAGTCTATGACATTTACATATTCGGGGTTGTCCAGCACACGTGCTGAAAGTTAAGACGGATAAGTTGGAATTGAAGTCGGAAGTATGCACTTTTATAGGATATCCCAAAGGAACTAAAGGTTGGTTATTCTATAATCCCAGAGAGCAGAAAGTGGTTGTCAGCACCAATGCGGTTTTTCTAAAGGAAGATTGTATAATTGACCAAAAATCTCTAGAAAAGGTTATCTTGGAAGAAATTCAAGAGCGATCAATTCCAAATCCAAATGTGACCAAACTTGAAGAGAATCTGCCCATACCTGCACTAGTGCCTCATCATAGTAGGAGAATTGTCAGGTCCCCTAATGAGTTCTCGTTTTTGGGAGGGTCTTACGAGGCAATCACGGAATAACCAAAACAAGGTCCCTATAACTATGATGAAGCAATCAATGACATAGATTTGGGACATTGGGAAGATGCTATGAAAGCCGAAATGGAGCCTATGTACTCCAATCAGGTCTGCACACTTGTGGACTTGCCTGCCAATATTAAACCTATTGGGTGCAAGTGGGTTTACAAGAGAAAGAGAGGACCAGATGGAAGAGTTGAGACCTTTAAGGCCAGGCTTGTTGCGAAAGGATATACTCAGAAAGAAGGCATCGATTATGAGGAAACCTTCTCGCCAATAGCCATGCTTAAGTCCATCCAGATACTTTTATCAATTGCGGCTCATCTCGATTACGAGATTTGGCAAATGGATGTCAAGACGGCATTTTTCAATGGCCATCTTGATGAAGACGTCTATATGATGCAGCCAAATGGTTTTATAGCTAACAACCAAGAGTAAAGAGTTTGCAAGTTGCAGAAGTCCATTTATGGACTGAAGCAGGCATCCTGGAGCTGGAACATCCGTTTTGACTAGGCAATGAAGTCATTTGGTTTTTGTCAAAATCTGGATGAGTCACGTGTGTAGATGAAAACTGAAGGAGTCAGTGTAGTTTTTCTGGTATTATATGTCGACGACATCCTTCTCCTAGGGAGTGACATAAGAATGATGTCAACAGTGAAAATTTGGTTGGCTAAGACTTTTGATATGAAGGACTTGGGAGAAACAAGCTACATCCAAGGGATTAAACTCCATCGAGATCGGAAAAATAGGATGATAGGCTTATCCAAAGTTGCATACATAGATAAGGTACTGGTATAGTTTGCTGTGCAGGAAGGGTATCATACCTATTAGGCATGGAATGAGCCTTTTCAAGGATCAGCGTCCCAAGACATCTGAGGAAAAGGAGCGAATGAGAATGGTACCATACGCTCTGCTATGGGTAGCCTCATGTATGCTATGCTATGTACTAGACCGGATATCTGTCATGCAATGGGCCTAGTCAGTAGATATCAGTATAACCCAGGTACTGACCATTGGACTGCTGTAAAATGTATTCTCAAATACTTGAGAAGGACTAGAGATTACATGTTGATTTATGGCAGTGATGAGTTGATTCCAGTCGGATACACAGATTCTAACTTCATGTCAGATAAGGATTCCAAGAAATCAACCTCTGGGTATATGTTTATGCTGTAGCAGCTTGTGAAGCAGCTAGGGAAGCAATTTGGTTAAAAAGATTCATTATGGAACTTGGAGTGGTACTTTTGACGCGACAGCCGCTCATAATTTACCGTGATAACAGCAGCGCGGTCGCTTAGTCCACGGATCCCAGGAGCCAAAAGCATGTACAGAAGAAGTAACACATGGTCAGAGAGATTGTGCAGAGAGGTAATATTGCAATCACCAAGATAACCACTGCAGACAATCTGGGAGATCCCTTTACTAAGCCTTTGACAATCAAAGTCTTTGGGCAATATGTAGATGGGATGGGCATGAGATGCAGCCCTAACTGGTATTGAGCCCAAGTGGGAGATTATTAGTTTTATGGTCTCAATCCATTAGATGATACAAAAAATTGATTTATCTCTTTATTTATCAAAGTAATTGTGACGCCCCGGAGTCCCACATCGACTATAGAGAGGAAAGTGATTGGGATTATATATAGATCTCACACCCTTACCTTGCATGAGGCCTTTTGATGGGTTGAGGCACATCAGAAATGAAACTGTGAGGCCAGTGGGCCAAAATGGACAATATCATGCATGCGTGTAGGGTGGGGCGTTACAAATGGTATCAGAGCCGACTCTCGACTAGTTCGAGTGTGGGTCCCCTGCCGTGGTCTGGTGCAAGTGGGCGGGCATCCATGTGGGCGGGCCAAGAGGGCTGGCAGGCTACAGGGGCTGGCAGGCTACTGTACAAGGACGTGCAACCCTAAGGCAGGTGGAATGTGACGCCCTGGAGTCCCACATCGACTATAGAGAGGAAAGTAATTGGGATTATATGTAGATCTCACACCCTTACCTTGCATGAGGCCTTTTGATAGGCTGAGGCCCATCAGAAATAAAACCGTGAAGCCAGTGGGCCAAAGCAGACAATAGCATGCATGCGTGTAGGGTGGGACGTTACAGTAGCCTTCTAAGTTTCCAGGGAAATTTCTGGTAGTGATAGGTATCACGTACCATCTCAAGGAAAAGTTTTGAAAATGACATGAGGGATTTGGATTTGGGTTTTTGGGTTTTCTTTTTGACCTTGTGACTTAACAAGCTATATGTGGCAGTTAGGTAGTCAAGTTTGGTTTTTTGGTTTTGACCTCATGTGGCGTCATTTTGTAAAGAATATCTAAGAATATCTCCTTTGGATAGAGAATATCTAAAATTATCCTTACTTTAAGAGAATCTCTCATGTTCCCTTTATTTTGTGAGAGAATATCTCAAAGTATCTTTCTTTTGGGAGAGAATATCTCAAATCCCCTTTTTTTGGGAGAAAATCTCTCTAATTGCTTTCTTTTGGGAGAGAATCCCTCAAAGTATCTTTCTTTTGGGAAAGAATCTTTCTAATTTATTTCTTTTCGGAAGGTTGCTAATTTTTAGCACTTACCTCCTTTCTTTTCTCTTTGTTTCCTCATTTGGCTTGCTCTCTTCTATAAAAGCAAAGGGAGGTTGGATCTCTTGCTCTTATTACTTTCTTTTGCAACAATCTCAAGAATGCTTCAAAACCAAGAGTTCTTCTTCTTCAATGATCTTCAAGCTTTTCTTCTTCTTCTCCATCAATGGCTTCAAGTAAGTCTTTTTTTCCAAGAAAACTCCATTGTAGAAGTAGGATGATAAAAAAAGTTCTTCTCTTTTTTTTTTCTTTCTTTCTTTTCTTCTTTTTCTTTTTCACTTGTTTTCTTTTTTCTTTTTTTATACATTCCACCTTTCTTCTCTCTTTTTTCACGTGTTTTGCTTTTTTCACACATTTTTTTTCTTTCCTTTTATTTATGTACGGATCTGTTCGTACGGCCACGTGGCCATGGGCCACGGCCTGTGGGCCAGTCCCTTTTTTTCCCTCTCTTTTTTTTGAGGAGGTTTCCTAGGTCAAGCCAACATGAGTTTTGGCTTCGACAAAGTTTGATTGGTTTTGACCAAGTTGGGTTGGAATTGGTTAAACTTTTTTCAATGGTTTTTTTGGCATCTAATGCATGACAATTTACTTTCTATGCATGATATTTGTAAATTGAGTTGGAAGCTTGATATGATAGCGCATACCTGAAATTCTTTACAAATTCTTGGAGTTTGGAGCTCGTAGCAATGTTAAGCCCTTCCTAATTTTGCGGAGATTTGAGAGGCTTTGCAAGTTTGGAGTTTTGGAGCTCGCAGCAATGTTGAGCCCATCTTCAAGCTTCCTATTTCTTTCGGGGTGTTTCCCTTTTCTTCGGAATTGCCCGGAACCATGCCAAAATTTTGCCAGATTTTCTTTTAGCGAAATCTTGTCATGTTGATGATTGAACTTTTTCTCTTTTCCAACCTTTGCAGGTGGTTCCTCCAAAATGAACAAGGGTAGGGAGCTTGTTACTGTTAGACCATAAGTTGTTTGCAATTTGATGTCTTGCATTTGCACAATAGTCATCTCATTAGTTTCATTTTCATTTCACATGTTTCTTCTTGAAAATCATCTTTTAACTCAACCTACTCATGTTTTGATTTAAACTCTTTTTGGTTGATTTGAACCTTGATTTTAATCATGTTTTTCTTGATGAAACAATGCATAAAGACACCCTTCAAATCTGAGTTTTCAAATGATTTCAAAAGTTTCATTTTTCAAAACTTCAGATGTTCAGAAAATTGACCTGACCAGTCTGTCGGTCAAGTCGTCGGTTCCCATCGGTCAACCCACAAGTGAACCAAGGTTAACCGATGACTCCATCGGTTCCCATCGGTCAGCCTATCGGTTCCCATCGGTCAACCGATAGTGCATGAAATCTCAGACCGAGACTCGTCGGTTCCAAAAACAGACGGCACCTTTTTCCATGATTGTTGTGCTGTCGGTTCGGCTATCGGTTCCGCATCGGTCAACCGATGAAGGACGGTCAACCGACGAATGCAAAAGGGTCAGGAGAACTATAAAAAATATGACTGTTGAGCCATCAGTCAACCGACGGCTAGTTATCAGCTGACCGACAGGCATCCGTTGGACCACTTTTTCTATAAAAAGCAAGTTCATTCCAAGATAAATAGTGACGGGAATAGAGGCCATTTTTGGTGTTTTCAGTGCCTAAGCAAAGGGAATGAACTAAGGAAGCTTGTTTGGTCCAAAGGGAAAGCTAAAGCTTGATTTCAAGAAGTTAAATTCTAGTAAGCTTTAATTTCCTTGTTCATATGTATCATGCTTTGGTATAAACTTTTGGAAAATGTTTTCAAGCATGCTAACTATGTTGTGTGGAATCCATTTCCCATTTAATCTTTGATTCACATGTTTAGGATTTCAACACTTGATTTCAAACCAAGTTTTGTTTTAAACTTTGTTAATCATGCTTAGCCAAAATCTTTGATTTCTTTACAACATGATACATTAACTTGTTTGAATCTTTCTTTGTAGTTTTCATTCATTTGAACTTTAGTTAAACCTTGCTTTGAAAACAACATGGAATATGCATCACATGTTTAGAAATATTTAGTTTCATACAACTTGTGAGATTTTGATTTTCATATCATCATCAAGTTAACTTTTATACATGTGATTTGCATATTGACTTCAATCATATATTTGAGTGCTTTAAACTTTCAAATACATTAAGCATATATTAATTGAGCTTATGTTTTAAACTTGATTGAAGTTTCCACACACACACATATCATGAGCATTCATCTTTGCATTTCATTGTGTTGTGTGAGTTTATTTTCACTTTCATATTTGCCTAATTAAGAGGCACCCAATCAGAGCTTAATCTATTTCTCTCCTAGTGTGTAGACACTTTCTTGAGAAAGAAGACTGTTGTACAGGTTATTGCTTAGCCTAAGAAAAGCATAGTGTAAAGGTTGTTGTTTAGCCTAGAAAAACAACTTTGTAAAGGTTATTGCTTAGCCTATTGCAAAAGCATAAATAGTGGAAATCCGGTGGGGTGTTGAGCACAAGCCGGTAGTGGATGTAGGCATTGAGGCCGAACCACTATAAATCATTGTGCAATGGTGAACTACTTGTGGTGATTGATTAGTTTATCTTCCGCACTTTCTCACATAATCATCACTAGTTAAAGGTGAATTGGAAAGGAATTAAAATTGGCCATTAATTGTAGATCACCCTATTCCCCCCCCCCCCCCCCCCCCCCCCCCCCCCCTCTCGGGTTAGGATCCCGGACCTTCAATTGGTATCAGAGCGAGGTTGCTCTATATTTAGGATGAAGTGTTTTGGAACTCTTGATTAGGTGTAAAAACCTAGAGTCATAACCCTAGTTGTGTATTGCACGAAATTCATTAGAATGGCTTCCACTCAGTTAGATGTTGTACATTCCCTTGTAGATTCTTCTAGACCACCATTTCTTCCATCTGTTGGAGATACAAATATTGGAATTAATGAATCCCAAGATGAATTAAAAGAAGAAGAAAATGAATATGAAGATGACCTTCAACATGCTTATAATGAACTATATACATTGTTCCTAAAGCTTGATAAGAACAACAAAAGTTTAAAAGAAGAATCTAAAAGATTAAACAAGGAAATTGACACTTCAAAAGATGAACTTAGAGAGAAAGAAGAATTAATTCAATGCCTAGACTCTAAGTTCATGATCACTTTGCACAACCTATCAAATGCTCAAGATGAACTAAATGAAATAAAATTAAGTCATAATGAGCTAAATAAAGAAAATGTAAATCTAAGAGATACATTAAAAAGACAAGATGAGAACATTGTCCATTTAGAATCCAAATTGAAAATTTCTAAAGATAATTTGTTAAATCTTCAAGATGAATTAAATGTATCTAAGATAAGTTGTGAAGGACTTACCAAAGAAAACTCAACTCTAAGTGATCATATAAAGAATCAAGTTGAAGACATTGTCAACCTTGAATCCAAGTTAATAACCACCAAAGAAAATTTATTCAATGCTCAAAGTAATATAAAAACTTTACAACTTGGATCAAATGTTGATAAACTCAAACTTGAATTAAAACTTGCTTATGAAAAGGTAAACAAGTTTAATGGAATTGGAATTGAACTTACAAAAGTTAATCATGAAAATTCAATTCTTAAAAATCAAGTCACTCAACTTGAAACTCACAAACGAAAGTATGAGTGCAAATTTACCCAAGGAGAAGAGAAATTTGAAAACTTATTTAAATTGGGTAAATCACAAAGAGATAGGACGCGTCTTGGATTCAATAAGTATATTACACATGACCAAAGTTTCACCAACACATTTGTGAAAGGTGAGTCCTCATTCTCATGCACTCAATCTCCATTGCCCAAAACAAAATGTCATTATTGTGGTAATGAAGGGCATTTCAAATTTGAGTGCAAATTAAGAAAAAGTCATTTGTCCAAACCCATCTATGAACCTAAAAATGGAAAATCTAATTCTATGATGGTTAAGGCATCTAAATCAAAGGAAGACTCTAGAAAGTTCAAATAAGTCAAACCATTTCAACAAGAGTCTTCTAAGATAGATTTTAAAAAGACTAAACAAGTAAAATATGGTCAAAACAAATCTATCAATAAGAAACCTCTCACCTTCCCTCCATTAGCCTTGGAAATGAAAGAACTCTTGAAAAAGGTTGAAAGATTAAAATTAAAATTCAAAAGACAAAAAGAGGGAGGAAAAGTTAAAAGAAATGAGAAGAATAAAAAGAAAGTTGAACACCAACTACCAAAGACTAATCATCAATCTAATTATAAAGTTGTCAAACCTCAAAGATATGATGTCAAGTCTAAAAGAAACCTATATTTATCTCCTATAGTTGGTGAAATCTCAACCATAGGCTCAAAGGCTCAAAACCTTAGATGGATACCTAAGGTTAGGCTATTAGAAAAATACTAAGGCCTAGTAATTAGATTAGACCAACTCACTCTCTTAAGTTACATGTCTAGTTGGTCCTAAGTCTATATGGTTCAATCTTTCTAGATATTTTCTATATGTTTAGAATTTCAAATTATTTGAAAATTAATTGTTGAAAATGCATGTGGATGATCAATTTAAATCTAAGATTCTTATGATCTGATAATTGTTCTTCATAAGTTAAATCAGTCTTAAAACACTCTAAGCAATGATCATAAGCTAAGAAGGCTAATTCAGTGAATTAGTCCAATTTTCATCATCTATCGGTCGACCGATACTCAAATCGTCGGTGGACCGACGACACAGTGACGACTTAAAAACCCTGCGCGCAGAAATCTTCCTCTCTGTTCTGTTTCTCCCTGCATCGTCTCCAAAGCCCTAGGGTGCTGTGTCTACTGGTTCTCCTTCTCCAAGAGTGAGATCTTCATTCGTTTTCAAACATTGATCATTAGCAAACATCGTTGGGCATCTTCCGAATTGATTTCAATGTCAGAAGCCTGCACTGTTCATCTTCTTGGCTGCTGTGCTTGACTGATTCCTTCTCCAAAATGTGAAGACACTCTGTTCAAGCTTCTCCAAAATCCTAAGAGACCTACTGAGCTCCAGCCAAGCCTCCCAAGTTCTCAAAACCGTGTCGGCCTCTCCAAGCTGTTGTGCTCCATTTTGGCAAATCCAACCTCAGTTTCTCTCGTCTATTTTGGTTATCTGGATGTTTTCTTGTATTGGATGGTTGTATGAAAAGTTCAGAAAGCATTTGTAGACATTTTTGTCCACGATTGAGCAGCTGTTCGCAGTGAATACCCCAGCTACAATTTCTGCCTGCCAAGTGTTTGACAGTTTGCCTGAACCAACATTCCTTGCCATTTCAGCATCTGTCCTTGTTTCTTTTCAAAGTTAGAGTCAGGTAAAATTGAACTCAACCTTCCTACATCTTAGTCCATAGTCATTCTCCAAAAAATTTCAAATCCTTCTATCATATTACCACTGTGCACACTAAGTGTTTGTAAAAATGCCTCCTATAACAAAGAAGGCTACTCCTAGGCGCTCTATAAAGAAGGGAAAGGCCACAGCCTCTTCTAGCAGACCAATAGAAGATAGTGGGAATGAAAGCTCATCTCCGTCACCTCCTCCTCCTTCAACCAATTTGAGACTTGATTCAAATATCTTACAAAGTCTTCAAAGGAGGAATGTTGTAGTAGAAAGGAGGACTATCGTGGAAAAGATTACTTCCATGGGTTTCAACTTGAGCAATGTGCTTGGTCAAGTGGGTTGGGAGAGGATACTTCTTTGGGGTGATAATGCATACCCTTCTATAGTCAAATTCTTGTATGCATCTATCACAAGCACAAATGACTCTATCAGTGCTTGTTCTTTTACCATTTCCTTTATGGTAGAGATGAAGTGTTCACACCCCAAAGAATAGGACTGATAATGGGGATTCCTTGTACTCCTACGGGAGTAACGTATGTGACTGATACTCCTTCGGAGGATGAGAGGATCAAAGCCACCATTGACATATGTGGCTTCAACTGTCCATGGGATCAAAAGAAACATCATCTAACCATTAGTTCCCTAATTCCAATCAATAGGATTATTCACAATCTTTTCACTTACAATGTATATCCTAGAGGTGGAAATAGGACTGAGCTTACAGCTTTCATGGTTAGCATCCTATCCAAAGTAGTAACTGGCACTCCCATCTGTCTACCCTCTCTCATCTGCCATACAATTATCAAGTTTCGAAACTCATTGGCACAAAAGAATGCCATTCCGTATGGGTACTTGATGACTCAGATTGCTCTTCAGTTTCGTATTCCTATACCCACTGGAGAAAGCTCCATTTTCAAAGCTACATTCTCAGTAACCAATCTGAATCAAATGAATCTCATTCCAAATCCTCATATCCCCATAGCAGATGATCCTCCATTGGCACAAGAGCCTCCCTTGAGACAGGAGATACCTAGATCTCCACCTCCTCCTACTCGTGCTTCATCTTCAAGGCATACTCCTGGTCCTTCTACCCCTGGCACATCCTCCGACTGGCAAGCAACTGTGGAGAGAGATATAGCCTACTTGAAAAGAAAACAGAAGAAACAATCGAAGACCATCAACAAACTGTTCAAATATCTCTCCAAGATCTCAAAGAGCTGCAGAAGAGATGACGTTGCTAGATCACCATCTCCATCACCTCCATCTCCAGAGTCTGATTAGGAACTAACTTTCCATGTCACCACATTTTGTGTTTAGATTGGTGTATTATTGGTGGTGTCTTTTGTATTGGAAAAAGGCTGGATTTTGTTATTTAAACTTCTACTTTCAGTTTATGGATGGTCATGTTTATGTCATTTTCAAAGTGTAAGACTTCTTATTAATATCTTTATATAGTAAATGACATCTTTTGGATCTATTTGCCATCTACATAAATGCTTTTTCTTTCCTTTACACTGAAGATATCAAAGTTATGCTATGAGAAAGGTATATGTTTGCATGAGTATTGTTTGCAGACTATTTAGCAATTTGATGTCAATGGGGGAGAAGAAGAAGAAACATAAAGACTAAGTGGGAGATGAAGACTAAAGAAGATGAAGAGGAGTTGAAGCAAAGACACCATTGCTAGAACAATGGAGGAGAGCAAGGACATTGGGGGAGAAAAGAGAAGGAGCAGATTATGAACAATGGGGGAGAGCAAGAACATTGGGGGAGCTGAAGTAAGAAGAAGTGGATTGAACAAATGGTGATGAGTTGATAGTTTTAATGGATAGTTGAGTGTTATTTGCCATCAAATTGCAAAGGGGGAGATTGTTAGACCCTAAGTTGTTTGCAATTTGATGTCTTGCATTTGCACAATAGTCATCTCATTAGTTTCATTTTCATTTCACATGTTTCTTCTTGAAAATCATCTTTTAACTCAACCTACTCATGTTTTGATTTAAACTCTTTTTGGTTGATTTGAACCTTGATTTTAATCATGTTTTTCTTGATGAAACAATGCATAAAGACACCCTTCAAATCTGAGTTTTCAAATGATTTCAAAAGTTTCATTTTTCAAAACTTCAGATGTTCAGAAAATTGACCTGACCAGTCTGTCGGTCAAGTCGTCGGTTCCCATCGGTCAACCCACAAGTGAACCAAGGTTAACCGATGACTCCATCGGTTCCCATCGGTCAGCCTATCGGTTCCCATCGGTCAACCGATAGTGCATGAAATCTCAGACCGAGACTCGTCGGTTCCAAAAACAGACGGCACCTTTTTCCATGATTGTTGTGCTGTCGGTTCGGCTATCGGTTCCGCATCGGTCAACCGATGAAGGACGGTCAACCGACGAATGCAAAAGGGTCAGGAGAACTATAAAAAATATGACTGTTGAGCCATCAGTCAACCGACGGCTAGTTATCGGCTGACCGACAGGCATCCGTTGGACCACTTTTTCTATAAAAAGCAAGTTCATTCCAAGATAAATAGTGACGGGAATAGAGGCCATTTTTGGTGTTTTCAGTGCCCAAGCAAAGGGAATGAACTAAGGAAGCTTGTTTGGTCCAAAGGGAAAGCTAAAGCTTGATTTCAAGAAGTTAAATTCTAGTAAGCTTTAATTTCCTTGTTCATATGTATCATGCTTTGGTATAAACTTTTGGAAAATGTTTTCAAGCATGCTAACTATGTTGTGTGGAATCCATTTCCCATTTAATCTTTGATTCACATGTTTAGGATTTCAACACTTGATTTCAAACCAAGTTTTGTTTTAAACTTTGTTAATCATGCTTAGCCAAAATCTTTGATTTCTTTACAACATGATACATTAACTTGTTTGAATCTTTCTTTGTAGTTTTCATTCATTTGAACTTTAGTTAAACCTTGCTTTGAAAACAACATGGAATATGCATCACATGTTTAGAAATATTTAGTTTCATACAACTTGTGAGATTTTGATTTTCATATCATCATCAAGTTAACTTTTATCCATGTGATTTGCATATTGACTTCAATCATATATTTGAGTGCTTTAAACTTTCAAATACATTAAGCATATATTAATTGAGCTTATGTTTTAAACTTGATTGAAGTTTCCACACACACACATATCATGAGCATTCATCTTTGCATTTCATTGTGTTGTGTGAGTTATTTTCACTTTCATATTTGCCTAATTAAGAGGCACCCAATCAGAGCTTAATCTATTTCTCTCCTAGTGTGTAGACACTTTCTTGAGAAAGAAGACTGTTGTACAGGTTATTGCTTAGCCTAAGAAAAGCATAGTGTAAAGGTTGTTGTTTAGCCTAGAAAAACAACTTTGTAAAGGTTATTGCTTAGCCTATTGCAAAAGCATAAATAGTGGAAATCCGGTGGGGTGTTGAGCACAAGCCGGTAGTGGATGTAGGCATTGAGGCCGAACCACTATAAATCATTGTGCAATGGTGAACTACTTGTGGTGATTGATTAGTTTATCTTCCGCACTTTCTCACATAATCATCACTAGTTAAAGGTGAATTGGAAAGGAATTAAAATTGGCCATTAATTGTAGATCACCCTATTCACCCCCCCCCCCCCCCCCCCCCCCGCTCTAGTGTTAGGATCCCGGACCTTCAGTTACTAGCGTACCTCATCGATCTTCTAGATCTTCCCAGCCGTTTAAAAGTCCTAGGAGAAGGTCTAGTATATTGAGAGAAACTTGGAAGAGTGTGACTCCCTCAATAATGATGAGATGAGGCGGCGATTGATCGCTCTCAAAGGTGAGAAGTTCTACAAGATCATGGTAAGCAATCGTCATTGGGTCATGGTGTTGGGATTGGTGTATGCCCTAAAGCCCACTAGCTGCACTCTCATCTTTTGTTACTAGATATTTACTGGTTATTTAATTGAAAGACTCTTTTATGCTTAAACATGTATATATGTATGGTTGCGTAAGGCCCATTGTTTCTAGTAAATGAATTAGGTGTGTAGTGTCTACACACAGATAGGTCTAATTCATGGACAACTGGAGACATCATATTTGTTCATAACTGAAAGATGGAGCTGGGCACTTCATCTTGGTAGAAGTTATAATGAGATACTCTCCTATATAGGGTGACATACCTAAGTCACGGGAGGGCTTTCCCGGATCTATCTCATTAGTGCATGTGTCATGCATTGAACAGGACCATTGTAGGTGTGATCTCTAAAATAGTACTATCACAGAAAAGAGATCAAGTCACCTCATGCTACTAGGTAACCGGTGCTCTTAATCTTGAGCATTTGTGGATGAACTGACGAAGTCAAGTTCTTGTACTTTAATTCACTATGGGTGAGATTCTATTCATGGGTCAACAGCTCTGTGTTTTGGGTACTCGGACTTGATCAGTTGGGACGTGCAGATGCAATATAGAATCTATGCCATCTGATGATGGAATAATCGTCCCCTTAGAATTATCCGATTAATCATCAAAATCTAAGATCTTAGTATATGGATGTTCCATATGGATATTGAACTTGTGGGTCGCTCCCTAGATCAAGAGAATGATATTCGAATGATGATTATGTTTAAGGATATGAAGTTCTAAGGTTTAGATGTAATCGGGAAGGTTGATAGTACATGTGATAACCTGACTCGATTATGGATGTTACATAGAGGGGCATTCAGGTCATTACACTTAGTAGGTCGAAGACAACCGTCATCTTATGACGAGCTTATTATAATATATATTTGTCCTTGGAGTTCAACTATAACTCTTTAGTGGAATGAGTTAAGGTTAAAATGGTCTTTATGTTGCTATGGGTTTAGCATGGACATTTTGGTCATTTTGGGAGCCAATGGCAAATATGTCTTTTGGTCCCATCTCTAGTCACTTACCAAGATTGGCATGGTTTCCTAAGATGTTTAGATAACATAAGGATGAATTATTTTAGTGGAAAAATAATTTTGAGTTTAAATTCAAATAGGCCTTTGATGGCATACATGAATTTAACTCTAGATAAATTGTATGTGGGCCATGGTGTGCATTGATATGTGGGACGTCCATAATAGGATTTCCATGGGTAAGGTTTCCAACTTTGAGTAGGACTCTACTTGGAAAGTTGGACTCCTCTTTGGATTAGTATTCCTATGAGTTAGTTTCCTTTTTGGATTAGGAACTTAAAATTAGTAAGTGTTCTACAACTAGTATTACTAATTGTATGGAAAGTTCCTTTTGGTTTCCTTTTCTAATTAGAGTGTTTCTTAAAGGAAATAAGTCTTTCCTTTTTGGACATAAATTAGAATAAGGAGAGATAACTAAATAGGAAAGGCTTCCCATAGTTTCTATAAAAGGAGAACCATCCCCTTTGGACGTCCATAATAAGGAGAGTCATAAGAGAGGCACACGTCCAACACTTTGTGAGAGAAAAGGAGCTCCCACACGTCCAGCCTTGGTTGCTTCTATTCTTGATTGAAGAAGGCTTAAGGTCTGAGATTTTCCATTAGAGAAATAGTTCTTAATTCCTAGATTAAGATCCCACCATCTTAGCCAATCAGATTTGGAAGTGAGATAGAGGAGAAGATCAAAGGCAATACTAGTGCAAGAAAATTCCAGCAACTTGTTTGCAAATTGCAAGTCTGAGTTCGCGCCTTTGGATCTATTTTTTCAGAGATTTGAAGTCTACAAATCTTCGAGGTAATAGTCTTCTATCATCTCTATTAATTAGACACATGTTGGTCATGATTTAATGGAGTTTCTATGCGATTCTTTATGGCTGATTTCCGCTGCATAGTGCAGAAATCAGATTTTTTAAAATCTGTCATGCTTTGCATCAACCATAGTAGTCTCTTTATGAGAAGTTTCAGATCTGAATCGCGGTTTCCTTCACATGGATGATCAGAGCGTTGCCCAAAGCCTACCTCACTCTTTGGTGATGCAGTCCCTGACGACATGACATACCGAGGAGTTGTTTTTCAGTTCTCTTACACAGCTGATGGTAAGGAGAGGACTGTTGTTACCCGGTCGACTTTTGATCGTACTATCTCGATCATGAGCCTTTTGTTAGGGATTTTGTATATTGCAATTTGATAGATGCATTATTCATTTTAGTCATCATTTGAATTTTCACACATGCATTGATTTAGAATTCTTGAAATCTTGATTTACACATGCATTGTTTTAAATCTTGTAAATCTTATAGTTCATGCATGTTTTGGTTTTAAACTTGGATGCATTTAATTTGAAAATAATTTTTATAAATCAAGCTAGCTATTGTTTTTAAAGTTTCGAATCATATTTGGCTTTTTATGTTTCATAATTTTAAAACACTTAGATTGATTTAAATCATGATTCCATGCTTGGTTTAATGACCCAAAAATCCCCACAAGAAAATACTTTGAAATATGCATAAGTTGGGATTTTGACACAGCTGTTGGTCAACCGAACTCAGCATGTCGGTTAACCGAACATGGACCGAACCCACTTCGGTCAGCTGTCGGTCCCGGATCTAGAATGAGAAATCTGTGATTTCTGGGAACGTCGGTTAGGTGTTGGTCACCATTTTGGTTAACCGAAGTGCAGTTCGGCTAATCAACAAATATACTTCGGTCAACAAACTTTCAAAATTATAACCGTTAGAAAGTGATCGTTGGGAGTTTGGTTAACCGAACCCTGTATGTCGGCTGACTGACAGGTAGCCGTTGGCCCACTTTTTCTATAAAAGCAATTTCATTCCAAAACCATTTTTTATGATTCTAGAGGCCATTCTTGATGTGTTTTGAGGCCATATCAAGGGAAATGAACTAAAGAAGGCTAAAGGGTCATTTGGAAGGCTAAAGCTTGGATTAATGAAGCTAAATCTCTAAGTAAGCCTTACCTTTTATTTTTCATATGTTATATGCTTTGTTTAAATTATTGGTAAATGATATTTAGCATGATAACTATGATGTGTCGAATATATTACTTTTATTCAATCTTTGATTTAGGTTGTGATGGATTTTTCACTTTGATTCAAACCAAGTTTTGTTTTAAAACTTTATAAATCATGTTTTGTCAAAACCTTTGATTTCTTTTATACATGTTTCATTTACTTGGTTGAATCTTTCTTTGTTGTTTTCAATCTTTAAAACCTTAGTTAAACTAGTTTGTTTTGAAAACAACATTGCACATGCATCACATGTTTAGACATAATTAATTTCATACAACTTGTGAACTTTTAATTTTCATATCATCAAAAAGTTAGTATTTTGTACATGTGATTTGCATATCACTTCAATCAAATCTTTTTATATGCATTAAACTTTAAATGCTTTAAGCATATTTTGATTGAGCTTAGTTTTAAACTTGATTGAAGTTCTCACATACACCTATCATGAACATACATCTTTGCATTCATTTATTAGTTGTGTGAGTTAGTTTACATTTTCATATCCGCCTAATTTAGAGGCATTGTAATTGAGCTTAAATTGTATCTCTTCAGGTGTTTGTGTAGACACTACTTTGAGAGAAAATCATTTGATTGTAAAGGTTATTGCTTAGCCTAAGAAAAGCATTGTGTTAAGGTTATTTCTTAGCCTATAAAAGCACATTATTAGGTTGTTGTTTAGCCTAGAAAAATAACATTGTAAAGGTTATTGCTTAGCCTATTGAAAAGCATAGATAGTGGAAATCCGGTGGGGTGTTGGATCACAAGCCGGTAGTGGATGTAGGCATTGAGGCCGAACCACTATAAACGATTGTGTTACGGTGATTTCTTTGTGGTGATTGTTTTTGTTTAGCTTCCGCATTTAATTTGATAATCACCACTTGTGACTAGTTAATTTTAAAAAGTTAAAATTGGTCATTATTGGTCACTAATTAGAAGCTCACCCTATTCCCCCCCCCCCCCCCCCCCCCCCCCCCCCTTCAATTGGTTAGAGCCTTAAAGTTATACTTTTCATTTGAATATATTTTCCAATTGATATCAAGTCATACTTGTTTTAAGTCAATTTGTATGAGCCCTTGTAGTTATATTCTATAGAATACAAATTGAAAATTGATTAATGTGTTATTTTCAAAATCATTCTTTCTATGCTCATTGTTGGATTTTGTTTATTGGATTGATTTGAAGATTGTATGATTGGAAATGCTTTAAAACATCATTAGTTATATTCATCAAAGCATGTTCCATGTTCTCATTTCCTTGTGCATATGGCTATATTACCTTAAATGGAAATGAATGTTGTTACAAGCAATTTGCTTCTTTGCACTTCTAGTTACATTCTTTTTATGAGCAAATTGATTTGTATGGTTTGTGGATCATGAAATAAATTTGCATTCTATACATAGTCTTGTGCATCTTTTTAATATATAGTGATATTGTTTCATGATTCTCATAGTACATTTGCTAGAGTGGAAATTTTTGTATGGACCATGTTAGATGAATTGATGTTAAGATATTTTGGCATGCTCTTTATAGGTATACATATATATAAGAGAGCTATTTTCATCACTATATATTACATGGCTCCTCTTCTAACTTCATACCTTCTTGTGCTCACATAGTTGTATTCTTTATGGATAATTTGGTATGAGTTAGTTCCTGATTTTCATTGATCCTCTCTATGCAAATGTCGTATAGTTCCTTGTATGGTTGTAGTCTTAAGTTTTATTTGAAGATACCATACTAGAACTCTCAAATCCATCCCTTATACTTTCTAGTTATTTTATTCTTGAAATAGATGGTTATGATGTTGATTAATGTGTATTTTCTTAATGTTGTCATCTTTATACATGTTTCAACTTCATAGTAGTGTTCTTGATCATATTAACCTCTTTAAAATCCATTCCTTGTATTGTTATATCTATTGTTTGATGGATCTTATAGATGTTGAATTCATATGATTTTGACACTTTGAAAATTGCATACATTTCCTAGCTATATCCTTTTATGCAATTTAACATGTTCATCACTATGCTCATTAGTTATATCATTAAAAGTGATGAATTACCATTTATGATGCTTGATGAAATTTTATGTTTGTCACATTCTATTAGCATCATAATCTTCATCTTTGCCACCTCTCATGCTGATATAGGTAAATCTCATGACCACCGTCCTTATGTATTCATAATCTTGGTTGGTTTATGGTTGATGTAGGCTTCATGTTTGAACTTCATTTCATTCATCTTGCACTCATGATAGTCATATTTTATGATTGGATGAAATGATTTCAAAATTTCCATAGCATATGATTTTCATAGTTATATTGATTAATGCTATGTAATCCCCATCTCATCATGGATAACTCTAATTTGGATTAATCCTAGTGGTTATATTCCTTTAACTCCATTTTAGAGTGATTGAGTTAATAGTTTTATCCTTGAATCTCAATTGGTATTCTTTATTCAAATTGGTATCCATGATTGCTTTTCTCCTTGACCTTGCTCTTTATTTTGGTAATTTGATCATATTGAGCTTTACAGTCAATTGCTATCAATTGGTATCTAATCCTTCCCTTGAAGATAACCCTCAATTAGTTAAACCATCTTCTTCTTGCACCAAATAGTTAAATTCTTGTCAAAAGTTTGACAAAAGGAGATTATGGATTGAGGGGGAGTGTAAACCTTCTAAGGAAGCATTAGCTTTGATCAAAGTCACCCTTGTATTGGCTCTTTACCTTACAGCTTATTACTCATACATGATACCCTGTTATGAATTTCATTTTCGATATCTTTTGTTAACAGGTGCTACTAAAAGGTATATTTTTTTTCATGTGTGTAGGTACCTTTGCAATTTAATGTAAAAGGGGGAGAAAGTGCTCAAGTTGTCTAAAGGGAGAGAATTAAGGGGAGAATATTCTAGATGTCAGAGGGAGAATATAGCCAACTTATCAAAGGGGAGATTTTGTATTATCTTCCAAAAGGGGAGAGAATGCATATCTTGTCAAAGGAAAAGTATGCATGGTCAAAGGGGGACAGATGAAAGAAGAAAGCTTGGAAGCTAAAGAAGATACTTGGCAAAAGAAGAAAATAAAGCTTGAAAAATGATCAAGCTCCAAGCATCAAGGAGAATGAAGAAAAAGACCTAGAGCCCAAGCCAAGTCAAAGGATCATCCAAGAAGATTTCGAGCCTTGTCCAACTAAGGAGGAGCTGAAGACTTAGTGTGTAAGTTCGGTGTTGAGTAAGTTACCATCAAATTGCAAAGGGGAGATTGTTAGGGATTTTGTATATTGCAATTTGATGGATGCATTATTCATTTTAGTCATCATTTGAATTTTCACACATTCAATGATTTAGAAATCTTGAAATCTTGATTTACACATGCATTGTTTTAAATCTTGTAAATCTTATAGTTCGTGCATGTTATGAATTTTAAACTTGGATGCATTTAATTTGAAAATATTTTTTTTAAATCAAGCTAGCCATTGTTTTTAAAGTTTTGAATCATATTTGGCTTTTTATATTTCATGATTTTAAAACACTTAGATTGATTTAAATCATGATTTCATGCTTGGTTTAATTACCCAAAAATCCCCACAAGAAAATACTTTGAAATATGCATAAGTTGGGGTTTTGACACAGTTGTCGGTCAACCGAACTCAGCATGTTGGTTAACCAAACATGGACCGAACCCACTTCGGTCAGCTGTCGGTCCCGGATCCAGAATGAGAAATCTATGATTTCTGGGAATGTCAGTCAGGTGTCGGTCACCATTTCGGTTAATTGAAGTGCAGTTCGGCTAACCGACAAATACACTTCGGTCAGCAAACTTTCAAAATTATGACCATTACAAAGTGACCGTTGGGAGTTCGGTTAACCGAACCCTATATGTCGGCTGACCGACAAGTAGCCGTTGGCCCACTTTTTCTATAAAAGCAATTTCATTCCAAAACCATTTTTGATGATTCTAGAGGCCATTCTTGATGTGTTTTGCGGCCATATCAAGGGAAATGAACTAAAGAAGGCTGAAGGGTCATTTGGAAGGCTAAAGCTTGGATTAATGAAGCTAAATCTCTAAGTAAGCCTTATCTTTTATTTATCATATGTTATATGCTTTGTTTAAATTATTGGTAAATGATTTTTAGCATGATAACTATGATGTGTTGAATCCATTACTTTCATTCAATCTTTGATTTAGGTTGCGATGGATTTTTCACTTTGATTCAAACCAAGTTTTGTTTTAAAACTTTATACATAATGTTTCGTCAAAACCTTTGATTTCTTTTATAACATGTTTCATTTACTTGGTTGAATCTTTCTTTGTTGTTTTCAATCTTTAAAACCTTAGTTAAACTAGTTTGTTTTGAAAACAACATTGCACATGCATCACATGTTTAGACATAATTAATTTCATACAACTTGTGAACTTTTAATTTTCATATCATCAACAAGTTAGTATTTTGTACATGTGATTTGCATATCACTTCAATCAAATCTTTTTATGTGCATTAAACTTTTAAATGCTTTAAGCATATTTTGATTGAGCTTAGTTTTAAACTTGATTGAAGTTCTCACACACACCAATCATGAACATACATCCTTGCATTCATTTATTACTTGTGTGAGTTAGTTTTACATTTTCATATCCGCTCAATTTAGAGGCATTGTGATTGAGCTTAAATTGTATCTCTTCAAGTGTTTGTGTAGACACTACTTTGAGAGAAAAACATTTGATTGTAAAGGTTATTCCTTAGCCTAAGAAAAGCATTGTGTTAAGGTTATTGCTTAGCCTATAAAAGCACATTGTTAGGTTGTTGTTTAGCCTAGAAAATTAACGTTGTAAAGGTTATTCCTTAGCCTATTGAAAAGCATAGATAGTGGAAATCCGGTGGGGTGTTGGATCACAAGCCGGTAGTGGATGTAGGCATTGAGGCCGAACCACTATAAACGATTGTGTTATGGTGATTGCTTTGTGGTGATTGTTTTTGTTTAGCTTCTGTATTTAATTTGATAATCACCACTTGTGACTAGTTAATTTTAAAGAAGTTGAAATTGGTCATTATTGGTCACTAATTAAAAGCTCACCTTATTCACTCCCCCCCCCCCTCTAGGGTAAGGATCCCGGACTTTCACCTTTCTCCGACATGCTCTACGAGGGAAGATCCTCGAAGCTGGGTGAAGAGGACCAATGTGATTAAGACCGGGATTTTTATTGGCGGCCCTTCCGGATAAACGGTGAAGTCGCCTGCCCGTATGGACATGTTGATGCCGGCCAGCGGCTACCAGGGCTTTGATTATCCGTCGGTCGATTTGAGACCGGTGGGCCTTGGCATTTTCAGCAGTGACAGCAGCAATTGGGTGAAGCTTTTTTGACTTCGTGACTGTTTCAGTGCTGACTCCGATTGGGAGTCGTGGACTGATCACGTCCGGCTGATTGGTGACGCCGTTTTGAAGGAAGCCAGGATCTTTGATGTGGTTCGTGCCTTTAGGGAGACCATGATCTTTTCTGATGAGGCCTTCATGGCTATGTTGGAGTCGTTCCTTCCACAAACCAACACCTTACGAATGGTGAGATTCGTTTTTCTTTGAAGGAGCTGAGCGCCATTATCAGGTTGCCTATACTTGGCAAACTCTATGAGGAGTTCATGCCTATCGACAGTGTCCTTGAGGGGCAGTCTGAGGAGTTTAGGCTTCTGTACTTTCAGCTTTTCGCCTTTTATATTTTTTTGAAGGAGAAGGAGGGCTTGAAAGTCAGGTCCAGCAGTTGGAAGAGTTTTAGCTCTTCGTTCCCCAATTTCTTTGACAGCATGAAATCTTCTAATAACATGACCTGGGAAGCCAGGGCTAAGGATCCGGGTTCGAAGAAGACTTTGGTCATGCGAGAAGAGTTGAGGGATTTCTTCGCGAGTACAGACGCCATTTGTTCTGACATTGCAATGTGGAGAGACCTTGTTGTTTACCTCACTTACTTGCTTGGTGAGGCTATCTTTGCTGGTGGAGATGGAACGCACATCTGGCCGCATTGTATTTATCTGACTTGTCAGATGGCGTTCGGACAGGAGCTTGCTTTGGTGCCTGCCCTTTACTCCTATTTGTGTGCCGAACTGCAGGTTGCTGCTTTCTTGGTTCGGCTTGGGCTCCCTATAAATAGCGTAGTTTCAGCCCACATCTTTTACTCAAGGTATGTATACCACTATCCTGGCTTCCACCAGCTGGGTGCTGCACAGGATGATGATCCTCTTATGATTCGGTTGGCTAAGGGTAAAGCCATCTTCGAATCTCTTTTGTTTGCCCGTATGAGGATCTGATGGTTCAGGGATGTCGAGATGGGGCAATCTTCAGTGAAGCCTTCTCCGAAATTGCGGAAAAAGGCTTTTGATTTCGGTGCCCCTCGTGACTCCACCAGGGCAGGGTCGGGAAGGCATTACTCCTTGACTAATGCAGAGAAAGAGTGGTTTTTCAGCATACGTGTCGACATGATGGTGTACCTCATATATCTTTTCGTCGACATCCAGCCGTATGTACCTTCCCATTCTGCACTGCAGTTGGGCTTTTCTCAAGGCATTGTTGGAGCGCCTTCGAGTATAGTGAAGCGCTTTGGAGGTTTGTAGGACAGCGGAAATGCATGGGCTTTTCATAGTGCTGAAGACACTACTGCCATGATTTTTTATCCTGAGCTGTTGACTTTCCGGACTGCCGGCTTCACGAAGTGGTTCGTGGAGAGCTTTTTGGTGTACCGGGGACTTTCCAAGAAGGAGCTTGATGTTAAGCGGTCTTCTGGAAAAGGCATCGGGAAATTGGATGGCGTCCGGCGAAAGGAAGTTTTGGCTTTCCTTTTTGGAGAGAAGAATAAGATAGGCTTTCTCGGTGAGCAGGGCGTCATCGGATCTGAAGCTATCTAGGAAGTACCTGACGAGGCCTTAGAGTAGCTTGAAAAGGAAGAAGCTGAACTTGACGCTTGGATGAAAGCGGCACAAAGACGAGCTTCCGTGGAAGAGACGAGCTTCCGTGGAGTCTACTGGCAGGAGCAAACCGTCCAGTGAGGGGTTTAAGTGAGAGACTTGACTCTAACAATGGGGCAGGTTCTTCTGGAAGACCGACCCCCAGAGGCAAGAGGAAGAAGAGTCAGCGTCGCAGCAAGGGACAACACAAGACTCTCCTGATTTGGAAGTCCCTTTCACCATCAATGAGGAGGTGTCAGGGAATGCTGACAGCCTCCGGAAAAGAGAATCCGAGAATAAGAGATCGTCGATGAAGGTATGATTCTTTTTTTTCTCTTTTTGTTTCTTTCATGGAGCTTTCCATGTTCTAATTTGACTTCTCCCCTCTTTTTTTATCAGAGGATGAAGACTTGGTGATGCCTGAGGTTCCGGCCGATGAGGGGGTGACGGATCCAGTTGTGGCATCTAAAGAAGAACCGAGGGACACTAGAGTGATTCCAGAATCTCCAACTAGTATGATTTCTTTTGCTTTTTTTTTGTCTGTGTCGTCGTTTGCTAACATGGTGCTTGCTTTCTTATCAGCTGATTTGCCACATAATTTCGATGACTTTGAACCATCCATGGATGCAACTATTGGCGATGCTTCGGATGAGTTCATGGAGGCAGAGAGTACTCCGCCAGCCGTCGAAGAATGTGTTTTGTAGTGATAACCCTGATAATGATTTTTTTAATAAGATCGTACGCATACCTTTTTGTGTTTCATTGGCAGGTTGTGAAGTGACAAGAGAGATCCCATCGCTTTCTTCAGAACCAGAGCAAGGGGTGCCAGAGGTTGATCCGGAGGTAAAGACTTCTACAACCAGTTCGGACACGGCAGAGGTGAGACCTCGTGCTGAGATTCCTTCCCCAGTGGCTCCAATTGGAAAGAGTTTTTTTGTTACTCTTCCAACGGGGCACGGTATGAGCAGCCGACTGACGGAGCAGGGTGAGTCTTCATCTGGGCCATCTCTTCAGTTTGCGAATAAGGTGCTAGAGCGGGTTTTGAGCTCTTAGATCGAGACTCTCCTTTCTGGGCACTTGGATGCCGGACTCGACATTGTCCAGCATGTGCAGGATATTCTCAATGATGCCGAAGAGGCTGGTTTGGATGTCACAGGTGCCAGGGCGATCGTTGATAAGATCATTACACTGGGCAACAAGTGGTCTAAGACCATGGTTTTCCTTGATGGTGACTTCTTCAAGGAGATGTTCCTGGACCTTGCTAATAAGGCTCAATCTAACATGGATGAGACTACACAGAGCAGAAAGCAGTTTGTCCGAGAAAGGAACTTAAAAGAGTTAGCCATCATTGAGCTAAGGCATGACATTAACCGCCTTGATAGGGAGGTCGTCGAGGCTAGGCAACGTCTTGAGCATTTGAAGGCGCAAGTCGCGGCCAAGTGGGCAACTTTAACAGAGGCTCATGATATGGAGAGGTCTCTGATTCGCCATGTTGCAGACGCCGATCGAGTTTTCAAATAGAGGACTCAAGAAAAAGCACGATGGCAGACTGTTTGGGAAAAGCTTCCCAGTGTCGAAGATGGGTTACAGCATTCTCCAGTATCTCATGGCAAATTTCTGAAGAAGCGTGCCTTGGAAGCTTTGACAGCCGAGGCCAGAAGTTTGCTTGAGGAGTTGAATCTTTTGCTGGAGGCCATGTTTGGCTGAATTCCTAGTTTCAATTTTTTTTTAAAAGAAACTCTCTTTTTTTCGGTACCACATGTTTTTTTTTGTAGTGCTTGTGAGCACTTTTCTTTTCTTTTGTATTCCCTCCTTTAACTTAAATCTTTTTGTTATGAAAGCAATAGATAAATGGGAATGTTTGTTTGAAAATTTGATCAAAAGTTTGTCATTTTGTGAAAATCTTTTGTCAAATGATTGTTTTGGCATGGGAGCCAGATTATGTTTGTGGCATGAGAGCGGATTTTTTAGGTTTATGGCGCAAAGTCCAAGGTTTTTTTTGTGGCATGAGAGCCGATTTTTTGCGTGAAAGCCATTTTTTTGGCAAGAGAGACAGGTTTTGTGGCATTTATAGCCGATTTTTAGCGTAAAAGCCAGTTTTATGGCATTTATAGCTGACTTTTGACGTGAAAGACAGGTTTTTTTAAAGCCAAGTTTTGGTTTGTTGGCGTGAAAACCAGATTTTTTGGCGTTTATAGCCGATTTTTTTGGCATTTATAGCCGATTTTGGCGTGAAAGCCGGGTTTTGTGGCATTTATAGCGGGTTTTTGTGGCATTGATAGTCGAGTTTGGCGTGAGAGCCGGGTTTTGGTTTTCAAAAATACAAGTATCGACTAAAAGTCGCCTCCCTGCTGAATGGTCTTGCAAGTATCGATGGAATGTCGCCTCATTGCTCATTCGATTGCGAGTATCGATGGAATGTCGCATCCTCGCGGATTGGGCGCAAGTATCGACTAAGCGTCGCTTCCTTACTTTTTCAAAAATTTTGTTTTGCGGGTACTGACTTGATGTCGTTTCCCTATGATTTTTGAAATTTGTGGTTTTCTATAACCTTTTTTGTTTTTGAAATTTGGGTTATGGATATCAACTGAAATGTTGCGTCTCCACGAAGCAAGTATCGACGAAATGTTGCTTCCATGCGATTTTGAAAGTATCGAATGTGGTTCGCATTCTTCCGATTTTTGGGCTGTGCGAGTATCTACTAAGCGTCGCTTCCCCATGGTTTTCTAAAAAACCATTTTTTTTTATTTAAAGACACAAGGGTGTCGTAAATTTTGACCTAAAACCATTTTGGCGGTAAAAGACAGGGTGGACTAGGGTGGAAATCCCTGAATCCTGATTTTTGTTTCAAACCATGAATTTTTTTATTCAAGGGTCGAAAATTTTGGCCAAGTTAGGGAGAGGCTCCTAAACTTGGATATTTTTGTTTTGAATAATGAAACGATAAAAGTAAGCATTGTTTTGAGTTTCTAGAAATTTCAACATTAGGATGAAAATTCTAAAAGGAGTGGATTTGACGAGCAAGTACCTGGAAGTAGGCTTTGGCCATGCAGGCATTGCTCTAACCCAGTTGGGTAAGTCTTCAAGGGTAGTACATGTTGGAAATAGGTGGGCCTCTAGGATAGGTTTCAAAAACTTTTGACCAACTTAACTCGGTGATCAACAGCAACTAACAAGCCATAATAAATTCTACAACATACAAGGAAGGAGATTATACCTTTGGAGCTCAGTTGTGCTCTAATGGAGAAGTTGCATCTTTGTTTGATGATGAAACTCTTTCACTAATCAAATAGGGATCTCCAAGACCTTTTGATCTTCTACGCTATGACCCGTATCAGATTCTCTATTTCTCAAGAAGATGGTGGGATCTCCAAGAGAAAGCAATTAGGAACTCAAAAGAGGAACTAGAAAGAGAACTAGAAAAGGGAAGAGAAGAAAACCATATGCAACTCTTGCACACAAGGGAAGTGGATGTCCAACACTTGGACTAAGACCCTCTTGGGCGTGAATCCCAATGTGGATACATGCATTAGACGTCCAACCTTCTTTCCTCATATATTTATAGCACAAAAACAACCTCTTCTTTTACTAATTAAAATAGAAGTCTTACTTCCACAATAATTAGTAACTTACTAAATCATCATTAGAAGTCACACTTCAAATATGATTAGTATCTTTCTAATTCCTTTCTAATTAAAATAGAAGTCCCACTTCTACTAAAATTGGTAACTTTACTATTACCACTATTAGAAGTCTTACTTCAAATAGAAATAGTAACTTTCTTTTTAGAGTTCAACTAGAATTAGTATCTTTCTAATAACTTGGGCTAGCGTGGGGACCACTAGGGATTCCTTAGAAAGTTGGCTACAACTTGGACTCACGACCCCACATCTCATGTGTAATCCGGGCCCACAGTTAATTGTAAATAACTCCATTATATAAATGTAATTGAACTCCAGTCTTAGGAATATTACATAGAAGACCCTAAACTTCTCTATTAGCACAAGTAGGCCCCTCCATCAATATCCATGGGTCAATTGGACCTGTCTTCCAAACAAGATCCACATCTTATTATCCTTGAGCCCCAATTAATTATAATGATCATAGGTACCTTTCCAATTAACTCTCAATCGGAATGGGTGCGCACTTACCAATGATAAATCCATTAATTGGCACAAGGAGATATTAGAAATAGATTCCATCTTGACCATTGAATGTCCCCACATCTCTACTACCACATATCCAAATCACCGAGGTGTTGACCTACAGTTGGCCTCACTCATTGGTGACTCAAAGCAAATGAATAGATAGAAAGTTGAGTTCATTAATGTCTCAGGATTGAGAGCCTATTGCTAGGGAATTATGAGAGCAGACCTTAAAGTAAAAGACAGTGTTCATAAGGTGCTTCTCATGGTCATTCAATACATCCAATGTACCAGCACTATGATTCAGAATCTTTCATTATGATGAAATCACACTATCTCATAGTAATCAAAGCACTGCAACCTTGTCAGATGAGATGTCCAGTTTCATCATTGGTTGTGAAGATATTCAAGTATAAGATTTGCTTATACATGTCTCCTGTATGTGGATCTCATCCATACACATGTATTGCTTCTAGTATACTTATAGACTCCTGTTCATCTCATGAACCATCATATCATTCGTATTGGTTATGTGCAAGTATATAATAAATCATCATTCATCTCTCGAAAGGAAAGCATGAATATATTGATAAACAAAGAAATTAATCAATTTATTATATCATCTACTAGATTGAGTCCATAAAACTAACAATCTCACTTGGGCTCAATGTCAGTTAGGGTTGCATCTCATACCCATCCCGTCTACATGCTACTCAAAGACTTTGGTAGTCAAAGGCTTAATAGGGAGATCGCCCAGATTGTCTGCAGAGGCTATCTTGTTGATCGTAACATCACCTCTCTGTACAATCTGTCTGACCATGTATAACTTCCTCTGTATATGCTTTTTGGCTCCTGGATTACTTGGACTTAGTGATTGCCCTGCTGTTATCATAGTAAACTGTAAGCGGTTGTCCTGCCAAAAGTACCACTCTAAGTTTCATAAGGAATCTTTTGAGCCAATCTGTTTCCTTAGCTACTTCTCAAGTGGCTACAGTATAAACACATACCCAAAAGTTGATTTCCTGGAATCCCTATCTGACTTGAAGTCAGTATTTATGTATCTGACTAGAATCAACTCATCACTGTCGTAAATCAACATGTGATCTCTAGTCCTTCTTAAGTATTCAAGAATGCATCTTACAACAGTCCAATGGTTAGGACCTAGGTTAGACTGATATTTGCTGACTAGGCTCACTATGTGACAGATATCCGGTCTAGTACAAAGCATAGCATACCGTACCAGTACCTTATCAATGTACACATTTTGGGATAAGCCTATCATCCTATTTTTCCGGTCTCAATGGAAATTGATCCCTAGGATGTACCTGGCATGTCCTAAGTCCTTCATATCAAAAGTCTTAGTCGACCAGACTTTTACTATTGACGATATCCCTATGTCACTCCATAGAAGAAGGATGTCGTCGACATACAATACCAGAAAAACTACCCTGCCTTCTTAACTTTTCATGTACACACATGACTCATCCGGATTCTGATAAAAATCAAATGACTTGATTGCCTTGTCAAAATGGATATTTTTGTTCCGGGATACCTGTTTTAATCCACAAATGGACTTCTACAGCTTGCAAACTCTTTACTCTTGGTTAGCTATAAAACCATCTAGATGCATCATATAGATGTCTTCCTTAAGATTGCCGTCGTGAAACGCCGTCTTGATATCCATTTGCCAAATCTCGTATCAGAGATGAACCGCAATGAATAAGAGTATCCAGATGGACTTGAGCATAGCTACCAGTGAGAAGGTTTGCTCATAATTGATATGTTCTTTCTGAGTATATCCTTTCTAATAAGCATGACCGTAAAGGTCTCAACTCTTCCATCTGGCCCTTTTTTCTTCTTGTAGAATCACTTGCACCCAATAGGTTTAATATTGGCAGGCAAGTCCACAAGTGTCCAGAACTGATTGGAGTTTACAGACTCCATCTCAGCTTTCATAGCTTCTTGCCAACTTCCTGAATCTATGTCATTAATTGCTTTACCATAGTTATAGGGATCTTGTTCCAGTTCTTCAGGGATTGCCTCGTAAGACTCTCCCAAAATGGGAACTTATCAGGGGCCTGACAATACTCCCACTATGATGAGGCACTGGTGTAATTATTGGGTTAGGTATGGGCGGATTTTCTTAAAGTTTGGTTATTCTTGGATTTGAAATTGATCGCTCTTGAATTTCTTCCAAGATGACCTTTTTTAAAGATTTCTGGTCAATCATATAATCTTCCTCAAGCAAAACCGCAATGGTACTGACAAGCACTTTCTGCTCTTTGGGATTATAGAATAACCAATCTTTAGTTCTTTTGGGATATTCTATAAATGTGTATACCTCCGACTTCGATTCCAACTAATCCGTATTATCCTTCAACACGTGTGCCAGACATCCCTTAAAACGTTGTAGACTAGGCTTTTGCCCTGTCCATTAGGGAGTCTTAGGTATAGACTTAGATGGAATGAGGTTTAGTATATACATTGTAGTTTCCATATCCCAAAATATAGGTAATCCTAAGAAAATCAACACAGGCCTAATCATATATAAAAGAGTCATGTTCCTTCTTTTTGCTACTCCGTTCTGTTAAGGCATACCAGGAGCAAACAACTGGGATTGATTCCCATTTTCTGATAAGTATCCCATAAAATCAACGGAGAGATATTCAGCTCATCGATCTCATCGAAGAGTATTTACACTTTTCCCTAATAGCTTTTCCGCTTCCGCTCGAAACTCTTTGAACTTTTCAAAAGTCTCGGACTTACGGTGCATAAGGTATATGCATCCATATCTTAAGTAATCATCAGTGAAAGTGATGAAGTACTCATAAACTTCTCTCGCTCTAATATTTATGAGTCCATATATATCAGTACACACTAACTCCAATAAATCTTAGGCCCTACTGGCCTTTGATGAAAAGGGTTATTTAGTCATTTTGCCTTCTAGAATGGATTCGCAAACAAGCATTGGTTCTACCACCAATGAAGGCAAGATACCATCTTTCATTAGCTTGTCAATCCTGCTTTAGGTTTATATGACCTAGCCTCTGGTGCCAAAGTTGTATTGGATTAGACGAATGTGACTTCCTCTTTAATGATGGTCTATTATAAATCTCAATGTCATGTATCTCATACATTGTGGGAGTTAAACAAATAAAAGACATTGATTACCTTGTCAGAATATATGACAATTTCAGTACCAAAAGTAATAGAATAACTCTTATTCACCATACTAAAATCTGAAATAAAGTTTCATCTTAAAGACGGTACAAATAATGTATCTGACAAAATCAACTTAATATCTGAAGATAACAAAGTTACTACTCCCACTGACACTGCTTCTGCTTTGTCTTCCAATCCAGGTTAACAATGATTTCTCCGCCACTAAGCCTCCTGGTTTTCCGGAACTCCTACAACATATTACATATGTAATTAGTGTTGGGATTGGTGTATGCCCTAAAGCCCACTAACTACACTCTCATCCTTTGTTACTGGATATTTACTGGTTATTTAATTGAAAGACTCTTTTATGCTTAAACATGTATATATGTATGGTTACGTAAGGCCCATTGTTTCTAGTAAATGAATTAGGTGTATAGTGTCTACGCACAGATAGGTCTAATTCATGGACAACTGGAAACATCATATTTGTTCATAACTGAGAGATGGAGCTGGGCACTTCATCTTGGTATAAGTTATAATGAGAGACTCTCCTGTATTCAGGGTGACTTACCTAAGTCATGGGAGGGATTTCCCGGATTCATCTCATTAGTGCATATGCAATGCATTGAACAGGACCATGGTAGGTGTGATCTCTAAAATAGTACTATCACAGAAAAGAGATCAAGTCACCTCATGCTACTGAGTAACCGGTGCTCTTAATCTTGAGCATTTGTGGATGAACTGACGAAGTCAAGTTCTTGTGCTTTAATTCACTATGGGTGAGATTCTTTTCATGGGTCAACAGCTCTGTGTTTTGGGTACTCGGACTTGATCAGTTGGGACGTGCAGATGCAATATAGAATCTATACCATCTGATGATGGAATAATCGTCCCCTTAGAATTATCCGATTAATCATCAAAATCTAAGATCTTAGTATATGGATGTTCCATATGGATATTGAACTTGTGGGTCGCTCCCTGGATCAAGAGAATGATATTCGAATGATGATTATGTTAAGGATATGAAGTTCTAAGGTTTAGATGTAATCGGGAAGGTTGATAGTACATATGATAACCTGACTCGATTATGGATGTTACATAGAGGGGCATTCAGGTCATTACACTTAGTAGGTCGAAGACAACTGTCGTTTTATGACAAGCTTATTATAATATATATTTGTCCTTGGAGTTCAACCATAACTCTCTAGTGGAATGAGTTAAGGTTAAAATGGTCTTAATGTTGCTATGGGTTTAGCATGGACATTTTGGTCATTTTGGGAGCCAATGGCAAATATGTCTTTTGGTCCCTTCTCTAGTCACTTACCAAGATTGGCATGGTTTCCTAAGATGTTTAGATAACATAGGGATGAATTATTTTAGTGGAAAAATAATTTTGAGTTTAAATTCAAATAGGCCTTTGATGGCATACATGAATTTAACTCTAGATAAATTGTATGTGGGCCATGGTGTGCTTTGATATGTGGGACGTCCATAATAGGATTTCCATGGGTAAGGTTTCCAACTTTGAGTAGGACTCTCTACTTGGAAAGTTGGACTCCTCTTTGGATTAGTATTCCTATGAGTTAGTTTCCTTTTTGGATTAGGAACTTAAAATTAGTAAGTGTTCTACAACTAGGATTACTAATTGTATGGAAAGTTCCTTTTAGTTTCCTTTTCTAATTGGAGTGTTTCTTAAAGGAAATAAGTCTTTCCTTTTTGGACATCAATTAGAATAAGGAGAGATAACTTTATGGGAAAGGTTTCCACAAAAGTTTCTATAAAAGAAACCACTTCCCCTTTGGACGTCCAACACTAGAAGAGAGCCACAAGTCTCCCACACGTCCAGCCTTGGTTGCTTCTCTTCTTGATAGATGAGAGATTAAGGTCTGAGTTTTTCCCTTGGAGAAATAGTTCTTGTTTCCTAGATTAAGATCCCACCATCTTAGCCAATCAGATTTGGAAGTGAGATAGAGGAGAAGATCAAAGGCAATACTAGTGCAGAAAATTCCAGCAACTTGTTTGCAAATTGCAAGTCTGAGTTCGGGCCTTTGGATCTATTTTTTCAGATATTTGAAGTCTACAAATCTTCGAGGTAATAGTCTTCTATCATCTCTATTAATTAAACACATGTTGATCATGATTTAATGGAGTTTCTATGCGATTCTTTATGGCTGATTTCCGCTGCATAATGCAGAAATTAGATTTTGAAAAATCTGTCATGTTTTGCATCAGCCATAGTAGTCTCTTATTGAGAAGTTTCAGATCTGAATCGCGGTTTCTTTCAGTGGTATCAGAGCCACTCCATGCGAAATCATGATCCCATGATGTGATTAATTAATCTTAGATTAGATGGGGCATGGTGGCACCCTGCTGAAATTTATTTCAGATTTGTATTAGTGCTGTAATCTTGTATGATGGTTACGTTCGGATTGCTGGAATTAATTTTTCCAGATCTGAATCATGTTGTACATTATGCACTAACCTATTTGGTTGCAGCCATAATTAGCATCCTTGATGGTTCGCATGTATGTTGTGTGGATTTGGATGTTTTTTAATTAGTTGGAAGGTGTACGATTGCGCGGTTAGCAATCATAGGAAGTTGTAAAGTTTCCTTAATTTCATTCCAACTAGTCTTGATGTAAGCTTTCTTGAAAAGCATAGGAATCTCCAATGTAATTTTGGTTTTGTTTTTCATGGGTTTGCTTGTATAAATCTATTTATGGAAACAAGCAAGAAAAGGAAAGTTTCAAGACAAGAAGGTTGCAAGAAATTGGAGTCCTTGGAGATCAAGGAGTCAAGACTTCTAGATGCATGAGGAGTCCTAATTCGATTAGGATTTGAAATCCTAAGAGCAAGGAGCCATCAAGGATTGCATACTTTTACTTGCTTTTATATATGGAATGCATGGATGAATGCTTTATATAATTGCTATAATTTTCACCTAGAAACATGGCCACCATTAGGCTCTAAAATTGGCATCTTTATTGTATTAGATTGTTTTTAGTTTGGCAAATTGTTTTAAACGGAACTTAGACCAGCACCTTCTATTTGTCTAAGGTTTAAAATATGATAGGGTTTAGTTTATCTTGGTACCCTTGGTTTCCAAAGGAGGCTAAACTAAAATCTAATTAGATGCTACCTATGGGTTTTCATAACCCAAGATAGGTTTTTGACTCTTTGAAGGGATTTGCTCAAATGTTTTAAAGCAAAGGTTATTTAATTTTAAGATGACTTAAGTCATAAATTTAATTAACCAAGTTTGCTAGATTTAAAAAGAGCTTTTGAGTAAAACAATGCAAAGGTCAAAAAGTATAAACCCTAGCGATAAATAATCAAGTGGGAGAGGGGTTTTAGGAAAGACCCCACGGCCTTCCATTTTCGGTTCATGTTATCTCATTAAGGTGTTAGTAGGAGCGGCCACCCCTTCGGTGGAGTTCTTTACTAAAGACCGCTTTGATGGGTTAATGGGTGAACTAATGTGAATATTCGTAATGAGGTGTTAGTAGGAGCGGCCATCCCTTCGGTGGAGTTCTTTACTAAAGATCACTTCTATAGAATGTCAATGAAGTGTCTATAGAATGTCAATGAAGTGTTGGTGGGAGCGGCCATCCCTTCGGTGGAGCTCTTTACTAAAGGTCACTTCTAGAAAGGATAAAAGTCTCTTCCCTTCGGAGGACTTAATCATGGACATTCTGGGAAATTTCATAAGAGATGGTTATACACTTGACATAAGACGGTGATGACCTCTCCTTAGGAGTTAAAGGGTTATTTGTCATATGAGGCCAAACCAATCAGTGATTGGACTACCACTGGATGTGTATCCAGATAGTGATAATCCAAATAAGTCTGCCTTAATTCAACGTGACTGTAGGCTCGGCCATCCCTTCGATGGAGGGTCTATGAGGAGGTTGAAACACTGATACATTATGATTGGGGTTGAATAATGTAAAAAGTTTTTTGTGCTTTGTTTTTCCTTTTGTAACAAGCACCATATGCATATTACATATATACTGCATGTCTAATTATAAACCGTTTTATATCCAGAAAGAGATGGGTAAAGACTCTTTTAGTCCGTTGATGTGCATTCTTCGTGAGAATAAACTGACTGGCCCTAACTACGTAGATTGGAAGAGAAATCTTAACATAGTGCTCACTGCTGAGGAGTACAAGTATGTCTTGCTGGAAAACTGTCCCAATATTGATGCTAATTCTACTGATGACCAGCGGGAGGCTGAAAGGAAATGGAAGAAAGCGAATGGCATGGCTAAATGCTACATGCTCGCTTCCATGTCCAACGTGTTGCAAACACAGCACGAGCAAATGGACACAGCCTATGAAATCATGATGTCCTTGTCTGAGATGTTCGCAGACAAGAGCAGGCCAGCTAGGAAGCTGCTATAAGGACCATCATGAATGCTAGGATAGCTGAGGGAACACCTGTCAGAGAGCATATGCTCAAGCTGATAGATTGTTTCAATGAAGCTGAGATTCTAGGGGCTGAGATTGATGCAGGGAGTCAGACTGACATGATTCTCGAAACTCTGCCGGAATCTTTCAATCAGTTCAAGCTCAATTTCAATATGAGCAAGATGGACATGACTCTACCTGAGTTAATGAAAGAACTCCAGGCGGCAGAGGCTATCATGAAGCCCAAAGCCCAAGCTATTTTTTTCCAGTCTTCCTCTAAACTGAACCCGAAAGGGAAGAAGTCCAAGAAGAAGCAGAATAAGGGAAAAGGGCAGAAAAAGAATAATGCTGGTAATAAGAAGGACAAGGGTACAGATGGAAAGCCCAAAGGGAAATGCTTCAAGTGTGGCCTCAAAGGTCATTAGAAGAAAGATTGTCCCAAGTTCCTGGCCTCAGTTAAGAAAGGTACATCTTTTTCATACTACATTGAAACTTGTCTAGTGGTTGATTCTACTGACTCATGGATAGTAGACTCAGGAGCCACTAATCATATCTGCAATTCATTGCAGGGGTTTCAGATAATGCAGAGAATTGAGAAAGGAGAGTTTGCCTTTAGAGTCGGAACTGGAGCTAAAGTTTGGGCAGTTGCAGTAGGAGTTGTTACCTTACATTTTCCATGTAATAGGATATTAGTTTTAAATAATATTTTCTATGTTCCGGACATGAGGAAGGATTTAATTTCAGTTTCCAGATTAATTGAATTTAATTATTCAGTTTCTTTCCATTCTGGTATTGATATCAGTAGAGATGGAAATATTATATGTTCCGGTAGAATACATGACAACTTATTTTATATATATCCTGTTGCTCCTACACTGCATAATGTACAACAAGAAAGCTCAACTTCCCTTAAGAGGAAGGTATCTTCAATCAATGACACATATCTTTGGCACTTACGTTTGGGTCACATTAACCCAAAACGGATTCAGAGGTTGGTAGAAGATGGGCCCTTGAGCTCATTAGATTTTGAACCTTTTCCTCAGTGCGAATCTTGTCTCAAGGGAAAGATGACCAAACGGTCATTCTCTAGAAAGGGACTAAGGTCAAAGGAGTTGTTAGAATTGATTCACACTGATGTGTGTGGTCCTATGAACAAACCGGCTCGAGGAGGGTATGAGTATTACATCACCTTCACCGATGATTACTCTAGGTATGGATATGTATACTTAATGCGACGCAAGTCTGAGGCGTTTGATAAGTTCAAGCAATTCAAGGCTGAGGCGGAGCTACAACTAGGGAAACATATCAAAGCCCTTCGATCTGATCGAGGTGGCGAGTACCTCCTGGGTGAGTTCAAGGAGTACCTCACACAGCATGGGATTGTGTCTCAGTTATCTGCACCGGGTACACCCCAGCAAAATGGTGTCGCAGAGAGAAGAAACCGTACCCTTCTTGATATGGTAAGGTCCATGATGAGTCATGCAACCCTACCTATATCTTTTTGGGGATATGCCCTAGAAGCAGCAGCATACATTTTAAATCTGGTACCTTCTAAATCAGTACCTAGGACACCCCAAGAAATGTGGACAAGTCGAAAACCTAGTTTAAGACATATTCACATTTGGGGTTGTCCAGCCTATGTACTGAATGATAAAGCTACCAAGCTGGAACCCAGATCGGAAATGTGCTACTTCATTGGGTATCCTAAAGGAACGAGAGGTGGCATCTTTTATCATCCAAAGGAGCAAAAGGTGCTCATCAGCACTCATGCTAGGTACTTGGAGGATGATTGTATGATGCACCAAGAGCTTAGTTGTAAAGAAACCCTTGAGGAGATTCTTCCGGGATCTCCTATAACATCTGTACCAAATCCTGAGGCAGTAGATGAACAAGATATTCCTTTGAACACTCCGGAGCCTCGTCGTAGTGGGAGAATTTCTAGACAACCAGAAAGATATCTAGGAGTGTCTTTTAAGACAAACTCTGAAGATCTGGTTGAGGATCCTACTAGTTATGATGAAGCAGTAACGGATATAGATGCTGACATGTGGCAGCAAGCGATGAAATCTGAAATGGATTCTTTGTATTCCAATCAAGTCTGGGAACTTGTAGATGCACCTGAAGGGATTAAACCCATAGGGTGCAAATGGATCTACAAGAGAAAGAGAGGAGTGGATGGGAAGGTGGAAACCTTCAAAGCAAGACTAGTGGCGAAAGGATATACTCAGAAAGAGGGTATCGATTAATGAGGAAACCTTTTCACCAGTGGCTATGCTTAAGTCCATAAGAATTCTCTTGGCCATCGCATGTCATTATGACTACGAGATATGGCAAATGGATGTCAAGACAGCTTTTCTTAATGGAAGTCTTGACGAATGCATCTATATGATGCAACCAGAGGGTTTCATTGCTAGTGGCCAAGATAACATGGTTTGTAAACTTAAGAAGTCCATTTATGGACTTAAGCAAGCATTTAGAGCATGGAACATCAAGTTTAATCAGGCAGTCAAATCTTTTGGCTTTGATCAAAACATTGATGAACCGTGTGTGTATAAGAAAGGAAATGGGAAAGCAGTTGCATTTTTGGTTCTGTATGTAGATGACATATTACTCATAGGAAATGATGTAGGTTTATTGTCATCCACAAAAGTTTGGTTATCCTCTCAATTTCAGATGAAGGATTTGGGTGAGGCCAGCTATATCTTAGGGATCAAGCTTTTGCGTGATCGCAAGAATAAGATGTTAACCCTATCCCAATCTTCTTACATTGAGAAGATATTGGTCAAGTTTAATATGCATGACTCCAAGAAGGGCCTCCTACCTTCTAAACATGGAGTACCACTGTCTCGAGATCAATGTCCAAAGACATCTGAAGAGATAGAGAGCACGAGGAGAGTTCCATATGCATCCGCTGTTGGAAGCCTCATGTATGCTATGTTATGTGTTAGTTTTATGGACTCAATCCAGTAGATGATATAATAAATTGATTAATTTCTTTATTTATCAGTATATTCATGCTTTCCTTTCATGAGATGAATGGTGATTTATTATATACTTGCACATAACCAATACGAATGACATGATGGTTCATGAGATGAACCGGGGTCCACAAGTATATTAGATGTAACACATGTGTATGGATGAGATCCACATACGGGAGACATGTATGACAAATCTTATACTTAAAATATATTCACAACCAGTGATGAGACTGGACATCTCATATTGATAAGGTTGCAGTACTTTGATCACTATGAGATAGTGTGATTTGTCTCGATCATCAGAATGGAAGATTCTGGATCATAGTGCTGGTACATTGGATGTATTGAAGGACCATGAGAAGCACCTTATAAACACTGTCTTTATTTTAAGGTCTGCTCTCATAATTCCCTAGCAATAGGCTCTCAATCCTGAGACATTAATGAACTCAAGTTTCTATCTATTCATTTGCTTTGAGTCACCAATGAGTGAGGCCAACTGTAGGTCAACACCTCGGTGATTTGGGTACGTGGTAGTAGAGCTGTGGGAACATTCAATAGTCAAGAAGGAATCTATCTCTAATATCCCCTTCTGCCAATTAATGGATTTATCATTGGTAAGTGCGCACCCATTCCGATTAAGAGTTAATTGGAAAGGTACCTATGATCATTATAATTAATTGGGGCTCAAGGATAATAAGATATGGATCTAGTTTGGAAGACAGGTCCAATTGATCCATGGATATTGATAGAGGGGTCTACTTGTGGTAATGAGGAAGTTTAGGGTCTTCTATGTAATATTCCTAAGACTGGAGTTCAATTGCATTTATATAGTGGAGTTATTTGCAATTAACTGTGGGCCCGGATTACACATGAGATGTGGGGTCGCGTGTCCCAGTTGGAGCCAGCTTTCTAAGGAATCCCTAGTGGTCCCCACGCTAGCCCAATTATTAGAAAGTATCTAATTCTAGTTGAACTCTAAAAGGAAAGTTACTATTTCTAGTAGAAGTGAGACTTCTAATAGTGGTAATAGTAGACTTACTAATTTTAGTAGAAGTGAGACTTCTATTTTAATTAGAAAGGAATTAGAAAGATACTAATCATATTTGAAGTGAGACTTCTAATTATGATATGGTAAGTTACTAATTAATGGAAGTAAGACTTCTATTGTAATTAGTAAAGAAGAGACAACTTGCAAAAGCTATAAATAGAGGAGAGAAGGCCTTGGACGTGATATGCATAAATCCACATTGGGATTCACGCCCTAAGCCTCCCTAGTGCAATAGTTGCACATGTTCTTCCTCCTCTTCCTCTTCTAGTTCTCTTTCTAGTTCCTCCCTAGAGTTCCTAGTAGTTTTCTCTTGGAGATCCCACCATCTTCTTGAGAAAAGGAGAATCTGATACGGGTCATAGCGTGGAAGATCAAGAGGTCTTGGAGATCCCTATTTGATTAGTGAAAGCGTTTCATCATCAAAGAAAGACGCAACTCCTCCATTAGAGCACAACCGAGCTCCAAAGGTATAATCTACTTCCATGCATGTTGTAGATTTATTTGTTACTTATATGTTGATGTTTTTATCTTCTAGATAAATTGTTTTACTGATCATGATGACTGAGATTGAGGACATAGATCTTGGATTGGGTTTTATAGCCTTCTGGATAGTTGATCCCTGCGTCAAGTGGGTCAAAAGTTTTTGAAACCTATCCTAGAGGCCCACCCTATTTCTAACATTATGTACTAGACCAAATATTTGCTTTGCCGTTGGCATGGTTAGCAGATATCAATCAAACCCTGGACCTATGCATTGGACAGCTGTTAAGCATATATTCAAGTATCTTCGGAGAACGAAAAATTATATGCTAACCTTTCGAGCAGATGATCTAACGCCATTGGCGTATACAGACTCTGATTTTCAATCTGATAGTGATGCCAGAAAGTCTACCTCAGGGTACGTCTTTACTTTGTCAGGAGGGGCTATATCATGGAGAAGTGTCAAGCAATCCTGTATAGCTGATTCTACCATGGAAGCAGAGTATGTGGCGGCATCGGAAGCTGCGAAGGAAGCGGTATGGCTCAGAAAATTCCTGATGGAATTGGGAGTTATTCCTGCAGTACAAAAACCGATTGTCATGTACTGCGATAACACTGGTGCTGTAGCACAGTGCAAAGAGCCCAGGAATCACAAGAAAGGAAAGCACATTCAGAGAAAGTACCACTTGATCCGGGAATTCATTCAGGATGGAGAGATAGTGGTGGAGCATATTGCTTCAGCAAATAACTTAGCTAACCCATTCACTAAGACTCTTACAGAGAAAGTCTTCACTTCTCAAGTTGAGTCTATGGGTGTTAGGTTAGGAAGTAGTGATCTTTAGTGCAAGTGGGAGTTTGTTGGGATTGGTGTATGCCCTAAAGCCCACTAGCTGCACTCTCATCCTTTGTTACTGGATATTTACTGGTTATTTAATTGAAAGACTCTTTTATGCTTAAACATGTATATATGTATGGTTGCGTAAATTATTTCTGGTAAATGAATTAGGTGTGTAGTGTCTACGCACAGATAGGTCTAATTCATGGACAACTGGAAACATCATATTTGTTCATAACTGAGAGATGGAGCTGGGCACTTCATCTTGGTATAAGTTATAATAAGAGACTCTCCTGTATTCAGGGTGACTTACCTAAGTCATGGGAGGGATTTCCCGGATTCATCTCATTAGTGCATATGCAATGCATTGAACAGGACCATGGTAGGTGTGATCTCTAAAATAGTACTATCACAGAAAAGAGATCAAGTCACCTCATGCTACTGAGTAACCGGTGCTCTTAATCTTGAGCATTTGTGGATGAACTGACGAAGTCAAGTTCTTGTGCTTTAATTCACTATGGGTTAGATTCTTTTCATGGGTCAACAGCTCTATGTTTTGGGCACTCGGACTTGATCAGTTGGGACGTGCAGATGCAATATAGAATCTATACCATCTGATGATGGAATAATCGTCCCCTAAGAATTATCCGATTAATCATCAAAATCTAAGATCTTAGTATATGGATGTTCCATATGGATATTGAACTTGTGGGTCGCTCCCTGGATCAAGAGAATGATATTCGAATGATGATTATGTTAAGGATATGAAGTTCTAAGGTTTAGATGTAATCGGGAAGGTTGATAGTACATATGATAACCTGACTCGATTATGGATGTTACATAGAGGGGCATTCAGGTCATTACACTTAGTAGGTCGAAGACAACTGTCGTTTTATGACAAGCTTATTATAATATATATTTGTCCTTGGAGTTCAACCATAACTCTCTAGTGGAATGAGTTAAGGTTAAAATGGTCTTAATGTTGCTATGGGTTTAGCATGGACATTTTGGTCATTTTGGGAGCCAATGGCAAATATGTCTTTTGGTCCCTTCTCTAGTCACTTACCAAGATTGGCATGGTTTCCTAAGATGTTTAGATAACATAGGGATGAATTATTTTAGTGGAAAAATAATTTTGAGTTTAAATTCAAATAGGCCTTTGATGGCATACATGAATTCAACTCTAGATAAATTGTATGTGGGCCATGGTGTGCTTTGATATGTGGGACGTCCATAATAGGATTTCCATGGGTAAGGTTTCCAACTTTGAGTAGGACTCTCTACTTGGAAAGTTGGACTCCTCTTTGGATTAGTATTCCTATGAGTTAGTTTCCTTTTTGGATTAGGAACTTAAAATTAGTAAGTGTTCTACAACTAGGATTACTAATTGTATGGAAAGTTCCTTTTAGTTTCCTTTTCTAATTGGAGTGTTTCTTAAAGGAAATAAGTCTTTCCTTTTTGGACATCAATTAGAATAAGGAGAGATAACTTTATGGGAAAGGTTTCCACAAAAGTTTCTATAAAAGAAACCACTTCCCCTTTGGACGTCCAACACTAGAAGAGAGCCACAAGTCTCCCACACGTCCAGCCTTGGTTGCTTCTCTTCTTGATAGATGAGAGCTTAAGGTCTGAGTTTTTCCCTTGGAGAAATAGTTCTTGTTTCCTAGATTAAGATCCCACCATCTTAGCCAATCAGATTTGGAAGTGAGATAGAGGAGAAGATCAAAGGCAATACTAGTGCAGAAAATTCCAGCAACTTGTTTGCAAATTGCAAGTCTGAGTTCGGGCCTTTGGATCTATTTTTTCAGAGATTTGAAGTCTACAAATCTTCGAGGTAATAGTCTTCTATCATCTCTATTAATTAAACACATGTTGATCATGATTTAATGGAGTTTCTATGCGATTCTTTATGGCTGATTTCCGCTGCATAGTGCAGAAATCAGATTTTGAAAAATCTGTCATGTTTTGCATCAGCCATAGTAGTCTCTTATTGAGAAGTTTCAGATCTGAATCGCGGTTTCCTTCAATTAGTTGCACCGAAGTCAACACACCAGGATTCTGAAGTACTAGTTTGGAAAACTAACTTCAGAAATAAGTGACTCAATCATACCTGAGGTCTTTTCCTTAGACAGAATGTCTGGACAATTCCTATTCCAATGTTCTGTCATACCACAGTGGAAACACTTTCCCTTTACTCCCGTACCCTTAGCCTTGGCCATACCATAAGTAGAACCATTCTCCACCTTAGGACCCTTGGGGACTGATTTCTTGTTGCTATCCCGGTCTTTGCCTTTCGATTTAGACCTAGCAAATGACTTTTCTTTCATGAGGGCATTTTGCTTTTTCTTCATGATTTCCTCAGTCACTACCAGCTGGCGAGACAGCTCAGCTATGGTCATTTCCAATTTATTGTAATTGATCTCGAAATGGTTGAATGAATCCTGTAGTGGCTGAAGGATCATGTCGATCTATGATTCTGTATCAATCGTAACACACAGTACATCTAACTCATTCAATGTGAACATCATTTCCATCATATGGTACTATACTGGGGTCCCCTCAATCATCTTAGTGTTTATCAAGCACCTTCATAGCAGCTTCCCTAGCAGGTCTAACCTGATCCGCAAACATCTCGTTTAAGTTTGATATAATATCGTATGCTGACTTATAGGATTGATGTTGGTGTTGTAAAACACTAGACATGGATGCCTGTATAAAACATCTGGCCATCTCATTGTCTTTGGTCAACTTAGTGTAAAGGTCTTTCTTATACTGTGGTGCACCAGGCTCAGGCTCAGGAAGGTAGGGTATGGTAAGGACATATCTGCATCTTGAACCTGTCAGGACAATATCCAGGGTCCTTTTCCAGTCTAGATAGTTGGATTCCATCAACTTGTTCTGGTTGAGGATGGTCGCAAGTGGATTGAAAGTATTTGAATTCATGCTGAATAAACTGTTGCACATAACCATACATTCAACGAAAGAATATAAATGACATTGGGTTTTAGTATTCTACCAAATTCATGCGGGAATCCTCATAACCACTAAATTTAAAATACATCGGAATCCCAATCCCTAAGGGCATGCTTCGTTGGGGAGTGCAAATGTCCTTGGATTGGTGCATATCAAAGTTCATCAAAATTGGAATTAAGACTAACTATCCATGACCCCTATCATTCATTAGCATCTAGGTATCTCATACCAAAAAATATATGACTCATTTGGTTTCTAAAATACATGAGGCAAATCTTTGGGGATACTACATCACTATTTTAGTTAAGTGTCACCCACCAACTAATATTGCATACCAACCGTGTGGGCAGTGTAAGACCCCGACCCCCAATTCTTTTGTTTAGTATTTTCTTAGTTGTGGTCTTACTTTTTGAGTGATATTAGTAGTGGGTTAAACTGTTATAATTTGAAGAAGCTTTAAATGATTTGAATGGTAATCATTGTTTAAGGTTGTAATTGTTGTCAATCCATGTCAACATGATGAGAGGATGAAGCTCAACTACGCAATGGAAATCAGAATGGAAATAGAGCTTAACAGAGAAATCAAAGTTAAAACAGTCAGGAATTCAGAATTCCTGAAGCAGAGGATGCGGTCGACCGGGCACCCCATGCGGTCGACCGATCAAGAAGAAACCTGCAAAAACAGATTCAGGCACCTCTCAGTTATTTTCGTGACACAGTGTGTCTTCGGTCGACCGGGACCCCAGGATGTCGACCGAGCGCGATAATTGACTATTTCCAGATAGTGTATGATGTCGACCGGGCACAGTATGATGTCGACCGAGCACGGGAACCAGAGTTGCGCAGAATTAGAAGTTGTGCACGAAAATTCGGCATTCTTTATTATTTCGTTTGGGACTCTTTCTAAACGAATTGTAGCCCGTTTTGAATACAATTAAGGGTTATTAAAACCTATAAAAAGGCATGTATGGGTCGTTCTAAAAGACACCAGAAGAGAAGAGTTTTAGAGAGAAAATTGAGAGAGTTCTTGAGAGAAAGAAGTGCTGGTGCTGTGTGCTGTTGTGCTGCATCTTTCTACAGCAAGTGTGGACGAGGATGTGCCCTTGAAGATGGTGATTCGTCCATGAGTTAAGTGTCTCTCTGTTTATGTTTAATTTTCAATTTGTAAGGGATTGAGAGAGAGAGAATTGTAGAGGGGAAGGGCTGTAGACAGAGTTTATCTTCTATTCTGTTTTTACATCAAGTTGGTGCTTGGTGTTTGGGGTTTGGTGATCCTATCTGTGGGTGCAGATAAATTGTAAGGGGAGTCGGTGCTTCCTAGATAGTTGGTGCTATCTGAAACTAAGGGTTGGTGCTCTTTGTCGTTGGTGCGACTAAATAAGATTCAGATCTGTCCCGGATTGGTGTTCGGACAGTCTTTGAACCGTGGACGTAGCCTTTCGGTGAACCACGTTAAATCTGGTGTCATTGTGTGATTTGACTTGTTTTGTTGTTGAATTGGACCTGTTTTTAGAAATCACTGATTCACCCCCCCCCCCCTCTCAGTGATCGCGGTATCCAACATAAACTTCATTTTTGAGTTTGAATAGATTTTTTTCTTGACTTTGGAGATTTTTTAGAACCGTTGACTTTGTTTTGACCCGACCTTTGTAAATCGTATTTTTGTGCGAGTTTTTTCTCGATTTCTAAAAATTCCAACTTTTATTTCTTTTGACTCATTTTATTATTTTTAACAACATTCATGTTTTATCTGTTTGGATTTGAGGCTCAGAAAACATGTTTTTCAAGAAAAAAGGGCAAAAACATCTTCTTACACTAAATCTGTATCCAAAGTTCAAAATTTGCAAAATATGGCAAAAATATACATTTTAGAAAGTAGATATTTCGCTGATCAATTTTGTCTTCTTTGTCGTCTTCATTCAGGACCCACAAATACCTTTTTCAGCCACTTGAACCTTGGGGCCCATTGGGACCCACTTGCCCACTTTATAAAAAGGCAATAGTTCTTCTTCTTCCATTTTCCTGCAACATTTGAGAGAGCCTAGGGTTTCTCCATTCCATCCCTTTTCTCTCTTCTAGATAGCTTCCATCTTAAGTGCAAAGTGAGGGAATGATCTCATAATCTTCTTCCTCATCCTCTAAGCTTTCCTAGGATGCCATTTTCAAAGGATTTGAGCTAAGGAAACCTTCTTCTCCAAGCCTTTATTCCTTGTTTGAACTTTAAAAGGTTAGGAATGGCTTTCTCTTCTTAAAAATCTTGTTTTTCTAAGTCTTTGGAATGTTTTCTTCATACATGCAAGAGATTTCATGGAGTTTTACAGAAGGGTTGATTTTCTAGGGTTTGTTCTTGGATATTTTTGGGGGTTTTTGTAGATTTGGTACAAGAGGCCTTAGAGAGTTGAGTTTGGAGTGATTTGTCCCCCATCTTGACCATGGCAAGTGAATTATCCAACTGATATGATGATTATTACTTGATATGAATGATTTCATGGATTTTTATTCTACATTGTTTTTCTTCTTACAAATGGATGGATTTAACTTTGAATGATTGAACATTGGTATTGTTTATTGATTTCCAAATTGATGTTTCAACAACTTAAAATCACTTGGTAATGCATCTTCTTGGATCAACTATGAATGTTTCAATGTTAGTGTTCTTGATATGGAAATATTTTGTTTGTATTTGATTTATTGGATAGGAATGGAATGATTTAGTGTATTAGTATTTTAATGGATTTGAATTGGCAAGGAGAAGCCCAAATATATGTGAAATTATGTAAGAAAGGAACAAGGGAAATAAAAATCAGAAAATAGAATAAGAAGTACAAATTCTGCACTCGACCCGGACATGGGCAGAGCCCAGTCCGCTCGAGCGACCCAGTGGGCCGCTCGAACGGACCAGGTTCTGTCTGGGCCTCGCTCGAGCGTACCCTGGGTCGCTCGAGCGAGCCCAGGTCAGTCCAGGGTCCATTTTCTGGGTTGTTTATGGGTTGTTTTCTGACTCTTTTTCAGGCCTGTTTCAGGCCCATTTCAGCCCACTTCTCCTCCATTGTTTGAGGCCCATTGAACTCTCATTGATGCGTGAAAGTTTGTAATAAAAACATTGGATTGAATTACTTTTAATCGTGAGAATTAAATGGGTGGAATGATGAGATTAATGGATGTTGTATTTACCGGGGAATTAACTAATGTCTTAATATACACTTTATATCCTAAATTGTTGGAGATCTTCGGTGGCACCAAATCTCTCATTTACAATCGACATTAGGAGAATAAGTGTGTATTGAGTTGGCCCTTGGTAGTCCATTGAACCACTATACACTATTCCATTCCATGTTAGAAAAGTTATATGTGTTCTTTTACAAATTGTTTTGAAATAGATCGAGTGGTTTTGCCACGTTTGGAAAATAATACTTCTTCATTCCAAGATAGAGAATTTGTATGTTTTATATATATAAATTGATTTGAAATGTATTTGAGTGGTTCGCCACGAAAATTGTTATCTTTTCTACAAATCGAATTGAAAATGGATTTGAGTGGTTCTCCATGCTCGAAAGGATCGATTGTATGAATTTTATACAAATAGATTTGAAATGTATTTGAGTGGTTCGCCACGTTTGTAATATCGATAAAACTACTCGTCTGATTGAGTGATATTATCTGTGTGCTAATTGCCCAGAGTAGTTACTTTTATCGATGAAAATGTATCGAAGTGATTTGATTGTATGGATTTGGATTTCATTCGGCACCACTAAGCATGGGTTCCTCTTCGGGCTGTTCACTCACTATTGAAAGAGTGTTTCCGGCCATGGCAACGGTTAGATCATTCCGTTTGGAATTTATCGAGTATTCTTGTTACTTCGGTAATAAAGTACGAGTACCTTTATTACTTCGGTAATAGGTACGAGTACTCTTGTCACTTAGGTGATGAGGTACATTTCTGACTGAGTGCTCTTGTTACTTCGGTAATAGGAGAATTTAGCGTATGTGGTTACCAATGCTTTTACCGAACGCCATTGATTTATTTGAACGTCGTTGATTTATTGATTGTTAATGCTTTACTCGATCGCCACTGATTTATTCGAATACTAATGATTTATCCGTTTACCATTGATTTATTCACTTTGTTATATTTCTTCATATTGTCAATGATTTAGAAAGTATTTTCTTTACTCCATTTATTATCTATGTGTCAAACTTTAAATGTATCGGGTTTGATTTTATATTGTCTATCATCTTATTACCTGTTTATTTGCTTACCAGACCGTTGTGTCTGACCCCTTCTGTTTGGTGCCAGGTCTCGTATTCTTTGCCTTTTTAGGTGTTTGATTGGAGGAGCCGGTTGAGCCGTCGATTGGACGCGAGAGGCTGCCCATTGATGTCATATAGACGTCAAGTCGGCACCGGAGTTCGTAACCTTTTGGGGCAGTGATTTGTTTAGTTGGATTTTTGTTTGGATGTCTTTTATTAGCCTTTTTCCTTTGGGATTTCTAATGAAAATACTTTTGTAATTGTCTTGACACCAAAAATGTCACTTTACCTCTTCAAGATCCAAAGAGCTACATGAAGTCGCAACCTGCCATAAATAGGCAATGCTACTTCCAAAAATCAAATCTTGTCAGAATCAAACAAAAACTGCAAGATCCTTTAAGACAGCCAAAAGAGGAGTACACAAGAAGTTTCGGGCCATTTCAAAATCATTTGGCCTAACTTCGCTTCTTCGACAGCCGAAAAGGAGCTCTCGGCAGCAAAAGCATCGGAGACACCAAATCTTCGATCAGAGCCGATGGATGGTCTCAAAATACATCCAAAAGGCTCCACGTCAAGTTCCGAGTCAAACCGACAATGTTTGACCCTACATCAACCCTCGAACAGCTAAATCAAGCCTCTCGGCGGCGAGAACCACCGAGGCCATTACTCATCAGATAGAGCACATGGACGGCTTCAAAATGCTTATAAAGGGCTACACGTCAAATTTCAGGTCATTTCAACAACATTTGACCATAGTTTGACGCTCGGAAGTCAAATCAGGCCTCTCGGCGGCAAAGCTCTCCGGGACCATGATTTCCAAGACAGAGCCTATGGATCATCTTAAAATGACTCCAATAGGTTCCCTGTCAAATTTCAAGTCAATCGGACATCGGTTGACGGCACATCAAACCGCGACATCTTCATCGCGACAAAAGCAAGTCTACTGGCGATAGGACCCCAGACGGCTTCAAAACTCAAACAAAAGCCTATGGTTGGTCTTATTTATTGCTCAGGAGGCTTCACACCAAATTTCAGGTCATTCCGACATCGTTTGACCCAGTTTCAGCTTCTGACGGAAAATCGGCAGCTCTGCGCGACAAAGTCTTTGGCTTTCTCAGGAAATTGGAAACTTTGCAAAATAAAATGCAAGGATTCTCATCAGGTTTCCTACAAAGAAATCAGGCCAATAAATGGTCAAAATGTCAAGGAAAAGTACAGAAGAAAAAAGAATAAAAAAACAGCAAAAACGGACACAAAACAGGACACAAAGGGGGGAAAACCCCCTAGGGTCGCAGACCCCTGCGACCCTGGCCCAAGGTCGCAGGCCCCTGCGACCCTGGGCCAGGGTCGCCGGCGACCTTGGAGCCCGGGGTCGCCGGGAAGGCCCCGGAAACCCCGGTTTTCGCCGTTTTTTCACGATTCGAAGCGCCCAGCCTCTGGTACTTTCCAAAATTCATGCTTTTGAGACACCAAATCCTCTGACATCCGTCCAAAACACGGGTTAATCATCAAGAGTATCGAAAACAATATTGATCGCCACCCGGTCAACCAAAAAAAGTGTGCTTTCTACCCGACCGATCGAGAAATCGACAGGACAGATGGCACCGACCCGCTGTTGGCAACAAACACCTGAAATTACATGGTCATCTGATGTCGATCTACATGAAGATCCATCGATGATCATCGACAGAAGAGCGGCACGGCCCGCGACTCTTCAGCTGCTCGGCGGCCACTTAATGCGATTAATTGACTAGCTTTATTACAGTCATTAATCCATTTCTTTGGACGGCCCAATTAGAAGCAAGCATTCGGGAGTTACAAGTCAAGAGATTCATGGCATTTAACCCATGAAACTCCTCCCATCATGGCGATTAAAGGCGATTAAATGCCCTCAATCTCCTCCGGCCAATCAGAAGCCAAGAAAAAGGAGTTACAAAATAAAGAATTCAATTCTGTAACTCCTCCCATTATGCGGCTTAATGACAATAAAAGCCCATAAACCCTCCTAAATGGCTACCAAAAAGCCTATAAATAGGAGAACTCTCCAAGAAGAAAGGATCATCAATAAAAAGCACAAACACACAGACAGACAAAGCACAGAGATCCAGAGAAAGAAAAAAGAGAGAAAACTCTGCGGAAGTTCTACACCGACCACCGCAACAAGGTGACAAAAGTCCTTTGGGGGGTACCCCCCCCCCAAGGTCCTTGCCTTCTCCTCCTGCCTCCAATGGCTTAGATATGGCTTTTCAGCCCGTCTACTCGGCTTTTTATTGGACATAGGACCTTCTTTTGGTCTTTGTCCTCTAAAAACCTGAGGTTATAGCCAAGCCAAGCGAATCAATAGCATCCTCTGTTCTCATCTGCATGGATGATGGTGAAGCCCACATATGGCTTGCGACCGTCAATCTGTTGGATACCGCGATCACTGAGAGGGGGGGGGTGAATCAGTGATTTCTAAAAACAGGTCCAATTCAACAAAAAACAAGTCAAACCACACAATGACACCAGATTTAACGTGGTTCACCGAAAGGCTACGTCCACGGTTCAAAGACTGTCCGAACACCAATCCGGGACAGATCTGAATCTTATTTAGTCGCACCAACGACAAAGAGCACCAACCCTTAGTTTCAGATAACACCAACTATCTAGGAAGCACCGACTCCCTTTACAATTTATCTGCACCCACAGATAGGATCACCAAACCCCAGACACCAAGCACCAACTTGATGTAAAAACAGAATAGAAGATTAAATTCTGTCTACAGCCCTTCCCCTCTACAATTCTCTCTCTCTCAATCCCTTACAAATTGAAATCTAAAGCATAAAAGAGAGACACTTAACTCATGGACGAATCACCATCTTCTAGAGCATAATCTCGTCCACAATTGCTGTAGAAAACGTCACCACATCAGCACACAGCAACACACACCAGCAGCTTCTTCTTTCTCTCAAGAACTCTCTAAAACTCTTCTCTATTCTTTCTCTCTTCTGGTGTCTCTTTAGAACGACCCATACATGCCTTTTTATAGGTTTTAATAACCCTTAATTGTATTCAAAACGGGCTACAATTCGTTTAGAAAGAGTCCCAAACAAATTAGATAAGAGTGCTGAATTTTCGTGCACAACTTCTAATTCTGCGCAACTCTGGTTCCCGTGCTCGGTCGACATCCTTGTTTGCTCGGTCGACCGAAGACACTAACTGGAAACAGACAACTTTTGAGCTCGGTCGACATCCTGGGGTCCCGGTCGACCGAAGACACACTGTGTCACGAAAATAACTGAGAGGTGCCTGAATCTGTTTTCTGCAGGTTTCTTCTTGCTCGGTCGACCGCATGGGGTGCCCGGTCGACCGCGTGCTCTGCTTCAGGAATTCTGAATTCCTGACTGTTTCAATTCTGTTTCTTCTTTTCAGCTCTATCAACACTAGCCTACTATCATCATGCTTGTGACAATGTGTTGACAATAATTCCAACTCAAATCAATACTTTGAGATATTAATTCTTCAATTCATCAAAAGACTTCTCAAGTCATCTCAAATTCCAACAATCTCCCCCTTTGGAATTGTTGGCAACACTATTGGAACTTCAACACTTTCAACTCCAGCTTGCAGCTCTTCCAAGTTCTTTTCAACACTCACTTGGAACCAATTCTGAAATTCTGAAATAACAACCATGCTCTGTCAACAATCTCCCCCTAGCTTTCATAGCATAACATCTTTCCTTGCTATCATAGCATAACATCTCTCCCCCTTTGACAACAAGTCCAAAGGGACCAAACCGAGGAGCGAATAGGATTTTCAATGAATGCATTGCTCCCCCTTTCAAGCACAACTCCTACGGTTTAGGAGAGTGAGTAACTCCTAACTTTTTCCGGAGATACTCGAAGACTTCCTTTGGCAGAGGTTTCGTGAAAATATCAGCCACTTGCTCAGTTGTTGGAACATATTCCAACTTGACCTCTCCATCAGCAACTTTATCTTTAAGAAAATGATAACGAATTGCTACATGCTTTGTTCGAGAGTGCTGAACAGGATTCTTAGATATATGAATTGCACTCGTGTTGTCACATAGGATCGGCGTAGGATCCGTTGTAGGAACTCCTAGATCAGAAAGCATTTGCCGCATCCATAACACTTGCGTACAACAAGTTGCCGCTGCAATATATTCCGCTTCCGCTGTCGAAAGGGATACTGAGTCTTGCTTCTTACTATGCCAAGCAACTAATCTTTCTCCAAGATAAAATGCGCCGCCGCTAGTACTCTTGCGATCATCTACGCATCCAGCCCAATCGGCATCAGAATATGCAACTAGAGTGAAGGATTTGCCTTTGGGATACCAGATACCAAGCTCCATAGTACCTTTCAGATATCGAAAGATTCGTTTCACTGCTGTAAGGTGCGTTTCAGTTGGTGCTGCTTGAAAACGTGCAACCATACATACTGCTTGTAGAAGATCTGGTCTTGTAGCAGTCAAGTAGAGCAAGCTTCCTATCATAGAGCGATAGGTGGTATGATCAACGGACGAGGCCTTATCATCTTTGCTAAGCTTTGTGTTCGTTGACATTGGTGTGCTCACTGGCTTGCTGTCTTCCATATTGAACCGTTTCAGCATTTCCTTAATGTACTTCATTTGTGATATGAAGATGCCATGTTTCAGCTGCTGAACTTGTAAACCAAGAAAGAACTTTAGTTCTCCAAGCATCGACATTTCAAATTCTTTCTTCATCTCTTCAGCAAAATTCCTGCACATCTCTTCATCATTGCCACCAAAGATTATGTCATAAACCTAAACAATGACAACCAGCTGTTTGCTTATCTCAGTTTTGACATACAGATTGCTATCAACCATTCCTTTTCCAAAACCGATCTTGCGGAGATAGAGATCCAGCCTTGCATACCATGCCCTTGGCGCTTGTTTCAGTCCATAAAGAGCCTTTTTCAACTTGCACACTAGATCTGAATTTTTGCTGATGAGAAAACCATCAGGTTGCTCAATGTAGACCTCTTCTTCAAGTAAACCATTCAAGAAGGCTGACTTTACGTCCATCTGAAATACCTTGAAGGTTTTGTATGCTGCCAATGCAAGAAACATACGAATAGCTTCCAGACGAGCTACCGGTGCAAAGGTCTCTTCAAAATCTACGCCTTCAACTTGAGCATAGCCTTTACAAACCAACCTTGCTTTGTTTCTAATGACTTGACCATCTTCATTCAGCTTATTCCGAAAGACCCATTTAGTACCAATAACATTCTTATCAGTAGGTCTAGGAACAAGTTCCCATGTGGAGTTCTTCTCAATTTGCTCCAACTCCTCATGCATAGATTTCAACCAACTTTCATCGAGACTGGCATCAGCCACAGTCTTGGGTTCAATGGTGGACACAAGTGAGTAATTGCTAACTACACTTTGTCTAGTTTGAACGCCTGCCTTAGGATCTCCAATGATTTGATCCTTAGGGTGTTGCTCTACCCAAGTGCCGTGCTTCTTAGGTGAAGTATCTTCTGAGTCATCCTTTGATTTCTCAGAATCATTAGATTCAGCCATCTCATCATCAATCTCACTCGAGTCCTCATAAACTGGACTGTCATTATGAGTTCCATTCTTTGGTTCAATATTCTCATCTATTCTCACATCAGCACTTTCTATGATTTTTCTGGTTCTTTTGTTAAGACACCTATATGCCTTGCTAGTAGAGGAGTAACCCAGAAATATACCTTCGTCAGCTCTTTCTTCAAATTTGCCCGGATTTTGTTCGAGCTGCTTGATGTAACACTTGCTGCCGAAGACTTTGAAGTGCTTGACTGTTGCTTTTCTTCCAAACCATAGCTCATAGGGAGTTTTGACTTCATGTGGCCTGATCAAGCATCGGTTTTGAATGTATACAGCCGTATGAATTGCCTCTTTCCAATACTTGTCAGCCATCTTGCTTTCACTTAGCATCGTACGAGCCATCTCTTGTACGGTGCGATTCTTCCGTTCCACAACTCCATTTTGCTGTGGAGTTCTAGGGGCTGAGTACTGTCTTTGAATGCCATGATGTTCACAATATTTAGTGAACTCTTCAGATGTGAACTCGCCTCCACGATCAGACCTTAAAATCTTGATACGTTTTTCCAATTGATTTTCAACCTGTGCTTTAAACACTTTAAAACGATCAAGTGCTTGATGCTTATGCTTAAGAAACAATACCCATGTCATACGAGTATAATCATCAATGCATAACATGAAATACTTATCTCCATTGGTGCTTTGAGTTCGCATCGGTCCACAGAGATCAGTGTGCACTAGCTCAAGAGGTTTCTTGGAATGATGCTCCTTTGTCTTGAACATAACCCTCGTTTGCTTTCCCTTTTGGCAAGAGTCGCAAATGGGATTGGAAGGCTTTTCAACTTTAGACATGCCTCTTACAGCCTTTGAATTGCAAATCTTTGACATGTTGTCAAAGCTTAGATGCCCAAGGCGTTTGTGCCACAACCAACTTTCCTCTGTCCGACTCATCAAGCAGGTCTTTTCAGCTCCATCTGACAATGTATAGAGATTTCCAGCAGTTCTTGATCCAGTTGCCACTGTTTTGCCGTTGCTACTCTTCTTGATGGCAAACCCATTCTTTGTGAAGATAACTTCGTGACCCTTGTCACAGATCTGGCTCACACTAAGCAGGTTGTGTCTCAATCCAGACACATATAAGACTTCTTCCGATCTGATCTTGTTTGCCATAAGCTGAATAACACCTTTTCCGCAGATTTTGGCACCATCATTGTTGCCAAACTTCACTGAACCGCCTTCATAGTGCTGTAATTTGATGAATTTCTCTTTATCACCAGTCATATGGCTTGAACAACCACTATCAAGGACCCATGGTGCTGTCTTCTTTTGTGCATTGAATGCCGTTTGCACAATGAGAGATTCTTTGGGACTTTCTGCACTTTGCTTTGCTCTCCAAGCCTTGACTAACTTGGGTTTCTTTTCAACCTGAAATTTATTAGCAATATGCAACCTACAATCCCTAGCCAAGTGTCCATAATTATGACACATATAGCACTCAATTTTGTGGCTACTTAGGATTGAAAAAGGATTCCTAGTCACAAATGGACTGTTTCTTACATAGAATTTGCAATCAGCTCTTTTATGTCCAAACATATTACAATGAAAGCAATAACCATAGAATTTGTATCTTCTTTGTGGCTGGTTAGTCTTCATTACCTTTCTAACAGGAATGGACTCCTTTCTAGGTTGAGTGGGTTTCATAGAGTTAGAAGGTGCAGTGACTTGCTTCACAAACTTTTTCTTTTCAGGAGGTGCAATCTTAGAGGATTCACCTTTCTCAAATCCTAGACCAAATCTGAAGTGGGCAGGTCTTTGAACTTTCAGTAGTTCATTGAGTTTCATAGTCCCTTCAATCGCTTGGAGCGCTTTGAGTTTTTTGCTATTTTCCAAATTTTCAGCCTTTGCTCTAGCGATCTCAGTTTCAAGTTTCATAGCCTCTTCCTTTTTGATACTTATTTGGTTTTCAAGGACTTCTACCATTCTTTTATATTCTTCTACTTGAGTTTTCAAAGCAATAATAGAACTTTCAGATTCATGGAGAAGTTTCAGATTTTTCTTACTTGATTTGCGTTCCATGCTTAGCTCCTCAAGTGCGGCTATGAGTTCCTCTTCAAGATTGACTTCAGCCTCCTCATCCTCTTCCGGATCTAGCTCTTCTTCTTCTTCAACAGTGACCATGAAGAGAGCTTCGGTTGATTCATCATCGTCTGAAGATTCAGACGTGCTGTCATCTTGTTGACATAGAAAGTTTTTAGCTTTGCCCCTTTTTCTGAAATTTCTCTTTCCTTTACTCTTTTCAGCATAAGAGTCATTATCATTGTCTTCTTTTAGCGGACACTTCGCAGCAAAGTGACCAATACCTCCACAATTGAAGCATTTAAAGGGTAGCTTCCCTTTGTACTTGCCATTGCTTCCTTTCTTCAATTTTCTAACAAATTGAGCCTCAAGCTCATCATCATCAGAATCAACATCATGACCAGCAGTCTCTTTTGCCTTTTTCTGAACTTTGAAGGCCGCTTCTTTATCAGATGAAGACGTCTTTCCTATGCGCATCTCATAGGCAGTTAGAGAACCATGTAATTCATCCATGGAAAATGCATTCAGATCTTTGGCTTCTTCGATGGCTGAGACTTTTGAATCAAACCGGGGAAGAAGAGATCTTAGAACCTTTTTGACGATGACCGGCTCTTTAATCTCCTCCCCTAGTCCACGAATGTCATTCGTGACTTCATTCACTCGTTGCATATACGAGTCAACATTCTCGCTTTCCTCCATGCGAAGAGACTCGAATTGAGAGCGATGAGTTTGCAATTTGGCTTCTTTAATCTTCTCATCACCTTCATGTATGCTTTGCAACTTGTCCCAAATTTCCTTGGCTGTTTTGCATGCAATTACTTTGACAAGCTCGCTGTCCACAAGGCCACTAAAGAGTGCATTCTGCGCCTTGGAGTCGTTGTCTGCCAACTTCTTCGATGCAGTATCATTGGGTACGGTGGCAGCATTGTAACCGGCTCTGACAGCCTCCCAAACATCATAGCCAAGAGATTTAATGAAGGCTTGCATCCTAATCTTCCAAAAGGAGTAATTAGAACCATCAAACAGAGGTGGTTTCATATTCCCTGTATTGACTGCCATGTGATTTGACAAGAGATCACCCTTAGCGTATTAAACTGATCAAGGGAACCTCGCTCTGATACCAATTGTTGGATACCGCGATCACTGAGAGGGGGGGGTGAATCAGTGATTTCTAAAAACAGGTCCAATTCAACAAAAAACAAGTCAAACCACACAATGACACCAGATTTAACGTGGTTCACCGAAAGGCTACGTCCACGGTTCAAAGACTGTCCGAACACTAATCCGGGACAGATCTGAATCTTATTTAGTCGCACCAACGACAAAGAGCACCAACCCTTAGTTTCAGATAGCACCAACTATCTAGGAAGCACCGACTCCCTTTACAATTTATCTGCACCCACAGATAGGATCACCAAACCCCAGACACCAAGCACCAACTTGATGTAAAAACAGAATAGAAGATTAAATTCTGTCTACAGCCCTTCCCCTCTACAGTTCTCTCTCTCTCAATCCCTTACAAATTGAAATCTAAAGCATAAAAGAGAGACACTTAACTCATGGACGAATCACCATCTTCTAGAGCATAATCTCGTCCACAATTGCTGTAGAAAACGTCACCACATCAGCACACAGCAACACACACCAGCAGCTTCTTCTTTCTCTCAAGAACTCTCTAAAACTCTTCTCTATTCTTTCTCTCTTCTGGTGTCTCTTTAGAACGACCCATACATGCCTTTTTATAGGTTTTAATAACCCTTAATTGTATTCAAAACGGGCTACAATTCGTTTAGAAAGAGTCCCAAACAAATTAGATAAGAGTGCTGAATTTTCGTGCACAACTTCTAATTCTGCGCAACTCTGGTTCCCGTGCTCGGTCGACATCCTTGTTTGCTCGGTCGACCGAAGACACTGACTGGAAACAGACAACTTTTGAGCTCGGTCGACATCCTGGGGTCCCGGTCGACCGAAGACACACTGTGTCACGAAAATAACTGAGAGGTGCCTGAATCTGTTTTCTGCAGGTTTCTTCTTGCTCGGTCGACCGCATGGGGTGCCCGGTCGACCGCGTGCTCTGCTTCAGGAATTCTGAATTCCTGACTGTTTCAATTCTGTTTCTTCTTTTCAGCTCTATCAACACTAGCCTACTATCATCATGCTTGTGACAATGTGTTGACAATAATTCCAACTCAAATCAATACTTTGAGATATTAATTCTTCAATTCATCAAAAGACTTCTCAAGTCATCTCAAATTCCAACAAAATCTAAACGAGTCCCCCATAATCTCCTGAGAGGTTAGATCCTCCTTTTCTTCCTTTTCATTGTAGTTTGTATTTTTTCAAAAGAGACAAAAATCACAACTCTTGTCTTTCATTATTGATAAGGATTGTAAAACGGCTATAAACGCCAAAATCGGCTATAAACGCCAAAAATCGGCTATAAATGCCAAAAAAAAATCGCCTTTCACGGCAAACCAAGAAAATGTCTCTTTTCTTAAATATATGTGCAATGGAAAACTTGAAAGAAGTTGATTTCCTTTTTACTTGCGAAGGCTGATCTCGGGATCACCACTTGCAATTCCAAGTAAAATAGAAAATCTGGCACACCCTCACAAAAAAAGAAATGTTGATGCACGCCCCTGCCCCCTGGTTACGAAAGGGTCGGAACCAAACGGACTCCCACGTCCGCCGACCTCAGTAGGAACCGAGCAGGAGCGCGGTCCATCAAATTGTAACTTGAATACATGTGGGAAATGAAATGTTCTGTTACCGTCAACTCAATGCTTTATGGTTCTTAATCTATACCAGTCTGCTTCATTGATGACTTTTTGTTATTGGTTGAATGCGACACAGAATCCGATGGCCATGGGCTCCGAGTCGCAACGCCACGTAAGCTTCTGCGAAATATTCAGATTGAATGGAAATGTGTGATCCTCATCCACGCGGATCTTGGGAAAAAGCAAACATTTTTAATTAATCCCAAAATTGCACATCCCGAGATCGGATCGCTGCAGGGTCCTGGTTTCGAGGTGTGACAGGCAGCCCCTCCTTTGGGAGTGAACCCCCACCTCGTCTCACCAATACTATCCAATGGAGATCCATATCTAGTAACCAAACAAATAAAAGCCCTCCGTGGGAAATGACCATTCTCTTGATGGCGTCAGGCTATTACTTTCCTTACAATGGACCTATGTGTTGGAATTTGAGATGCCTTGAGAAGTTTAATGAAGAATTGAAGAAATTAGTATCTCAAGTATCATCTTGTGTTGGAATTATTGTCAACACAATGTCACAAGTGTGGTGTTGATAGAGCTTCAAAGAGAAAACAGAGCTGAAACAGAACAGTATAGGAAATCAGAATTTCATCTGTCAACCGGTATTTCTACCGGTAGAACAGGGGTAGAAAAGGGGTAGAAAAGGCTGACCCTAAGATTTCCATCTGTCAACCGCAAGTACTACCGGTAGAAGTGGCTGTCCTGAAAGTTCTACCGCAAGTACTACCGGTAGAAGTGGCTTAAATTCTAGCAGAAGCTTGGACATGAGAATTTCATCTGTTCTACCGCAAGTACTACCGGTAGAACACACGGGAAACCTGATTTGCGCAGAAATAGAAGTTTTGCACGAAAATTCAGGAAACTTAAGTATTTCGTTTGGGACTCTTTCTAAACGAATTCTAGCCTAATTTAAACACTCTTAAGGGTTACCATAACCTATATAAAGGCATGTTTGGTTCGTTTTTAAGAACACAAGAAGAGAGAAAGAAGAGAAGAGAAAAGAGAAGAAAAGAGAGAGGGTTTTGGAGAGAAAAAGGTGTTGTTGCTGTGTGCAGTTGTGTTGCACGTTTCTACAGCAAGTGTGGACGAGGATGTGCTCTTGAAGATGGTGTTTCGTCCATAAGATAAGTGTCTCTCTGTTTATGCTTTAATTTCAATTTGTAAGGGATTGAGAGAGAGAGATTGTAGAGGGGAAGGGCTGTAGAAAAAGGTTTCTACTCTTATTCTGTAGAACATCAAGTTGGTGCTTGGTGTCTGGGGTTTGGTGATCCTATCTGTTGGTGCAGATAAATTGTAAAGGGAGTCGGTGCTTCCTAGATAGTTGGTGCTATCTGAAACTCAAGGGAGTAGGTGCTTCCTAGATAGTTGGTGCTATCTGAAACTAAGGGTTGGTGCTCTTTGTCGTTGGTGCGACTAAATAGATTCAGATCTGTTCCGGATTGGTGTTCGGACAGTCTTTGAACCGTGGACGTAGCCTTTCGGTGAACCACGTTAAATCTGGTGTCCTTGTGTGATTTGATTTGCTTTTGTTGTTAAATTGGACCTGTTTTTAAACAATCACTGATTCACCCCCCCCCCCCCCTCTCAGTGATCGCGATATCTAACAATTGGTATCAGAGCATAAGGTTCCCTTGAAAAGCTTAACACGCTAAGGGTGATCTCTTGTCAAATCACATGGCAACCAATACAGGGAATAAGAAAGCACCTTTGTTTGATGGTTCTAATTACTCCTTCTGGAAGATCAGAATGCAGGCTTTCATTAAGTCACTTGGCTATGATGTCTGGGAGACTGTCAGAGTCGGTTACAATATTGCCATTGTACCCAATGATGCTGCAACGAAGAAGCTAGCAGACAACGACTCTAAGGCGCAGAATGCACTCTTTAGTGGCCTTGTGGACAGCGAGCTGGTCAAAGTAATTGCATGCAAAACAGCCAAGGAAATATGGGACAAGTTGAAAAGCATTCATGAAGGAGATGAGAAGATCAAAGAAGCAAAATTGCAAACCCATCGCTCTCAATTTGAATCTCTTCGCATGGAGGAAAGCGAGAATGTTGACTCGTATTTGCAACGAGTGAATGAAGTCACGAATGACATTCGTGGACTAGGGGAGGAGATTAAAGAACCAGTCATCGTCAAAAAGGTTCTAAGATATCTTCTTCCCCGGTTTGATTCAAAAGTCTCAGCCATAGAAGAAGCTAAGGATCTAAATGAATTTTCCATGGATGAGTTGCATGGTTCACTCACTGCCTATGAGATGCGCATAGGTAAGACGTCTTCATCTGATAGAGAAGCGGCCTTCAAAGTTCAAAAAAAGGGAAAAGAGACTGCTGGTCATGATTCTGATACTGATGATGATGAGCTTGAGGCTCAATTTGTTAGAAAGCTGAAGAAAGGAAGCAATGGAAAGTACAAAGGGAAGCTACCCTTTAAATGCTTCAATTGTGGCGGTGTTGGTCACTTTGCTGCGAAGTGTCCGCTGAAAGAAAATAATGATGATGACTCTTATGTCGATAAGAGTAAGTGGAAGAAAAATTTCAGAAAGAGGGGCAAAGCAAAAAGCTTCATCGGTCAATATAATGACAGCACGTCTGAAACTTCAGACGATGATGAATCAGCCGAGGCAACTGAAGCTCTCTTCATGGTTACCATTGAAGAAGAAGAAGAGGAGCAAGAGCCGGAAGAGGAAGAGGAGGCCGAGGTCAATCTCGAAGAAGAACTCATTGCCGCACTTGAGGAGCTTAGCATGGAACGAAAAACAAGTAAGAAAAATCTGAAACTTCTTCATGAATCTGAAAGTTCAATTATTGCTTTGAAAACTCAAGTTGAAGAATATAAAAGAATGGTGGAAGTCCTTCAAAGTCAAATAAGTATCAAAAAGGAAGAGGCTATGAAACTTGAAACTGAAATCGCTAGAGCAAAGGCTGAAAACTTGGAAAATAGCCGAAAACTCAAAGCACTCCAAGCAATTGAAGGGACAATGAAACTCAATGAAATTCTGAAAGTTCAAAAGCCCTTCCACAATAAATTTGGTATTGGATTTGAAACCGGAGAGTCCTCTAAAGCTGCACCTTCTTTGTTTATGAAACAAAGTGCCATACCTCTCAAGGCTACAAAGCTTCAAATTCAGCCTAGTATTGAGATGGTCAATAAGAAAAGGTTTGTGGAGTTTAACCAGCCACCTAAGAAAGGAAGAATGTTTAGATTCTATGGTTATTGCTATCATTGTAATAGATATGGACATAAAAGAGCTGATTGTAGATTCTATGTTAGAAACAGTCCATTAGTGACTAGGAACCCTTTCTCAATCCTAAACAGCCACAAAATTGAGTGCTATATATGTCATAATTATGGACACTTGGCTAGGGATTGTAGGTTGCCTATAGCTAACCAATTTCAAGTTGAAAAGAAACCCAAGTTAGTTAAGGCATGGAGGGCAAAGAAAAGGGAAGATAATTCCATGGAATCTCTCATTGTGCAAATGGCATTCAATGCACAAAAGAAGGCAGCACCATGGGTCCTTGATAGTGGTTGTTCAAGCCATATGACAGGTGATAAGGATAAATTCGTCAAATTACAGCACTATGAAGGCGGATCAGTGAAGTTTGGTAACAATGATGGTGCCAAAATCTGCGGAAAAGGTGTTGTTCAGCTAAAAGCAAACAAGATCAGATCAGACGAGGTCTTATATGTGTCTGGACTAAGACACAACTTGCTAAGTGTGAGCCAGATCTGTGACAAAGGCCACGAAGTTGTCTTCACTAAGAATGGTTTTGCTATCAAAAAGTGTAGCAACGGCAAAACAGTGGCTACTGGATCTAGGACTGCTGGAAATCTCTATACATTGTCAGATGGAGCCGAAAAGACTTGCTTGATGAGTCGGACAGAGGAAAGTTGGTTGTGGCACAAACGCCTTGGGCATCTAAACTTTGATAACATGTCAAAGATTTGCAATTCAAAGGCAGTCAGAGGTATGTCTACAGTTGAAAAGCCTTCCAACCCCATTTGCGATTCTTGCCAAAAGGGAAAGCAAACGAGGGTAATGTTCAAGTCAAAGGAGCATCATTCAAAGAAACCTCTTGAGCTAGTGCACACTGATCTCTGTGGACCGATGCGAACTCAAAGCACCAATGGAGATAAGTATTTTATGTTATGCATTGATGATTATACTCGTATGACATGGGTATTGTTTCTTAAGCATAAACATCAAGCACTTGATCGTTTTAAAGTGTTTAAAGCACAGGTTGAAAATATGCTTGGAAAACGTATCAAGATTTTAAGGTCTGATCGAGGCGGTGAATTCACATCTGAAGAGTTCACTAACTATTGTGAGCACCATGGCATTCAAAGACAGTATTCAGCCCCTAGAACTCCACAGCAAAATGGAGTTGTGGAATGGAAAAATCGCACCGTTCAAGAGATGGCTCGTACAATGCTAACTGAGAGCAAGCTAGCTGACAAATACTGGAAGGAGGCAATCCATACGGCTGTATACATTCAGAATCGATGCTTAATCAGGCCACATGAAGACAAAACTCCTTATGAGCTATGGTTTGGGAGAAAAGCAACAGTCAAGCATTTCAGAGTCTTCGGCAGCAAGTGTTACATCAAGCGTCTTGAACAAAATCTGGGCAAATTTGATGAAAGAGCTGATGAAGGTATATTTTTGGGTTATTCCTCATCTAGTAAGGCTTACAGATGTCTTAACAAAAGGACCAGAAAAATCATAGAAAGTGCTGATGTTAGAATTGATGAAAACCATGAATCAAAGAATGGAACTCATTATGACAGTCCCGTTTATGAGGACTCGAGTGAGATTGATGATGAAGTAGCTAAACCTAATGATTCTGAGAAATCAAAGGATGACTCAGAGGATGCTACACCTAGAAAGAAAAGCACTTGGGTAGAGCAACACCCTAAGGATCAAATTATTGGAGATCCTGAGGTCGGTGTTAAAACAAGACAAAGTGTAGTTAGCAATTACTCACTTGTGTCCACTATTGAACCCAAGACTGTGGCTGAAGCCAGTCTCGATGAAAGTTGGTTGAAAGCTATGCATGAGGAGTTGGAGAAAATTGAGAAGAACTCCACATGGGAACTAGTCTCTAGACCTACCGATAAGAATGTTATTGGTACTAAATGGGTCTTTCAGAATAAGCTGAATGAAGATGGTCAGGTCATACGAAACAAAGCAAGGTTGGTTTGTAAAGGCTATGCTCAAGTTGAAGGCATAGATTTTGAAGAGACCTTCGCACCGGTGGCTCGTCTGGAAGCCATTCGTATGTTTCTTGCATTGGCTGCATACAAAACCTTCAAGGTATTTCAGATGGATGTAAAGTCAGCCTTCTTGAATGGATTACTTGAAGAAGAGGTCTACATTGAGCAACCTGATGGTTTTCTTATTAGCAAAAATTCAGACCTAGTGTGCAAATTGAAAAAGGCTCTTTATGGGCTGAAACAAGCGCCAAGGGCGTGGTATGCAAGGCTGGACCTATATCTCCGCAAGATCGGTTTTGGAAAAGGACTGGTTGATAGCAATCTTTATGTCAAAACAGAGTTGAACAAACAGCTGGTCGTTATTGTTTATGTCGATGACATAATCTTTGGTGGCAACGATGAAGAAATGTGCAGGAATTTTGCTGAAGAGATGAAGAAAGAATTTGAGATGTCAATGCTTGGAGAACTAAAGTTCTTCCTTGGTTTACAAGTTCAGCAGCTGAAACATGGTATCTTCATATCACAGATGAAATACATCAAGGAAATGCTGAAGCGTTTTAACATGGAAGACAGCAAGCCAGTGAGCACACCAATGACAACGAACACAAAGCTAAGCAAAGATGATAAGGGTTCGTCCGTTGATCACACCACTTATCGTTCTATGATAGGAAGCTTGCTTTATTTGACTGCTACAAGACCGGATCTTCTGCAAGCAGTATGTATGGTGGCTCGATTTCAAGCATCACCAACTGAGACGCACCTCACAGCAGTAAAAAGGATATTTCGATATCTGAAAGGTACCATGGAGCTTGGTATTTGGTATCCTAAAGGCAAATCCTTCACTCTTGTTGCATACTTTGACGCCGATTGGGCTGGATGTATAGATGATCGCAAGAGTACAAGCGGCGGTGCATTCTATCTCGGTGACAGGTTGGTGGCATGGCATAGTAAGAAACAAGACTCAGTATCCCTTTCTACAGCGGAAGCGGAATATATTGCAGCGGCAACTTGTTGTACACAAGTGTTATGGATGCGGCAAATGCTTTCTGATCTAGGAGTTCCGACAACGGATCCTACGCCGATCCTCTGTGACAACACAAGTGCAATTCACATCTCTAAAAATCCTGTTCAGCATTCTAGAACGAAGCATGTTGCAATCCGCTATCACTTTCTCAAGGAAAAGGTTGCAGACGGTGAGGTAAAGTTGGAATATGTTCCAACTACTGAGCAAGTTGCTGATATCTTCACAAAACCTCTGCCAAAGGAAGTCTTCGAGTATCTCCGAAAAAAATTAGGAGTTACTCACTCTCCTAATCCTTAGGAGATGGGCTTGAAAGGGGGAGCAAAGTATTCTTTGAATATCCTATTCGCTCCTTCGTTGGTCCCTTTGGACTTGTTGTCAAAGGGGGAGAAAGACTTAAGCTAGGAGAAAGCTATGCTAGAAGAAGTTATGCTATGATAACTTTGGGGAGATTGGTATCAAGAGTGTTAGAGATCTTGATTTTTTTTAAAGACAGGGGGAGACTATGGTTCTGAAGAAGCTTCATGAAGATCAACTAGTTTAATGTGTTCTAAGTGTTGAAGTTCCAAAAGTGTTGCCAACAATTCCAAAGGGGGAGATTGTTGGAATTTGAGATGCCTTGAGAAGTTTAATGAAGAATTGAAGAAATTAGTATCTCAAGTATCATCTTGTGTTGGAATTATTGTCAACACAATGTCACAAGTGTGGTGTTGATAGAGCTTCAAAGAGAAAACAGAGCTGAAACAGAACAGTATAGGAAATCAGAATTTCATCTGTCAACCAGTATTTCTACCGGTAGAACAGGGGTAGAACAGGGGTAGAAAAGGGGTAGAAAAGGCTGACCCTAAGATTTCCATCTGTCAACCGCAAGTACTACCGGTAGAAGTGGCTGTCCTGAAAGTTCTACCGCAAGTACTACCGGTAGAAGTGGCTTAAATTCTAGCAGAAGCTTGGACATGAGAATTTCATCTGTTCTACCGCAAGTACTACCGGTAGAACACACGGGAAACCTGATTTGCGCAAAAATAGAAGTTTTGCACGAAAATTCAGGAAACTTAAGTATTTCGTTTGGGACTCTTTCTAAACGAATTCTAGCCTAATTTAAACGCTCTTAAGGGTTACCATAACCTATATAAAGGCATGTTTGGTTCGTTTTTAAGAACACAAGAAGAGAGAAAGAAGAGAAGAGAAAAGAGAAGAAAAGAGAGAGGGTTTTGGAGAGAAGAAGGTGTTGTTGCTGTGTGCAGTTGTGTTGCACGTTTCTACAGCAAGTGTGGACGAGGATGTGCTCTTGAAGATGGTGTTTCGTCCATAAGATAAGTGTCTCTCTGTTTATGCTTTAATTTCAATTTGTAAGGGATTGAGAGAGAGAGATTGTAGAGGGGAAGGGCTGTAGAAAAAGGTTTCTACTCTTATTCTGTAGAACATCAAGTTGGTGCTTGGTGTCTGGGGTTTGGTGATCCTATCTGTTGGTGCAGATAAATTGTAAAGGGAGTCGGTGCTTCCTAGATAGTTGGTGCTATCTGAAACTCAAGGGAGTAGGTGCTTCCTAGATAGTTGGTGCTATCTGAAACTAAGGGTTGGTGCTCTTTGTCGTTGGTGCGACTAAATAGATTCAGATATGTTCTGGATTGGTGTTCGGACAGTCTTTGAACCGTGGACATAGCCTTTCGGTGAACCACGCTAAATCTGGTGTCCTTGTGTGATTTGATTTGCTTTTGTTGTTAAATTGGACCTGTTTTTAAACAATCACTGATTCACCCCCCCCCCCCCCCCCCTCTCAGTGATCGCGATATCTAACACTATGGTGGAAAACCATGGGGATTTTTTAATTTAAATGCCCCGCTCCTACTTAATATATTAGAATTCAGGATTTTTTTCTAAGGTATTAGGGCCCACATATAAATATGAACATCAAATCATCTCTTGATATGATCTAAGATTGGTTCCAAGTCAAGTTATTTTTAAGGAAAGTCCAATTTCTTAAAATAGTGTTACCAATGTGTCCATCTCATGGATCATCAACACTAATTAGAACTCTTTCCAAAAAATTAATTTGATTTGACCAATTTTAGTAACTTGCTATGTTTGGATCAGATTTGGAAACATTCTAAATTAAGCATTCATCCATAAATAGAAAATGCTAAAATGGAAACTAGTCCTCTCCTCCACATGGCCCAAGCAGAATATACTTCTTGGACTTCTAGACTTTCCAAAACTTTGGAATTCCTCAAACTCTTTGGGCAACTCCAAAACACTTTTGGTAATCTTTAAACTCTTTGATTAGGAGTCCAACTTCACTTTCCTTCTTTGTCTCGGACATAGCCAGAATTTACAAATTTAGAAAATTACATAAATTCCTATGCCTCGACGATGAGACTTACATAGTAATCTATAAATGGAAATAAAAAGGCCCATAGGGAGTTTCACCATGCCTTGCCCTAAACCAGGAAACCAAAAAAACCATGATGCCCTTTACAAATTGCCAAAAATAAATCATCAACCATAAAAGAAAGTAATAAGACTTTTGGGCCACATGGAGAGGACAATATAACCTGCATATTAGTATCTCATACAAACATACAAAAGACACAAATAGGCTGCCAAACAATGCTGGAAAAATAAGAAACCAAAATGGACCCGAAACTGCAAAAAATGAAAAAACTGTGATGTTGTCCCTGTGTGCTTGGTCGACCGGCCACACAGCCACGCGGTTGACCGAGCACGAGGCCAAGTCAACCGGGCTGACGAACATTAGATTTTTGGGTTTTCTGTTTCGTGTCCAACCATCTCCAAAACTCTTCTGAAGTGTTCCAATGGTCTCCTACCATCATTCCATCGTTATTAAACCCTTTTATGACAATCCAAACATAGATCTACTGATTATCCAAGCAAATCCATAAAAAACTAATCCGTACATAGCCCTTGCTCTATCCTCTTCACATCTCATGCAAAGATTAGAACAAGCTTACTAATCTAACATGATTAGAGATGAGGTAAGGTTCTGATACCAATTGTTGGAAATAGGTGGGCCTCTAGGATAGGTTTCAAAAACTCTTGACCAACTTAACTAAGTGATCAACTATTCAAAAGGCTCTAAAATCCAATCCAGGATCCATGTCCTCAATCTCAGCCATCATGATCAGCAAATAAACCTTTCAATAAGATAGAACCAGCAACTAACAAGCCACGATAAAATCTACAACATACAAGGAAGCAGATTATACCTTTGGAGCCCAGTTATGCTCTAATGGAGAAGTTGCGTCTTTCTTTGATGATGAAACTCTTTCACTAATCAAATAGGGATCTCCAAGACCTTTTGATCTTCCATACTATGACCCGTATCAGATTCTCTTTTTTTCAAGAAGATGGTGGGATCTCCAAGAGAAAGCAACTAGGAACTCAAAAGATGAACTAGAAAAGGGAAGAGAAGAAAACCATGTGCAACTCTTGCACACAAGGGAAGTAGACGTCCAAGACTTGGAGTAAGACCCTCTTGGGCTTGAATCCCAATGTGGATACATGCATTAGACGTCCAACCTTCTTTCCTCATATATTTATACACAAAAACAACATCTTCTTTTACTAAATTAAAATAGAAGTCTTACTTCCAGAATAATTAGTAACTTACTAAATCATCATTAAAAGTCTCACTTCAAATATGATTAGTATCTTTCTAATTCCTTTCTAATTAAAATAGAAGTCTCACTTCTACTAAAATTAGTAACTTTACTTTACCACTATTAGAAGTCTTACTTCAAATAGAAATAGTAACTTTCCTTTTAGAATTCAACTAGAATTAGTATCTTTCTAATAACTTGAGCTAGCGTGAGGACCACTAGGGATTCCTTAGAAAGCTGGCTCCACCTGGGACTCGCGACCCCACATCTCATGTGTAATCTGGGCCCACAGTTAATTGCAAATAACTAATGCAATTGAACTCCAGTCTTAGGAATATTACATAGAAGACCCTAAACTTCTCTGTTACCACAAGTAGGCCCCTCATCAATATCCATAGATCAATTGGACCTGTCTTCCAAATTAGATCCACATCTTATTATCCTTAAGCCCCAATTAATTATAATGATCATAAGTACCTTTTCAATTAACTCTCAATCGGAATGGGCACGCACTTACCAATGATAAATCCATTAATTGGCACAAGAGGATACTAGAAATAGATTTCATCTTGACCATTGAATGTTCCCACACCTCTACTACCACGTACCCAAATCACCGAGGTGTTGACCTACTGTTGGCCTCACTCATTGGTGACTCAAAGCAAATGAATAGATAGAAAGTTGAGTTCATTAATGTCTTAGGATTGAGAGCCTATTCCTAGGGAATTATGAGAGCAGACCTTAAAGTAAAAGACAATGTTCATAAGTTGCTTATCATGGTCCTTCGATACATCCAATGTACCAGCACTATGATTCAGAATCTTTCATTGTGATGAACTCACACTATCTCATAGTAATCAAAGCACTGCAACCTTGTCAGATGAGATGTCCAGTCTCATCACTGGTTGTGAAGATATTCAAGTATAAGATTTACTTATACTTTTCTCATGTATGTGGATCTCATCCATACACATGTATTGCATCTAGTATACTTATAGACTCGGTTCATCTCATGAACCATCATGTCATTCGTATTGGTTATGTGCAAGTATATAATAAATCACCATTCATCTCATGAAAGGAAAGCATGAATATATTGATAAATAAAGAAAGTAATCAATTTATTATATCATCTACTGGATTGAGTCCATAAAATGGTGTGCTATGGGTTGGTCCTCGAACGGTCGTCTGATAGGCCCACAAAGTTTCACACAGTTTATGGCTATAGTCTCTTTTGTGACTAGAGACCATTTTCTTGAGGATTTTGCAGAGTGTCTTGTTGAAGGCTTCTGCTAATCTATTTGTTGCCGGATTGTATGGAGTCGAAGGACAGCTTTGGATTTTGTATTTTTCGCAGAACCTGTTAAAACGATGATCCCGGAATTGTGGTCTATTATCTAATGGAGAAGTTGCATCTTTCTTTGATGATGAAACTCTTTCACGAATCAAATAGCAATCTCCAAAATCCAATTGTCTTCCACGCTATGTCCCTTATCAGATTTCTTTTCTCAAGAAGATGGGTGGGATCTTCAAGAGAAATCAACTAGAAACTCTAAGGAAACTAGAAAGGGAACTAGAAGAGATGTGCAATAACTTGCACAAGAGGGAGAGAGAGGGCTGGGCATGCACACTAATAGTGCTGGACGTCCAAGGGGTGGTTCCCTATATATAGCCCCATGCAATCTCTCTTTTACTAAATAAAATAGAAGTCTTACTTCCACAAGAATTAGTAACCTTCTCTTCTTTCTAATTAAAATAGAAGTCTCACTTCCATTAATAATTAGTAACTTACTATTACCACTATTAGAAGTCTCACTCCAAATAGAAATAGTAACTTTCTAATTCCTTTCCATTTAGAGTTCTACTAGAATTAGTATCTTTCTAATAATTGGGCTAGCGTGGGGACCACTAGGGATTCCTTAGAAAGCTGGCTCCAACTAGGACATGCAACCCCATATCTCAAGTGTAATCCGGGCCCACAGTTAATTGCAAATAACTCCACTATATAAATGCAATTGAACTCCAATCTTAGGAATAAATAAGATAATAGACCCTAAGCTTCCCTATTACCACAAGTAGGCCCCTCCATCTATATCCATGGATCAATTGGAACTGTCTTCCAAAATAGATCCATATCTTGTTATCCTTGAGCCCCAATTAATTATAATGATCATCGATACCTATCCAATTAACTCTTAATTGGAATGGGTGCGCACTTACCAATGATAAATCCATTAATTGGCACAAAGGAATAATTAGGATAGATTCCATCTTGACCATTGAATATTCTCATAGCTCTATTACCATGTACCCAAACCACCGAGGTGTTGACCGACAAATGGCCTCACCCATTGGTGACTCAAAGTAAATGTATAGATAGAAACTTGAGTTCATTAATGTCTCAGGATTAAGAGCCTATTGCTAGGAAATTATGAGAGCAGACCTTAAAGTAAAGACAGTATTCATAAGGTGCTTCTCATGGTCCTTCAATATATCCAATATACCAGCACTATGATTCAGAATCTTTCATTCTGATGATCGAGACAGATAATACTATCTCATAGCAATCAAAGTACTGTAACCTTGTCAGATGAAATGTCCGGTCTCATCACTAGTTGTGAAGATATTTAAGTATAAGATTTGCTATACATGTCTCCTGTATGTGGATCTCATCCATACACATGTATTACATCTAGCATACTTATGGACTCTGATTCATCTCATGAACCATTATGTCATTCGTATTGGTTATGTGCAAACAAGTAATAAAACATCATTCATCTCATGAAAGGAAAGCATGAATATATTGATAAATAAAGGATTTAATCAATTTATTACATCATCTACTGGATTGAGTCCATATAAACTAACAGATATGACCAAGATTAGTTTCAAGTCAAGTTATTTTAAGGAAAGTCCAGTTTCTAAAATTAGTGTTACCAACGTGTCCATCTCATGGATCATCAACATTGATTAGAACTCTTTCCAAAAATTAATTTGATTTGACCAATCTTAGTAACTTTCTATGTTTGGATCATATTTGGAAACATTCTAAATCAAGCATTCATCCATTAATAGAAAATGCTAAAAAAAAGAAACTAGTCCTCTCCTCCACATGGCCCAAGCGGAATACACTTCTTGGACTTATAGACTTTCCGAAACTTTGGAATTCCTCAAACTCTTTGGGCAACTCCAAAGCACTTTTGGTAATCTTCAAACTCTTTGATTAGGAGTCCAACTACACTTTCCTTCTTTGTTTCGGACATCGCCAGAATATACAAATTTTAGAAAATTACATAAATTCCTATGCCTCATCGTTGAGACTTACATGGTGATCTATTAATGAAAATAAAAAGGGCCATAGGGAATTTCACCATGCCTTGCCCTAAACCGGGAACCAAGGAAACCATGATGCCCTTTACAAATTGCCAAAAATAAATCATCAACCATAAAAAAAAGTAGTAAGACTTATGGGCCACATGGAGATGACAAGATAACCTACATGTTAGTATCTCATACAAACATATAAAGCACACAAATAGGCTGCCAAACAATGCTGGAAAAACGAAACCATTAATAAACCCGAAACTGAAAAAACTCAAAATCTGTTGTGTTGTCCCTGTGTGCTCGGTCAACCAGCCAGAGGGCTCGGTCGACCGAGCCTACATCCACACGGTCGACCGAGCCCAAGGCCAGGTCGACCAGGCTGACGAAGCCTACGATTTGAATTTTTGAAATTCGTGCCCAAACACCTCCAAAACAGTTCTGAAGGCTCCCAATGGTTTCCTACCATTATTTCATCATTGTTAAACCCTTTTGTGACTATCCAAACATGGATTCACAAATAAACAAAGCAAATCCATCAAAAATTGATCCGTACATAGCCCTCGCTCTATCCTCTTCGCATCTCATGCAAAGATTAGAACAAGCTTACTGATCTAACATAATTAGAGATGAGGTAAGGCTCTGATACCAATTATTGAAAATAGGTAGGCCTCTAGGATAGGTTTCAAAAACTTTTGATCAACTTGATGCAGTGATCAACTATCAAGAAGGCTACAAAAACCCAATCCAGGATCCATGTCCTCAATCTCATCAATCATGATTAGTAAATATATCTATCTAGAAGATAGAAACAGCAACTAGCAAGCAACAAATAAAACTACAACAGACAAGGAAGTAGATTATACCTTTGGAGCTTGGTTGTGCTCTAATGGAGACATTGCGTCTTTCTTTGATGATGAAACACTTTCACTAATCAATTCAGAATCTCCAAGACCTTTTGCTATGACCCATATCAGATTCTCTTGTCTCAAGAAGATGGGTGGGATCTCCAAGAGAAAGCAACTAGGAACTCAAAGGAAGAACTAGAAGAGGAAGAGGAGGAAGAATGTGCAACACTTGCACAAAGGGGGCTGGACGTCCAACTCTTGGACTTAGGCTCCTTGAGCGTGAATTCCAATATGTGGAATAGCTTGGGGCACCCAACACACCTCTCCTTTTTATATAGCACTTAAGCAAATTCCTCATTCTAATTGAAATAGAAGTCTCACTTCTCCAACAATTAGTAACTTAGTAAATCATAATTAGAAGTCTCACTTCAAATATGATTAGTAACTTTCTAATTCCTTTACAATTAAAATAGAAGTCTCACTTCCATTAATAATTAGCAGTTTACTATTACCACTATTAGAAGTCTCACTTCAAATAGAAATAGTAACTTTCATTTTTGAGTTCAACTAGAATTAGTATCTTTCTAATATCTTAAGCTAGCATGGGGACCACTAGGTATTCCTTAGAAAGTTGGCTCCAACTGGGGCTCGCGGCCCCACATCTCATGTGTAATCTGGGCCCACAGTTAGTTGCAAATAACTCTATTATATAAATGCAATTGAACTCCAGTCTTAGGAATAAATTACATAGAAGACCATAAACTTCCCTATGACCACAAGTAGGCCCCTCCGTCAATATCCATGGATCAATTGGACATGTCTTCCAAAATAGATCCACATCTTATTATCCTTAAGCCTAATTAATTATAATGATCATAGGTACATTTGCATTTACCTCTTAATTGGAATATGTGCGCACTTACCAATGATAAATCCATTAATTGGCACAATGGGATATTAAAGATAGATTCCATCTTGACCATTGACTGTTCCCACAATCCTACTATCACGTACCCAAATTACCGAGGTGTTGACCTACAGTTGGCCATACTCATGGTGACTAGAAGCAAATGAATAGATAGAAACTTGAGTTCATTAATGTCTCAGGATTGATAGCCTATTGCTAGGGAATTATGAGAGCAGACCTTAAAGTAAAGACAGTGTTCATAAGGTGCTTCTCATAGTCCTTCAATACATCCAATGTACTAGCACTCTGATCCAGAATCTTACATTATGATGATCGAGACAAATCACACTATCACATAGTGATAAAAAAATGTTGTAACCTTGTCAGATGAGATGTCCAATCTCATCACTGGTTGTAAAGATATTTAAGTATAAGATTTTCTATACATGTCTCATGTGTGTGGATCTCATCTTTACACATGTATTACATCTAGTACACTTATGGACACCGGCTCATCTCATGAACCATCATGTCATTTGTATTGGTTATGTGCAAGTATATAATAAAACGCCATTCATCTCATGAAAGGAAAACATGAATATATTGATAAATAAAGAAATTAATCAATTTATTATATCATCTACAAGATTGAGTCCATAAAACTAACATTCCTCCCACTCGTCGGTGTCCCTGGACTCGTATCCATTCATGGAGAATCCAACTACCGAATTGCAAGAGTATGATGCCCCCTGTGTGGTTTCATTTTTGAATTGCGGTGGCATAAAATCACTGAGAGTGAATTTTCTTACCCCATTTGAAGTCTCTGGAAGGGACTTTTATGTTGCCCCCAGTGAAGCGGTAGAGGAAGTCTCTGCCTTTTCATGGACTTCTTGTTTTGGCTTGGTCTTCTCTTACTGTTTAAGCTTGAGGAGATGTTTCATATCATGCCTTCGCTCTGGAGCTATCGGCTTTGTTTTGACAACCTCCCAGTTTTCATCTTCCAGGAGATCGAGATGCACCGATATGGGTTGTCCGTCTGGTGTTGGGCAAGGAACTAGCTCTTGGGACGGTTGAATTCTTTTTATCACCTTGAATGAAGTAGTGATCTTCTTCGTTGGCGATTTTGGTGTCTGTCCACATGACACCATGTTGACGGAGGCAGACCCATAGTTTTTGTCAAAGGTGATGACTCCGTTTTTCCACATCTCGTTTATCTTCTCTCTCACAACGAAGCATTGATTGATAGGATGCGAGATCATCTGGTGGTATGGACAGTATCAAGGATCGTTGGTTTTGCCAACTGATGGACCGCGCTCCTGCTCGGTTCCTACCGAGGTCGGCAGACGTGGGAGTCCATTTGGTTCCGACCCTTTCGTAACCAGGGGGGCAGGAGCGTGCATCAACATTTCTTTTTTTGTGTGGGGGTGTGCCAGATTTTCTATTTTACTTGGAATTGCAAGTGGTGATCCGGAGATCAACCTTCGCAAGTAAAAAGGAAATCAACTTCTTTCAAGTTTTCCATTGTACATATATTTAAGAAAAGAGACATTTTTCTTGGTTTGCCGTGAAAGGCGATTTTTTTGGCATTTATAGCCGATTTTGGCGTTTATAGCTGATTTTTTGGCGTTTATAGCCGATTTTGGCATTTATAGCCATTTTACAATCCTTATCAATAATGAAATACAAGAGTTGTGATTTTTTTCTCTTTTTAGAAAATACAAACTACAATGAAAAGCAAGAAAAGGAGGATCTAACTTCTCAGGAGATTGTGGGGGACTCGTTTAGATTGACGGTCGCAAGCCATATGTGGGCTTCGCCATCATCCATGCAGATGAGAACAGAGGATGCTATTGATTCGCTTGGCTTGGCTATAACCTCAGGTTTTTAGAGGACAAAGACCAAAAGAAGGTCCTATGTCCAATGAAAAGCCGAGTAGACGGGCTTGAAAAGCCATGTCTAAGCCATTGGCGGCAGCAGGAGAAGGCAAGGACCTTGGGGGGGTACCCCCCCAAGGGACTTTTGTCACCTTGTTGCGGTGGCCGGTGTAGAACTTCCGCAGAGTTTTCTCTCTTTTTTCTTTCTCTGAATTTCTGTGCTTCTGTCTGTCTGTGTGTTTGTTCTTTTTTCTGATGATCCTTTCTTCTTGGAGAGCTCTCCTATTTATAGGCTTTTAGGTAGCCATTTAGGAGGGTTTATGGGCTTTTATTGTCATTAAGCCGCATAATGGGAGGAGTTACAGAATTGAATTCTTTATTTTGTAACTCCTTTTTCTTGGCTTCTGATTGGCCGGAGGAGATTGAGGGCATTTAATCGCCTTTAATCGCCATGATGGGAGGAGTTTCATGGGTTAAATGCCATGAATCTCTTGACTTGTAACTCCTGGATGCTTGCTTCTGATTGGTCCGTCCAAAGAAATGGATTAATGACTGTAATAAAGCTAGTCAATTAATCACATTAAGTGGTCGCCGAGCATCTGAAGAGTCGCGGGCCGTGCCGCATCTTTTGGGATTCTTCTGGTGATGATCATCGATGGATCTTCATGTAGATCGACATCAGATGACCATGTAATTTCAGGTGTTTGTTGCCAACAGCGGGTCGGTGCCATCTGTCCTGTCGATTTCTCGATCGGTCGGGTAGAAAGCACACTTTTTTTGGTTGACCGGGTGGCGATCAATATTGTTTTCGATACTCTTGATGATTGACCCGTGTTTTGGACGGATGTCAGAGGATTTGGTGTCTCAAAAGCATGAATTTTGGAAAGTACCAGAGGCTGGGCGCTTCGAATCGCGAAAAAAACGGTGAAAACCGGGGTTTCCGGGGCCTTCCCGGCGACCCCGGGCTCCAAGGTCGCCGGCGACCCTGGCCCAGGGTCGCAGGGGCCTGCGACCTTGGGCCAGGGTCGCAGGGGCTGACCTGGCCAGGTCAGGGTCTGCTACCATGGGGGGGTTTTCCCCCCTTTGTGTCCCGTTTTGTGTCGTTTTTGCTGTTTTTTTATTCTTTTTTCTTCTGTACTTTTCCTTGACATTTTGACCATTTATTGGCCTGATTTCTTTGTAGGAAACCTGATGAGAATCCTTGCATTTTATTTTGCAAAGTTTCCAATTTTCTGAGAAAGCCGAAGACTTTGTCGAGCAGAGCTGCCGATTTTCCGTTAGAAGCTGAAACTGGGTCAAACGATGTCGGAATGACCTGAAATTTGGTGTGAAACCTCCTGAGCAATAAATAAGACCAACCATAGGCTTTTTTTTGAGTTTTGAAGCCGTTTGGGGTCCTATCGCCAGTAGACTTGCTTTTGTCGCGATGAAGATGTCGCGGTTTGATGTGCGGTCAACCGATGTCCGATTGACTTGAAATTTGACAAGGAACCTATTGGAGCCATTTTAAGATGATCCATAGGCTCTGTCTTGGAAATCATGGTCCCGGAGAGCTTTGCCGCCGAGAGGCCTGATTTGACTTCCGAGCGTCAAATTATGGTCAGATGTTGTTGAAATGACCTGAAATTTGACGTGTAGCCCTTTATAAGCATTTTGAAGCCGTCCATGTGCTCTATCTGATGAGTAATGGCCTCGGTGGTTCTCGCCGCCGAGAGGCTTGATTTAGCTGTTCGAGGGTTGATGTAGGGTCAAACGTTGTCGGTTTGACTCGGAACTTGACGTGGAGCCTTTTGGATGTATTTTGAGACCATCCATCGGCTCTGATCGAAGATTTGGTGTCTCCAATGCTTTTGCCGCCGAGAGCTCCTTTTCGGCTGTCGGAGAAGCGAAGTTAGGCCAAATGATTTTGAAATGGCCCGAAACTTCTTGGCTGTCTTGAAGGATCTTGCAGTTTTTGTTTGATTCTGACAAGATTTGATTTTTGGAAGTAGCATTGCCTATTTATGGCAGGTTGCGACTTCATGTAGCTCTTTGGATCTTGAAGAGGCAAAGTGACATTTTTGGTGTCAACAAATGCCCCCTCGAGGTACAGTGACGAGTTGCTTAACTTTTGTAGTCGATGTGCCTCGAAGAGATTTTTGAAGGAGAGCCTGTGACTTGACCAAGAGTCTTTGAGCAGTCTTTCTTTTTGGTATTTGTAGCCTTTTGAGCTTCCAGGGGAATTTTATGGTAGTGAAAGGGATCACGTACCATCTCGAGGCAAAGTTTTGAAGATGACATCAGGGATGTGGATTTGGGTTTTGACCTTGTGACCTAACAGGCTATATGTGGCAGGTTAGGGGGTCGGGTTTTGGTTTTGATCGTGTGACCTAACAAGCTGTATGTGGAATGTTGGGGGATCAATTTTGGTTTTGATCTTGTGACCTAACAAGCTGTATGTGGAATGTTGGGGGATCAATTTTGGTTTTGATCTTGTGACCTAACAGGCTGTATGTGGCAAGTTAGGGGATCAGGTCTTGGTTTTTGGTTTTGGTCTTGTGACCCAACAAGCTGTATGTGGCAAGTTAGGGGACCAGGATTTGGTTTGATTTTTGTGGAATGTCAATTTCAAGATTTTGGCTCAATTTGGTAGATGAGGCTGGATGGTTTGATTTTTGGAAGCTCATGGGGCTTGGAATTTTCTTTGTATGGTCCAATCAACTCAAAAGAGGCATGGAACCATTTTTGTATGCTCTTGGTAAGAGGGATTTCTCTTTGACTAAAAGCCCAAATTTTTTTTTTTTTTAAGTGCCTAGGTGGTCAAACCTGGCTCATATGGGCTAACCCATGGGACCTTAAGCTTTTGAAATGGCTTAGATCTCATATGGTGTCATTTTTGTAAAGAATATCCAAAAATATCTCATTTGGATAGAGAATACCTAAGAATATCTTTACTTGGAGAGAATCTCTCATATTCCCTTTATTTTGGGATAGGATATCTCAAGATATCTTTCTTTTGGGAAAGAATCCTTCATCGATCCTATTTTTTGGGAGAAAATCTTTCTTTGATTTCTTTTTGGGAGAGAATCCCTCAAGATATCTTTCTTTTGGGAAAGAATCTTTCTAATCACTTTCTTTTGGTAAGGTTACTAATTAGTAACACTTATCTCTTTCTTCTTTCCTTCTTTGGTTTGCTCTCTTCTATAAAAGCAAGGAGGAGGTTGGATCTCTTGCTCTTATTACTTTCTTTTGCAATAATCTCAAGAGGGCTTCAAGACCAAGAGTTCTTCTTCTTCAAGATCTTCAAGACTTTTCTTCTTCTTCTCCATCAATGGCTTCAAGTAAGTTCCCTTTTTCAAGAAAACTCCATTGTAGGAAAAAAGTTCTTTCTTTTCGTTTTTTTTTTTTTGTTGTTTCTTTCTTTTTCTTTTCTTTTCTTTTTTTCACGTGTTTTCCTTTTTTTTCACACGTTTTTTTTTCTTTTCTTCTTTTTTTTTCATGTTTTGTTTTTTTTTTTTTTGTTTGTGGGCCGTACGGACAGATCCGTACGGATCTGGCCGTACGGCCACGTGGCCTGTGGGCCACGGCCTGTGGGCCAGCCCCTTTTTTTTTCTTCTTTTCTTTTTTTTTTGTTTGTTTTCTTTCCCTTTTTTTTTTAGAAAGTTTCTTTTCTTTTCTCTTTTTTTTTTTTGCTCATCATGATAATGCCCCCCTTTTTTTTTGGCAAACCTAGATGTTCATGCATGCATTCAATTGTAAATTAAATTTGTAGCATGATGTGATAGCATACCTGAAAGTTTTCGCAATTTTGGGAATTTGGAGCTCGCAGCGATGTTGAGTCCTTCCTGATTTTGCGGAGACTTTGAGGTTTCGAAAGTTTGGAGTTTCGGAGCTCGCAGCGATGTTGAGCCCATCTTCAAGCTTTCTTATTTCTTTCGGGATAGTTCCTTTTCTTCGGAATTGCCCCGTCATCATGTCAAAATTTCGCCAGATTTTTTTTTAGCGAGATTCTGTCATCTTGATGTTTGATCTTTTTCTTTTCCATCCTTTTCAGGCGGTTCCTCCAGAACGAACAAGGAAGCTAAGCGTACCTCGTCGATCTTCTAGATCTTCTAATCCGGCCGTTCAGCAGGCCTTTGAGAAGGTCCAGTATGTTGAGAGAAATCTGGAAGAGTGCGACTCCCTCAACAGAGATGAGATGAGGCAGCGACTGATCGCTCTTAAGGGAGAGGAATTCTATAAGATCATGGTAAGCAGTCGTCCATGGGTGATGGAAGATCAGAGCGTTTTGCCCAAGCCTACCTTCTTCTTTGGTGATGCAGTCCCTGATGACATGACATACCAGAGGAGATGTTTTCAGTTTTCTTTCACAGCAGATGGTGAGAAGAAGACTGTTGCTACCCGGTCGACGTTTGATCGCACCGTCTCGATTCTGAGCATTGCCCCCACGTGCCCTAAGAGGGAAGATCCTCCAAGCTAGGTGAGAAGGACAAATGTAATCAAGACCGGGGTTTTTGTTGGCAGTTCTCCTGGATATACGGAGAGGTCGCCTGTTGACATGGACCTTTTGATGCCATCCAGCGGCTACCAGGGCTCTGATTATCCGTCGGTCGATTTGAGACCGGTGGGCCTTGGTATTTTCAGCGGTGACGGCAGCAATTGGATCAAGCCTTTTCGACTTCGTGGCCGTTTCAATGCTGACTCCGAGTGGAAGTCGTGGACTGATCGCGTCCTGCTGATTGGTAGTGCCGTTTTGAAGGAAGCCGGGATTTTTGATGCGGTCCGCGCCTTTAGGGAGACCGTGATCTTTTCCGACGAGGCCTTCATGGCTATGCTGGAATCATTCCTCCCACAAACCAATACCTTCGTTGTGACGAATGGTGAGATTGGTTTTTCTTTGAAGGAGCTGAGCGTCATTACTGGATTGCCCATCCTCGGCAAACTCTATGAAGAGTTTATGCCGATTGACAGCGTCCTCGAGGGGCAGTCTGAGGAGTTCAGGCTTCTGTACTTTCAGCTCGTCGCCTTCTATGATTTTTTGAAGGAGAAGGAGGGTTTGAAAGTTAGATCCAGCAGTTGGAAGAGTTTTAGCTCTTCATTCCCCAACTTTTTTGATAGCAGGGAGTCTTCTGATAGTGTGACCCAGGAAGCCGGAGCTCAGGATCCAAGTTCAAAGAAGATCTTGGCCATGCAAGAAGAGTTGAGAGATTTCTGTGCAAGTACAAACACCATATGTCCTGACATTGCACTGCGGAGAGATCTCGCTGTTTACCTCACTTATTGGCTTGGTGAGGCTATTTTTGCTGGAGGAGATGGAACGCACATCAGGCCGCATTGTATTTTTCTGGCTTGTCAGATGGCGTTTAGAGAGCAGCTTGCTTTGGTGCCAGCTCTTTACTCCTACCTGTGTACCGAACTGCAGGCTGCTGCTTTTTTGGTTCGGCTTGGGCTTCCCATGAATAGGGTATTTTCAGCCCATATCTTTTATTCGTGGTTTGTGTACCACTGTCCTGGCTTCCACCGGCTGGGTGCTGCACAGGATGATGATCCTCTGATGATTCGACTGGCTAAGGGCAAAGCCGTGTCCGAATCACTTTTGTTTGCCCGCATGAGGATCTGACGGTTCAGGGACGTCGAGATGGGGCAGTCTTCAGTGAAGCTTTCTCCAGAGTTGCGGAAGAAGGCTTTTGATTTTGGTGCCTCCCGAGACTCTACCAAGGCGGGGTCGGGAAGGCATTATTCCTTGACCAATGCAGAGAGAGAGTGGCTTTTCAGCATACGTGTCGGCACGATGGTGTACCGTAGACATCTTTTCGTCGACATCCAGCCGTATGTACCCTCTCGCTTTGCTTTGCAGCTGGGCTTTTCTCAAGGCGTTGTTGGAGCGCCTTCAAGCATGGTGAAGCGCTTTGGAGGCTTACAGGACGGGAGAAATGCATGGGCTTTCTATAGTGCTGAAGATGATGGACCGCGCTCCTGCTCGGTTCTACCGAGGTCGGCGGACGTGGGAGTCCGTCGGGTCCGACCCTTTCGTAACCGGGGGGCAAGGGGCGTGCATCAACATTTCTTTTTTTGTGGGTGTGCCAGATTTTCTATTTTTACTTGGAATTGCAAGTGGTGATCCGGAGATCAACCTTCGCAAGTAAAAAGGAAATCAACTTCTTTCAAGTTTTCCATTGCACATATATTTAAGAAAAGAGACATTTTCTTGATTTGCCGTGAAAGGCGATTTTTTGGCATTTATAGCCGATTTTGGCGTTTATAGCCGATTTTTGGCGTTTATAGCCGATTTTGGCGTTTATAGCCGATTTACAATCCTTATCAATAATGAAAGACAAGAATTGTGATTTTTGTCTCTTTTGAAAAAATACAAACTACAATGAAAAGCAAGAAAAGGAGGATCTAACTTCTCAGGAGATTGTGGGGGACTCGTTTAGATTGACGGTCGCAAGCAATATGTGGGCTTCGCCATCATCCATGCAGATGAGAACAGAGGATGCTATTGATTCGCTTGACTTGGCTATAACCTCAGGGTTTTTAGAGGACAAAGACCAAAAGGAGGTCCTATGTCCAATAAAAAGCCGAGTAGACGGGCTGAAAAGCCACATCTAAGCCATTGGAGGCAGGAGGAGAAGGCAAGGACCTTGGGGGGGGTACCCCCCAAGGGACTTTTGTCACCTTGTTGCGGTGGCCGGTGTAGAACTTCCGCAGAGTTTTCTCTCTTTTTCTTTTCTCTGGATTTCTGACTGCTGTCTGTTGATGTTCGTTGTGTGTCTGTTCTTCTTGGAGAGCCCTCCTATTTATAGGCTTTTAGGTAGCCTTTTAGGTGGGTTTATGGGCTTTTATTGTCATTAAGCCGCATAATGGGAGGAGTTACAAAATTGAATTGTTTATTTTGTAACTCCTTTTTCTTGGCTTCTGATTGGCCGGAGGAGATTGAGGGCATTTAATCGCCTTTAATCGCCATGATGGGAGGAGTTTCATGGGTTAAATGCCATGAATCTCTTGACTTGTAACTCCTGAATGCTTGCTTCTGATTGGGCCGTCCAAAGAAATGGATTAATGACTGTAATAAAGCTAGTCAATTAATCGCATTAAGTGGTCGCCGAGCAGCTGAAGAGTCGCGGGCCGTGCCACGTCTTTTGAGATTCTTCTGTTGATGATCATCGATGGATCTTCAGGTAGATCGACATCAGATGACCATGTAATTTCAGGCGTTTGTTGCCAACAGCGGGTCGGTGCCATCTGTCCTGTCGATTTCTCGATCGGTCGGGTGGAAAGCACACTTTTTTTGGTTGACCGGGTGGCGATCAATACTGTCTTCGATACTCTTGATGATTTACCCGTGTTTTGGACGGATATCAGAGGACTTGGTGTCTCAAAAGCATGAATTTTGGAAAGTACCAGAGGCTGGGCTCCTCGAATCGCGAAAAAACGGCGAAAACCGGGGTTTCCGGGGCTTTCCCGGCGACCACGGGGTCCAAGGTCGCCGGCGACCCTGGCCCAGGGTCGCAGGGGTCTGCGACCCTGGGGGGGTTTTCCCCCTTTCGTGTCCCGTTTTGCGTCCGTTTTTGCTTTTTTCTGATTCTTTTTTCTTCTGTACTTTTCCTTGACATTTTGACCATTTATTGGCCTGATTTCTTTGTAGGAAACCTGATGAGAATCCTTGCATTTTATTTTGCAAAGTTTCCAATTTCCTGAGAAAGCCGAAGACTTTGTCGCGCAGAGCTGCCGATTTTCCGTCAGAAGCTGAAACTGGGCCAAACGATGTCGGAATGACCTGAAATTTGGTGTGAAGCCTCCTGAGCAATAAATAAGACCAACCATAGGCTTTTGTTTGAGTTTTGAAGCCGTTTGGGGTCCTATCACCTGTAGACTTGCTTTTTGTCGCGATGAAGATGTCGCGGTTTGATGTGCGGTCAACCGATGTTCGATTGACTTGAAATTTGACAGGGAACCTATTGGAGTCATTTTAAGATGATCCATAGGCTCTGTCTTGGAAACCATGGTCCCGGAGAGCTTTGCCGCCGAGAGGTCCTTTTCGGCTGTCGGAGAAGTGAAGTTAGGCCAAATGATTTTGAAATGGCCCGAAACTTGTTGTGTACTCCTCTTTGGGCTGTCTGGAAGAATCTTGCATTTTTTGTTTGATTCTGACAAGATTTGATTTTTGGAAGCAGCATTGCCTATTTATGGCAGGTTGCGACTTCATGTAGCTCTTTGGATCTTGAAAAGGCAAAGTGACATTTTTGGTGTCAACAAATGCCCCCTCGAGGTACAGCGGCGAGTTGCTTAACTTTTGTAGTCGATGTGCCTCGAAGAGATTTTTTGAAGGAGAGCCTGTGACTTGACCAAGAGTCTTTGAGCAGTCTTTCTTTTTGGTATTTGTAGCCTTTTGAGCTTCCAGGGGAATTTTATGGTAGTGAAAGGGATCACGTACCATCTCGAGGCAAAGTTTTGAAGATGACATCAGGGATGTGGATTTGGGTTTTGACCTTGTGACCTAACAGGCTATATGTGGCAGGTTAGGGGGTCGGGTTTGGTTTTGATCGTGTGACCCAACAAGCTGTATGTGGAATGTTGGGGGATCAATTTTGGTTTTGATCTTGTGACCTAACAGGCTGTATGTGGCAAGTTAGGGGATCAGGTTTTGGTTTTTGGTTTTTTGGTCTTATGATCTAACAGGCTGTATGTGGCAAGTTAGGGGACCAGGTTTTGGTTTGATGGAATGTCAATTTCAAGAATTTGGCTCAATTTGGTAGATGAGGGTGGATGGTTTGGTTTTTGGAAGCTCATGGGGCTTGGAATTTTCTTTTGTATGGTCCAATCAACTCAAAAGAGGCATGGAACCATTTTTGTATGCTCTTGGTAAGAGGGATTTCTCTTTGACTAAAAGCCCAAAATTTTTCTTTTTTTTTTTTTTTTGTGCCTAGGTGGTCAAACCTGGCTCATATGGGCTAACCCATGGGACCTTAAGCTTTGAAATGGCTTAGATCTCATATGGTGTCATTTTTGTAAAGAATATCCAAAAATATCTCATTTGGATAGAGAATATCTAAGAATATCTTTACTTGGAGAGAATCTCTCATGATCCCTTTATTTTGGGATAGAATATCTCAAGATATCTTTCTTTTGGGAAAGAATCCGTCATAGATTATATCTTTTAGGAGAAAATCTCTCATTGATTTCTTTTTGGGAGAGAATCCCTCAAGATATCTTTCTTTTGGGAAAGAATCTTTCTAATTTCTTTCTTTTGGTAAGGTTACTCATTAGTAACACTTACCTCTTTCTTCTTTCCTTCTTTGGTTTGCTCTCCTCTATAAAAGCAAGGAGAAGGTTGGATCTCTTGCTCTTATTACTTTCTTTTGCAATAATCTCAAGAGGGCTTCAAGACCAAGAGCTTTTCTTCTTCAAGATCTTCAAGAGTTTTCTTCTTCTTCTCCATCAATGGCTTCAAGTAAGTTCTTCTTTTTCAAGAAAACTCCATTGTAGGAAAAAAAATAAAGTTCTTTCTTCTCTTTTTTTTGTTTCTTTCTTTTCTTTTCTTCTCTTTTTTTTTTCTTTTTTTCACGTGATTGCCTCCTTTTTTTTTTACACGTTTTTTTTTTTTTTTTTTTTTTTTTTTTTTTTGCTTTCTTTTCTTTTTTTTTTCATGTTTTTTTTTTCATGTTTTTTTTTTGTAGCATGATGTGATAGCATACCTGAAAGTTTTCGCAAATTTGGGAACTTGGAGCTCGCAGTGATGTTGAGCCCTTCCTGATTTTGCGGAGACTTTTAGGTTTCGAAAGTTTGGAGTTTCGGAGCTCGCAGCGATGTTGAGCCCATCTTCAAGCTTTCTATTTCTTTCAGGATAGTTCCTTTTCTTCGGAATTGCCCCGTCATCATGTCAAAATTTCGCCAGATTTTTTTTAGCGAGATTCTGTCATTTTGATGTTTGATCTTTTTCTTTTCCATCCTTTTCAGGTGGTTCCTCCAGAGCGAACAAGGGTAAAGAGCCTGCTACAAGCGTACCTCGTCGATCTTCTAGATCTTCTAATCCGGCCGTTCTGCAGGCTTTCGAGAAGGTCCAGTATGTTGAGAGAAATCTGGAAGAGTGCGACTCCCTCAACAGAGATGAGATGAGGCAGCGACTGATCGCTCTCAAGGGAGAGGAATTCTATAAGATCATGGTAAGCAGTCGTCCATGGGTGATGGAAGATCAGAGCGTTTTGCCCAAGCCTACCTTCTTCTTTGGTGATGCAGTCCCTGATGACATTACATACCAGAGGAGATGTTTTCAGTTTTCCTTCACAGCAGATGGTGAGAAGAAGACTGTTACTACCCGGTTGATGTTTGATCGCACCGTCTCGATTCTGAGCCTTGCCCCCACGTGCCCTAAGAGGGAAGATCCTCCAAGTTGGGTGAGAAGGACAAATGTAATCAAGACCGGGGTTTTTGTTGGCGGTTCTCCTGGATATACGGAGAGGTCGCCTGTTGACATGGACTTATTGATGCCATCAAGCGGCTACCAGGGCTCTGATTATCCGTCGGTCGATTTGAGACCGGTGGGCCTTGGTATTTTCAGCGGTGACGGCAGCAATTGGATCAAGCCTTTTCGACTTCGAGGTCGTTTCAATGCTGACTCCGAGTGGAAGTCGTGGACTGATCGCGTCCTGCTGATTGGTGGCGCCGTTTTGAAGGAAGCCGGGATTTTTGATGCGGTCCGCGCTTTTAGGGAGACCGTGATCTTTTCCGACGAGGCCTTCATGGCTATGCTGGAGTCATTTCTCCCACAAACCAATACCTTCGTTGTGACGAATGGTGAGATTGGTTTTTCTTTGAAGGAGCTGAGCGCTATTACCGGATTGCCCATCCTCGGCAAACTTTATGAGGAGTTTATGCCGATTGACAGCGTCCTCGAGGGGCAGTCTGAGGAGTTCAGGCTTTTATACTTTCAACTCGTCGCCTTCTATGATTTTTTGAAGGAGAAGGGGGGTTCGAAAGTTAGATCCAGCAGTTGGAAGAGTTTTTTGCTATTCATTCCCCAACTTTTTTGATAGCAGGGAGTCCTCTGATAGCGTGACCCAGGAAGCCGGATCTCAGGATCCAAGTTCAAAGAAGATCTTGGCCATGCAAGAAGAGTTGAGAGATTTCTGTGCAAGTACAAACGCCATATGTCCTGACATTGCATTGCGGAGAGATCTCGCTGTTTACCTCACTTATTGGCTTGGTGAGGCTGTATTTGCTGGAGGAGATGGAACGCACATCAGGCCGCATTGTATTTTCCCGGCTTGTCAGATGGCGTTTGGAGAGCAGGTTGCTTTGGTGCCAGCTCTTTACTCCTACCTGTGTACCGAACTGCAGGCTGCTGCTTTTTTGGTTCGGCTTGGGCTTCCCATGAATAGGGTATTTTCAGCCCATATCTTTTATTCGTGGTATGTATACCACTGCCCTGGCTTCCATCGGCTGGGTGCTGCTCAGGATGATGATCCTTTGATGATTCGACTGGCTAAGGGCAAAGCCGTGTCCGAATCACTTTTGTTTGCCCGTATGAGGATCCAACGGTTCAGGGACGTCGAGATGGGGCAATCTTCAGTAAAGCTTTCTCCGGAGTTGCGGAAGAAGGCTTTTGATTTTGGTGCCTCCCGAGACTCTACCAGGGCGGGGTCGGGAAGGCATTATTCCTTGACAAATGCAGAGAGAGTGTGGCTTTTCAGCATACGTGTCGGCACGATGGTGTACCGTAGACATCTTTTCGTCGACATCCAACCGTATGTACCCTCTCGCTTTGCTTTGCAGCTTGGCTTTTCTCAAGGCGTTGTTGGAGCGCCTTCAAGCATGGTGAAACGCTTTGGAGGCTTACAGGACGGGAGAAATGCATGGGCTTTCTATAGTGCTGAAGACACTACAGCCATGATTTCTTATCCTGTGTTGTTGACTTCCCGGACTGCCGGCTTTGCGAAGTGGTTCGCGGAGAGCTTCTCGGCATATCGGGGACTTTCCAGGAAGGAGCTTGATGTGAAGCTGGCATCTGGAAAGGGCCTTGGAAAGTCGGATGGCATCCGGCGAGAGGAAGTTTGGGCCTTCCTTTCTGGAGAGAAGCACAAGATAGGCTTTCTCGGTGACCAGGGCGTCATCGGTTCTGAAGCTGTTCGAGAAATACCTGACGAGGCTTTGGAGCAGCTAGAACAGGAGGAAGCCGAACTTGGCGCTTGGATGCAAGCGGCACAGAGGCAAGCTTCCGTGGAGTCTACTGGCAAGAGCAGACCATCTAGTGATGAGTCAAGTGGGAAACCTGACTCTGACGGCGGGGCAGGTTCCTCTAAGAAGCGAGCCCGCAGAAGTAAGAGGAGGAGGAGTCATCATCGCAGCAAGGGGCAGCATGAGGACTCTCCTAACTTGGAAGTTCCTCTTACTATCAATGAGGATGTGCCAGTGGATGCTGACGAGCCTCCAGAGAAGAGAAGCCGAGAAGAAGAGACCGTCGGTGAAGGTATGATTCTTCCTTTTTCTCTTTCCATTTCTTTTCATGGGATTTTTTCCATGTTATGATTTGCTTCTTGTTTCTGCTTTTCTTTTTTTTTTTTTTAGCAGAGGAAGACTTGGTGATGCCTGAGGTCCCAACCGATGAGGTGGTGATGGATCCTGTTGAGGCACCTGAAGAAGAACCGACGGGCTCTGGAGTAAATCCAGAATCTCCAATTGGTACGACTTCTTTTGCTCTCTGTTTTTTTTTTTGTTTGTGACTTGGCTTGCTAACACATTTTTTTTTGTCAGCTGACTTGCCACAGGGTTCTGATGACTTTGAACCATCGATGGACGCAAATGTTGATGATGCTTTCGATGAGTTCATGGAGGAGGAAAGTGTTCCACCAGTCGTCGAAGAAGGTATTTTGTAGTTATAACTCTGATAATGATTTTCAAACAGGGTCATATTCATACCTTTTTGTGTTTCCTTTGCAGGTTTTGAAGTGGCAGAGGAGGATCCGTCGCTTCCAGAGCAAGAGATGCCAGAGGTTGATCCAGAGGTAGAGATTCCTGGGACCAGCTCTGACAATATTGAGGAGATTCCTCGCGCTGAGATTCCTTCCCGAGCAGGAGCAGCTTCAGCTGGAAAGAGTTCTTTTGTTACTCTTTCAACAGATGATGACATGAGTAGCCGACCAACGGAGTTGGGCGAATCTTCAGCTGGGCCATCTCTTCTTTTTGCGAAGAAGGTGGTGGTGCGAGTTCTGAGCTCTTGGATTGAGACTCTCTTTTCTGGGCACTTGGAAGTCGGATTTGGCATGATCCAACATGTGCAGGAGATTCTCAGTGATGCTGAAGAGGCTGGTCTGGATGTCACAGGTGCCAGGGCGATCGTTGATAGGATCATTGCACTGGGTGACAAGTGGTTTGAGACCGTGAGTTTGGCTGATGACCAGTTCTTCAAGGAGATGTTCCTGGACCCTGCTGATAAGGCTAAGTCTGACCTGGATGAGGCTACAGAAAGCAGGAAGCTGGCAGTCCGAAAGAGGAACTTAGAAGAGATAGCCATCATCAGGCTGACACATGACCTCAACATCCTTGACAGGGAGGTCGATGAGGCGAGGAAACGTCTTGAGCATTTGCAGGCACAAGTCGCTGCCAAGTGGACTGCCATAATAGAAGCTCGCGACAGGGAGAGTGCCCTGATTCACCAGGTTGCAGATGCCGAACGGGTTCTCAAAAGGAAGTCTGATGAGGATGAACAATGGCAAACTGCTCGAGGTAAGCTTCCTGGTGTGAGAGAAGGGGTACAGCCCACTCCAGCATCTCATGGCAAGTTCCTGAAGAAGCGTGCCTTGGAATCCTTGACGGCTGAGGCTAAAAGTCTGCTTGGGGAGCTGAACTCTTGGCTGGAGACCATTTTTTATTGAGCTCCTGTATACAGAAACCATCCTTCTTTCTTTTCCCTTTTTTTTTTTTGGTACCACTTGTATTTTTTGGTACTTATTTTTTGTAGTGCTTGTGAACACTTTCTCTCTCTTTCTTTTTTTGGTACCACATGTATTTTTTTTGGTACTCTTTTCTCTTTTTTTTTGTTATCCCTACGCTCACTTGAATCTTTTTTTGTGATAAAAGTAATTGCTAAATGGGATTTGATCAAAAGGTTGTCATTTTGTGAAATTCTTTTGTCAAGTGGTTGTTTTGGCATGAAAGCCAGGTTTTTTGTTTGTGGCATGGAAGCCAATTTTGGCATGAGAGCCAGCTTTTCTTGTGGCATTGATAGCCTGTTTTTTTTTTGTGGCATCTATAGCCAATTTTGGTGGCATTGATAGCCGGTTTGTGGCATTTATAGCCGGTTTTGTTTTGGTGGCAATGATAGCCGTTTTTTTTCTTTTTGAAATCCAAGTTTTTTTTTTGTGTGGCATTGATAGCCGATTTTGTTTTTAGTGGCATTGATAGCCGGTTTTGTTTTTGGTGGCATTGATAGCCGGTTTGTGGCATTTATAGCCTGTTTTGATGGCATTTATAGCCGGTTTGGTTTTCAAAAAATGCAAGTATCGACTAAAAGTCGCCTCCCTGCTGAATGTTCTTGCAAGTATCGATGGAATGTCGCATCCTTGCTCATTCGGTTGCGAGTATCGATGGAATGTCGCATCCTCGCGGATTTGGGTGCAAGTATCGATGGAATGTCGCATTCTTGCTTTTCAAAAATTTTGGTTTTGCGGGTACTGACTTGATGTCGTTTCCCCACGATTTTTTTGAAATTTGTGGTTTTCTCGAACCTTTGGGTTATGGATATCAACTGAAATGTTGCGTCTCCATTGTTTTTTAGGTTTTTTTCGAACCTTTGAAATTTGGGTTGTGGATATCAACTGAAATGTTGCATCTCCACAGTTTTTTTAGGTTTTTTTTTGAACCTTTGAAATTTGGGTTGTGGATATCAACTGAAATGTTGCGTCTCCACAGTTTTGGATTTTGCAAGTATCGACGAAATGTCGCTTCCCTGCGATTTTGGAAGTGTCGAACGTGGTTCGCTTGCTTCCGATTTGTGCAAGTATCGACTAAGCGTCGCTTCCTCGCGGTTTTTGAAAAACCATTTTTTTGTTTAAAGACACGAGGGTCATGAGTTTTGACCTAAAACCATTTGACGGTAAAAGGCAGGGTGGACTAGGGTGGAAATCCCTGAATCCGGATTTTGTTTCAAACCATGAATTTTGGGTTCAAGGGTTGAAAATTTTGGTCAAGTTAGGGAAAGGTTCCTGAACTTGGATATATATATTTTTTTTAACAATGAAACGATGAAAGTAAGCATTGTTTTAGATTTCTAGAAATTTCAACATTTGATATGAAGATTCTAAAAAAGGGTGGGTTTAGCGAGCGTGTACCTGGAAACCGGTTTTGGCCATACAGGCATTGCTCTTACCCAGTTGGGTAAGTCTTCAAGGGTAGTACCGCTTTAAGAACTTGCCATTGATGGGCAGCATACATCTGTCACCTTCCATGTTTAGGAGTGCGTATGCGCCATTGGAGAAAACTTTGTCGATGACGTAGGGTCCCTCCCATTTTGGCTCAAACTTGCCTTTGGACTTGTGAGCGAAGACCATTGGTCTTTTTACCGCAAGAACCAAGTCATTCTTTTTGTAGGCGCGTTGCCTGACCTTTTTATCGAAAGATCCTGCCATACGTGCTTGGTAAAGTTCAATGCTTTGTTGAGCTTCGAGCCGTCTCTCATCGAGATTGTCCAGCTCATGGAGCCGCAATTTGACATTGCTTTCTTGAGTCATGTCATTTTGCAAGGATACCCTCAAGGAAGGAATTTGTACTTCCAAGGGCACGACAGCTTCGCATCCAAAGACCAAGGAGATTGGTGTGCTATGGGTTGGTCCTCGAACGGTGGTTCGATAGGCCCATAAAGCTTCAGACATTTTGTCGCTCCAGTCTCTTTTGTGATTAGAGACCATTTTTTTGAGGATTTTGCAGAGTGTCTTGTTGAAAGCTTCTGCTAACCCGTTTGCTGCCGGATTGTATGGAGTCGAAGGACAGCTTTGGATTTTGTATTTGTCGCAGAACCTGTAGAATCGATGATCCCGGAATTGTGGTCCGTTATCATGGACGAATCTTTTGGGTATGCCGAAACGACAAATGATGTTGGTGCGTAGGAACTGAAGGACTGATGAGGTCTTCATTTCGTTAAACGCAAATGCTTCTGACCACTTGGAGAAATAATCCGTAGCGGCGAAGATGAAGCGATGACCTTTGCTTGAAGGGGGAGAAATAGGACCTATGATGTCCATACCCCAGGCTTCGAAAGGCCATGAGATCGCTGTAGGATGCAGCCATTCTGGAGGCATGTGAATGTAATCTCCATGAACTTGGCATTGTTGGCAGCGCTTAGCAAATTGCATTGCGTCAGCTACCATGGTAGGCCAGTAATATCCTAACCTTTTTATCTGATCATAGAGCTTAGGTCCAGCCTGATGAGCTCCACAAAGACCAGCATGAACTTCTTTGAGTGTTTCTTCAGCCTCTTGTTGTGACAAGCAGCGTAGAAGTACTCCGTTGAAGGATTTCCTGTAAAGGATTTTTGATGGAATATCCAAATGGAAGCTTGGGGTTCGCCTTTGGATGCTTACCCGTTCTTTTGGATCTTCAGGTAGGATTCCGAACATAATGTAATCAATGAACGGATCCCTCCAGTCGCCAATTGAAGTTTGAAGGATTGAAATCCGACTTCCGACCACTTGGTGGCATTCAGCAACTGCTTGGTGTGTGTTAAGAGGAGGAAGGATTCTCCTTTCGCACACTGTGACTTGCATGTTTTCCCCTTCCTGGATTGCCATGGATGCGGCAAGTCCGGCTAGGGCATCTGCACGTATGTTTTCACCTCTACGAATGTGGGTGATGTGACAGATGTCAAACTTTTGCAGAAGTGATTGTGCCTTGTTGTAGTAGGGCAACAAATCTGGCTTCCTGACTTCAAATTTCTGATTCATCTGGTTGACGATCAGTTGAGAGTCTCCAAAGACTTCCAGCATGGTGATACCGGATTCGATGGCGAGTTCCAATCCTAAGATCAGAGCTTGATATTCAGCTGCATTGTTTGTGCATGGTTCCAGTAGCGAGAAAGCGTGTGGAATCATGTATTTGTCGGGGCTAACAAAGAGGATGCCAACTCCCGAGATCAGCTGTCTTTTTTCATTTGTCCTGGTTGCACCGTCAAAGTACATGTCCCATGAGGCACTTTGTGAGAAAGTCTCCACATTGTAGACTGGTTCGTCTGGGAGATCATCTCTTAGTGGAGAATCTTTAGGCAATGGATGCTCTGCGAGGAAGTCTGCTAGAGCTTGCCCTTTGATTGCTTTTTGTGGTACATACCTAATATCAAATTGTGACAGAAGGATGGACCATTTTGCCAGTCGAGCATTGAGAGAACCTGCCTTTGTGACAAGGACCTTCAAGAGGTTGACCCTCGAGACCAGGTAGACTGTATTGGAAAGCAAGTAGTGACGCAGCTTTTGTACGGCGAACATCACTGCAAGACATTCTTTTTTCAACTGGGGAGTAGCGATGCTCTGCACCTACTAGCATGCGGCTGAGGTAATATAGAGCAGCTTCTTTTCTTTGATCATTTTCTTGCGCAAGCAGAGCTCCCAGAGAGTGATCAAGGGCTCTTGTGTACAAGATGAATGGTTTTCCAGTGGTAGGAGCAGCTAACACTGGAGGTTTTGTCAGGTATGACTTGATGTCTTGGAAAGCAGCTTCACAGTCAGCATCCCAGACAAAGTTTACACCTTTTTTCATCAACCGGGAGAATGGACGGCATTTCCCCGAAAGATTGGAGATGAACCGTCTGATGTAGGCCAATCTCCCTTGAAGCCCTTTGAGTTCTCTCAAGGTTCTTGGAGAGGGCATTTCTAGAATGGCTTTGACTTTTATGGGGTCAAGCTCTATTCCAGCTTTCCGAACTAAGAATCCGAGGAACCTACCCGACGAGACGCCGAAGAAGCATTTCAATGGATTCATTCGCAATTTGTGTTTGCGAAGCCGGAGGAAGACTTCTCGAAGGTTTTCGAGATGATCTTCTTTTCTTTTGCTTTTGACGGCGAGGTCATCAACGTAACATTCAACCGTCTTGTGCTGCATATCTTGGAATATTTTCATCATAGCCCTCTGATATGTGGCACCAGCATTCTTCAGACCAAATGGCATGACAGTGTAACAATACACGCCAAATGGGGTTCGAAAGGATGTATGTTTTTCATCCTCAGGATGCATCTTTATCTGATTATAGCCAGAGAAACCATCCATGAATGTCATTCGCTCGAATCCACAGGTATTATCAATCATTACCTCTGGTATGGGGAGCGGAAATTCAACTTTTGGGCATGCGCCATTCAGGTCTCTATAATCAATACAGACCCTGATCTGCCCATTTTTCTTTGTCACGGGGACAATGTTGGCCAACCATTCAGGATGTTGTTCCTCACGGATGAAGCCGACGCTTTTGAGTTTCTGAACTTCTTGTTCAATTTTATCCATCACATCTGGACGGAATCTTCTTTGGCCTTGCTTGACAGGCTTGATGTCTTCTTGAAGATTGAGTTTGTGAACTGCTATTTTGGGGTCTAAGCCTTTCATTTCAGCATAAGACCATGCAAAGCAATCAACGAACTCACGAAGAAAAGCGATATACTCGGGTAACTCATCATCCTTTATATTCTTGCTTATGAATACAGGACGTGGGTTATCTGGTGTTCCCAAGTCTATCTTTTGAACAGGATCTTCTGTTGGAAGGTTCGAAGGTGGTTCCTCCACAATATTTTCGGAGGCTTCCAGCTCAACGAAACCTTCTGGGGTTTCAAGGGCATTTCCAGACCAAGGTTTTGTTCCTTTCCACGGGTCTTCTTGATCGGTAATTTTCCCAAGGCTTGCTATGAGATGATCCCAATCGCCTGTTGAAACCGAGTCGAAGTAGGCTACTTCTTTTGGAGATGAGGGTTCTTCTGGGTCAGAAGTCCACACGTCTGTGCCATCGGACAACTCCTCTTCATTTTCGGAGAAATCGTGCCAATTGGATGAGCTTCCTGGATCTTTGTCAGGTGACTCATCAAAGAGATATCCAGGGAGATCGATGTCTTCATGGACTTGAGATGTTGAGGCTTGGTCAGTATATTGACTTTTAAGCCTTTGTGTCAACTGTCTCAAGGGAGTGTCAGGATCATACCCTAACCCGTGTGAAGACTTTTCTACATAGCCGTAGAGTCTCCAATCTTCCAGCTGGCTTTTGGTCAAGACGGGCCCCAATGGCGTGAGAATACCGCGTCCTTCTCCCAAACCGACTGGGTTTTGAGCGTCATAGCCCATTTTCTTCATAATAGCTTGTGCCACAGAACTGTATAAGGATAGTTGAGGCGTACCTTTATTTTGGAAAGGTTCAAGCATGGAGTTTGATGAAGAAGCATCCGATCTATGAAAGAAGATCGGTTTTTCCTGTGCTGAAGTTGCTGGAACAACGAAGGAAGCTGACGTAGGATCTTCTATGTCAGAAGTTGTCTCCATTGGGGTAAGAGCAGGCTGAACTTGCTGAGTGTCAGCTTGGCTTGACGATGTGTCATCTTTTGGCTCTGAATCCGAGTCCGTGTCTTGCATGATAGACACGAAAGAGACAACAAATTTACCCCCAGGCTTTTGTTTTGCCTTCTTCAATTTAGTTGTGATGACTAAAGGCTTTGAAGATTTGAGGGAGATGATGAAGGGAGTTTGCATGCTCTCTTCAGATTTACCGGATGGTTTGTTTTCTTCCGGTGATTGTTGAGGAGCTTTGCCTTTATCTTTCTGGAGATTTTCGGCAAAGGATGCTGTATGCTTCTCCTCTTCTTCTTTTTCACCTTCATACATTTGTGAGTCTGCGAAGTGGATTTCTTTACCTTTGAAGGGTTTTCTGTCCGCAAAGACTCGATGTATCATGCCGTCGTTGCCAACAAACTTGATGCATTGATGTAGAGTTGAAGGGACAACACCATTCTCATGGATCCAAGGGCGTCCGAGAAGGATGTTGTAGCATGAAGGGGTCTTTATTGCATACACTGTGACCTCAGAGATAAGATCACCTATCTGCAATTTGAACCTGATTTTGCCGATAGGCCTTTGAGTACTCCCATCGTATCCAAAGATAGATACAGATGTGTGGCTCAGTTTGCTGGGTGGGATGCCCAACTCTTCAAGAGCCGATGTGGAGATAAGGTTGAGTGCAGAACCTGGGTCGATCTGAACTCTATGCATAGGCATTTCCTTGATATACCCTGTGAAGTACAGGGGTCGGTTATGCCTGGTTTCGCCAAGTAGGAGGTCGTCCTTTGTGAAGGCGATGGTTGCACTGGCTGCTTTTTTAACCGAGAGGCATTCAATGCATGATCCCTCAGTTTTCTTCTTTTCTCCCTTTGAGGAGGCTTCTGAGTTTTTGACCCGGTAATCCATTTCAATTTGGAAGACTTGCGGGGCATGTTTGTCGACATCCTCATTCAGTTTATGTAATTCTGAGATGAGATTATCACGAGTGTGCGGAGACATTCGCAACAAATCTAGGATGTGCAGACGTGCAGGTATGTGCTTGAAGTGTTCAATCAAGTCATACTTGAAAGCCTCCTTAGGGCCTGCATGTTCATCATTGTTGCCACTAGGGGCGCTTACAACATCTTTTCCCGAAGGATTTACATATGTAAAGGAAGATTGGTTGTAATTTTTGTGGTAGTCCCGGCCAGAGCGGGTGCCTCTACCAACTTCGAGAGCTTCTTGAGAAGGTCGTTTGGAAGATTGTCTTCAGGATCAAGAGGCTGTCGTTTTTCATTTGCTGAGGATGCATCAGCAGCAGAGTTACCATCCTCAGTGATTGTGTTGCATGGAGCATTTTCCGGGAACAAGTCCTGAACAGCATCTAGCAATCTTTCTTCTTCGTTGACTAATTCATCGTCCCAAACACCAGTGGCTGGGAATTCTTCAGTCAGGAAGGGTGTGAACTTCGAAGTCACAGTCTCAGGAGAAGAAACCTGAGAGGGTGTCATCTCAATGAAAGTCACGTGAGACGAGGTGGCTCCAGAAGATATATTGCTAGGCGTCGCCGGAGTGTAAGTGCTCTCATCAGACGATGCTTCGGAAGAGCTATAATCCCGAATTATCACATTACAGGAAGCTCTGACGGGAGACGTTGCCTGATCGGAGTCAGACTCATCCTCGGATGTGAGAGGATCGTCTATCCAGCAATTTTCTCCATTTTCAGGAGTTAAGGGAGGATGTACCTGATGGTCTTCAGGGACTTCAGGCTCTGGATTGCGAGGAGGCTCGTTGACGCGTTCTTGCTCTTGTTCTAGAGCGAGTCGCTGCAAGATCCTTGCATATTCTTCAAGATCAGGTATGGGAGCCGGATCTTCTTCCTCATCATCTCTTTGTGGCTCAACATTGTTGATTTCCACTGGAGTAATGAGAGGTGCTGAGTCAGCAGCATTTTCTTGTACAGCCTCTTGGTCTTCTTCATCATCAAACCAGGATCCTTGTGGCTGTAGGGGGTTATACCAGATTACTGGCATAAGATGAGACTCAGGAACCCATTCTTCATCGGAGAGATATTCTCCTGTTTCAAGGGATTCCTCCCACTCATTTGTGTAGTTGGGTTCGAATCCATCATCGGTGTCGCTGGATTCGTATCCATCAATGGAGAATCCAACTACTGAATTGCAAGAGTATGATGCCTCCTGCATGGCTTCTTTGAATTGAGGTGGCATGAAATCATTGAGAGTGAATTTCCTTACCCCCTTTGAAGTCTCTGGAAGGGATGTTTTTGTTACCTCCAGTGAAGCGGTAAAGGAAGCCTCTGCCTTTTCTTTGACCTCTAGTTTTGGCTGGGTCTTCTCTTGCCGTTTGAGCTTGAGGAGATGTTTCCTAGCCTGCCTTCGCTGTTGAGCTGTAGGCTTTATTTTCACGACCTCCCAATTTTCATCTTCCAGGAGATCGGGATGTACCCATATCGGTTGTCCGTCTGGTGTCGGGTATGGAACCAGTTCCTCGGATGCTTCGATTGAGTTTATCACCTTGAAGGAAGTAGTGATCTTCTTCTTCGGTGATCTTGATGTTTGTCCACATGTCACCATGTTGACGGAGGCAGACCCATAGTTTTTGTCAAAGGTGATGACTCCGTTTTTCCACATCTCATTTATTTTCTCTCTCACAACGAAGCATTGATTGAGAGGATGCGAGATCATCTGGTGGTATGGACAGTACCGAGGATCGTTGGTTTTGCCAACATCACCCGGTCTTTTTGGTTCAGGCAAGGTGAGCTTGCCGTTTGCCACAAGAGCCCCGAAGATTTCATCAACATCTTCATCAAACGGGTATTTCTTCTCTACTCGTTCTTTGAAGGCGTCAGAGAGTTCAGGTCTCTTACCAGCAGCTTTGTTTTCAGCTTTCTTTGGTGGCTGAGGAGCTGGCTTGGTCTGCACATTGAGGACCTCTTTCTTCTTTGGTTTAGAGGTTGCAATGGCGGTTGGCTCTTTTCTTGATGATTTCTGACTGTTGAGGTCTTTAATCACCGTTTCAGCTTCCATGGAAGCTTCTAGGAGTTCTCCCAGGTTTTTTGATTTGTTGCCGATGATCATGGAGCGGATTCTGGCTCTCATATTGTTTCGACAGATGTCGACTAGCGACGCTTGTGGCAATACATCAGAGCATTTGTATGCCATTGCTTTCCACTTGTGAATGAAGTCATATGTTGATTCATTCTCCCCCTGTTTTAGGCTGCACAGCTGAGCCATAGTAGCAGGATGATCCTCACCTTTGAAGTGAGTCAGGAAGCGTGTCTCTAGCATGGCCCAATTTTGGATTGAGTCCTCCGGCAGAGTGGAGTACCAATCGAAAGCCGTACCTTTTAGGGTACTTGCAAAGAGGCGGATCTTGAGTGCATCTTGATCCGCGATAGCTCCCGTCAGGATCTTGAAGTGGATGACGTGCTGTCTGGCTGATCCTTTCCCCGTATATGTTTGGAGAGTAGGATGCTTGAATTTGGTGGGGAACGGGACCGAGTCCATCCATAAGGGATATGGTGGCTTGATCCCATGCTCTTTGAGTATATCCTCTTCTTTTGCTTTGGCGAGGATACCGTCTACGTCCTTTTTGGTAAGGGCGCGTGACTCATTTTCTTCTCTATTTACCTCGTCGTCTTGATGATTCGGAGGAGGTTCATTGTTCGCCTGATTTTGGAAGGCGAGGAGAAGGTTTTCCATCAGAGTTTCAATCCTCTGCTGGCCCTGTTCCAACTGCTGGATGTGGGTGATCGCATCTTCTGGAGGTGGATTGCGGGGTGGTGGCTCAGAATTTGTAGCCAAGACATTCATCCTTCGTGATTCGAACGAAGAGACTGTCCTGGTGACTGAGCTGGGGCTCGTTCTTTTCGAAGAGGAGCTTGAGGAAGGATCACTCTGCTGTCCTTTGCTTGAAGGAGCAGGGGATTCTTCTGAATGTCTTCTTGTCCTGGAGACGCTGCGGGTCATCGGACGTCGGACATGGATTTTTGTTGCTAATTTTTGGCGCCTTCTGGTTTTTCCAACCATATGGACGGCAGCAACTTGGTTGGGTCTTTCTTTTTCGACCCATTTGGGAGAGACTTGAAGTGTGGGAGGCTGGGTCCTTTGCTTCTCTAGTCTCTTTTGTCGGTATGACGCGCGGCGGCGTATCCGACGAGTAATTTGAGCTTCGGTCAGCTCTGACTGGGCTTTGACGATGAAGGATGTGCTCCCTCGGGCGCAGCAGCCGAGCCTATCTTCTTTGTAGCTGGGCAAGGATAGGATGCGAACCCTATCCTTCGCCAGTTGCAGCGAAGCTTTGAATTTTTGAAGTTCGGCCCCTGTAGAGATGAAGGGTCGAACTGCAGATTTGTAGGCCTTAGCAGGTGCTTGTGGAGGCCTTGTGATGCATGACTTGATTTTAGGCTTGTAGGAACAAGCCGGCTCATGCTGGGTTGACTTGGAAGTCAGGTTGGAGATGGGTCTCTCATCTTTCATGTAAGCAAGAGGATAGAACTGGTTCTCCTTGAGTGGGGCCAGGAATGCTGGCTTAGTGGATGCCTGGGACCTTCTCTGTTTTGGTGAAGGTCTTGGGGACCAAGTCTTGGGGTAGACCTGGTTGTTTGCAGGTTGAGGCTTCGTGGGGCTGCCACGGGCTTCAGGCCTTCTGGTGCTCGCCTTTGGTGTCACGGTAGTGACACGTTGAGAGGCGAGTTTCTGCTTCTTGGAGGGAGCAGTTTGTTCCTCGGGAAGTGGGAATGGTCCCAGCGTCCCGAAGATGATAGTCCGGGGAGTCGAGGTCGACCCGGAGTTCAGAGAGTTGCCGAGGGAGTTGACACTTCGGCAGCTGATGGGGCGCTTGTAGGTGCGCGTGGTTTGCTTCTGTTGAAGCATGAGTTGGTGCTTGTTTTCGTCGAAAGTAATGGTTAGTGAAGCTGCCATTGTTAGTTTTTTCAAAAATTTCTGAAACAAGACCACATCCATTAGTAATCACAAGAATATAATGATCATAAATGGGAAGTTCTATGGTTTCGTCTTTTCAAATTGCTCGAGGTAGATGACCCAAGCAATATGAGGAAGGCAAAATGCCATAGAGGGTACAATTGTTCTGATCGCAGGTATGGTAAGCCCAGAATGGGCATCCCAGTGACTGCTAGAAGCAATTGTGAACTTAAATTCGACTTATCGAGAAGCAGAGCTTGCTCGAGGTAAGAAGAATATAAAGTTGGAGTTACAGATGTGCCGGTCGCAATACAGTAGACCCTGAAAGGGCGTACTAGTACCGCTAGACACAAATGTTTTGAGACCGCATCTATGAGATGAGATTCTCTGTTTTGAAAGGTCAAGATTGGATTCATCAAAGAGAGCAGATGGTATTCCAATCTGAACACGGGCTCAGCGATTTCCGCGAGCGCCAGTGCTCAGAAAGAAATGAACGATGATTTCTCGGATCTGAATCTAAAAATGACGAGTTTTTTTTTGAAAGGCCAATATCGGGTTCATCAAAGAGAGCAAAAGGCACTCCAATCTGAACACGGGCTCAGCGATTTCCGCGAGCGCCAGTGCTCAGAAAGGAGAAGACCAAGATTTCTCTAATCTAAACCCAAAATGACGGAAGTTTTTTTTTTTTGAAGTTTTTTTTTTTGAAGATTTTTTTTTTTTGAAGATTTTTTTTTTAAAAAAAAATCTTTTTTTTTTATTTTTTTTTTATTTTTTTTTTTTTAAGATTTTTTTTTTGAAAAAAATTTTTTTTTATTTTTATTTTTTTATTTTAAAATTTTTATATTTTTTTTTATTTATATTTTTTTTATTTATTTAAAAGACGAGAGAGTACACATAGGCCTCCTAACCCGGTCTTATGAAATCTTGATTGATAGAATTGCCCCCAGGTAAGGGTAGGATTACTTAATGAACCCGTTTGGAGGACCCTTGCCTAGAACAGTCAAGCTGTCTCCACACTCTGGACAAGGCTTTTCTTTGAATCAACCATGATCAAAGAACACAGTTGGTTTAACCTTAGTGGTCTATGTCTTTTTTTTTTATATATTTTTTATTTTATTTTTATTTTTATGAATTCATCGAAGAGAAACAATGGCCCAAAACCTTAGTCGAACAGGCTCAACATTTCTGCAAGCGCGATGAACGATAGGAACGGATCAAGGTTTCTCAATTTTGAATCCAAATTGAGAAATCTAAATTTTTTTTTTTACTTTTTTTTTTTATATATATATATATTTTTTTAATGAACTCATCGAAGAGAAACCATGGCCCAAAACCTTAGTCGAACAGGCTCAACATTTCTGCAAGCGCGATGAACGATAGGAACGGATCAAGGTTTCTCAATTTTGAATCCAAATTGAGAAATCTAAAATTTTTTTTTTTTACTTTTTTTATATATATATATATATTTTTTTTTTATTTTTAATGAACTCATCGAAGAGAAACCATGGCCCAAAACCTTAGTCGAACAGGCTCAACATTTCTGCAAGCGCGATGAACGATAGGAACGGATCAAGGTTTCTCAATTTTGAATCCAAATTGACAAATCTGATTTTTTTTGTTTTTTTTTTTTTTTTTTTTTTTGAAAAGAGAAAGAGTGGAAATAAATTCAAAGAATTAGAAATTTCCAAACAAAAAATCTCATCTCATTTTTTTTGCAGAATTCAACATAGGCCACCAATTATAAAGTAGCCAAGGAATCGAGAAAAGAAATATAAGCATAGAGCAAAATATATGATATGCAAATATTTCATTTCTAGCATCGTGTTCTCAAATAAACGAGTCCCACCGGGTGTGCCAGCTTGATGGACCGCGCTCCTGCTCGGTTCTACCGAGGTCGGCGGACGTGGGAGTCCGTCGGGTCCGACCCTTTCGTAACCGGGGGCCAAGGGGCGTGCATCAACATTTCTTTTTTTGTGGGTGTGCCAGATTTTCTATTTTTACTTGGAATTGCAAGTGGTGATCCGGAGATCAACCTTCGCAAGTAAAAAGGAAATCAACTTCTTTCAAGTTTTTCATTGCACATATATTTAAGAAAAGAGACATTTTCTTGATTTGCCGTGAAAGGCGATTTTTTGGCATTTATAGCCGATTTTGGCGTTTATAGCCGATTTTTGGCGTTTATAGCCGATTTTGGCGTTTATAGTCGATTTACAATCCTTATCAATAATGAAAGACAAGAATTGTGATTTTTGTCTCTTTTGAAAAAATACAAACTACAATGAAAAGCAAGAAAAGGAGGATCTAACTTCTCAGGAGATTGTGGGGGACTCGTTTAGATTGACGGTCGCAAGCCATATGTGGGCTTCGCCATCATCCATGCAGATGAGAACAGAGGATGCTATTGATTCGCTTGACTTGGCTATAACCTCAGGTTTTTAGAGGACAAAGACCAAAAGGAGGTCCTATGTCCAATAAAAAGCCGAGTAGACGGGCTGAAAAGCCACATCTAAGCCATTGGATGCAGGAGGAGAAGGCAAGGACCTTGGGGGGGTACCCCCCAAGGGACTTTTGTCACCTTGTTGCGGTGGCCGGTGTAGAACTTCCGCAGAGTTTTCTCTCTTTTTCTTTTCTCTGGATTTCTGACTGCTGTCTGTTGATGTTCGTTGTGTGTCTGTTCTTCTTGGAGAGCCCTCCTATTTATAGGCTTTTAGGTAGCCTTTTAGGTGGGTTTTTGGGCTTTTATTGTCATTAAGCCGCATAATGGGAGGAGTTACAAAATTGAATTGTTTATTTTGTAACTCCTTTTTCTTGGCTTCTGATTGGCCGGAGGAGATTGAGGGCATTTAATCGCCTTTAATCGCCATGATGGGAGGAGTTTCATGGGTTAAATGCCATGAATCTCTTGACTTGTAACTCCCGAATGCTTGCTTCTGATTGGGCCGTCCAAAGAAATGGATTAATGACTGTAATAAAGCTAGTCAATTAATCGCATTAAGTGGTCGCCGAGCAGCTGAAGAGTCGCGGGCCGTGCCACGTCTTTTGAGATTTTTTAGTTGATGATCATTGATGGATCTTCAGGTAGATCGACATCAGATGACCATGTAATTTCAGGCGTTTGTTGCCAACAGCGGGTCGGTGCCATCTGTCCTGTCGATTTCTCGATCGGTCGGGTGGAAAGCACACTTTTTTTGGTTGACCGGGTGGCGATCAATACTGTCTTCGATACTCTTGATGATTTACCCGTGTTTTGGACGGATATCAGAGGACTTGGTGTCTCAAAAGCATGAATTTTGGAAAGTACCAGAGGCTGGGCTCCTCGAATCGCGAAAAAACGGCGAAAACCGGGGTTTCCGGGGCTTTCCCGGCGACCCCGGGGTCCAAGGTCGCCGGCGGGGTCGCAGGGGTCTGCGACCCTGGGCCAGGGTCTTCCCCCTTTCGTGTCCCGTTTTGCGTCCGTTTTTGCTTTTTTCTGATTCTTTTTTCTTCTGTACTTTTCCTTGACATTTTGACCATTTATTGGCCTGATTTCTTTGTAGGAAACCTGATGAGAATCCTTGCATTTTATTTTTCAAAGTTTCCAATTTCCTGAGAAAGCCGAAGACTTTGTCGCGCAGAGCAGCCGATTTTCCGTCAGAAGCTGAAACTGGGCCAAACGATGTCGGAATGACCTGAAATTTGGTGTGAAGCCTCCTGAGCAATAAATAAGACCAACCATAGGCTTTTGTTTGAGTTTTGAAGCCGTTTGGGGTCCTATCACCTGTAGACTTGCTTTTTGTCGCGATGAAGATGTCGCGGTTTGATGTGCGGTCAACCGATGTTCGATTGACTTGAAATTTGACAGGGAACCTATTGGAGTCATTTTAAGATGATCCATAGGCTCTGTCTTGGAAACCATGGTCCCGGAGAGCTTTGCCGCCGAGAGGTCCTTTTCGGCTGTCGGAGAAGTGAAGTTAGGCCAAATGATTTTGAAATGGCCCGAAACTTGTTGTGTACTCCTCTTTGGGCTGTCTGGAAGAATCTTGCATTTTTTGTTTGATTCTGACAAGATTTGATTTTTGGAAGCAGCATTGCCTATTTATGGCAGGTTGCGACTTCATGTAGCTCTTTGGATCTTGAAAAGGCAAAGTGACATTTTTGGTGTCAACAGAAGACACTACAGCCATGATTTCTTATCCTGTGTTGCTGACTTCCCGGACCGCCGGCTTTGCGAAGTGGTTCGCGGAGAGCTTTTCGGCATATCGGGGGCTTTCCAAGAAGGAGCTTGATGTGAAGCTGGCATCTAGAAAGGGCCTTGGAAAGTCGGATGGCGTCCGGTGAGAGGAAGTTTGGGCCTTCCTTTCTGGAGAGAAGCACAAGATAGGCTTTCTCGGTGACCAGGGCGTCATTGGTTCTGAAGCTGTTCGAGAAATACCTGATGAGGCTTTAGAGCAGCTAGAACAGGAGGAAGCCGAACTTGGTGCTTGGATGCAAGCGGCACAGAGGCAAGCTTCCGTGGAGTCTACTGGCAAGAGTAGACCATCCAGTGAGGAGTCAAGTGGGAAACCTGACTCTGACAGTGGGGCAGATTCCTCTAAGAAGCGAGCCCGCCGGGGTAAGAGGGGGAGGAGTCATCATCGCAGCAAAGGGCAGCATGAGGACTCTCCTGACTTGGAAGTTCCTCTTACTATTAATGAGGATGTGCCAGTGGATGCTGACGAGCCTCCAGAGAAGGGAAGCCGAGAAGAAGAGACCGTCGGTGAAGGTATGATTCTTCCTTTTTCTCTTTCCATTTCTTTTCATGGGATTTTCTTTTTCCATGTTATGATTTGCTTCTTGTTTCTGCTTTTCTTTTCTTTTTTTTAGCAGAGGAAGACTTGATGATGCCTGAGGTTTCGGTCGATGAGGTGGTGACGGATCCTGTCGAGGCACCTGAAGAAGAACCGAGGGACTCTGGAGTGATTCCAGAGTCTCCAATTGGTATGACTTCTCTATTTTATATTTTTTTTTTTTGTCTGTGACTTGGTTTGCTAACATTTTTCTTGCCAGCTGACTTGCCACAGGATTTCGATGACTTTGAACCCTCGATGGACGCAAATGTTGATGATGCTTCCGATGAGTTCATGGAGGAAGAAAGTGTTCCGCCAGTCGTCGAAGAAGGTATTTTGTAGTAATGACCCTGATAATGATTTTCAAACAGGATTATATTCATACCTTTTTGTGTTTCTTTGGCAGGTTTTGAAGTGACAGAGGAGGATCCGTCGCTTCCAGAGCAAGGGATGCCAGAGGTTGATCCAGAGGTAGAGACTCTTGGGACCAGCTCTGACAATGTTGAGGAGATTCCTCGTGCTGAGATTCCTTCCCGAGCAGGAGCAGCTTCAACTGGAAAGAGTTCTTTTGTTACTCTTCCAACAGATGATGATATGAGTAGCCGACCAACGGAGTTGGGCGAATCTTCAGCTGGGCCATCTCTTCTTTTTGCGAAGAAGGTGGTGGTGCGAGTTCTGAGCTCTTGGATTGAGACTCTCTTTTCTGGGCACTTGGAAGCCTGATTTGGCATGATCTAGCATGTGCAGGAGATTCTCAGTGATGCCGAAGAGGCTGGTCTGGATGTCACAGGTGCCAGGGCGATCGTTGATAGGATCATTGAGCTGGGTGACAAGTGGTTTGAGACCATGGGTTTTCCTGATGATCAGTTCTTCAAGGAGATGTTCTTGGACCCTGCGGATAAGGCTCAATCTAACCTGGATGAGGCTACAGAAAGCAGGAAGCAGGCAGTCCGAGAGAAGAACTTAGAAGAGCTAACCATCATTGGGCTGACACATGACCTTAACATCCTTGATAGGGAGGTCGATGAGGCCAGGAAACGTCTTGAGCAATTGCAGGCACAAGTCGCTGCCAAGTGGACTGAAATAATAGAGGCTCGTGAAAGGGAGACTGCTCTGATTCACCGGGTTGCGGATGCCAATCGAGTTCTCAAAAGGAAGTCTGATGAGAACAAACAATGGAAAACCGCTCGGGGGAAGCTTCCTGGTGCGAAAGAAGGGTTACAGCCCACCCCAGCATCTCATGGCAGGTTCCTGAAGAAGCGTGCCTTGGAATCCTTGACGGATGAGGCCAAAAGCTTGCTTAAGGAGCTGAACTCTTGGCTGGAGACCATTTTTTATTGAGCTCCTGTATTTTTTTTTTTACAGAAACCGTCCTTCTCTCTTTTTTGGTACCACTTGTATTTTTTTGGTACTTATTTTTTTGTAGTGCTTGTGAACACTTTTTTTTTTTTGTTATCCCTACGCTCACTTGAATCTTTTTGTGATAAAAGTAATTGCTAAATGGGATGCTCTTCTTTTTTTTTTGTTATCCCTACGCTCACTTGAATCTTTTTTGTGATAAAAGTAATTGCTAAATGGGATTTGATCAAAAGGTTGTCATTTTGTGAAAATCTTTTGTCAAATGATTGTTTTGGCATGAAAGCCAGGTTTTTGTTTGTGGCATGGAAGCCAATTTTGGCATGAGAGCCAGCTTTTCTTGTGGCATTGATAGCCGAGTTTTTTTTTGTGGCATCTATAGCCAGTTTTGGTGGCATTGATAGCCGATTTGTTTTGTGGCATCTATAGCCGGTTTTTGGTGGCATTGATAGCCGGTTTGTGGCATTTATAGCCTGTTTTGATGGCATTGATAGCCGGTTTGTTTTGTGGCATCTATAGTCGATTTTTGGAAGCATTGATAGCCGGTTTTTTTTTTTTTTTTTGGTGGCATTGATAGCCGGTTTTTTTTTGAAATCCAAGTTTTTTGTTTGTGGCATTGATAGCCGGTTTTGTTTTGGTGGCATTGATAGCCGGTTTGTGGCATTTATAGCCTATTTTGATGGCATTTATAGCCGGTTTGTGGCATTTATAGCTTGTTTTGATGGCATTTATAGCCTGTTTTGATGGCATTTATAGCCGGTTTGGTTTTCAAAAATGCAAGTATCGACTAAAAGTCGCCTCCCTGCTGAACGTTCTTGCAAGTATCGATGGAATATCGCATCCTTGCTCATTCGGTTGCGAGTATCGATGGAATGTCGCATCCTTGCGGATTTGGGTGCAAGTATCGATGGAATGTCGCATCCTTGCTTTTTTCAAAAATTTTGGTTTTGCGGGTACTGACTTGATGTCGTTTCCCACGATTTTTGAAATTTGTGGTTTTCTCGAACCTTTGGGTTATGGATATCAACTGAAATGTTGCGTCTCCATGGTTTTTTAGGTTTTTTCGAACCTTTGAAATTTGGGTTGTGGATATCAACTGAAATGTTGCGTCTCCACAGTTTTGGATTTTGCAAGTACCGACGAAATGTCGCTTCCCTGCGATTTTGGAAGTGTCGAACGTGGTTCGCTTGCTTCCGATTTGTGCGAGTATCGACTAAGCGTCACTTCCCCGCGGTTTTTTGAAAAACCATTTTTTTTTGTTTAAAGACACGAGGGTCATAAGTTTTGACCTAAAACCATTTTGGCGGTAAAAGGCAGGGTGGACTAGGGTGGAAATCCCTGAATCCGGATTTTGTTTCAAACCATGAATTTTGGGTTCAAGGGTTGAAAATTTTGGTCAAGTTGGGGAAAGGTTCCTAAACTTGGATATTTATTTTTTTTGAACAATGAAACGATGAAAGTAAGCATTATTTTAAATTTCTAGAAATTTCAACATTTGATATGAAAATTCTAAAAAAAAGGGTGGCTTTAGCGAGCGTGTACCTGGAAACCGGTTTTGGCCGTACAGGCATTGCTCTTACCCAGTTGGGTAAGTCTTCAAGGGTAGTACCGCTTTAAGAACTTGTCGTTGATGGGCAGCATACATCTGTCACCTTCCATGTTTAGGAGTGCGTATGCGCCGTTGGAGAAAACCTTGTCGATGACGTAGGGTCCCTCCCATTTTGGCTCAAATTTGCCTTTGGACTTGTGAGCGAAGACCATTGGTCTTTTTACTGCAAGAACCAAGTCACTCTTTTTGTAGGCGCGTTGCCTGACCTTTTTATAGAAAGATCCTGCCATACGTGCTTGGTAAAGTTCAATGCTTTGTTGAGCTTCGAGCCGTCTCTCATCGAGATTGTCCAGCTCATGGAGTCGCAATTTGACATTGCTTTCTTGAGTCATGTCATTTTGCAAGGATACCCTCAAGGAAGGAATTTGTACTTCCAAGGGTACGACAGCTTCGCATCCATAGACCAAGGAGAATGGTGTGCTATGGGTTGGTCCTCGAACAGTGGTTCGATAGGCCCACAAAGCTTCAGACATTTTGTCGCTCCAGTCTTTTTTGTGACTAGAGACCATTTTTTTTTGAGGATTTTGCAGAGTGTTTTGTTGAAAGCTTCTGCTAACCCGTTTGCTGCCGGATTGTATGGAGTCGAAGGACAGCTTTGGATTTTGTATTTGTCGCAGAACCTGTAGAATCGATGATCCCGGAACTGTGGTCCGTTATCATGGACGAATCTTTTGGGTATGCCGAAACGACAAATGATGTTGGTGCGCAAGAACTGAAGGACTGATGAGGTCTTCATTTCGTTAAACGCAAATGCTTCTGACCACTTGGAGAAATAATCCGTAGCGGCAAAGATGAAGCGATGACCTTTGCTCGAAGGGGGAAAAATAGGACCTATGATGTCCATACCCCAGGCTTCGAAAGGCCATGAGATCGCTGTAGGATGCAGCCATTCTGGAGGCATGTGAATGTAATCTCCATGAACTTGGCATTGTTGGCAGCGCTTAGCAAATTGCATTGCGTCAGCTACCATGGTAGGCCAGTAATATCCTAACCTTTTTATCTGATCATAGAGCTTAGGTCCAGCCTAATGAGCTCCGCAAAGACCAGCATGAACTTCTTTGAGTGTTTCTTCAGCCTCTTGTTGTGACAAGCAGCGTAGAAGTACTCCATTGAAGGATTTCCTGTAAAGGATTTTTGAAGGAATATCCAAATGAAAGCTTGGGGTTCGCCTTTGGATGCTTACCCGTTCTTTTGGATCTTCAGGTAGGATTCCTTACATAATGTAATCAATGAACGGATCCCTCCAGTCGCCGATTGAAGTTTGAAGGATTGAAATCCGACTTCTGACCACTTGGTGGCATTCAGCAACTGCTTGGTGTGTGTTAAGAGGAGGAAGGATTCTTCTTTCGCACACTGTGATTTGCATGTTTTCCCCTTCCTGGATTGCCATGGATGCGGCAAGTCCGGCTAGGGCATCTGCACGTATGTTTTCACCTCTACGAATGTGGGTGATGTGACAGATGTCAAACTTTTGCAGAAGTGATTGTGCCTTGTTGTAGTAAGGCAACAAATCTGGCTTCCTGACTTCAAATTTCTGATTCATCTGGTTGACGATCAGTTGAGAGTCTCCAAAGACTTCCAGCATGGTGATACCGGATTCGATGGCGAGTTCCAATCCTAAGATCAGAGCTTGATATTCAGCTGCATTGTTTGTGCATGGTTCCAGTAGCGAGAAAGCGTGTGGAATCATGTATTTGTCGGGGCTGACAAAGAGGATGCCAACTCCCGAGATCAGCTGTCTTTTTTCATTTGTCCTGGTTGCACCGTCAAAGTACATGTCCCAGGAGGCACTTTGTGAGAAAGTCTCCACATTGTAGACTGGTTCGTCTGGGAGATCATCTCTAAGCGGAGAATCTTTAGGCAATGGATGCTCTGCGAGGAAGTCCGCTAGAGCTTGCCCTTTGATTGCTTTTTGTGGTACATACCTAATATCAAATTGTGACAGAAGGATGGACCATTTTGCCAGTCGAGCATTGAGAGAACCTGCCTTTGTGACAAGGACCTTCAAGAGGTTAACCCTCGAGACCAGGTATACTGTGTTGGAAAGCAAGTAGTGACGCAGCTTTTGTACAGCGAACATCACTGCAAGGCATTCTTTTTCGACTGGAGAGTAGCAATGCTCCGCACCTACTAGCATGCGGCAGAGGTAATATAGAGCAGCTTCTTTTCTTTGATCGTTTTCTTGCGCAAGCAGAGCTCCCAAAGAGTGATCAAGGGCTCTTATGTACAAGATGAATGGTTTTCCAGTGGTAGGAGCAGCTAACACTGGAGGTTTTGTCAGGTATGACTTGATGTCTTGGAAAGCAGCTTCTCAGTCAGCATCCCAGACAAAGTTTACACCTTTTTTCATCAATCGGGAGAATAGACGGCATTTTCCCGAAAGATTGGAGATGAACCGTTTGATGTAGGCTAATCTTCCTTGAAGCCCTTTGAGTTCTCTCAAGGTTCTTGGAGAGGGCATTTCTAGAATGGCTTTGACTTTTATGGGGTCAAGCTCTATTCCAGCTTTCCGAACTAAGAATCCGAGGAACTTACCCGACGAGACGCCGAAGAAGCATTTCAAAGGATTCATTCGCAGTTTGTGTTTGCGAAGCCGGAGGAAGACTTCTCGAAGGTTTTCGAGATGATCTTCTTTTCTTTTGCTTTTGACGGCGAGGTCATCAACGTAACATTCAACCGTCTTGTACTGCATATCTTGGAATATTTTCATCATAGCCCTCTGATATGTGGCACCAGCATTTTTCAGACCAAATGGCATGACAGTGTAGCAATACACGCCAAATGGGGTCCGAAAAGATGTATGTTTTTCATCTTCAGGATGCATCTTTATCTGATTGTAGCCAGAGAAACCATCCATAAATGTCATTCGCTCGAATCCACAGGTATTATCGATCATTACCTCTGGTATGGGGAGCGAAAATTCATCTTTAGGGCATGCGTCATTCAGGTCTCTATAGTCAATACAGACCCTGATCTGCCCATTTTTCTTTGTCACGGGGACAATGTTGGCCAACCATTCAGGATGTTGTTCCTCACGGATGAAGCCGACGCTTTTGAGTTTTTGAACTTCTTGTTCAATTTTATCCATCACATCTGGACGGAATCTTCTTTGGCCTTGCTTGACAGGCTTGATGTCTTCTTGAAGATTGAGTTTGTGAACTGCTATTTTGGGGTCTAAGCCTTTCATTTCAGCATAAGACCATGCAAAGCAATCAACGAACTCACGAAGAAAAGCGATATACTCGGGTAACTCATCATCCTTTATATTCTTGCTTATGAATACAGGACGTGGGTTATCTGGTGTTCCCAAGTCTATCTTTTGAACAGGATCTTCTGTTGGAAGGTTCGAAGGTGGTTCCTCCACAATATTTTCGGAGGCTTCCAGCTCAACGAAACCTTCTGGGGTTTCAAGGGCATTTCCAGACCAAGGTTTTGTTCCTTTCCACGGGTCTTCTTGATCGGTAATTTTCCCAAGGCTTGCTATGAGATGATCCCAATCGCCTGTTGAAACCGAGTCGAAGTAGGCTACTTCTTTTGGAGATGAGGGTTCTTCTGGGTCAGAAGTCCACACGTCTGTGCCATCGGACAACTCCTCTCCATTTTCGGAGAAATCGTGCCAATTGGATGAGCTTCCTGGATCTTTGTCAGGTGACTCATCAAAGAGATATCCAGGGAGATCGATGTCTTCATGGACTTGAGATGTTGAGGCTTGGTCAGTATATTGACTTTTAAGCCTTTGTGTCAACTGTCTCAAGGGAGTGTCAGGATCATACCCTAACCCGTGTGAAGACTTTTCTACATAGCCGTAGAGTCTCCAATCTTCCAGCTGGCTTTTGGTCAAGACGGGCCCCAATGGCGTGAGAATACCGCGTCCTTCTCCCAAACCGACTGGGTTTTGAGCGTCATAGCCCATTTTCTTCATAATAGCTTGTGCCACAGAACTGTATAAGGATAGTTGAGGCGTACCTTTATTTTGGAAAGGTTCAAGCATGGAGTTTGATGAAGAAGCATCCGATCTATGAAAGAAGATCGGTTTTTCCTGTGCTGAAGTTGCTGGAACAACGAAGGAAGCTGACGTAGGATCTTCTATGTCAGAAGTTGTCTCCATTGGGGTAAGAGCAGGCTGAACTTGCTGAGTGTCAGCTTGGCTTGACGATGTGTCATCTTTTGGCTCTGAATCCGAGTTCGTGTCTTGCATGATAGACACGAAAGAGACAACAAATTTACCCCCAGGCTTTTGTTTTGCCTTCTTCAATTTAGTTGTGATGACTAAAGGCTTTGAAGATTTGAGGGAGATGATGAAGGGAGTTTGCATGCTCTCTTCAGATTTACCGGATGGTTTGTTTTCTTCCGGTGATTGTTGAGGAGCTTTGCCTTTATCTTTCTGGAGATTTTCGGCAAAGGATGCTGTATGCTTCTCCTCTTCTTCTTTTTCACCTTCATACATTTGTGAGTCTGCGAAGTGGATTTCTTTACCTTTGAAGGGTTTTCTGTCCGCAAAGACTCGATGTATCATGCCGTCGTTGCCAACAAACTTGATGCATTGATGTAGAGTTGAAGGGACAACACCATTCTCATGGATCCAAGGGCGTCCGAGAAGGATGTTGTAGCATGAAGGGGTCTTTATTGCATACACTGTGACCTCAGAGATAAGATCACCTATCTGCAATTTGAACCTGATTTTGCCGATAGGCCTTTGAGTACTCCCATCGTATCCAAAGATAGATACAGATGTGTGGCTCAGTTTGCTGGGTGGGATGCCCAACTCTTCAAGAGCCGATGTGGAGATAAGGTTGAGTGCAGAACCTGGGTCGATCTGAACTCTATGCATAGGCATTTCCTTGATATACCCTGTGAAGTACAGGGGTCGGTTATGCCTGGTTTCGCCAAGTAGGAGGTCGTCCTTTGTGAAGGCGATGGTTGCACTGGCTGCTTTTTTAACCGACAGGCATTCAATGCATGATCCCTCAGTTTTCTTCTTTTCTCCCTTTGAGGAGGCTTCTGAGTTTTTGACCCGGTAATCCATTTCAATTTGGAGGACTTGCGGGGCATATTTGTCGACATCCTCATTCAGCTTTTGTAATTCCGAAATGAGATTATCACGAGTGTGTGGAGACATTCGCAACAAATCTAGGATGTGCAGACGTGCAGGTATGTGCTTGAAGTGTTCAATCAAGTCATACTTGAAAGCCTCCTTAGGGCATGCATGTTCATCATTGTTGCCACTAGGGGCGCTTACAACATCTTTTCCCGAAGGATTTACATATGTAAAGGAAGATTGGTTGTAATTTTTGTGGTAGTCCCGACCAGAGCGGGTGCCTCTACCAACTTCGAGAGCTTCTTGAGAAGGGTCTTCGTTTGGAAGATTGTCTTGAAGATCAAGAGGCTGTCGTTTTTCATTTGCTGAGGATGAATCAGCAGCAGAGTTGCCATCCTCAATGATCGTGTTGCACGGAGCATTTTCCGGGAACAAGTCCTGAACAGCATCCAGCAACCTTTCTTCGTTGACTAATTCATCGTCCCAAGCATCAATAGCTGGGAATTCTTCAGTCAGGAAGGGTGTGAACTTTGAAGTCACAGTCTCAGGGGAAGAAACCTGAGAGGGTGTCATCTCAGTGAAAGTCACGTGAGAAGAGGTGGCTTCAGAAGATACATTGCTAGGCATCGCCGGAGTGTAAGTGCTCTCATCAGACGATGCTTCGGAAGAGCTATAATCTCGAATTATCACATTACAGGAAGCTCTGACGGGAGACGTTGCCTGATCGGAGTCAGACTCATCCTCGGATGTAAGAGGATCGTCTATCCAGCAATTTTCTCCATTTTCAGGAGTTAAGGGAGGATGTACCTGGTGGTCTTCAGGGACTTCAGGCTCTGGATTGCGAGGAGGCTCGTTGACGCGTTCTTACTCTTGTTCTAGAGCGAGTCGCTGCAAGATCCTTGCATATTCTTCAAGATCAAGCATGGGAGCCGGATCTTCTTCTTCATCAACTCTTTGTGGCTCAACATGGTTGATTTCCACTGGAGTAATGAGAGGTGCTGGGTCAGCAGCATTTTCTTGTACAGCCTCTTTGTCTTCTTCATCATCAGACCAGGATCCTTGTGGCTGTAGGGGGTTATACCAGATTACTGGCATAAGATGAGACTCAGGAACCCATTCTTCATCGGAGAGATATTCTCCTGTTTCAAGGGACTCCTCCCACTCATCTGTGTAGTTGGATTCGAATCCATCATCGGTGTCGCTGGACTCGTATCCATCAATGGAGAATCCAACTACCGAATTGCAAGAGTATGATGCCTCCTGCATGGCTTCTTTGAATTGAGGGTGGCATGAAATCACTGAGAGTGAATTTCCTTACCGCCTTTGAAGTCTCTGGAAGGGATGTTTTTGTTACCTCCAGTGAAGCGGTAGAGGAAGCCTCTGCCTTTTCTTTGACCTCTAGTTTTGGCTGGGTCTTCTCTTGCCGTTTAAGCTTGAGGAGATGTTTCCTAGCCTGCCTTCGCTGTTGAGCTGTAGGCTTTGTTTTCACGACCTCCCAATTTTCATCTTCCAGGAGATCGGGATGTACCCATATCGGTTGTCCGTCTAGTGTCGGGTAAGGAACCAGTTCCTCGGATGCTTGGATTGAGTTTATCACCTTGAAGGAAGTAGTGATCTTCTTCTTCGGTGATTTTGATGTTTGTCCACATGTCACCATGTTGACGGAGGCAGACCAATAGTTTTTGTCAAAGGTGATGACTCCGTTTTTCCACATCTCGTTTATTTTCTCTCTCACAACGAAGCAATGATCGAGAGGATGCGAGATCATCTGGTGGTATGGACAGTACCGAGGATCGTTGGTTTTGCCAACATCACCCAGTCTTTTTGGTTCAGGCAAGGTGAGCTTGCCATTTGCCACAAGAGCCCCGAAGATTTCATCAACGTCTTCATCAAACGGGTATTTCTTCTCTACTCGTTCTTTGAAGGCATCTGAGAGTTCAGGTCTCTTACCAGCAACTTTATTTTTAGCTTTCTTTGGTGGCTGAGGAGCTGACTTGGTCTGCACATTGAGGACCTCTTTTTTCTTTGGTTTAGAGGTTGTAATGGCGGTTGGCTCTTTTCTTGATGATTTCTGACTGTTGAGGTCTTTAATCACCGTTTCAGCTTCCATGGAAGCTTCTAGGAGTTCTCCCAGGTTTTTTGATTTGTTGCCGATGATCATGGAGCGGATTCTGGCTCTCATGTTGTTTCGGCAGATGTCGACTAGCGACGCTTGTGGCAATACATCAGAGCATTTGTATGCCATTGCTTTCCACTTGTGAATGAAGTCATATGTTGATTCATTCTCCCCCTGTTTTAGGCTGCACAGCTGAGCCATAGTAGCGGGGTGATCCTCACCTTTGAAGTGAGTCAGGAAGCGTGTCTATAGCATGGCCCAGTTTTGGATCGAGTCCTCCGGCAGAGTGGAGTACCAATTGAAGGCCGTACCTTTTAGGGTACTTGCAAAGAGGCGGATCTTGAGTGCATCTTGATCCGCGATAGCTCCCGTCAGGATCTTGAAGTGGATGACGTGCTGTCTGGCTGATCCTTTCCCCGTATATGTTTGGAGAGTAGGATGCTTGAATTTGGTGGGGAACGGGACCGAGTCCATCCATAAGGGATATGGTGGCTTGATCCCATGCTCCTTGAGTATATCCTCTTCTTTTGCTTTGGCGAGGATACTGTCTACGTCCCTTTTGGTAAGGGCGCGTGACTCATTTTCTTCTCCATTTACCTCGTCGTCTTGATGATTCGGAGGAGGTTCATTGTTCGCCTGATTTTGGAAGGCGAGGAGAAGGTTTTCCATCAGAGTTTCAATCCTCTGCTGGCCCTGTTCCAACTGCTGGATGCGGGTGATCGCATCTTCTGGAGGTGGATTGCGGGGTGGTGGCTCAGAATTTGTAGCCAAGACATTCATCCTTCGTGATTCGAACGAAGAAACTGTCCTGGTGACTGAGCTGGGGCTCATTCTTTTTGAAGAAGAGCTTGAGGAAGGATCACTCTGCTGTCCTTTGCTTGAAGGAGCAGGGGATTCTTCTGAATGTCTTCTTGTCCTTGAGACGCTGCGGGTCATCGGACGTCGGACATGGATTTTTGTTGCTGATTTTTGGCGCCTTCTGGTTTTTCCAACCATATGGATGGCAGCAACTTGGTTGGGTCTTTCTTTTTCGACCCATTTGGGAGAGACTTGAAGTGTGGGAGGCTGGGTCCTTTGCTTCTCTAGTCTCTTTTGTCGGTATGACGCGCGGCGGCGTATCCGACGAGTAATTTGAGCTTCGGTCAGCTCTGACTGGGCTTTGACGATGAAGGATGTGCTCCCTCGGGCGCAGCAGCCGAGCCTGTCTTCTTTGTAGCTGGACAAGGACAGGATGCAAACCCTGTCCTTCGCCTGTTGCAGTGAAGCTTTGAATTTTTGGAGTTCGGCCCCCGTAGAGATGAAGGGTCGAACTGCAGGTTTGTAGGCCTTAGCAGGTGCTTGTAGAGGCCTTGTGATGCATGACTTGATTTTGGGCTTGTAGGAACAAGCCGGCTCATGCTGGGATGACTTGGAAGTCAGGTTGGAGATGGGTTTCTCCTCTTTCATGTAGGCAAGAGGGTAGAACTGGTTCTCCTTGAGTGGGGCCAGGAATGCTGGCTTAGTGGATGTTTGGGACCTTCTTTGCTTTGGTGAAGGTCTTGGGGACCAAGTCTTGGGATAGACCTGGTTGCTTGCAGGTCGAGGCTTCGTGGGGGTGCCACGGGCTTCAGGCCTGCTGGTGCTCGCCTTTGGTGTCACGGTAGTGACACGTTGAGAGGCGAGTTTTTGCTTCTTGGAGGGAGCAGTTTGTTCCTCGGGAAGTGGGAATGGTCCCAGCGTCCCAAAGACGATAGTCCGGGGAGTCGAGGTCGACCCGGAGTTCAGAGAGTTGCCGAGGGAGTTGATGCTTCGGCAGCTGATGGGGCGCTTGTAAGTGCGCGTGGTTTGCTTCTGTTGACGCATGAGTTGGTGCTTGTTTTCATCGAAAGTAATGGTTAGTGAAGCTGCCATTGTTAGTTTTCGAAAATTTCTGAAACAAGACCACATCCATTAGTAATCACAATAATATAATGATCATAAATGGGAAGTTCTATGGTTTCATCTTTTCAAATTGCTCGAGGGAGCTGACCCAAGCAATATGAGGAAGGCAAAACGCCATAGAGGGTACAATTGTTCTGATCGCAGGTATGGTAAGCCCAGAATGGGCATCCCAGTGACTGCTAGAAGCAATTGTGAACTTAAATTCGACTTATCGAGAAGCAGAGCTTGCTCGAGGTAAGAAGAATAAAAGTTGGAGTTACAGATGTGCCGGTCGCAATACAGTAGACCCTGAAAGGGCGTACTAGTACCGCTAGACACAAATGTTTTGAGACCGCATCTATGAGATGAGATTCTCTGTTTTGAAAGGTCAAAATTGGATTCATCAAAGAGAGCCGATGGTATTCCAATCTAAACATGGGCTCAGCGATTTCCGCGAGCGCCAGTGCTCAGAAAGAAATGGACCATAATTTCTCGAATCTGAATCTAAAAATGACGATTTTTTTTTGAAAGGCCAATATCGGGTTCATCAAAGAGAGCAAAAGGCATTCCAATCTGAACACGGGCTCAGCGATTTCCGCGAGCGCCAGTGCTCAGAAAGAAGAAGACCAAGATTTCTCCAATCTAAACCCAAAATGACAGAAGTTTTTTTTTTTTTTTTTTTGAAGATTTTGAAGATTTTTTTTTAAAAAAAAAATCTTTTTTTTTATTTTTTATTTATTTTTTATATTTTTTTTATTTTAAGAATTTTTTTTTTGAAAATTTTTTTATTTTTTATTTTTTATTTTAAAATTTTAATTTTAAAATTTTTTTTTTTTTAAAATTTATTTAAAAGACGAGAGAGTACACATAGGCCTCCTAACCTGGTCTTATGAAATCTTGATTGATAGAATTGCCCCCAGGTAAGGGTAGGATTACTTAATGAATCCGTTTGGAGGACCCTTGCCTAGAACAGTCAAGCTGTCTCCACACTCTGGACAAGGCTTTTCTTTGAATCAACCATGATCAAAGAACACAGTTGGTTTAACCTTAGTGGTCTATGTCTTTTTTTTTATTTTTTTTTATTTTATTATATTTTTTTTAATGAACTCATCGAAGAGAAACGATGGCGCAAAACCTTAGTCGAACAGGCTCAACATTTCTGCAAGCGCGATGAACGATAGGAACGGATCAAGGTTTCTCAATTTTGAATCCAAAATGAGAAATCTAAAATTTTTTCTTTTTTTTATTTATATTTTTTTTAGGTCTTTAATGAACTCATCGAAGAGAAACAATGGCCCAATCCCCGATCCGAACACGGTCTCAGCGATTTCCGTGAACGCCAGTGCCCAGAAGGGAGAGGATCAAAGTTTCTCAATTTTGAATCCAAATTGAAAAATCTGATTTTTTTTTTGTGTTTTTTTTTTTTTTAAAAGAGAAAGAGTGGAAATAAATTCAAAGAATTAGAAATTTCCAAACAAAAAATCTCATCTCATTTTTTTTAGATGCGGAATTCAACATAGGCCACCAATTATAAAGTAGCCAAGGAATCGAGAAAAGAAATATAAGCATAGAGCAAAATATATGATATGCAAATATTTCATTTCTAGCATCGTGTTCTCAAATAAACGTGTCCCACCGGGTGTGCCAGCTTGATGGACCGCGCTCCTGCTCGGTTCCTACCGAGGTCGGCGGACGTGGGAGTCCGTTTGGTTCCGACCCTTTCGTAACCAGGGGGCAGGGGCGTGCATCAACATTTCTTTTTTGTGTGGGGGTGTACCAGATTTTCTATTTTACTTGGAATTGCAAGTGGTGATCCGGAGATCAACCTTCGCAAGTAAAAAGGAAATCAACTTCTTTCAAGTTTTCCATTGCACATATATTTAAGAAAAGAGACATTTTTCTTGGTTTGTCGTGAAAGGCGATTTTTTTGGCATTTATAGCCGATTTTGGCGTTTATAGCCGATTTTTTTACGTTTATAGCCGATTTTGGCGTTTATAGCCGATTTTGGCATTTATAGCCGTTTTACAATCCTTATCAATAATGAAAGACAAGAGTTGTGATTTTTGTCTCTTTTTAGAAAATACAAACTACAATGAAAAGCAAGAAAAGGAGGATCTAACTTCTCAGGAGATTGTGGGGGACTCGTTTAGATTGACGGTCGCAAGCCATATGTGGGCTTCGCCATCATCCATGCCGATGAGAACAGAGGATGCTATTGATTTGCTTGGCTTGGCTATAACCTCAGGTTTTTAGAGGATAAAGACCAAAAGAAGGTCCTATGTCCAATGAAAAGCCGAGTAGACGGGCTTCAAAAGCCATGTCTAAGCCATTGGCGGCAGAAGGAGAAGGCAAGGACCTTGGGGGGGTACCCCCCTAAGGGACTTTTGTCACCTTGTTGCGGTGGCCGGTGTAGAACTTCCGCAGAGTTTTCTCTCTTTTTTCTTTCTCTGAATTTCTGTGCTTCTGTCTGTCTGTGTGTTTGTGCTTTTTTCTGATGATCCTTTCTTCTTGGAGAGCTCTCCTATTTATAGGCTTTTAGGTAGCCATTTAGGAGGGTTTATGGGCTTTTATTGTCATTAAGCCGCATAATGGGAGGAGTTACAGAATTGAATTCTTTATTTTGTAACTCCTTTTTCTTGGCTTCTGATTGGCCGGAGGAGATTGAGGACATTTAATCGCCTTTAATCGCCATGATGGGAGGAGTTTCATGGGTTAAATGCCATGAATCTCTTGACTTGTAACTCCTGGATGCTTGCTTCTGATTGGTCCGTCCAAAGAAATGGATTAATGACTGTAATAAAGCTAGTCAATTAATCACATTAAGTGGTCACCGAGCATCTAAAGAGTCGCGGGCCGTGCCGCGTCTTTTGGGATTCTTCTGGTGATGATCATCGATGGATCTTCATGTAGATCGACATCAGATGACCATGTAATTTCAGGTGTTTGTTGCGAACAGCAGGTCGGTGCCATCTGTCCTGTCGATTTCTCGATCGGTCGGGTAGAAAGCACACTTGTTTTGGTTGACCGGGTGGCGATCAATATTATTTTCGATACTCTTGATGATTGACCCGTGTTTTGGACGGATGTCAGAGGATTTGGTGTCTCAAAAGCATGAATTTTGGAAAGTACCAGAGGCTGGGCGCTTCGAATCGCGAAAAAACGGCGAAAACCGGGGTTTCCGGGGCCTTCCCGGCGACCCCGGGCTCCAAGGTCGCCGGCGACCCTGGGCCAGGGTCGCAGAGGTTTTCCCCCTTTGTGTCCCGTTTTGTGTCCGTTTTTGCTGTTTTTCGATTCTTTTTTCTTCTGTACTTTTCCTTGACATTTTGACCATTTATTGGCCTGATTTCTTTGTAGGAAACCTGATGAGAATTCTTGCATTTTATTTTGCAAAGTTTCCAATTTCCTGAGAAAGCCGAAGACTTTGTCGCGCAGAGTTGCCGATTTTCCGTCAGAAGCTGAAACTGGGTCAAACGATATTGGAATGACCTGAATTTTGGTGTGAAGCCTCCTGAGCAATAAATAAGACCAACCATAGGCTTTTGTTTGAGTTTTGAAGCCGTTTGGGGTCCTATCACCAGTAGACTTGCTTTTGTCGCGATGAAGATGTCGCGGTTTGATGTGCGGTCAACCGATGTCCGATTGACTTGAAATTTGACAGGGAACCTATTGGAGTCATTTTAAGATGATCCATAGGCTCTGTCTTGGAAATCATGGTCCCGGAGAGCTTTGCCGCCAGAGGCCTGATTTGACTTCCGAGCGTCAAACTATGGTCAAATGTTGTTGAAATGACCTGAAATTTGACGTGTAGCCCTTTATAAGCATTTTGAAGCCGTCCATGTGCTATATCTGATGAGTAATGGCCTCGGTGGTTCTCACCGCCGAGAGGCTTGATTTAGCTGTTCGAGGGTTGATGTCGGGTCAAACATTGTCGGTTTGACTCGGAACTTGACGTGGAGTCTTTTGGAAGTATTTTGAGACCATCCATCGGCTCTGATCGAAGATTTGGTGTCTCCGATGCTTTTGCCGCCGAGAGCTCCTTTTCGGCTGTCGGAGAAGCGAAGTTAGGCCAAATGATTTTGAAATGGCCCGAAACTTCTTGTGTACTCCTCTTTTGGCTGTCTTGAAGGATCTTGCAGTTTTTGTTTGATTCTGACAAGATTTGATTTTTGGAAGTAGCATTGCCTATTTATGGCAGGTTGCGACTTCATGTAGCTCTTTGGATCTTGAAGAGGCAAAGTGACATTTTTGGTGTCAACACCAACATCTCCCGGTCTTTTGGGATTAGACAAGGTGAGCTTGCCATTTGCCACGAGAGCTCCGAAGATTTCATCAACATCTTCATCGAACGGGTATTTCTTTTCTACTCACTCTTTGAAGGCAACAGAGAGTTCAGGTCTCTTACCTGCAGTTTTATTTTTAGCTTTCTTTGGTGGCTGAGGAACTGACTTAGTTTGCACATTGAGGACCTCTTTTTTCTTTAGTTTTGAGGTTGCAATGGCGGTTGGTTCCTTCCTTGATGATTTCTGACTGTTGAGGTCTTTGATCACCGTTTCAGCCTCCATAGAAGCTTCTAGGAGTTCTCCCAGGTTTTTTGATTTGTTGCCGATAATCATGGAATGGATCCTTGCTCTCATGTTATTTCGGTAGACGTCGACCAGCGACGCTTGTGGCAGTACATCTGAGCATTTGTACGCCATTGCTTTCCACTTGTGAATGAAGTCGTATGTTGACTCATTCTCCCCCCGTTTTAGGCTGCAGAGCTGAGCCATAGTAGCGAGATGATCCTCACCTTTGAAGTGAGTAAGGAAGCGTGCCTCTAGCATGGCCCAGTTTTGGAAGGAGTCCTCCGGCAGAGTGGAGTGCCAGTCAAAGGTCGTACCTTTTAGGGTACTTACAAAGAGACGGATCTTGAGTGCATCTTGATCCGCGATAGCTCCCGTCAGGATTTTGAAGTGGATGACGTGCTGTCTGGCTGATCCTTTCCCCGTATATGTTTGGAGAGTAGGATACTTAAATTTTGTAGGGAACGGGACCGAGTCCATCCATACGGGATATGGTGGCTTGGTCCTATGCTCTTTGAGTATATCCTCTTCTCTTGCTTTGGCGAGGATATCGCCTACGTCCTTTTTGGTAAGGGCACGTGACTCATTGTCTTATACATTTTCCTCGTTATCTTGATGATTCGGAGGAGGTTCATTGTTTTCTTGACGCTGAAAGGCGAGAAGAATGTTTTCCATCAGAGTCTCAATCCTCTACTTACCTTGCTCCAACTGCTGGATGCATGTGATCGCATCATCTTAAGGTGGATTGCGAGGTGGCAAAGAATTTGTAGCCAGGACGTTCATCCCTCGGGATTCGAATGAAGAAATTGTCCTGGTGACTAATTTGAGGCTCATTCTTTTTTATGAAGAGCTTGAGGAAGGATTACTCCGCTGTCCTTGGCTTGAAGGAGTAAGGGATTCTTCTGGATGTCTTCGTGTCCGGGTGACGCTGCGTGTCAGCGGATGTCGGACATGGATTTTGGTTGCTGACTTTTGGTGTCTTCTGGTTTTTCCAACCATATGGACAAAAACAACTTGGTCAAGTCTTTCTTTTTCGACCCATTTATGAGAGATTTGAAGTGTACGATGCTGGGTCCTCTGTTTCTCTAGTCTCTTTTGTCGATACGACGCACGGCGGCGTACACGACGAGCAATTTGAGCTTCAGTCAACTCTGGCTGGGCTTTGGTAATGAAGGACGTGCTCCTTCATGCGCAGCAACCGAGCCTGTCTTCTTTGAAGCTAGGCATGGACAGAATCCGGACCCAGTCCTTTGTCTGTCACAGCAAAGCTTCGAATTTTTTGAGTTTGGCCCCTGTAGAGATGAAGGGTCGAACCGAAGTATTGTAGGCCTTGGCAGGTTTTTACAGAGGCCTTGTGATGCTTGATTTGATTTTGAGCTTGTAGGAACAAGCCGACTCATGCTAGTTTGACTTCTTTGTTAAGTGGGAGACGGGTCTCTCCTCTTTCATGTAGGCAAGAGGGTAGAACTGGTACTCCTTGAGTGGGGCAAGGTATGCTGGCTTTATGGATGCTTGGGACCTTCTTTGTTTTGGTGAAGGTCTTGGGGACCAAGTCTTGAGATAGACCTGGTTGTTTGTGGGTCGAGGCTTCACGGGGGTGCCGCGGGCTTCGGGCTTCTTGGGGCTCACCTTTGGTGTCATGGTAGTGACACGTTGAGAGGTGACTTTCTGATTTTTAACAGGCGCAATTTCTTTTTCAAGAAGTGGGAATGGTCCCAATGTCCCAAAGACGATAGTCCAGGGAGTCGAGGTCGACCCGAAGTTTAGAGAGTTGCTGAGAGAGATGACGCCTTGGCAGCTGGTAGAGCGCTTGAGAGTGCGCGTATTTTGCTTCTATTGAAGTATGAGTTGGTACTTGCTTTCGTCAAAAGTAATGGTCAAAGAAGCTGCCATTGTTAGTTTCGAGAAATTTCTGAAACAAGACCATATCCATTAGTAATCACAAGAATATAATGATCATAAAAGGGAAAACTATGGTTTCGTCTTTTCAAATCGCTCAAGGGACATGGTCCGACTTAAGCGACATGAAGAAGGTAAAAAAGTCATAAAAGGTACAATTGTTCTGATCGCAAGTTTGGTGGGCCCAGAATGAGCATTCCAGTGACTGCTAGAAGCAATTGTAAACCTTAATTCAACTTATCGAAAAGCAAGGCTTGCTCGAGGTAAGACAAATATAAAGTTGGAGTTACAAATGTGTCGGTCGCGAATACAGTAGACCCGAAATGGCGTACTAGTACAGCTATGCACAAATGTTAAAGAGAACAAGAGTGTCGATCGCGAATACAGTAGACCCAAAAAGAGAGTACTAGTACCGCTAGGCACAAATGTTGGAAATCGCATCCATGAGATGGGATTCTCTCTTCTTTTTTTTTGAAAGGCCAAAATCGGATTCTCCAAAGAGAGCAAATGGTATTCCAATCCGAACATAGGCTCAACATTTCTGCGAGCACCGATATCTGGAAAGGACGGAACCAGAATTTCTCAAATCTGAATCCAAGGTTGACGGGAGTTTTCTTTTTTTTGAAAGGTCAAGATCGGCTTTGTCAAAAAGAGCAAATGGTATTCCGATCCAAACATAGGCTCAGCATTTCTGCGAGCACCGATATCCGGATAGGAAGGAACCAAAATTTCTCGAATCTGAATCTAAAAGTGACGGAAGTATTTTTTTTGAAGATTTTTTCTAGTTTGGGAAAAAAATCTAAAGACGGAAGAGTACACTTAGGACTCCTAATCCGGTCTTATGAAACCTCAATCGATAGATTAGCCCCCAGGTAAGGGTAGGATTACTTAATGAACCCGTTTGAAGGACCCTTGCCTAGAACAGTCAAGTTGTCTCGACACTCTGGACAAGGCTTTTCTTGAATCAATCGTAGTCAAAGAATGCAATTGGTGCAACCTAAGTGTTCTTCGCCTCTTTTTTCTTTTGAAATTTTTTTTTTTAGATTTCTAATGAACTCATCGAAGAGAAACGATGGCCCATTCCACAATCCGAACCGGCTCAACATTTCTGCGGGCACTTAGACGAAAAAGGGAGAGGATCAAAGTTTCGCAAGTTTGAATCTAACATGAGAAATCTGATTTTTTTTTTGAAAGATCTCTAATGAACTCATCGAAGAGAAACGATGGCCCATTCCACAATCACATGGACGAAATGGAAAGGATCAACGTTTCTCAAGTTTGAATCCAAAATGAGAAATCTGATTTTTTTTTAAAGAGAAATAGTGGAAATAAACTCAAAGATAGAATTAGAAATTTTCAAAAAATCCCTTCTCATTTTTTTTAGATGCGAAATCCAACATAGGCCACTAACTAGAAAAAAGCCAAGGAATTTAGAAAAGAAGTATAAGCATACAGCAAAAATTTGACATGCAAATCTTTCATTTCTAAGCATCGTGTTCTCAAATGAACGAGTCCCACCGAGTGTGCCAACTTGATGGATCCGCATTTGCGCTCAGCGCTTACTGAGGTCGGTGGACGTGAGAGTCCGTGGGGTCCAACCCTTTCGTGACCGGAGGCAAAGAGAACATCAACTTTTTTGTATGGGTGTGCCATATTTTATACTCTACTTGGAATTGCAAGTGGTGGTCCGGAGATCCACCTTCGCAAGTAGAAAAGGAAATCAGCTTTTTTCTAGTTTTCATTGCATATATATTTAAGAAAAGAGACATGGTTTTGAAAGCCGTGAAAGGCGATTTCATTTGGTTTGCCGTAAAAGGAGATGTTTGGCATTTATAGCCAATTTACAATTCTTATCAATAGTGAAAGACAAGAGTTGTGATTTTTTTTTATCTCTTTAAACATTACAACATATAATGAAAAGGAAGAAAAATTAATCTAACTTCTCAGGAGATTGTGGGGACTCGTTCAGATTGACGGTCGCAAGCCATGTGTGGACTTCGCCACCATCCATGCTGATGAGAACAGAGGATGCTCTTGATTCGCTTGGCTCGGTTTAACCTCAGATTTTTAGAGGACAAAGACCAAGAGGATGTCCTATATCCAATAAAAAGCTAAGTAGACGGGCTGAAAAGCCACGTCTAAGCCATGTAGAGAGGAAGAGAAGGAAAAGGCAAAGGCCTTGGGGGATGCCCCCTAAGGGACTTTTGTCACCTTGTAGAGGTGGTCGATGCAGGACTTCGGCAGAGTTTTCTCTTTTCCGTGAAAGTTTCTGATGGATTTTCCGTCTGGATCTCGGGATCCTTTTGTCTTGGATTACTCTCCTTTTATAGGCCTTTGGTAGCCATTTAGGAGGGTTTATGGGCTTTTAATGCATTAAAGCCGCATAATGGGGGCAGTTACAAGTTTTAATTCATTTATTTTGTAACTCCTTTTTCCTTGGCTTTTGATTGGCCGATGGAGAATTAAAGGCTTTTAATAGCCTTTAATCTCCATCATGGGAGGAGTTTCATGGTTTAAATGCCATGATTGCTTTGATTCATCACTCCTTTCTCCTCGCTTCTGATTGGGCCATCCGAAATAACTAGTTAATGACCGTATTAAGTTGCCATAAATGGGTCAATTAACAGCATTAAGTGGTCGCCACGTCTCTTGAAGAGTCCGAGCCATGCCTTGTCTTTAAGAATCCTTCTTACGATGATCGTCGATGGATCTTCATGCTGATCGACATCAGATGACCATGCAACTTCAGACATTGATTGCTACCAGTGGGCTGGTGACATCTGTCCTGTCGATTTCTCGATTGATTGGGCAGAAAGTGTGCTTTCTTAGTCGGTCGGTTGGCGATCCATGATGATTGGATACTCTCGAAGATTGACGAATTTGGTGCCTCGAAAGTCAAAATTTTGGAAAACTACACGGGCCAAAAATCTTGAAACGTGAAAAGGACCCAAAAAATAGGTTTTTCGATGAAAATCTGGCAACCCGGATTTCCAGGGTCGCCAGCGACCATGCACCCAGGGTCACCGGCGACCATGGGGACTTTTGGTCCCTTTTGGTTGCCGATTTTTGACTTTTTTGTCTTTTCTGATTCTTTTTTCTTTGTTATTTTTCCTGACATTTTTGTACATTTATTGGCCTGATTTCCCTGTAGAAAACTCGACGAGAAGCCTTGCGTATTGGGATGCAAAGTTTCCAATTTTCCGGGAAAGCCGAAGACTTTGTCGTGCAGAGCTGCCGATTTGCCATCAGAAGCCAAAACTGGGTCAAACGATGTCAGAATGACCTGAGATTTGAGGTGAAGCCTCCTGAGCACTAAATAAGACCAACCATAGGCTTTTGTTTGAGTTTTGAAGTCATGCGGGGTCCTGTTGCCAATAGACTTGATTTTACCGTGAAGAGGATGTCGCGCTTTGATGTATGGTTAACCGATGTCCAATTGACTTGAATTTTGACAGGGAGCTTATTGGAGTCATTTTGAGATGATCCATTAGCTCCAACTTAGAAACCATGGTCCCGGGGAGCTTCGCCACCAGGTGGCTTGATTTGGCTTTCAAGAGTCAAAGTTTGGTCAAATGACCTGAAACTTGACATGTAGCCCTTTGTAAGCATTTTGAAGTCACCCATGTGCTTTGTTTGATGAGTGATGGCCTCAGTGGTTCTCGCCGCCGATAGGCTTAATTTTGCTGCTTGAGGGTTGATGTAGGTTCAAACGTTGTCGGTTTGACCTGAAACTTAGCGTGGAGTCTTTTGGAGGTATTTTGAGACCATCTTTAGGATCTGATCGAACATCTGATGTCTTTGATGCTGTCGCCGCCGGGAGCTCCTGTTCGGTTGTTGGAAGAATGAAGTTAGGCCAAAATAATGTTGAAATGGCATGAAACTTCATGTGTACTCTTTTTTTTTTGTTTTGAAGGATCTTCCAATTTTTGTTTAATTCTTACAAGATTTGATTTTTGAAGTAGCATTGCCTGTTTTGTGGTAGGTTTGGGCTTCATGTAGCTTCTTTGATCTTGAAGAGGCAAAGCGACATTTTTTGTGTCAATAAATGCCCCCTCGAGGTACAATGACGAGTTGCTTAACTTTTGTAGTCAATGTGCCTCGAAGAGAACTTTTGAAGGAGAGCTTCTGACTTGACCAAGAGTCTTTGAGCAGTCTTTCTTTTGGTAGAGTAGCCTTCTGAGTTTCCAGGGAAATTTTCTGGTAGTGAGAAGGATCACATACCATCTCAAGACAAAGTTTTGAAAATGACATGAGGGATTTGGATTTGGGTTTTTGGGTTTTCTTTTTGACCTTGTGACCTAAAAAGCTGTATGTGGCAGGTTAGGGGGTCAGGTTTGGTTTTTTGGTTTTGACTTATGACCCAACAAGCTGTATGTGGCAAGTTGGGGGGGGGGGGGTCAGGATTTGATTTTTGACCTTGTGACCTAACAAGCTGTATGTGGTAACCTGGCAGGTTAGGGGGTCAGGTTTTGGATTTTGTTTTTGGCCTTATGACCTAACAAGCTATATGTGGCAAGTTAGGGGACCGGGATTTGGTTTTTGGTTTTGGCCTTATGACCTAACAAGTTGTATGTAGCGGGTTAGGGGACCGGTATTTGGTTTTTTGTGAAACATCAATTTCAAGATTTTGTCTTAATTTGGCTCATGAGTTTGGATGGTTTGGATTTTGGAAACTCATGAGGTTCAGATTTTTTTTTTTTGTACGGTCCAATCAACTCAAAAGAGGCATGGAACCATTTTTGTATGCTCTTGGTAAGAGGGATTTTTTTTTAACTAAAAGCCTTTTTTTAGTGCCTAGGTGGTCAAACCTGGCTCATATGGGCTAACCAATGGGACCTTAAGCTTTTAAGATGGCTTAGATCTCATGTGGCGTCATTTTGTAAATAATTTCTAAAAATATCTCATTTGGATAGAGAATATCTAAAAATATCCTTACTTGGAGAGAATATCTCATGTTCCCTTTATTATGGGAGAGAATATCTCAAAGTATCTTTCTTTTGGGAGAGAATATCTCAAATCCTCTCTTTTTTTGGAGAAAATCTCTCTGATTGCTTTCTTTTGGGAGAGAATCCCTCAAAGTATCTTTCTTTTGGGAAAGAATGTTTCTAATTTCTTTTTTTTTTTGGAAGGTTGCTAATTTGTAGCACTTACCTCCTTTCTTTTGTCTTTGTTTCCTCCTTTGGCTTACTCTCTTCTATAGAAGCAAAAGGAGGTTGGATCTCTTGCTCTTATTGCTATCTTTTGCAACAATCTCAAGAGTGCTTCAAGACCAAGAGTTCTTCTTCTTCAAGGATATTCAAGCTTTTCTTCTTCTTCCCCATCAATGACTTCGAGTAAGTCATATTTTCCAAGAAAACTCCATTGTAGAAGTAGGATGATAAAAAAAGTTTTTTTTTCTTTCTTTCCATTTCTTCTTTTTCTTTTTCACGTGTTTTCTGTTTTCTTTTTTTTTCACATGTCCCCCCTTTTTTTTTCTTTTTTTTTTCACAGGTTTTTTTTTTTCTTTCCTTTTTTTTTATGTACGGATCTGTCCGATAGCCATGTGGCCATGGGCCACGGCCTATGGGCCTGTCCCTTTTTCTTTTTCTTTTTTTTGTTTTCCCTCTCTTTTTTTATTTTATTTTTGAGGAGGTTTCTTTCCTTTTTTATTTTCGCTCACCATGATAATGCGTTTTTTATGCAAATCAAGATGTTCATTCAAATATTTTTTTTATGCATCAAATAAAAGGCTAGGATTTCTAGGTCAAGCCAACATGAGTTTTGGCTTAGACAAAGTTTGATTGGTTTTGACCAAGTTAGGTTGGAATTGGTCAAACTTTTGTCAATGGTTTTCTAGCATCTAATGCATGACAATTTACTTTCTATGCATGATATTTGTAAATTGAATTGGAAGCATGATATGATAGCGCATACCTAAAAATCTTTACAAATTTTTGGAGTTTGGAGCTCGTAGCAATGTTGAGCCCTTTCTAATTTTGGGGAGATTTGATAGGCTTTGAAAGTTTGGAGTTGATAAGTCCACAAAATTTGGTCATTAGGTCATCATTTCATGAGCATTTGTGGACTTAATTAGGTTTAATTGCATAGAATTGCACTTAATTTCATGATTACATGTATTTGGGGATATTTTTGGAAAATGGTCAGAATTGGTCAAATTTCATTGAATTGCATGACTTTTGTGAAATTAGGATTTTTCATCTCATTCGTCACCCCAAAAATTAGTTTTGGCTTTATCAATGCATATTTGCTATTTTTGGCACCATGTGCTATTTTTGGAAAGTTTGTCATTTGAGTGCATCATTAGACATGTAGGGTCCCATGCATTATTCATGTTTATTTTCTTACATGTAATTAATGATAAATTTATTTCTTTCAATTTGTAGGAGAAATCAACATGGGACCCACATTGATAAAATTTGAGAAGAGAAGTCAAATGAAACTCAAATAAGCAAGCAAGGAAAGAGTCCAAGCATGCCTTGGACGTCCAACATGGACCCCACACACACCATTGGATGCCAACATAGAAGCTTCCATTTGTGCACAATTATTCCAGGATTTTTATGGAGCAGCAACTTAAAATGGCAATAATTCTCAAACCGAGTATCGGATCGGCACAATCTAGACACCGTTGGAAAGCTCTTTTCGAGTAGATATTCGTGGAGCTCAAGATTACATAAATCAGATCTATATTGAGGGAGATATGACCTCAGGAAGTTGACTGCTACAGTTTTAGGCGGGAATTGCAAGAAATCTCAATATTTGGAAAGTTTCTTCCCTCTACATCATCATGCAATTTTTAGAGATATTCTTGGAATTATAAAAGGAAGGTGTGTTCATCAAGAAACCTAGTAAGGCAAGGAGATCTCTCTAATTTAAAAGTCTTTCCAAAGAAAGAAGCTAGCTTGGAGCCTAAGCTAGAATCTCTACACAAGGAAACAAGAGCCCTAAAGATGAGAGATTCTTTACTAAAAAAAGATTTGCAAAAAGTATAAAAAGGAATCAGCCAAGAGGGCTGGACGTCCATCACCTTGGGTAGCAATTTTGGAGGCTCTCTATCTCTCCTTCCCACTCCCATCCACCCTTTCTCTCTAAGTCCCTTTCTTCTTCTTCTTTCTTTTAATTCTTTTAGGCATAGGTTGAGAGGCCATGTTGAGAGAATGAAAATGAGAGAAGAATCTTAATTTCTTGTATTCAAAGATCAAGGAATAAAGACACTACTTGGATTGATTTTGCAACTTTCTATGTAAGTGATTTAATTTTCTTATTTTAGTTCTTTTATGTGTTTTGATTGGAGACAATATTTCACATGATTAGATCAAGGGTTTGAAAATAAAATAAAAATATCAAAAGTCGATAGACATCAAATAATCACTTGCATAATTTTTTTTCCTACTATGAGAAGAGAGGACATTATTATCGCATTGTCAACTTGTAGGATTGTCTAGATTCTAGATCTTTGGTACTACTTTTCCGCTTTTTATTTTCTTTCCACCCCTTTTGTTGTTATTTTCAAGTTAATATTCTTAATTTTTTTTATTTACAAATTCTAGATTTAAAAACTCAACTTGCATCTTTCTATGTTTAGTAGAAACTTTCTATTCTAGTTATTTGTATAATATATGGTTAGAAAGTGTCTTTGTGCATACTTCATATTTAAAAATTGCATTAGAACAAGTTTTTGTTGCTAAAATCACAAGATTATCAACTGATTAGATACACTAAATTTGGATCTGATAAGTGATTAGTGAAAAGTCCTGCACAATTCAGCAGAATTGACCTAAATGGGTTACAAAAGTACATGATTTAAAAACCAGGTAAACGTTAATATTTTTGTCCAAAAAATAGCAGATTTAAAGTATGGTAATTGGACTTTGAAACCCCAGAATTTCAGCCAAAAATAACCTCGGGAACCATGTCAACCAGAGGCTCAAACAGGGGTAGTTGGTAAGCCTGCGTTCAGATTTCAGCAACAAAACAATTCAAGTAGGCATTTTTAGGTGATCATATCTTTTTCGTTTTAAGTCATTTTTTGGTTTTTCTTTTTTTGTTGTGTTCATGCATCATCAGAGTATTGATCCCAGCCATTAGATTTAGGTTCACACCATCTTAGGCCAGTCGTACAGTCCAGTGAAAATAAGGTTGCGCAATAGTTTCCATACTTAGAATTTTTTTACAGCATGCACCATATAGTTAGAAACTTGCATAAAATTGCATTGTTAGCATTTAGGGCATTATAGATCATTCATATTTGCATAAAAACTGATTTTGGCAAGTAGGATCTAATTTAGGAAATTTTGTTTTGATTTTTTTTATATTAAACTGGTCGTTTGATTTGTGTGTTCTTTTGCAGGTTTTTAGATATTTTAGGATTGCTTAGATTAGGTTTCCTTTATTACAATAGTTCTTTTGTTTTTTGGAAAGCATTGTAATTAAACTTTTTATATTTAGTTATCTAATTTAATTAGTTTCTATTTAGGCCAGATTTAGTGTTTATTTAGGACAGGTCAAAGTTGGAAGGTTTCTTGAAAAGCATTGCTCCCTGTGGATCGACCTGGATTTAACAGATTATTACTACAATCGTACCCTACACTTGGGGATCGATCAAGAGTTTTGGAGCTCGCAGCAAAGTTGAGCCTATCTTCAAGCTTCCTATGTCTTTTGGGGTGTTTCCCTTTTATTCGAAATTGCCCCTGAACCATGCCAAAATTTTGCCAGATTTTCTTTTAGCGAAATCTTGTCATGTTGGTGATTGATCTTTTTCTGTTTTCCAACCTTTGCAGGTGGTTCCTCCAGAAAGAACAAGGGTAAGGAGCCTGTTACCTGCGTACCTCATTGATCTGCTAGATCTTCCAATACGGCCGTTCAGCAAGCTTAGGAGAATGTCCAGTTTGTTGAGAGAAACTTGGAAGAGTGTGACTCCCTCAACAAACATGAGATGAGGCAGCAATTGATCGCTCTCAAAGGTGAGGAGTTCTACAAGATCATGAGATGTGGGGTCACGTGTCCTAGTTGGAGCCAGCTTTCTATGGAATCCCTAGTGGTCCCCACACTAGCCCAAGTTATTAGAAAGATACTAATTCTAGTTGAACTCTAAAAGGAAATAGAAAGTTACTATTTCTATTTGAAGTGAGAATTCTAATAGTGGTAATCGGGCCCTGCAGTGATCCGACCTCAGGATGCGAAATTTTGGGATTAATTAAAATTTTTGTTGTACTTCCCAAGATCCGCATGTGTGAGGATAACAAAATTCCATCACGATCAGAACATATTTTCGCGGAAGCTAATCATGGCGTTACCACTCGGAGCCCGTGGCCATCGGATTCCGTGACGCACTCAACCAATATCATAAAGCCATCAAATGAGCAGACTGGCACCAATCATAATTCATAGAATACTGAGCTGGTAGTAACAAGACTATTTATTTCCCACATATGTTAAAGTTACAATTAACAAGTGTCTTCATTACAAATCCCAAGAAAAATGCTAACAAAGCCATACAAAATAAACAACTAAATAAAATACTACCCCAAGTGATATTACGAACTCCGGTGCCAAACTTGACATCTATATGACATCAAAGGCAGCCTTTCGCGTCAGACCGGTGGCTCAACTGCCTCCTTCGATCAAAACCTAAAAGCAGTAGGAGAGAAATCTGGCACCAAACAAACAGGGTCAGACACGACGGTTTGGTAAGCAAAAATGCAGATAATATGATAAAGGGCATTTATAAAACCTTTTGGAATAATGGTAAATCCATTTAAGGAGTCTAAACAATAATAGTAATAAATCATGATAGAATGATTGAAAGACTAAACATAAATATCAAAGCAAATAAATGAACCGTATCTGAAACATAAATATCTTAAAAACATAACAGACTATGTAAAACATTGAATAATTGGAAATACGTTTAAAATCCTGAATAATAGAGACAATACGATAGAAGATCGATTCCTTAAACATTAACAAATTCAAAGACTATAATGAGCATAAACAAACAAGAATCATAAAACAAAATATCTAACGGATAAAACATTGGCAAACCACATATAGTTATTTTCTCCTATTACAGAAGTAACAAGAACAGACAGAACCGTAGCCACTACTCGTAGGACCGGAACGAACAAAGTCGTTATCAAACAGAACCGTAGCCACTACACGTGGGACCGGAAACAGAACCGTTGCCATGGTCGGTACAAACAGAATCCAAGCTGCAACAGACTGATAATTTAAAGATCCCAAGCCGGGTGATCAGCCCGACAAGGTGACCTAAGCTTAGTGGTGTCTTTAATTTTCAAAACTTGAACCGATACAAATCAAATCATAAAAATGATTCATTTCTGAAACCGATAAAAGGACTACTCCTGAACAAATACATACTGAAAATACTGACAAATCCAACAAATCTGATGAGTAGCCTTATCGATGTATTTTCAAATGTGGCGGACCACTCAAATCTATTTTCAAGACAATTTGTAGAAAGTATACAATTTGTATGGCGAACCATTCAAACCTATCTCAAATCAGTTCATAGAAAAACATACAACTTTACGTGGTAAACCACCCGGTTCTATCTCAAATCACCGATGCTTTCAAACGTGATAAATCACTTAAATCCTTTCAAAATAATTTGCCGAAGAAACACATATACATTTTCTGATTGGAACGGAATTGAATAATGTAGAATGACTTAATGACTTACCAAAGAACTATCTCAATACACACTTAACTTTTAAACATTGATTAATAAAAGAACACGTTTGATGCCAATGAAAATCCACAACATTTAAAATGATAAAGTGTGTGTTGAGGTTTGAAAGATTCCCGGGTAAATTCCTCATATATTCATTCACTCATTGTTCTCATTCCATTTCACAATTTCTCAAGTATCACAATACTTTACAATCAATTTCGGGCTTATAAGCATCATTACAGGTCCAATGGGCTTCAAATAAGAAGAAAAGGGAGGCCGAAAGAGGGCTGAAACAGGCCCTCACAGAAGCCTGGCTCGCTATAGCGAGCTGGGCTTCTGCCTGGACCTCGCCAGGCAGTAGGCTGGCTCGCTATAGCGAGCTGGCCTGCTGTCCAGCCCGTGGAGGGGAATTCTTCTCCCCTTTTTGCTACACTTCTTCCTCTCAATTGATTTTTCTTTCCCTCCCACTTCTTCTACATCAAATCTAATATAATTTGGGCTTCTCCTTGCCACACCAAATCCATTAAAAACATCCATACATTAAATCATTCCATTATTTCCAAGATTCAAGCATGAACAAAGAACTTTTTATCCATCAAAACATTAAAATATGAAATGTACATAACAAATCCAAAGATGATTCATTACTAAATAAAAATCTCAGATTATTGAAATCATAAACTAGGGAACCATAAACATAAATCTCTGCTTAAACATTTCAAGAACAAATCAATAAACCAAGGTAGGAAATTCATAGTTTTAAGAGAAGAACAAATACTCATAATAAACAACATACACCACAATGTCTGAATATTTACTTGCCTCAAGTCAAGAAGAAGGACAAATCACTCAAAGATGGCCTCAACAAAGACTCTAGCTCCAAATCCACAAAACCCCCAAACTAATCCAAGAGAAAGCCCTAGAAACCAAACATTTGCAAAACCTCCATGAATCTCTTTGCATACATGAGAAAATACTCCAAATGGTTTGAAAAACCAAGATTTCATGAAAGGAAAACCATGGCTAACCTCTTGTAGCTCAAACAAGGAAGAAGAGCTTGGAAAAGTAGTCTCTCCTAGCTCAAATCTTTTGAAAAATACATCTTTGAGGAGCTTGAGAGTTGAGGAAGAAAGCTTGGAAATCAAACTCTCACTTGGCACTTGAGGAAGAAGCATAAAAGAAAAGAGAGAGAGAGAGAGTGGCTGAAATGAAGAAAAATGATGCCAGCCCTTGCTGGAACCGTTGCAGGAAAATGAATGGGGAAGAGAACCCATTTGCCCTTTTAAAGAGTTGAGTGGGATGGGTCCCATGGGCCCCAATTTTCAAGTGGCTGAAAAAGTTATTTGTGGGTCTCGAACAAAGATGATGAAGAAGACAAAATCGATCAGCGAAATATTTACTTTCCAAAAAGTATATTTTCCCCAATTTCTGAAATTTTCGAAATTTATGGACAAATTTAGTGAAAATGTCATTTTTGCCCCTTTTTCTCGAAAAACGCGATTTCTGAGTATCAAATCAAAATGGTCTAAACATGAAAGTTGTTAAACTTAATGAGATGAGTCAAAATAAACCAAATTTGGAATTTTTAGAAATCAAGAGTAATTTCTCATAAAAATACATATCATAAAGGCCAGGTCAAACTAAGGTCAAAGGTCCTCAAAATCTCCAAGGCTATGAAAAATCTAGTCAAACTCAAAGACAAAGTCAAACCAATTCTAATCTCACTTAAAAAGCTAAACCATGATTAAAACAATACTAAACAAAAGAACTGGGGGTCGGGGTCTTACATACCTCCTCTGGTGAGCCCAATTTATTCCTTCATTAAAAGGATATGATCTTGAAGGTTACGTTGATGGGTCGCTGCCGTGCCCCCTTCGTTTCCTCACCAATGACAAAGTCACGATGAATATGATAATTTGAACCCAGCCTACACTGCTTGGCAAAAGCAGGATCAGGTGCTCCTTGGCTGGCTTGTAACACGGGCAGCATCCACCACCTGTTATGTCCTTGTCGGATGTGAATTTTGATCCCCCGGGAAGGAAAAACGCCATTCAGATATATATATTAAAGATTTATATCGAAAATGAGGATTTCAACTACGCTCAAAATCGACGGATCACGATCACTAGTTACGGTATGGCCTTAACACCGTTATTCGACGAAAGCCGAAGAAAAAAGGTGGGTAGGTTCTTCCTCTTGTCTGATGTGCCGCTGGCAGCACATGATAGTTGTCCTGTCACTTTAATTTGGGTCATAGTAATGGGTCAAGTTCGAGGGTCTTAATATGGATCATCATAAGGTCCGGATAGCGTGTTGTCCAAGTCTATAGGGGGACAAATTGATTCAAATCAGATCCAAATGCATTGAATTGAAAATAAATGAATGAAATAAAGGGTAAGGTGCCAAATATTTGAGAAGGGGGTCGACCCCATTCCCGGGTACCACCTTTCAAGTCCTTTGACAACTTGGGTTTGAAGGCTGATTTTTCAAGTCGAAAAGATGATGCAAATGAGATTTCAATTCGTGATTTTGGTGAGTTTGTGTGCGATACACAAGTGATAAAAGTGAATGGCTGATGGGGCGAAACTGATTTAAAAAGGTGGCCGATAGGCCGAGATTATCTAAAAGTGGCCGATGGGCCGAAAGTAAATGAAATAAAATAAAGGGTGTTTGAAATCACTTGTCTCATGTCGTTATTCTCATTAATTCAATTTTCGGAAATCAGCATTCACTCCCTTTCATCATTAAGTTCAATTAAATATTTGGCACCGGAGGTGGAGGAAATGAGAAGAAAATATTTTTGGGGTTGATTTTGTTGATTTTATGGTTTTTTGGATTTTCAATAAAGGGCTAGAAGGACCTAACTTAGGGATTCCTATTGGATTTGATTTATTTAAGTCATCTTCCTTATCCTAAGGTCCTAACCACCCACATCTGCTCTCCCAGTCCCTTAGCGGGGCCCGGAGAGAGTAGGACCTAACTTATTATTCTAAAAAACTAGAGGGACTAAAAGTAGTTTTAATGGCTAGGGGGAAAACCTAGATCTATGTCCGGGGTTTGACCTAGTCAACCTAAACTACTATTTATTTTTTATTTTCTCTTATTATTATTATTATTATTTTTTTGTTTTTTAGTCTTAATAACTTCTACTTTGTTTTGGTCTTTTTTATTTTTATTATTTTATTTATTTATTTATTTATTCCTAGCATTTAGAATTTCTCTAACTAGTCTCCCTAGTTCTAATGAAAGGGGAGGAGGAGTGAAGGAAATAAATTACTAAACCTAATTTTTATTTATCTTGATTAACCTAACCAATACTCAGATTCTATTTTTCTGATTTTTCTATTTTTCTTCTTCTTCGTTTTCTTCTAAAAAGCTTTTGGAAATTAAACTAACTCTCTTATTGTCATTTATTTATTTTTAAGTTAATTATGCAGTTCTAAATTTTATTTGAAAAGAAATGCAACTAAATTATACACTGCATTGGCATGTTTAGTGCATGGGCATGTTAATTTGACACATAAATTAGGAATAATTCAAAATAATTAATGCCCTAAAATACTAACTTAAATGCATGAGCATATTGGGATGCATGAATAAATAAAATGCAACATGTAGTAAATAGAGAATTAAACGCACAGAATAAACAGCAAAAATGAAACTAGGCTATATGAGCATGGGTCTGATCTAAGTAAATGGGTCGACTTGTTTAAAACGAATGGGCTTAATAGGTGGGTTTCAGGACAGGTTTGTGTAGATAAGCCCAAATGGAACGGGGTAGGGGCAGGTTGGTGTCAGTGGCGGACCTAAGTGTAACCACGAGGGTGCGACTGCACTCGCGAGTTTCAAGAAAGTCCTTAAATAATACCTTAAACATTCTATTTTGTAATTTTATTTCTCAACTTGACCATTCTCCTAACCACCCAAATGAAAACCCTGGGTCCGCCATAAGTTGGTGTGAATGTGAGGCTTGGGTGGTGGTAGCAGTGGTGAGTGTGGTAGCAGCAGTGGTGAGTGTGGGTGGCCATGGCTGTGAAGGAGGAGGAGAGCAGAAGGTCTGTGATGCAGCAACAGGGAGAAGGGAGCTCTCATACAACCTTCCAATCCCACATGCCACAACCCTCCCACCATGATTATGTTTTCGGGTGGGCCCCACAAACCAAGCCTTCCATCCCTCACAAGTTTAATAATATATATAAATAATTATATCTAGAGGATTTTACCAAAAAAATAACTTTAAGTGGCCACTGCACCAAACATGGAACTTTAGCCAGTAGTGCACCAAATAGGGAATCCGTACAAAAAAGTAACTTTTTTCACCATTTTTTTTGTGGTCGCATTCAACCTTTATTTTCTGTGTTGAGGGTCGACTCGATCGCTATAACAAGTGAGGGTCGCATTCGACCCTGAACAGGCATAACCTCTTCATCTCCTTCCTTCTTCCTCGTGTTTTCGATTAATAGAAGAGAGGACTGGAAGATCTGCCACTTAAAGTTATTTTTTTTGGATAAATTTCTCATAGAAGATCCTTCTGGAAAAAAGCTCTTGCAATTTCAAACCCAAATTTCTAGCATGCTATCATTTTATGCAATATCACGTGAAAAAGATTTTGCTAAAATTGAAGAATGGATTGGAGGAACAATTCAAAAGCTAAGATCCACGCTCATTTGTGCTTTGGGCCAGAAAAATCATGCCCATACAAGAAGATACCAATGGCCTAAAATAAAAGATGCTACCAACAAGAAAACCAGAGATGAGGAAGAGAACAGGGCACCAATAGTTCACATGATGCACAACCAATCGACAACATTTATTAGGGACCGAACCTTTTTTACATTGAACAACCCACCAACAACATTTTTAGGGCCGATTGGCAATTTACTAGGTTAGATTTTCCAGTCATCTCTTCATTTAATAAAAAACTTTAGAAAGAAGGAAGAAGATGAAGACGTTATGCCTACTCAAGTTCGAATGCGACCCTCACTTGTTATAGCGAGGGTGGCTACCCTCAATACAGAAAATGAAGGTCGAATGCGACCATAAAAAAATAGTGAAAAAAGTTACTTTTTCTGTACGGATTCCTTGTTCGGTGCATTACTGGCTAAAGTTCCCTATTTCGTACGGTGGATGCTTAAAGTTATTATTATTATTATTTTTTTTTGTAAAATCCCTTTATATCTATCTATATATAATCAAAAAGTCTATCGGGCCCGACAGACTGGGATCCCACGGCTCCCGCGGGAGCCGTGCCTCCCTGTTGGGCCCGAATTTTGGGTCCTGTAGCAGGGCTCGAAGAGAAAATCTAAACGGCCTGATGGGGAGCCTGACCTGTGGCATGGCTCCCCATGAGGGCCTTATGGATCGCAGATGCGTCTGGGATCCAACGGCCCTCATGGGGAGCCGTGTCTGGGATCCAACGGCCCTCATGGGGAGCCGTGTAGCAGGTCTCATGAGTCATGACAACCCGCCCATTCCCCGAAACCAGACTAGTCCCACACTCCACAGTGGATAAACTCGGTCATCATTAAAATATGCCAAAACTGCCACTATTACAGTCAGCAGACTTCAAAGTTGAAACACCTCGCTACTACTGAAATTAAAGACAACACCTAGCTACCGAGTACCGACCAGTTGTTGCTGTCGTTGCAGGTTACCACTATAAATAAGCACCTTTTCTGTGAACCAAAAGTCATCTTTATGCGATCCAATTAAGCCCTCTACATCTATTTCCAGCATCTGTAAAACCCTAACTCCGCTGATTCGCCAACTGCAAGGAACCTTGAAAAGAAAGACTTTGAGACCATCACCATCACGATCATCTGTCTTGGATTACCCTAATCTGATCTTTCCATGGCCATCGCACCGTTGATTCTGGTGCTTGTTGTGGCGTTTCTCTGCTTAGTGAAGTCGGACTATATCGCTTACAACACCTCGCAGCGTATCGTCCCTGGGAAGATCAATGTGCATCTGGTGCCGCACACGCACGATGATGTTGGATGGTTGAAGACCGTCGATCAGTACTACGTAGGAGCCAACAACTCGATTCAGGTAATTCGTTTCTATGTTCTATGTTTGTTCATTTTAATGTTCTTCATGATTTGGGTATTGAAGGGTTTTTTTTAAGCTTTCTTTCTCTCTCTGTTTTTTTTTTTTTTTTGGTCTTTGAAGGTAGCCTGTGTGCAGAATGTGCTGGATTCTGTTGTTTCTGCGTTGCTGGCGGACAAGAATAGGAAATTTATCTATGTGGAAATAGTAAGCATTTCGTGATCTTTTATGGGTGTGTAAATGTAAGGGTCTACCTGCTGAAAATTAAGAAAAAAAGAAAAGAAAAAGAAAAATAAAGGCATTCGGATCGGTGGAGGGAAACTGAAACCTCCTTTTTATTCAATTCCATTACTCTGAAATATTTTGTATATGCCTTTCACCAATTCCTGAACTCTGTTTTTGTAGTTTCTAATAGATAATTACTTGTAATGGGATAAAGATTAAATGAGCTAAGACGACAGGACAAAATATAAGAATGGAGCTGTTGAAACTTGAAACCAGTGATGGAACCCTAAGATCTGGGGGCATGCCGCCTGCAAACAGCCCGCCCCCGCCCCCCCCCCCCCCACCACAAAAAAAAAAAAAAAATTTGAATACAGCCCTTGTTCTGATAACGGTAAATATTATTACTCCAAAGAGACAAATAACACCTTAACCAAAAACGGCCAAGCCAATCCCCAAAACCAAACTCATTCACCAAAAACCCTAAAAAGTTAAAGGGAGAAGCTATACATCAAAAGAAATAGAACGAAAAACTCCATCTTTGGCAAGACCATCTGCCAGAACATTTGCCTCTCTTAAAGTATGATTAAAAGAGACACTCGACGTCTAGAAATATCCTTCACCTCCTCCACCCATTCCGTCACTCTCCAAGGATACGAAGAAATACCCCAAAGAAGTTGGGGGAGATTTCCATTAAAAAAAAAAGAGTTGGTGGAGATTTAAGCTTGTTTATTATATTGCCCCTCTAAGACTTTTTTTTTTTTTGGTCGTTTACATAATGGCATCTCCAAGGCAAATTTTCTGTTTCTGCCCTAGTTGAAACATGAGGGAGCATGCAGGTACTCGGTGTTTGGCTTTTTGTGAGGAGGGGTTTTTTTGATGGAACAAAAGATGAGAAAACCACCTGTTTGATGTTTGTTGTGAATGGTGAGGTTGGAATAGAAGGAAGGCGAACCAATCATGTCCGCTTGCTAGAAAAATAGAAAAAGGTAAAATGATGTTTGAATCATTTGAGGGTACTGAAACCTCTTGTCGGGTCATTCGAGGGAAACCAAAACCTCTTTTTTTAACTCTATTATATTATGTTGAAAATGTTCTCTACACGCCTTTAACCATTTCCTTTCCCCAATTTATATAGTTTCTAAGAGATAATAACAAGTAATGAGATAAAGATCGATGATTAGATGAGATAAGAGAAATGATAGAAGATAAGACTGCAAGATAAGGGATGAGATGGGGATAGATGCAAAATAAGGATCGTTACATGGTGCATTTAGATGTAACTCAAATGATGACATTTGATCCTTTGTTTCTTTTATTGTTAAGGAAGGCTATCTATTAGGTAGAATTTATCTATGTAGAGTTAGTGAGAGTTTCAGATTCTTTGGATGAATTTGTTGGTGGCCATAAGAATGACTATTAGTTGAAATTCATTCATGTGGAGGAAGTAAAAACTTGGTACTGTTTGTGGGGCATTGTATAAAACCAAATATATTTTTTCGGTAGGAAGGGCTTTTAGTTCAAATTTGTATGTATGCATAGTAAAAATTCACAATCTTTATGGGTGCATTTGGGTACGCCCCAAATATGTGACATTTGGTTGCTTTGGGCAGTAGGTAGAGATGTCAGTTCTGCCAGGCATAGGGGGTGTTCTAGGAATTGGAAGCTAGATTAAATACCGTCTGTGGTTTTGATGAATCCAGAAAAATAGTGCCGTTCTTTACATAGTTTTGGAGTTTGGAGCCAACCCAAATGCATATTGGAACTGCCAAAATATTCTGAACTGTGACTGCTATACAGAGCACTTATTGAAGTACTATAGTTTGAAGGAGTTGTCTAACTTTGAATGGTGTGTCGTGGTATTTTCTTGATCAATGCAGGCGTTTTTCCAACGATGGTGGAGACAGCAGAGTGATGCAGTTAAAAGTATAGTAAAGGAACTTGTTAGCTCAGGTCAACTCGAGTTCATGTACTCTCTCTCTCTCTCTCTCTCTGTTTTTTCTCTATAGATGTGATTTTTCTTTTTTCCTTTATTATTACTATTTGTTGAAATGTTTGCTGAATGAATCTTCTAAAATCATAAATTTTTTTTTTTGTGTGTTGTGTGGATGGTTGCGCTTTGGATTGATTGTTTTGTCTGTGTCTTTTGTGCAATCCCAACACAATTGTGCAATGGATGTGAACTTTTCTTTTGTTTTTTCATTGAGTGGATCACTTTCATCGAGATTTTGATTGTAGCTACTTTTTGGTTTTAATTATTTTACTCTGTGTTCTTTGAATGCAAGAATTTCTTATCAATTGGTTTCGTCTGAATTTCCAGTCTGCCTGAGTCTGTTTAAAACTTTTGATCAGGCATAAAAATTTAAAACATAAGAAAATTATGTTAGAAAGCGACAAACTGGAATCATGTTGAAGGATCAAATCCATGGATCTAATTTTTTTTTTTTTATGGAATCAAGCATAAACTTTGTGCGCCTTTTACTCCGGTTGGTCTGCTTTTGTGGATGGTGGGTTCGAAAATCCTGCACTGCCCCTTCTGTGAACTCCCATAGGAGAAAACCTCACTTAGATCCCTTGTCTCAAAATTAGAAACACCCTATTCCATTTCAAAGTGATAAGTAAAGGGCACAAAAGTAAAATATAAAAGCATTAAGAAGATGCTCCTAAGACATTTAAAAGTGTGCTTATAACCTCCTAGATACGGCATAAATACCCATTTCAAAAAAAAGATACGGCATAAATACAGCAGGGACATGCAGTAGACGTGACAGAGACATGTATTTTATTCATAAAATGTGAAGTGTCAGATATGATACGACATGATACGTTACCCATTTTGAAGTATCCGTGTATCATAGCTTCTGACACTTTCCTTCTCACTGACATAGATATCAGGCTTGCAGCCCACTACGTCTAAAATATAACATGTCTAATTTCTTGATAAAGCTCTTGTCAGTATGTTTGCAAGCCGTCCACCTCATTCTTTTAACCCTTCCCATGTTTCTTGTTGTTCTTCCACACATAAGCAAACATGGTTTAGCTATCCTGTTGGTAGTTATTGAGCAAGTATTTTTCTTAAGAAAAAATTAGAAAGAGAAAAGAGTTAATTATCTTATGAATAGACACTCTCTTTTACTTGCTTCTTTATTCTACTAGCCATTGAACAAGGATCATAAGTCTAAAAGTATAAGTCTTTATGCCCATGGTAAAGACAATAACAAAGCAAACAGTAGTGGGCATATGATCGGGAGGAGAATTCTCTGATTATAGATTTTCCACGGCTTCATCAAGAGGAGGAAACAATCCACAGATGTAAAAATTGGCCAGTGCTTTTATTGATCAACTAAATCATGTTTGGAGATGATTATGGGATGTTTAAACATGTTTTTGATAAAAAAATCTACTTTTTTTCTTTTTAATTAAAAAAAAAAACTTACACATGAATATTCTTTATGTTGAATGCAAGAGTTTAAATACATTTAACTAGTTATCTAGCAAGAAAACCCGTGCTTAGCACGGGCATGTTCACCAATAACTAACAAGTATATTTACTGATTTATTAAGAAAAAAAATCAGATTATGCAAAATCAATCCTCAAGTACTAATGACAATGATTTGGTGATTATGATAGGTATAGAAATGTAGTTTTTGTAGAAAAGTGAAAAGTGGGAAGAAGAGGTGGTTACATCAAGTGGAGGAAATAAGTGGTTACATGTTGGAAGTGGGGAGGTATAACTCCCAGTCAAAATCATAAGTTATGGTCAAAATTATCTTCAAAACCCATGGCTTTAATATAGTATAATTGTTTTACGTAGTTTGTAGACTAATAAGAGTAAACTATTGTTAGCTATTTTCACTAATGAACATTTTCCAAACATATTTATTCTAATAATAACTCATTCCCCCCTATCTCCCTTGCTACCTTCTGTTTTGTAGAAATGGTGGTATGTGCATGCATGATGAGGCAGCACCACATTATATTGACATGATTGATCAGACAACTCTTGGACACCGATTTATCAAGCAAGAATTTGGGCAAACTCCAAGAATTGGTTGGCAGATTGATCCGTTTGGACATTCTGCAATCCAAGCTTACTTGCTAGGGGCAGAGGTATGCTTTATTTTACTCAGGTAGTTTCATGTCATCCCCTTTCGTCTTCCAAAAGTACTCTATAATAGATGATTTTTTGGTTGAGTATATGGCTTATGAATGGATTTATTGTTGAATTTGTGGTACAAATTGAGCTACAGGTATTAGAACCTCTTGAGCTTGATTCATGAATCTTGATCATGATAATAAGGTCATTTACATACATAGGTCACGCAACCTTCAGACTAGCAAATTGTGTCCGATACTTTTGCTATTTGTGATATTGACTCTTAGCCCCTCAAAATGGTCTTCATCGATCTATAAAAAGCTTACGACATAGTACTTAAAAATTGAATTTGGTGGTTTTAAATAAAAGGAATATTCCAACAGGTTATATTGAAATTGTTAAAGACATGTATGAAGGAGATGTAACGAGTGTAAGAACTGCATGTGGAGAGACCTGTGAGTTCTCAGTGACCATATGTTTGCATCAGGAGTCAATCCTAAGCCCTTTTCTCTTTGCACTGATTATGGATGAGTTAACTGCTCATATTCAATGGGAGGTACCTGGTGTGTGTTGTTTGAATATAATATAGTGTTGGTAGCTGAATCAAGAGACGGTGTGAATGCAAAACTCGAGAGATGGAGGGAGGGTTTAGACTCCAATAGGCTTTAAAATAAGCCGTAAAAAGACGGAATATATATGGATTACAACTTGAGTGGGCAAATAGATTCTTTACGTTACCTTTGCTTGATAATTAGTAAGGATGGGGAGATTGATGAAGATACCTAGGTTAAAAGCGGGATGGTTGAAGTAGAGACTTGCTTCTGGCGTGCTTTGTGATCAAAGAATGCCAACAAGATTGAAGGAAAAAATTTACAGGACAACAATTAGACCATCTGTGACTTATGAAGTAGAATGTTGGCCAATAAAGAAGCAACATATGCACAAAATGTGACATATTATACTGGTTGGGCTTGTTATGATGGGCCTTTGGTTATGGGCCTGTCATAGTGGGCCTGTGAATCTGTTGGATCTTTACACTCCCCCTTAATTGATGCGGGGAACAACATAGCATCTTTTTGGAAAGAATATAATCATGATGATCCCAGGGCATGCCTTTGGTGAAGATATATGCTAGTTGATCATGTGAGGAGATGTATGGCAGATAGATTGTGTTGGTGACGACATGTTGACTAATGAAATGGCACTCAATCTCAATATGCTTAGCGTGCTCATGGAAAATTGTATTTTTTGCAATTCGAATGGTACTAGTGTTATCAGCATAAAGTGGAGTGGGGTCCTTGAGGAAGACACCAAACTCTCGGAGGAGACGACAAAGCCATATAATATCGCTACTTGATGATGACATGGGCCGATATTCATCCTCAGCGGATGATTTGGAAACAATGTTTTGTTTCTTACTTCTCCATGAGATGAGAGAGGGTCCCAAAAACATGCACCATCCCGTTGTCGATCGACGAGTGTCGGACACCCGGCCCAATCGGCATCAGCATATGCTTTCAATTCGAAGGAGGACGCCTATGGGTAAAACAGACCGCGGTCATGAGTGCCTTTGATATATCGAAGAATAAGATAAACAACTAGAAGACGTGGTTTATGAGAATTGCTAGTAATTTGACTAATAGTCTGAACCGCATGAGAGATATTGGGCCTTGTCATACTTAAATAGAGAAAACTGCCTACCAATCCTCGAAAAAGGGTTGAATCTGAAAGAGGATGCCCATCATCTTTGCCGATTTTAACATTAAGCTCGATAAGAGTTGCAAAAGTTTTGGCAGCGCCAAGACACGCAGATTGAATTAGGTCATCAACAAATTTGCATTGAGTAGCCCGAATGGCACCCTTGTTCCTTGAAACATCCAGACCCAGAAAATAAGTCAAGGAACCAAGGTCCTTCATCTTAAAGGTACTCATAAGATGAGTTTTGAGTTCAGAGATGCCAACCACATCGTTTCTGCTGATTATCATGCCATCAACATATATCAATAGAATGGTTCAGCCGCGGGAGGTTCTTTGAATGAAGAGTGAGTTGTCATTAGGGCTTTGATAAAAGTTTGCTTTGATGATGGCAGTGGGAAACTTGTCAAACCGGGCTCGGGAAGCTTGTTTATGCCCATATAAGGATTTATTTAACTTGCAGACATGCTGGGTGGACAGGGATAGCCTGGTGGTGGACGCATATGCACAGTTTCTTTGAGATCCCCATGTAGAAATGTGTTCTTGACATTCATTTGCCAGAGGGGCCAATTATGGGCTGCTGCCGCACCTAGTAAACATCGAACTGTAGTCATTTTGGCAACGGGTGCAAAGGTTTCCTCATAGTCAATGCCGTAGTCCTACACAATAGTATTTTCCCGTCTACATCTTTCATACACAAGAATAGGCTTAGTATATTCCGCAAGCGAAACATGATTCTCATCAAAGTTAGGAACAAATGAAATCGAAGGGGATGTATCATGATCTTGATTATGTTGAAAAAAGTATTGTTTTTCAAAAACACAACATTTCGAGAAATCCTGATGTGATTTACCTTGGGATCATAACATAAAAACCTTTATGGTCATTTGCATAACCTAAAAAGGCACACTTGGAGGTTTGAGCAGATAGTTTGTCCGTTCAGCCGGAGGGAGAAGAGCCGCTGCTGTAGGGGGCCCAACATCTGATGTCTTGCACTTCGCCGTTGATATCCAACCCGCTAAGGACCTCGAAGAGATTGAAGAGGTTTGCTTCCTCTTCCTCATAAAGATTCCTTCTGAAAATGGGGCCCCATAGAGGCTGGCTGCCATTCATGTCAAGGTAATCTTTGACCCTAGCTTTTCTGTTTCTGGCACATTTGTATAGATCAGGGAATTGAATCGCTAAGGGGATGTTATTGACCCAAATGTCATGCCAAAAAGATATGTTCTCTCCATTGCCAACTTTGAAACGGATGGATTGAGCAAAAGAGTCTTTGGTAGAGCATATCCCTTTCTAAAAATTTGAGCATTCCATGAAGACAATTTTTTCTCAATTCTCTCAAGGATGGATTTTGGCACCCTACTTAGACCTAGAGGAAGCCCAAGGTAGGTGGATGGGAAAGAGTCGAACGTCATACATTCTTTCAGAATAGAAATTCTACTCCTCCAAACAAAGCTTCGGTCTTCATCTCTCCCTCTTCTCAGAGAAATTTGGGGTAACAGCCATTGTAATTGGATCTCTTTAGATGCTGTTGGAACTTCTGGAGGTATCCTTATGTGTTGGAGCAGCAGGCTCTACTCTATAAAAGACTCAAGACATTGGTGCCTTTTCTGTCTCAGCTGTGATGGAAGATAGGGTGAATGGTTCTTCCTGGATAATTTCATCTATCTATGGTCCGACAGATCGCGGTCTTCGAAACAGTTTCTGGAGAGAGCTAGACTTCATTCGTAGCAAATGGGAAGGGCCGTGGTGCATAGGAGGTGACTGGAACATAACTAGATTCCCCTCAGAAAAATCTGGAGGTGGGAATATTACAGCAGATATGCAATCCTTCTCAGATTGGATCAATTCCCACTTTTTAATAGACCTTCATCTTGAGAGGGGGGGGGGGGGGGGGGGCGGCTAATTTCACATGGTCCAACCATCAAAATCCTCCGACTATGTCACGTCTTGACAGGTTCCTGACCACTGGTGATTGGATAGACTTATACCCAGAAGTCTGCCAAATTGCTCTCCCCAAGCCCACCTCTGAGCACTGTCCCATCTTACTAGACTCCAAAAGCTTAAAATGGGGTCCCTTCCCCTTCTGTTTTGAGCTTCTGTGGCTGGAGGACAAGCGTTTCAGAGACTCAATTAAGGAGTGGTGGAACAGTTTTGATGTCAGTGGGTGGGCGGGCTTTCGTTTCTCCTCGAAGCTGAAGATACTGAAAATCAAGATTAAAGAATGGACCAAGTGCAATTTAGAGCCTGTAGGACCTCTCAAGGCAAAAATTCTAGAAGAATTGCAGTCTATTGACAGAAAGGAAGAGTTTCAAAGGTTTTTAGCTGAAGAGGATTTGGCAAAGAGACTTGAACTTAAAGACCTCTTTGAACGCAAAGTTAGGGAAGAAGAAATCAAATGGAAACAGAGATCGAGGTGTAAGTGGCTAAAAGAAGGGGACAAAAACACCAAGTTTTTCCACTGTTTGGCTTCGACTAGAATGAGGGGCAACATAATTGATCACTTGATGGTCAATGGGTTCAGAGTAGAGGATAAAGAAAGGATAACAAATCACATCATCGGCTTCTATAGTAATCTATTCAGCAAGGATGATAGAAGTAAGCCTTTTTTAAACAATCTTCAGTTCCCCATCATTAGCGAGGATAATGCAAATTGGTTAAAAGAAGCGTTCCAAGAGGAAGAAGTTAAAGTAGCTATTTTCAGCCTAGCTAGCGATAAAGCTCCAGGCCCAGATGGCTTCCCAATCTCTTTCTTCCAAATTCATTGGGACCTCCTTAGAGCAGACTTTATGGCCTTTATGAAGGAATTTCACTCCAGAGGCAGACTCTCCAAAACCATTGGTGCATCTTTCATTGCTCTTGTCCCAAAGAAGTCCGGGGCGGACTGGATAAAAGACTTCAGACCCATAAGCCTCCTAGGCAGCACCTACAAAATCTTGGCTAAAGTGCTTGCAACCAGATTGCAAAAGATCCTTCCTTCCATCATCTCTCCCTCTCAAAGTGCCTTCGTCAAAGGAAGACAAATCTTAGTTGGGGTTCTCGTCGCGAACGAATGCATTCATTCCAGACACAAAGACAAGTCTCCTGGTCTAATCTGCAAACTAGACTTGGAAAAAGCCTTCGACATGATGGACTGGGACTTCCTTCTTTATTTGCCACGCAGATTGGGATTCGGAGATAAATGGAGGGATTGGATTCGAGAATGTATCTTATCTGCTACCTACCCAATCCTTGTAAATGGATCCCCAAAAGGTTTCTTCCCAGCGGAGAGGGGTTTGTGTCAGGGAGACCCTCTATCTCCGTTCCTCTTTGTCATCATTGGAGAGGCTCTTAGTAGGATGCTTTCTAAAGCGGAAGATTGCAATTTGATTAGCGGTTTCAAGCCCGCTCAAAATGCTCCATCTGTCTCCCATCTCCTTTATGCGGATGACCTATGAAGCACGGACACGGATACGAGACACGGATACGATACAATACGGATACGCAGATACGCCATTTCTCAAAAAAGTAAGGATACGATACGTCGGGGATACGTTGATTTTTTTTTATTTTAAATATTTTTTATATGACCATGTAATAAAAATGTAATATTATTTCAATCAAAATAGCCATAAAATATGGACTTTCATTGATTTAATCATCGTTAAACATTACATCCAATACTTCCAACTTCCAAGTTGAAATTCCAAGAGCACGGTCACTGCATAGTCAACACTCCACTAATCCCAACAATCAGCACACATCGATCAATGGGTTTAAAGCATATGGGCCCCACTCCACTAATCCCAACAATCAGCACAGATCGATCAATGGGTTTAAAGCATATGGGCCCCGTTTGAGTGGGGCACCACATCACACTGACAAGATGATTTCAGCCATCCAATCTCGTGCCAGCATAGCACATGATCCATGCGTGCGTGAGTACCGTCCACCATTTACTCACCCGGACCACCATAACCCCATTCCCATATCCATCAAAGCCTAAAACCCAACTGAACCCTCTTCATCCAAATTCCAAACCGACACTCTTCCCCTTTCCCCAAACGAAACCCTAAACCGTTTACCTCTATTCAAGCATCCCCAAACCTAGCACAAAAAAAAAAAAAAAGAAAACAGAGAGAAAAGAAAAGCAGAACAGAGAGAGAAAGGAGCAGAAGACTGAAGAAAGAGATAGAGAGAGAGAGAGCTACCTGGCACCGGCGAGATTTTACAGCGCAGCGGAACAGAGAGAGAAAGGAGCAGAAGACTGAAGAAAGAGATAGAGAGAGAGAGAGCTACCTGGCACCGGCGAGATTTTACAGCGCAGCGCTGTCGGTCGTTGACGTCTGGGAGCCTCACCCCTCTGCCTTCATCCCTCAGGCCTCATTGAAACCCATGTACTGGTTGTTCGTCGAAATCCCATCCCCCATCTCCCCTCTTCCGTCTCAGACCTAAAAATCAAAACAACACCACGCTTTCCGGCCTTGTCGAAAACCCCATCCCAGAGAAGAAAAAAGAAAAAAAAAAGAGAAGTCGCAGCAGAAAGAAGAAGTAGACAGAAGGAGGGAGAAGCTACCTTGCACCGACGACGAGCTACCAGCAGCCAGGTCCCTGCTTCATCGACTCGCCATCAGCTCTCCGTTTTCCTTCTTGTGAGTCGAAACAGGTTCAGCGGATGGAGGCGAGCTTCCGGTGATGCTTCTGCTCTAGGGTTCCTTTTTTTTTTCCCTCCTGTTCAGTCTTCCCCTCTTTATAACAAATTTCGTGTCCGGGACGTGTCCCGACGATCACTGTGCGTGTCCCGCTTGTGTCGGGACGTATCTCGCACGTATCCGATATATATAAAAAACCAAAAAAAATTACGATACGAAAAACACGTATCCCATCATCTCTCCCTCTCAAAGTGCCTTCGTCAAAGGAAGACAAATCTTAGATGGGGTTCTCGTCGCGAACGAATGCATTCATTCCAGACACAAAGACAAGTCTCCTGGTCTAATCTGCAAACTAGACTTGGAAAAAGCCTTCGACATGTTGGACTGGGACTTCCTTCTTTATTTGCTACGCAGATTGGGATTCGGAGATAAATGGAGGGATTGGATTCGAGAATGTATCTTATCTGCTACCTATTCAATCCTTGTAAATGGATCCCCAAAAGGTTTCTTCCCAGCGGAGAGGGGTTTGTGTTAGGGAGACCCTCTATCTCCGTTCCTCTTTGTCATCATTGGAGAGGCTCTTAGTAGGATGCTTTCTAAAGCGGAAGATTGCAATTTGATTAGCGGTTTCAAGCCCGCTCAAAATGCTCCATCTGTCTCCCATCTCCTTTATGCGGATGACCTATGAAGCACGGACACGGATACGAGACACGGATACGATACGATACGGATACGCAGATACGCCATTTCTCAAAAAAGTAAGGATACGATACGTCGGGGATACGTTGATTTTTTTATTTTAAATATTTTTTATATGACCATGTAATAAAAATGTAATATTATTTCAATCAAAATAGCCATAAAATATGGACTTTCATTGATTTAATCATCGTTAAACATTACATCCAATACTTCCAACTTCCAAGTTGAAATTCCAAGAGCACGGTCACTGCATAGTCAACACTCCACTAATCCCAACAATCAGCACACATCGATCAATGGGTTTAAAGCATATGGGCCCCACTCCACTAATCCCAACAATCAGCACAGATCGATCAATGGGTTTAAAGCATATGGGCCCCGTTTGAGTGGGGCACCACATCACACTGACAAGATGATCTCAGCCATCCAATCTCGTGCCAGCATAGCACATGATCCATGCGTGCGTGAGTACCGTCCACCATTTACTCACTCGGACCACCATAACCCCATTCCCATATCCATCAAAGCCTAAAACCCAACTGAACCCTCTTCATCCAAATTCCAAACCGACACTCTTCCCCTTTCCCCAAACGAAACCCTAAACCGTTTACCTCTATTCAAGCATCCCCAAACCTAGCACAAAAAAAAAAAAAAAAACAGAGAGAAAAGAAAAGCAGAACAGAGAGAGAAAGGAGCAGAAGATTGAAGAAAGAGATAGAGAGAGAGAGCTACCTGGCACCGGCGAGATTTTACAGCGCAGCGCCGTCGGTCGTTGACTTCTGGGAGCCTCACCCCTCTGCCTTCATCCCTCAGGCCTCATTGAAACCCATGTACTGGTTGTTCGTCGAAATCCCATCCCCCATCTCCCCTCTTCCGTCTCAGACCTAAAAATCAAAACAACACCACGCTCTCCGGCCTCGTCGAAAACCCCATCCCAGAGAAGAAAAAAGAAAAAAAAAAGAGAAGTCGCAGCAGAAAGAAGAAGTAGACAGAAGGAGGGAGAAGCTACCTTGCACCGACGACGAGCTACCAGCAGCCAGGTCCCTGCTTCATCGACTCGCCATCAGCTCTCCGTTTTCCTTCTTGTGAGTCGAAACAAGTTCTGCGGATGGAGGCGAGCTTCCGGTGATGCTTCTGCTCTAGGGTTCCTTTTTTTTTTTCCTCTTCAGTCTTCCCCTCTTTATAACAAATTTCGTGTCCGGGACGTGTCTCGACGATCACCGTGCGTGTCCCGCTTGTGTCGGGACGTATCCCGCACGTATCCGATATATATAAAAAAAAAAAAATTACGATACGAAAAACACGTATCCCATACGTGTCCCTGGCGTATTCGTATCCGATACGTCCGGGATACGGATACGCCACCCATTTTGACGTGTCCGTGCTTCCTAGCGGATGACACTCTCCTTTTTTGCGATGCCAAAGTAGATCAAATTCAAAACTTCGTTGCCATTCTCAGATGCTTTGAAGTCTCGGGCCTCAAGATTAATTTCTCCAAGAGTGCCATCCTAGGGATCTCCATTGAAGAAGACTCTCCTCGTCACTATGCAACTGGAATAAATTATCTCAGTAGAATCCGTCCATAAATGAATGAAATGAGAATAATATTCCTGAATGGACATGGTCCCCTGCGTAAACTGAGAAAGCTCATGTCTACATGAAACCGTCGGGCTGGGATATCCCGTTGATAAATTTGTTTCAGGTAGTCCCACATTCCTTTCGTCATTTTATAGGGTCTGAAATTAAGAATATATTGTGGATTAACCGACCCCAGAAGCAAGGTCATGATCTTGGCATCTTTGGTCTCCCATTTGGTTACCGCCTTATTATCCGATGTGTCCTCTATGGGTTTGGGATCAAACCCATCCACATGTCCCCATATTTCCTTACCGTTGAGGTAGATTTGAAATTGGAAGGCCCACGATGTATAATTAGGCCCATTAAACTTAAATAGAGAGATTTCACTCTTTTCCATGATAGTAAAGTGTTCAGAAAAAAAATCTCGAAGCGAACCCTTGATGTAAAAAATACCCCAGCAATAACTCCAAACACAATTAGCATAAAAAAAAAAGACCCAGCACAGATTGCAGACAACTATCCAGGTGACCTTGTTTTTGATGGTCGTGATGGAGGCCAGAATACCCATGGTCTGCCAACTAATTGGGCCCAGTCCATAAGCCCAATAGGTCATTATTTAGTTAGAAGTTTTAATTAGTTAAGAGTCTTATTTAGAGAGCTGAGAGTGATTTAGAAGTCATTAAAATCACGAGTTTTATTTTATTTGGATTGTAACAAAGTTTAGTTTCCTTTTATTGTTTGGGAAAGCAGAGACCTACTAGGAAAGGGGATGTCCAACCCTTCTTATAAATATGTAATCCTTCCATTAGTAGAGTAGTTCATGGTTATTCATTAATAAAGGTTAGTTTGTTTGGTTTTCCCTTTCTCTTCGATGGAAGAGTCACATTGACTTCCAAGAGGAATTCGGCTAATTCCCATCTGAGGAGTTGGTCTACACTGGAATCCGTCCATGATTCGACAAATTCTCTCGCAGGGTTTGTCTACACCCGTTCCATCACCACTTGCCGATCTAGGCTGCGTCAATTGGTATCAGAGCAAAGATCCCAGATCGCCGTCCAGATCGCCGATTCGAGGTACACCCGTGAAGCCATTCCCTTCCATCCATTGCATCGATCATCCCAACCATATGCAACCCAAAAAAAAAAAAAAAAACTCATCCGTCTGTCACCCTCAAACCATCACCGAAACCTCCACCTCCACCCAACCCAAATCTCCGACAGCAAATCGCCCCTAACCCATCATTGTCTCTAAAACCCAAACCCTCCCAGCAGAAACCCAAAGCCCCTGCCGACACCAATCCATCTCTGCCCAAACCTTCCAAATCCCTCCACCAAAATCCAAATTCTCCAAAACTTCCCATCCCTATCTCTATTCCAAGAAAATCCCAACTTCACGAACCTAGCCTCCCCACTTTGTCAGAACCAGCACCACCCTATCCCAGCCCTTCCGGAACCCACAGAACCCACAAAATCTGCACCTTAACAAACCCATACCTCTCTTCACCATCACCGCTCCAACCCTAAGACCCAGCCATTGTTTCAAACACTCCAGCCAAACCTAACCCCTCCAAATCTCTTACCCGTACCCCAATCGAGACCCATCCGCCGAAACCCACCCATCTCCTTCCCCAACCACTGCCCAACCCGCAACCTACTTCCCAGTCCATCGACCTCATCTCCCATCAGACCTTTTTCTCCCCACCCACTGAACCCATCGAAACCAACTGGCCAAACCCACTCTCACCACCCAGAACCAACCTGCACCTCTGAATCGCAACAATCGCCTCGATCGATCGCCCAAACTTCTGAAATCCCTTCCCCGAGCCCTACACCCCACTCCTTTGACCTCGTAGAGCCATTAAAAAAAAAAAGAAAAAAAAAAGACCCCAATCTGAACCCAATTTCACCATTTCACATACGCATTCTTGACAGCCAACTCCCTTTGCCTCCATTAGCCAAACCCAGATAAACAAAAAATAAAATAAAATAAACCCAAAGCCTTAGCCACAAACCCTTCTACCCAAATCCACTTATTCCATCACTGCCAGAACCCATCCCGACTCATTCTCCACACCCTAAGCCCCAAAATCAAAACCCTAAACCCTATCCATCCTCTAATCCCATCCCAATACTGAAGCCCCACCAGATTCGATACCCAAAACCCCATTCCAAAAAAAAAAAAAAAGAAAGAAAAAAAGAAAAGTCTAGAAAGAAAAACAGTGCGTACCAGGCACAACTCGCCTAGCCACAGTGCCTTCTTTGTCGATCCCTCCAGCTTCATCAGAGCAGCCACAACATCTTCTTCATCACCTTCTATAGTTGTCGAGATTCAACAAGGAACGAAGGCCCTTCTCTTTGGGAACACTCGTCAAAGTGGAAGAGGGGCAAACAACAGCACCATCATCATCAAACGACCATCGCTGATCTCTTCTAGAGTCGCCACCATCATTGACCGTTGTCGCAGTCCCCCACCACTGCCCTCTCTTCGACTCCTGGCAGCACCGCCTTGCACTTTTGCTCCATCGTCGTCGCCCCCATCACTGTTTGTATCACCTCCATCATCCATCTCCACCTTCGCCAAGAGCCAAGAGCCAAGAGACCTTCTCTGCCTCCTGGCCTGACGACCCCAACGCCCTCCTCTCTACCGCTCGCAATCGCCAGAGCCCTCCACCGTCCACTCTTCTCGCAAACAAAAAAACAAAAGGGACCATAGCCCATTTCTCTATTTTTTTCGTTTCATCAAGCCGGACGACCCTGCCACATGTTATAATATATGGAGGAGGAAGAAGAAGAAGAAGAATGGAGAGAAGGTCGTGCCTCCATAGAGGATCGACTGTCCTATATATAATCTCATGATGCCTTAATCAAGGCTCTAAATATGTTAAGACTACAAATCAGAATAATGAAAGAACAGAAAGAATATATCTTAGTCTAAACAAGGAAATAAAAGGAGAGAAATTAACTATACAACTTTAGATAATATCCCACGTGTGGGATTTATACATGGGCCTTGATGGGCTGGGCCTTCTTAAGGCCTGTTATTTCTTTCGGTCCATAAGGTGAGGAAGCTATTAAAATATTCTTGCACAGATTTATCCCTTTGAGTAAATTTAGTAATTTCACCGTCCAAGTGAAACTTCCGGGCTTTATTGGTTTGATGGTATACTTTCTTGAGATGAGCCCACATATCTTTTGCTGTGGTATAGGCTTTAAGAGCCACGGCAAGAGAGGAATCAATAGAGTTAAGTATCCAAGTAACCACTTTGGCATTTTCCTTGGACCAGGTGGCTAAGACTTTGGAGTCAGTGGTACTTGGAGTAGAAGGCTTAGTTATTGTTCCATCAAGATAACTAAATAGCCCTTGTCCTTATACAAAGTTCTTCAAATGGAAGGACCAGGACATATAATTATGCCCATTAAACTTAATTGGGATAGCATCATATTTTTCCATGATCTCAAATGCAGGAGAATGTCAGAGAGAGATAAAGCAGAAAATCAGCAAAGAAGAAGTTCTGTGCTTCACTAAACCACACCTAGAGAGAGATGGGGAGGATGAAAGAGCAATCAGTCAGCAATAAGCAGCAAAAGAGTCTGAAATCTGGTTCAGATTCGTGGCTGGAGCAGAAGGATGAATTCCACTGAAAAACAGAACCCCAAAAGGGCTAAAACAGGGCCTGACGACCTCCTGTTTGGTGCTGGAGTGGTCACGTGGGGCCCACAAAGAGATCAGATTGCTGATCAGTGGATGTAGTACTCTGTATATTACTTCCTAATATCTTTTAGATCAGGTTGCATCACAAAATATTTAAAATCCGCAAGATGGGACGGATCTGATGAAAACTATCTTGAAAAAATAGGTAATCACAAGTAGCAGTAGTTGGCCTACCTCAGATGTGCCAAAAATTCTGAAAAAATCACCATAATTCCTAGAGAAGATGGGCGACCCATGTGATGGTGTTTGTTTTTGATTTCTGGATGATCAGATGATGGCCCACCTTTGATACACACCCTGCAGAGGTCGACACAGCCAATCTGCTGTGATGAAGGGTCTTCTTTTTAGATCCTTGAGAAGGGATTGTACCTTAGAGATGGTTGATATGGAGAGATCCCACAGCGTGTTATAATATATGGAGGAGGAAGAAGAAGAATGGAGAGAAGGTCGTGCCTCCATAGAGGATCGACGGTCCTATATATAATCTCATGATGCCTTAATCAAGGCTCTAAATATGTTTAGAGTACAAATCAGAATAATGAAAGAATAAAAAGAATATATCCCAGTCTAAACAAGGAAATAAAAGGAGAGAAATTAGCTATACAACTTTAGACAATATCCCACGTGTGGGATTTATACATGCGCCTTGATGGGCTGGGCCTTCTTAAGGCCTGTTATCTTCTACACCACATGTGTTCACTTCACGTGACACCAGGCAAGGCAGTCAATTGGGCCTAAGTTCGGGTTTGACCTGACCCGAGTATCAGCAGGCAGGAGAAAAAAAAAAAAATCACAGCAAAGTGGGCCCAGCCTATAAGGAGCGAAGCCCAAGCCAACAGGGAATCCAGCCCAGCCCAAGCACAAATTTTCTGCTCGATCAATCTAAGCCGTTGATTTTCAAAAAGGGGATATCTTGGCCAGCTGAACTCTGATCAACCGTCCGTCTTCATGAGCATGCTTTTGTCAACAAGATCTACATAAGAGGTGAGTCATTTTATGAGAGCATTACATTTTTCTATCCTTGCATCCAAAAGCAAGATGAGAAACATTGGACCTTCAGATGAAGTTCAAAGATATTTGTATCAATACAAATATGGAAATTGGTAATTTCAGCATAAGTTCTACTTTGATCAATTTCTTCATTTGAAGCAAGGAGAGTTGTCAATTGATGACTATACTCGTCGATTACAAGAACTGAAACATCTATGTGCATTGAATGAGAGCGAGTCACATGATGTAACTCGTTTCATGAGAGGTCTAAACCCTGATATAGAGGAGAAAATGGAGTTTTGTCAAACTGTAATATCCTGAGTACTTGGGCCTAGGATTGGTTTGGCCCAGGTAGTATTTTAATTATAGCTTGGCCCAAGTTGTAATGATAGTTGAGCCCAAGTTATAATGCAAGTAGAAGTCCTAGACTTTTAGTAAACTTGCAAGTATCCCACGTGAGAAAGAGAGAGGGAAAGAAGGGAGTTGTAAAACAACTCTAAGAAGGAAGTTTGAAAGGAATTAGGAGTTTCTATCTTTCCTCTATATATAGAGAACCAACGACCATAGTTTTATTCTGTTCATTCTCATTGGAGAAGAGTCTGAGAGCCTTGTGGATTGCAAATTTAGGAGAAGGAGAGAAAGGCGGCTGCTGATGTCAAGTTCGCGTTCAAAGGAGACAATTGTGTATCAGAGGTGAGTGAATCTTCTTAATTACTCTTTAATGATGTCCCAGACGATTGGTAATTTTGAGTTAAAACTATTTATTAGGGTGAGTTCTATGTTTTTGTCAATGGAAGTATGTTATATGTCTATTGGGATGATATGAATGACAGTAGAATGCAAATCCAGGGAAATCCATCAAACAGGAAGTCGTTTGATGGAATTCAGAAGCATGTCGTCAGTAACACAGTTTGTAGTTTAAGGATAGTGGGACCCACTCCATGATCTGATCTAAGATCAAGACCTCACATCCTAAAGGGGACATATGGTCGACCATAGTGAAGTTGGACATCTGATATTTGAATCAGTGGGACGCACAGATCAATGCACTCAAAGAATTTCAGGCGTGAAAATCCCAGAAACCACTGTACTGGTCGTTTGTAGTTGTGGGACCCATCTATTGATCAGATCAATGATCAAGACCACACATCAGATCAAGGACCCCTAGTCGACCAAGGTGTAGTTGGAGATCTAGGGTTTGAACCAGTGGGACCCACTGTACAGTGAACTCCATATAGTTGCAGGCGTGAACTGCTGTGTATTATGTTTTGATGTTGTGGGCCCCAGTGAATGATTCTATGATGAATCAGATTCGTTGGAATGATGCATTAGCCTTGGGCGACCATGGCCTAGATGGCTGATCTTGGTATAGCCAAGTGGGACCCACTGGATTTGATCAAGAGATTCAGGTATGAATTATTCATGTACGTGTTCTGTATAGATAGATAAAGTTGAGAATAGAAGTATATTTATAAAAATAGATTTGGCATATGTGTAGAAATAATAAATTAATTCCTTAAGTGAAATTAAGTTTTGTGATCAATGGTTAGTTAATTATGATTAACTAAATAGACTGTAATTGACTATTATGAGTAAGGTTGTATTACATATAGCGTGGGCCCACTATAGCACTCTATACCAATTTTGATAAGAAGTGGGGGCAACAACCAGTGAAGTATGTATGGGTCGGGTCCACACTACTATTGTGTAAATCATTAATTAATATTTGATTATGAGATATTGTGCACTGGGTCCCAGATTTGGGATGTTGGACTTGTGTCCGGATGATAGATGGCTTCGGGCCATGGTGGCCGTTATAGCGGCGGGTCCTTAATGGACGTGATGGGCCACTTTGATGGCTGGTCCTTAATGGACGTGTCTGATGAGACAGGGTCATGGTGACCGGTATACATGTATACGATAAGGCCTTTGAGGCGCGGTGATGTGCATGGGCACGGATTTGTGTGTGAAAGAATCTAAATAATATTTGATTATTGATTTAGACCTGTTAAATTATGTGATGTTATATTTTATGTGATTTGTGTAATTAGGAATATTCATTCACCAGTTGTACTGATGTTGTGTTACCCCCTTCAGGTAATCATGCCGCGGGCGGGACAGAGCGGAACGATGATCAGCACGTAAATTTCAATATGCGTGGCTGACAAGAAAGCACGAGAAAAGACAATTTAGTAGATAAAAGGATTAGCCTTGCTTAAGAAAAATTATTTAATGTTTTAGTACATTATTGATGCAGTCAGAACATATTAAGAGTTTGAGTATTTATAACTCTTTGATTAAATGAAATTATTACATGATTTAAATGCCAAATGCTTATGTGAATTATTTGATGAATATATGGTAAATATTACCAAGTTATCACGATCCAGAGATCTGACAGGGCCCCAGAATTTGGGTCGTGACAAAGTGGTATCAGAGCATAAGGTTTTGGGCAATTAAAAGAATTAGCAACCCATAGGCAACGTGGTGAGGACGATGGGGTGTCAACAGTAGAAACTAAAGAAAGATATGTTGCTATTAATCCTTTGGCTCACAATTTTTCATTTTGTAGAAGAAATAAGAAGATGGCTAACGTTGAGGGAAACGAGAATGAAAACAACAATATTCAGCAGAACAATGGGAGTATGGAAATGCCGGAGTACGCCCGGCAGATGTTTGAAAGTTTTATGAAAGCGTATACGCAAGTTCAAGAACAGATTTCAGCTATTCACCAACTCCAAAGTGAGAATGGCGAGGGAAATAGCAATAACAAAGGTGGATCCGGCGAAGGCAGCAATAACGGAGGCAGAAATCGTGAGAGGGATACTCTATACAAGAGATTCAACGAATTTCGCCCAAAGTGTTTTGAGGAGACCACTAACCCATGGGATGCGAATAAATGGGCATAACATATGGAAGGCATCTTCGAGGTCATGGGATGTACTGAACAGCAGAAAGCTATATTAGCCGCTTTCAAGCTAGAAGGCGATGCGAAGGAGTGGTGGAAAGCAGCCGAGAGGTCCTTTAATGGGCAAGAAACAGAGATCACCTGGACCTTCTTCAAGTGCGGATTTATAAAGAAGTTTATACCGGATCATATTCGGGCACAGAAGAAGAGGGAGTTTGAAACATTGGTGCAAGGCGACCTTACTGTAGCCAAGTATGCTATCAAGTTCACCGAACTGTCACACTTTGCTGAGACATTAGTGGCTACAGAAGAAGAAAAAATGGAGCGATTTGTTAATGGCCTGCGACCAGACATTAAGAAAGATGTGAAGCTGTACGAGCCGAAGACTTATGCTGAGGCTCTAAAGAAAGCTTTTGTTTCTGAAGAAGCAATTGAAGATATAAAGAGAGAAACCCAACTGGTGACAACAGAGGGCAAATCAGATAATTATAAACACCAGTTTCCCAACAAGAAACAGAAAACTGGAACCAAGCCAGTCTGCAACCATTGTGAGGGATCCCATGAAACAAGTCAATGTCGAAAGAAATCTGGAGTGTGTTTCGGCTGTGGAAAGGGAGGTCACAAAGTAAAGGATTGTCTGGAGGCTAGGGAGAGAAATCAGATCAAAAGAAAGGGCGGATGTTTCGGCTGTGGGCAGGAAGGACACCAGGTAAAGGACTGTCCTAGGAAGCAAGGAAGGAATCAGAACCAGACACAAGGACAACCCTTTAGGCAAAATCAGCAGGATCGTCAACAGGAGCGTCCACAGATCCAGCGTCCCTACCAACAGAATCAGACCTACCAGCACCGAGGAAACCAGCCGAACCCACCTCAGGGACAATATTTCAATCAAGGCAGGAATAATCAAGGGGGGAACCAAGCTGGGCAACAGCAGAATGGGAGAGTCTTTGCTCTGACCCATCAGGATGCGGAAGCAGCCAATAATGTGGTTGAGGGTATGGTTTTAATTTCCAGTCATGAAGCTAGTACTTTATTCGATTCTGGTTCAACGCACTCTTTTGTTTCTCATGCTTTTGCTGCTAAGATAGGAAACTCCCCCTCAACATTGACTCATGCACTGGTAGTGTCAACACCCACGGGTGAACACATTCGTACTAGCACCATATTTTATAATTGTATGCTAGAAATTGCACAAGTTCAGATGCCGGCAGACCTGGTAGTGTTACGTATGGATGACTTTGATGTCATTTTGGGAATGGATTGGCTTGCTAGGTATTGGGCTATTTTAGATTGCTTTAATAAAGTAGTTCGGTTTAACCTGGAGGGATTTACACATGTTAGTTTGGTGGGAAAGAGGAGACCTATTAGGTCAATAGTCATCTCAGCCATCAAAGCCGTTGAGCTATTGAGGAGTGGGTGCAAAGGCTTTATAGCTTTTATCACAGAGGATAAGCAGAAACCACGATTAGAAGATATCCCTGTTGTTAGGGAATTTCCCGATGTATTTTTGGATGATTTGCCTGGGTTACCCCCAATTCGAGAGGTCGATTTTACTATTGAGTTAATGCCAGGAACAACCCCGATTTCTAAGGCACCTTATCGAATGGCTCCTGCGGAACTGAAGGATCAATTGGAGGAGTTATTGGACAAGGGATTTATCCGACCTAGCGTATCTCCATGGGGAGCACCGGTGTTGTTTGTGAAGAAGAAGGATGGAACCCTGAGAGTGTGTATTGATTATAGACAGTTAAATCAGGTGACTATCAAGAACAAGTACCCTCTACCCCGCATTGATGAATTGTTTGACCAACTACAAGGTGCGAAATACTTTTCCAAGATTGATCTCCGATCCGGCTACCATCAGCTAAGGGTGAGGGAGGAAGATATTTCCAAGACGGCATTTCGAACGCGATATGGTCACTACGAGTTTTTAGTCATGCCTTTCGGTTTGACCAATGCCCCAGCCACATTCATGGCACTAATGAACCAAGCTTTCCAACCCGATTTGGATAAATTTGTGGTGGTCTTTATTGATGATATCTTGATTTACTCTAAGGAATGGCACGAACATGGAGAACATCTGCGTGTCTCCTTACAGCTGTTGAAGGACAACCAGCTTTATGCCAAGCTAAGCAAATGTGATTTTTGGTTAAAACAAGTCACCTTTTTGGGTCACATTATTTCAGGAGAAGGACTATCAGTAGATCCTACAAAAATTGAAGCAGTTACGAATTGGAAACGACCTGCAAATGTGTCCGAAGTTCGAAGTTTCTTAGGCTTGGCAGGCTATTATCGAAGATTCGTGCAAGGATTTTCTACAATTGCTGGGCCACTTACCAGACTCACAAGGAAAGATGTCCCGTTTATTTGGAATGAGAACTGTGAAGATAGCTTCCGAACTTTGAAAGGTAAACTCACATCGGCGCCAATCCTTACCCTCCCCGCTGGGAGTGGAGGATTTGTGATATACTGTGATGCGTCGTTGCAAGGACTAGGGTGTGTTCTCATGCAGCATGGAAAAGTGATTGCGTATGCTTCCAGACAATTAAAGGTCCATGAACAAAATTATGCTACGCACGACCTTGAGTTAGCAGCTGTGGTATTTGCATTAAAAATTTGGAGGCACTATCTTTACGGTGAAGAGTTTGAAGTATATACCGATCATAAGAGCCTCAAGTACATGTTTTCTCAGAAGGAGTTGAACTTGAGACAACGGAGATGGATGGAATTTCTCAAGGACTATGATTTCTCTATCTTCTATCATCCAGGAAAAGCGAATGTAGTAGCTGATGCCTTAAGCAGAAAATCAGCACAGATGGCTTGTTTGACGTCGGAATGGAGATTGCTTGAAGAAATCAAAGACTTGGATGTTAACTTATGGTCTATTGACAACAAAGTATTATTGGGAAGCTTCAAGGTTCAACCCGAATTAATACAAAGAATAAAGGACCACCAGCGGGACGATAAAGCATTGACAGATATCTTCGACAAGATGGACAATAAACCAGATTTCTCTATTGTTAATGGTGTATTGTATTTCCGAGGCAGACTCTGTGTACCACATGTTCGAGAAATCAAAGATGAAATTTTGAAAGAAGCACATCATACAAGATATACTAACCATCCAGGGAGTACTAAGATGTATCAGAATTTGAAAATCAGATTTTGGTGGGTCGGAATGAAAAATGATGTCACTGAATTTGTCGGCCGTTGTTTTACTTGTCAACAGGTGAAGGCTGATCATAGGAAGCCGGGGGGATTACTGCAGCCGTTGCCAATACCCGAATGGAAATGGGAGCATATCACTATGGATTTTATTTCCGGATTTCCTAGAACTTCAAGGCATAATGAAATAATTTGGGTAATCGTGGATCGATTGACTAAATCGGCACACTTTTTACCACTAAAAGGAAAAACCACGATGGAACAACTGACCAAAACTTATGTTCGGGAAATTGTGCGATTACATGGCGTTCCAGCATCAATCGTATCAGACAGAGATACTAGGTTTGTTTCACAATTTTGGAAAAGCTTGCAAAAGGCTATGGGTACCAAACTGCATTTTAGCACTGCATATCACCCCCAGACAGACGGACAGACAGAAAGAACAAATCAAACACTGGAGGACATGCTTCGAGCTTGTGCAATCGATTTCAAAGACAGTTGGGACGAGCAGTTACCACTAGCAGAATTTGCTTATAACAATAGCTATCATTCGAGTATTCAGATGGCTCTTTTTGAGGCTTTGTATGGCAGGAGTTGTCGTTCTCCGATTTGTTGGGAAGAAGTGGGCGATCGACGAATTTTAGGCCCTGAATGGGTGCAAACTTCTATTGAGAATATTAAGAAAATTCGGGATCGATTAAAGACTGCTCAGAGTCGCCAGAAGAGTTATGCTTACAAACGCCGAAGAGAATTGGAATTTATGGTTGGTGATTCAGTATTCCTCGAAGTCTCTCCAACGAAGGGAGTGATGCGCTTTGGCAAGAAGGGAAAGCTCAGCCCGCGATACATCGTACCATTTAAGATTACCGGACGTGTGAGTGATGGGAATGCTTATGAATTGGACCTACCATCACAGTTAGCTGGAGTTCACAAAGTGTTTCATGTGTCAATGTTGAAGAAATATGAACCAGACCCATCTCATGTACTAGATCCCGTGTCCATGGATCTACAACCTAATTTATCATATGAGGAGCGACCTGTTGCAATCTTAGACACCAAGGACATGGTGTTACGGAGAAGAACAGTCAGACTAGTTAAGGTGCTATGGACACATCATGATCCAAAGGAGGCCACCTGGGAGCTCGAGGATAACGTTCGGAGCAAGTATCCACATCTTTTTGTCACAGGTATGTTTTAATTTGGAGGACCAAATTTCCCAAGGAGGGGAGTATGTAATATCCTGAGTACTTGGGCCTAGGATTGGTTTGGCCCAGGTAGTATTTTAATTATAGCTTGGCCCAAGTTGTAATGATAGTTGAGCCCAAGTTATAATGCAAGTAGAAGCCCTAGACTTTTAGTAAACTTGCAAGTATCCCACGTGAGAAAGAGAGAGGGAAAGAAGGGAGTTGTAAAACAACTCTAAGAAGGAAGTTTGAAAGGAATTAGGAGTTTCTATCTTTCCTCTATATATAGAGAACCAACGACCATAGTTTTATTCTGTTCATTCTCATTGGAGAAGAGTCTGAGAGCCTCGTGGATTGCAAATTTAGGAGAAGGAGAGGAAGGCGGCTGCTGATGTCAAGTTCGCGTTCAAAGGAGACAATTGTGTATCAGAGGTGAGTGAATCTTCTTAATTACTCTTTAATGATGTCCCAGACGATTGGTAATTTTGAGTTAAAACTATTTATTAGGGCGAGTTCTATGTTTTTGTCGATGGAAGTATGTTATATGTCTATTGGGATGATATGAATGACAGTAGAATGCAAATCCAGGGAAATCCATCAAACAGGAAGTCGTTTGATGGAATTCAGAAGCATGTCGTCAGTAACACAGTTTGTAGTTTAAGGATAGTGGGACCCACTCCATGATCTGATCTAAGATCAAGACCTCACATCCTAAAGGGGACATATGGTCGACCATAGTGAAGTTGGACATCTGATATTTGAATCAGTGGGACCCACAGATCAATGCACTCAAAGAATTTCAGGCGTGAAAATCCCAGAAACCACTGTACTGGTCGTTTGTAGTTGTGGGACCCATCTATTGATCAGATCAATGATCAAGACCACACATCAGATCAAGGACCCCTAGTCGACCAAGGTGTAGTTGGAGATCTAGGGTTTGAACCAGTGGGACCCACTGTACAGTGAACTCCATATAGTTGCAGGCGTGAACTGCTGTGTATTATGTTTTGATGTTGTGGGCCCCAGTGAATGATTCTATGATGAATCAGATTCGTTGGAATGATGCATTAGCCTTGGGCGACCATGGCCTAGATGGCTGATCTTGGTATAGCCAAGTGGGACCCACTGGATTTGATCAAGAGATTCAGGTATGAATTATTCATGTACGTGTTCTGTATAGATAGATAAAGTTGAGAATAGAAGTATATTTATAAAAATAGATTTGGCATATGTGTAGAAATAATAAATTAATTCCTTAAGTGAAATTAAGTTTTGTGATCAATGGTTAGTTAATTATGATTAACTAAATAGACTGTAATTGACTATTATGAGTAAGGTTGTATTACATATAGCGTGGGCCCACTATAGCACTCTATACCAATTTTGATAAGAAGTGGGGGCAACAACCAGTGAAGTATGTATGGGTCGGGTCCACACTACTACTGTGTAAATCATTAATTAATATTTGAATATGAGATATTGTGCACTGGGTCCCAGATTTGGGATGTTGGACTTGTGTCGGATGATAGATGGCTTCAGGGCCATGGTGGCCGTTATAGCGGCGGGTCCTTAATGGACGTGATGGGCCACTTTGATGGCTGGTCCTTAATGGACGTGTCTGATGAGACAGGGTCATGGTGACCGGTATACATGTATACGATAAGGCCTTTGAGGCGTGGTGATGTGCATGGGCACGGATTTGTGTGTGAAAGAATCTAAATAATATTTGATTATTGATTTAGACCTGTTAAATTATGTGATGTTATATTTTATGTGATTTGTGTAATTAGGAATATTCATTCACCAGTTGTACTGATGTTGTGTTACCCCCTTCAGGTAATCATGCTGCGGGCGGGACAGAGCGGAACGATGATCAGCACGTAAATTTCAATATGCGTGGTTGACTAGAGAGCACGAGAAAAGACAATTTAGTAGATAAAAGGATTAGCCTTGCTTAAGAAAAATTATTTAATGTTTTAGTACATTATTGATGCAGTCAGAACATATTAAGAGTTTGAGTATTTATAACTCTTTGATTAAATGAAATTATTACATGATTTAAATGCCAAATGCTTATGTGAATTATTTGATGAATATATGGTAAATATTACCAAGTTATCATGATCCAGAGATCTGACAGGGCCCTAGAATTTGGGTCGTGACACAAACTGTTCAAGAAGCATACATAGAAGCTATCCATGTTGAGCATATGCTTCACCAATCTCTCACATGTAGCATTGTAAACCACAAGAAAGAAAGTCACAACAAAGAAGAAGAGCTCATATTGTTGAAACACATTTTTCAGGAAAGGATAATCCTTAGCTTGTCATACGCCAACTTCTCACCGCAAATAAGATGGAAGAAGAAGAATGGAAACAGCATACAAAATTTCAAATGCGTGTAAGGTGTGAAGGCAAGTTAGCTAATTTGGTTATAGATCGTGGCAACACAATAAATTTTGTTGCGCAAGAAGTGATTGACAAGCTTCACTGGTCAACCGCGAAGCTCTCAAAGCCTTTTAGAGTTACATGGGCCAATGATGTAATCATTCCAGGAACTCATCGATGTCTGGTATCTTTCAAGATTGGCAATTATGAAGACAATATTTGGTGTGATGTTATCAATATGAATGGTACTCATATTCTTCTTGGAAGATCATGGCTTTTGGATATGAATGTGCATACTGACAAAGAGAAGAACATACATTCTTTTCTTTGGAAAGGGCAACTGATCGAGCTCATTCCATTGCCATTGACAACACCTTCTCCATCTACATCTTCACCTCCAATCGAAGCATCAAAGAGTGAGCAGCAGGAAGAAATAGAAGTTGGCGGCACAAAAGCTAGAAGACAAAGGGACTCAAATTATTCCTATGGACAGTGCTGATCAAAAGAGGCAAGAGACAAATGAAGAAGGTCAAGCGCATGTTGAAGACACAGATCTAATGAGCAACAAGCCTAATCATTCAGTGGATCGAACAGTTGTTCAGGAGCCATCAATAGGAGAACAAATCGTTGAAGTCCCCTACATTGACTTCATCTTCGGGAATCAATGATGGATATTCAAATATCATGATATGTTGGTAGTATGATGCACGGATACTTCAAAATGGGCAACGTATCGTGTCGTATCATATCCGATACTTCACTTTTTTACGTGTAAAACCCGTGTCCCTGCCGTGTCCACAGCGTGTCCTTATCGTATCCATGCCGTGTCTGGGCATCATAGGTTGGTACACATGCATCTAATGGTCCGATCGCATATCCGAGCTAAATGCAAACATCAGAAGAAGCGATGCCTCCAATCTACTTCTAGGTGGAGGAAGACATCAAGTCAAGCTTCCATACTGCACGAAGAATATGAAGATCAAGAACTTCGGAAGTTTGTACGCTTGATTTTTTACCCAGGTGGACATTTACAGAACTCGAGGTTGAGTTCTCTCCAAGGCGGGGGTTATTTGATGCAGGCCAGACCCATGGTCTTCTAACTAATTGGGCCCAGTCCACAAGCCCCGTAGGTCATTCATTTAGTTAGAAGTTTTAATTAGTTAAGAGTCTTATTTATAGAGTTGTGAGTGATTTAGAAGTCATTAAAATTAGGAGTTGTGAGTGATTTAGAGTCTTATTTTATTTGGATTGTAATCCTTCCATTAGGAGAGGAGTTCATGGTTATTCAATAATAAAGGTTGGTTTGTTTGGTTTTCCCTTTCTCTTCGATGGAAGAGTCACATTGAGTTCCAAGAGAAACTTGGCTAATTCCCATCTGAGGAGTTGGTCTACACTGGAATCCGTCCAGGATTCAACAAATTCTCTCGCAGGGTTTGTCTACACCCGTTCCATCACCACTTGCGGATCTAGGCTGCGTTGGGTCGACACCCAAGGCAGGGTCCTCTTGTGGACCTGATCTCAGATCAAAGATTAGTCCTGACTAGAGAGATTAGGTGCTTATCCCTAGACGAAATTACAAGAGAATCCAACTTATATCAACATAATTGGACGGCGGTGATCAAAACAATTTAAAAAATCTGGTATTGCACTAGCCTGGCCAAAAGGCATTCCTCTGATCTTCAAAAACATCTGAAAAATCCCTATAATTCTTAGGAATATCAGGCGACTGTGATGGAACCAAAATTCTGGGCGTCTTTGATGATTACTGGTGGGCCAGTGATGAAGAGTCGATGAAAGTTGTCGACCCTATTTTCAGTCGCTGGATCTGATTGTTGGGACCACAGTGGTTCCAGTGAAGCAATCAGATCTCCCCAGATGTGAGGGAATGATTTTCTGCTTCCAACAAACCAAGTCTCATTCAAGATTTTGGACAGTTGAGATGAAAACTAATGTGAAAAACAGGAAATCCACATAAGTGTTCAGAAATCCTACCTCAAGGTAGCGATTTTTTTTTGAAAAATCACCAGAATTCCCAGGATTATTAGTCGACTATTATAGATAGGATTGTTGAGGGTATCTTAATCATTGCAGGTGGGCCACCATTGATCCTGGCTGATCGGCAGGTTGTTCTTTCCCAGATGACTAAAAAACTCCAGAAATACAGATCTGAATCTGTATGGATCACTCTTGAGTGAGATACAGGGATCATTGTCACAAGCAGAGAAGATCGATTGAAAATTGACGCCAGGAACCTATTGGTATCTGATACCATGACAGAGCTATGATACTAAGAGTGACAGATGAATTTTGGTGGAAAAATTGAATGGATCCCTTGGTTGATCCTTCTCCATGTATAATATCTTCTTAGCCTTAAAGGCAATTAGTCTGTTACAATCTATATACACGGAAAGGAGATATATTACAAAGATGTAATGTATCCAACATAGGAAGTGAATATTTTACAGTAAGACTAGTCAACTAAGGTATCCCGCATGGTGGGTCATTATGTGTATGGACTGGGCCTATCGTACATGGGCCTTGTCGGCCAGCTGGTGTTAACAGCTAGATCATGTGCTTTGGCTGAGTATCGAGCAATGGCACATGGAAGCTGCAAGTTACTATGGCTGAAGATCTTGTTATGTGAATTGGGACTAAAGAAGAAAGGACCAATGGTCAAGCATTGTGATGTAAACCAGCTATAGATATTGCCAATAATCTAGTTTATTCTGATTGTATAAAGCATGTGGAAGTTGACTCTCATTTCATCAGAGGGAAGGTTCAGAAGGAAGAGATCAAGTTAGTACATGAGAATACTAATGATCAACCCACAGATTTTCTTACAAAAGCAATAGCGAAGAATCAATTAAGTGTTGCTTTGTTCAAGCTAGGCATAATATGAGCTTACGAAATTTTCTCCTAAGCTTGAGCTTAGGAGAGCCTTGCTCACGCGCGCACATTAGCTTGAGGGCTGTGTTAAGAAATTGAGTTGGACTTTTTTTTTTTTTTTTCAATATTAAAAAGTAAGGGGCTGTTAAGTTCACAACTGAATTTTCGTAATCGGTGAAAAGTATAATGAACTATATATGAGGCTGGACATCCAATCCTCCACGACAACTGTGTGAATATTTCTCCCCAATTCTTCTTCTTTCTATTTATTTTCCTCTTCCTCTCTAACTAGGGTTTTTCAGACCTCTGAGAAAACCATAGATTTATTCAATTGTTGGAGTTTATCAGATTAGCCATATGATATTATTGATACTATTCGATATTTTAAAAAATTACAAAAACTTTTTCTCTCATAACTGTATTCAGTAACTAAAAATCAAATTCCTGTATCCTGAAAATTGAAAATTTAGTCCCTGCAGATTTCATAACAGACTGGAAGCACAACAAACTGTTTCTATGTACTTCTCAGTCTGCATCTTATAAACATGCACCATGGCTGGTGATGTGGGACTTACATTCAAATGACTACATTCATCTGCAGGTTGGATTCGATTCTCTTTTCTTTGCTCGGATTGATTACCAAGACAGAGCTAAGAGGAAAGACCAGAAGAGCCTTGAGGTTGTATGGCGTGGTTCCAGAAGCCTTGGGTCGTCTGCACAGGTAACAACATTTCGGTCTTTTTCCTGTTTCAACTTGTATTTTCATATTCTATTCTGAAGTCTGGTTTTGGATGGCATTTGATCATGCACTTATAAGTTAGTTATACCATACATAAACTATATGCGAATAACATTTTCTGTTACAAATAAAGAAACATTAGCCATATTTTGCTTTGCAGATTTTCACTGGTATATTCCCTGTGCATTATGATCCTCCCACTGGTTTCTACTTTGAAGTTAATGACGAATCCCCTCCTATTCAGGTAATTATTTAGATACTATGCTAAAGCACTGTTATTTATTGTTATACTCTAGTATCCACTGACAATCTCCGTCCTGGATGGAAGGATGACATTCATCTTTTTGATTACAATGTTCAAGAAAGAGTGAATGATTTTGTAGCTGCAGCGCTAACGCAGGTATGAAGTGTTTCTTCTTGCTGAATGTACACTTATTGGCATGAAACTCTTTCTTGGATTTCAATTATTATGAGACTGTAGGAAATATAAATGCTTTTGTGCTTAGTCTACTTAGTGGAGGGACTTGTAAGTAATTTCTAAGGTATGTAGGACTTCTACGTAATTATACAAAATCTACAGGGCTTCTATGTAATGATAATATGAAATAATATTAAGTATGGTTGTCAATCCCTAAGTGAATGGCCATACACTTCATCCCCATTGATCTGTCTTCTTTTCCCTCAGTTTTTTCTTCTTCACAAAACCCATTCATAAATCCAAGTTTATACAAACAACTTGGTATCAGAGCAACAAGATCATTACCTACAGAGATACAGATCTGAAAAAGAAACAAGATCTGAAAAAAGAAGTCCTGAAGGCTTTCTACCCCAGCGGAACCTGTGCTTAGGTTCGGCTGGGCTTGTCCATTCTCGACAACCACTAGTTGGTTGTGGTGTGCAGGCGACGCCTTACTGCTGCCTCAGTGCAAGGATCGACAGCCCATGCAGGGCTCTGGTTTGAGTTCAGCAACGTTTGAAAAGGGTGCTAAGACTCGATAAGTTCCAGATCTGGTTAGAACAATGTGATGGTGGATTCAGGAGTTGTGATAGTGGAATACCAGTATTCAGCGGGTTCAACTTGAGTTTGGCATAGGTCTCGAGCCCACTGGATTTTTTTGTGTGGATGGCATGGTAAGGTAAGGTACTGTGTGGTACTTTAAAACATTGCTGGACATTATAGAAAGAGAGAAAAGTAGTTTTCTCCATTATTTTTGGTGAAATAGAAAAATAGGAGGGGCTTTGTTGAAAAGGAGTTTTTGTTTTGTAGCCAAAATAAAATGTGAAAGGATAAGATTCTCGCAAATCAGACCTTCAATTGATGTTACAGGATTTGTTCATTGAATAAATCACAGGTTTTTTTAAACTATGGAGTATGGAGTCAAAAGAAGGGAGTGATGGTTCTAATTCTAAAGAGGAAGGTTATAGTGGAACCCAAAATGTGTTCAATCCTACGGGAAACATCAATCCTAATGCACGAATTACAGTGGAATTGTTCAATGGAAAAAATTATAAAGAATGGTCTGTGAGGATGGTCATTGGTGGGGCAAAATGCCTAGGTGGCCATTGAAATTGACTGTTATTTCGTTCGAGAAAAGGTGGCAAGAAAAGAAGTAGTGTTGAAGCCCATACACAGCCAATCAATTGGCTGACTTCCTTTAAAAGCAGTCACAAAAACTCAACTTACTAATCTGTTTTCCAAGAGTGGGATCACTGATATCTACTCACCGGCTTGAGGGGGAGTGTAGGAAATGTAAATGCTTTTGTGCTTTGTTTACTTAGTGGAGGGACTTGTTAATAATTTCTAAAGTACGTAGGACTTCTACGTAATTATAACAAATCTACAGGGGCTTCTATGTAATGATAATATGAAATAATATTAAGTATGGTCATCAATCCCTAAGTGAACGACCATACACTTCATCCCCATTGATCCTTCTTCTTCTTTTCCCTCAGTTTTTTCTTCACAAAACCCAGTCATAAACCTAAGTTTATACAAACAACCACTGTATTTGCTGCTTGCAGGAAGGTAGGTAACCTCCATATTGTAAATTTTGCTTCTTTCCTTTTCTTTTGCTTCCCATTCTCACATACCCTGTAAAATGTTTGCATTCCAAAATAGGGTTATATATGATTTGACTACCATTTTAACTTTCTCCATCTGGACCATCCATTTTGCTCACAATTGGTCGGATGGTTAAGATCATCTGAACAAAATAGATCTTAGGAGAGAGAGAGATTGGCAACCGAGGTGGGTCACTTGAAGAATTGTTGGATGGAAGATTGTGCCTTTTTTTTTTTATTGTTATCAATCTTGATTGTGTGGCCAAGCAAGATAATCTAGATATTTAATTCGACTTTTTTTTTTTTTTATTCTTTATGATCAATCTGGATCATCCATCAACTACAATCTATCTGGTATGTCTGGTAACTCATGTGTTGATCTAGTGGTTGTAGTTATCAAATCAAAGAGATTAAACGAACGACATCTGATAATATGGATTTGTATGATCAATTGTACAATCCATCTCAGTGGCTATTGGATGGACATTCACTGGTGAATAAGATACTTAATCAATTCTATGTTGGACCATTTTATAGATGTGTGTGGTGCAAATTTTATTAAGTATGAATCCAAGTAGAAACCTAGAAGATCCTGATTTACATATCCTGCATATCATTTTACCTTATCCATGTATGGTCAGAAGTATTCTAACAAGTGGTTTTTTGCATTTTCAGGCTAATGTAACCCGTACAAATCATATTATGTGGACGATGGGAACAGATTTTAAGTATCAATATGCTAACACATGGTTCAGGCAGATGGACAAACTCATTCATTATGTGAACAAGGTTTCTCTTTTCTTCAGAAGTTCCTTTTATACCAGCTTAGACTGACTCGATAAGACTTATGCGTCTTGATACAGCTTTGGATTTGTACAGTGAGGATTGTGAATTATGATCCTTATTGTTCTGTTTACAGGTTACTTTTCTCAATACAATCTAAGATGAAACCTCTAATATAATAATATTTGTGGTTTATGGGTTTGGTGTTAGAAAAGGGTAGTGTTGAGCTAATGTGAATGACTTGAAATGGATACTAGGAAATCTGATTAAAAACAAGAACTTAAAGATGAAGCCAACTTGCACACACATGAAAAGGGCATCAAGTTCATTCAACCCCCAACCACCTCCCTCCTCTTCTCCTTTCTGATCAATTCCTATGGAAAAGGCTTGAAAACTCATCTTTTTTCTCTCTATTTCCTGTTGGAAGAAGGTTTGGGAGGCTTTTGGGGATCTTTTATAGAAGATTTACCATCTAAGCATTCGAACATTGGATGCATTGTTCACCTAATTGAGTGATAAATAGATGACAACACCTATTTATACTTAGATTTATTCGTACTAACTAAAACATGATTCTATATTCATAGGACATTATTTTTTCAATTTTTTAAAGATTCTTTAATCATATTTTTCAATGTTTTTGAATACTTTTGCCTTTGGGGTGAGATTCAGTTGACTTTACTCGACTTTAAGGGATCGAGTCGCCCCTTTAGTCTAATTTTTAAAGCCTTGTGATGCAGTATGGACCTGTGTTCCACATGGGTCGACCCACCAATGGGCCCAGCCCATCTACCTCAACTAAGCTCTTTGGGTCCGGCCCATCTATATTCATGTTTTAACTCATTAGAGTCTTATTTTATGTTATTTTAATGGTTATGTTTAATGTTTTAATCCTGGCTGTCATTGCATTTGGATGGTCTAGATTAGCATTAGGGTTATATATTCTCCTATGTAAGCATTGTAAAGCCTTTTTCTCCTCAACTAATGATTAATGAAATTTTCTTGAGTGCTTTTGGGTATCCCAGAGTTATCTCTACTTCCTCGCCCGTGATGGGGAGCTTGGCGTGAGGCTAATTTTCAGGTGAAAGCCTGACCTATCCATTCCACCTCCATCTTTGATCCCTCCATCTCTACCTGCTCTGTGTCTGGTACCCCGCTCCGCATTAATTGGTATCCACCCGGTTTTGATCATCGGCAATCCATCATCCACCAGTTTCCACCATTGGCAATCCATCATCCCCCGCCAGACATCACCATCACCATTCGACTGTCTCACAAGCCAGATCTGGCATAACCAGAACCACTGCTCCAACCGTCCACTCGAAAATCCTTCCCTGCCGAGGCCCAATTACCAGGATTCCCTAATCCTTTCACTACTCCATCGCACCCCACCTAATCAAAACCCAACCCGCAACCCATCTCTACCATAAACCCTTAAATCAGATTCTCCAAATCCCTTTTGACCGATACCAAAACCAATGCCCGAACACCCTTTTCTCCAAATTCCCACTAATTGAACATCACCAGAACCCTAAAATCCCCAAATCTGAACCCACCCATTCTAGACCAAACCCAGTCCCAACCCCACACCCATCTTGTTTCCCATTTCAGAGAAAAAAAAACGAAGAAGAAAGAAAGAAAAGCAAAGAATAGAAGAAGAAACAGAGCAGAGAAGGCGTACACGGCTCCGTATCTCCCTCAGCCGAACGACACAAGCACCAACAACGCCTACTGTCGTCACTAGCTTATCATCGACCTCCCCGCCTTCACCAGCCTCACCTCGTCTTGCCTCCATTGCATGGTCGTCGACTGCCGAACAGCACCTTCGACCACCATCTTCATCTTCCCCATCGTCATCGGACTTCCCAATCAGCCACCGTTGACGACACAACGTCTTTCGATCTTTGTCAAAGCAGCGCCGAGACCCATCACCAAGCCATCACGCTTAAGCTCCATCTCCACTCTCTGTCTTCATTTGTTGAAGTGCAAGGGAGTCTGAAAAGGCCTTCTTTGTTCCTTTTGTTTTTACTGGCAAGCACTCTGAACGAGGAGAACAACGAGGAGAATAGGAAAAAAAGGAAAGAGTTTGGGTTCAGATTCAACCCGATCCAACCCGACCCACGTCAGCTTTTTTCTGAGCCCAAGTTATCTTGGTCAGGCTTGGGCCAGGTCGACCCGACCAATCCAAAGGAACAAATGACTGCAACAGGGATTTGAGCAGTGACATCACAGTTGGTCAAAGTGTAGAGTTGACCAATCAAGGGCCCGCACTTTCAGTCAGTTCTTGGCCCCTAGAAATCCGATCAACAATCCATCGTCACCTTCGAACTCCAAACAGTAAGATTTTCACATCAACCCTTTTTTTTTTTTTTTTAAGGGAGCATTAGATTTTACATTCCATCTACATGCCAGTCAATATGGAATTGCAAGACAATCTGACATTGCAAATCTACAATGATATCCAAAGAATCATCTTTGCATGTAAATATGAGAATTGGTATTATGAAAATAAAGACTGCTTTGTTCAATTCGTTAATATGAGACGAGGAAATTTGACAGCTGATGAGTACTCCGATGAGTTTTCAAAGCTGCTAGAAGTATGTGGGTTAGATGAGAATGATGAACGTTATGTGACTATTTTTACCAAAGGTTTGAGACTAAGAATACAGAAAAATATGAAATACTGTAAAAATATGCACGAAGCATTTTGGGAAGCGATTTGTGTTGCACATTTGATAAAATGTTTTCGCCTTCGAAAAGAAAAGTTCCAAGCAGGAAAGTCCCAGAACATAATAGAAGCACTTTTTGTGGAACCCATGGTAGAGGACAATAAAGTTGACATTGAAATGCAAGTAGCAGAAAACACGGACAAAAAACATTGATCAGCCGGTGGAGGTAGCAAAAGAAGAAAACATGAGCATTGGAGAATTGGACATTGTCGGCAAGTCAACTGAATATCCAATGGATTTGATCGTCATACCTCTTTTAGAAATGACAATTGGAACATCGGAGGACAAATCAGTTATAGCAGAGGGTTCACAAGATGACCCATTAGTTGAGGTCTCTAACATTGATTTTATCTTTGGGGATCAATGATGGAAATCTGAAGATTGTGATCGGATGTTGAAGACTCAAAAATTGAAGTATCTATTTGTCATCTTACACATTCAAGCTAAATTCAAAGATCAGAAGAAGCCACACATCCATTCTCCTTTTACATGGATGAAGAGATTGATTCCGGCCTCCAAGTCATGCCAAGGGGATGAAAACCAAGAAGCACATCAAGGATTTGTACGATTCACATTCGATCCCGGAGGACGTCTACATAACTCGTGGTCGAGTTATCTCCAAGAAGGGGAGAGTTAATGCAGGACAAACCTGTGGCCCCATGGGTCGACCCACCAATGCCAGCCCATCTACCTCAACTAAGCTCTTTGGGTCCAGCCCATCTACTTTCATGTTTTAGCTCTTTAGTCTTATTTTATGTTATTTTAATGGTTATGTTTAATGTTTTAATCCTGGCTGACATTGCATTTGGATGGTCCAGATTAGCTTTAGGGTTATATTATATTTTCTCGTATTTAAGCATTGTAAAGCCTTTTGGCTCCTCAACTAATGGTTAATGAAATTTTCTTGAGTGCTTTTGGGTTTCCAAAGTTCTTTTTTTCCTCGCCCGCGATGGGGAGTTTGGTGTGAGTCCAATTTTCAGGCGAAAGCTTGACCCATCTGATGCAGCAGTAATACCACGTCATTGCAACAGGACTCGTGGGCCACATGTTGGACCCATGAAATTCTAATTGGTATTAGTTTTATCTTTAGCAAAGAGTAGATAATTAGGATTTGTTTCTAATTTATTGTGTTTCCTAGTTTGATTAGGATAGTTTCTATTATTAGATTGGATTTTCTTAGGCCCTAAGTTTACTTTGCCTATTTATATTGCATTGTATAGATGCTAATCTCAGATTAGAATTGAGTTAATAAAAGGTTTATCATTGAAGACTGTTTCTTCCTCGTGTGATTGTTCCCTAGGAACCCTAATTGTGCCCCGGCACTTGCATCCTAACCCTAGGATTGCATCAATTGGTATCAGAGCCTTGATCCCTCGATCGGACGGCATGATTACCCCTATTCTTTCCCCAAGCCATCGTTCATTTCCCTGCATAACCCACTCGTCCGTAATCATCTCCATCCCCAGCCCCTTCCGTCAAGCCCAGAAACCCCTCAGCCGAACCCAACCCCAATCCCGCAACCCACCCACCCATGACGAGCATCCCTCATCTTCTTGCATCAATTGGTATCAGAGCCCCTTCCGTCACTAGGACCGCACCACCGCAAACCATCGGAACCCTCTTCCCAGCACCCTTCCCCTTAGGCCATATCCCAACCACCAGCGGAAAAAAAAAAAAGCAGAAAGAAGAAGACCAGAAAGAGAAGATAGAGAAGAGCAGAAGGGAAGGAGGGAGAATACCTTGCACCGTCGCCGCCACGCCACCTCACCGGTCGATCACCAGCAGCAGCGCTGGACGACTCCACCTCGTTTAAGCTCATTGCCTTCGCCACGCCACCTAGTCAGCACCGTAAGTCGTCACTGACAGACACCGCCGCCATCAAATTCGTCACTGCATCTTCGCTGCATCTTCGTGTAGTTGAGCAAGAAGAGAGAGGGAAGCCAAAACCCTTTTCATTTCTTTGGTTGCATCGAACCTGAGGAGTGACCCACTTGCCTCCACTTGGGTCTCCACAAGTGGACCTCCAGTTGGGTTGAGTTCGACCCACGGCCAGCAACAGTAAAAGAAAAAAAAAGGTCTGCAGACAAATATTTTCATCCACCAGTGGGCCCAAGTTCCTTCAAGTCTTCAGCCGATTATTTTCAAATATCCAGATCTACACATTAGGTCAGTCAAAAATTTTAAATTGCATTAAACAAAAATGCCTCCCAAGAAGCACGTAGAAGTGGAGTCTTCCTCCAATAATGATGATGATTTGAGGGGAACTGTTAATCAACTATCCGTAGTGATGGTTCAAATGCAAGAGACTCTTGCAAGGATTGAAACCCGATTAACCAATTTGGAAACTAATTGGCGTGAGGATAATCATCGAGATGATGGAGGACATAATCAGAATCAACGAGATCCACATGCCGTTAATGTTGATCGTGATTTGGGTATTAAACTTGTGATTCCCGAATATGATGGGAAATTGAAGCCAGATGCATTCATGGATTGGTTAGTGTGTGTTGAAAATATTTTTGCACACAAGCCAATGACGGATGGTCATAAGATTACACTAGTGGCAACTCAATTTCGCAATTATGCTGTGATATGGTGGGCCGAGTTGCAAAAGAAGAGAAGATGCCAACAAATTGACCCCGTTGACACATGGACCGAGGTGAAAAATATGTTGAAGCAAAAATTCCTTCCTGTCAATTACTCCAGAGATCTACGTTCAAGTTTGCAATATTTGAAACAGGGTTCTAAGACAGTCGTTGAGTATTCAGAGGAGTTTATGACCATGCAGGCTCGTGGTGGTGTGAATGAAGATGAGGATGTATTAGTTGATAGATACTTTAATGGGCTTACACTTGGCATACAAGATATCCTCCCATTCAAGCATTTTGATAATGTTGATGAGATTGTTTAGCATGCTATCAAAGTTGAGGGGATTGCACATCATCAAGCCAGAAAACTTAATGCCTCCAAATGGGTTATCCAGAAGAATTCTTCAATTGTAGGTTCTAAGCTGAGTGATTCATCGGAGAAAGATTTCACTAAGCCCGAAGGTCAAAATAGGATCACATGTTTAATTGTCACCAACAAGGGCATTGTGCAAGGGAATGTCCCAAACGCATCCACTTCATTGAGAATGAAAGTGATGAGAATGATGTACCAGATGATCCTAAAGAGAAAGAGGTTGCAGCTGAGATATAAGAATTAGAGATCTACAATGCAGTTGAAGGTGAATCTCTCATGGTCATCACCGATGCTCCATCAACTACTGCGAAGAAGTGGTTCCGAGGAATATTTTCCGCTCCAAAGGAACAATCAATGGTCAGGAATGCACGGTAGTCATTGATGGAGGAAGTTGTTAGAATATTATCTCCCAAGCTCTTGTGGATCGATTACAGTTGAAAGTTCGGAAGCATCACAGTCCCTATTTTGCTAGATGGTTAATGGCAGGTGATGAAGTGCAAGTATGGTATGCATGTCCAGTTACCTTTTCTATTGGTGATAATATGGTACCCATGGATAGTTGTGATATCTTGTTGGGTCGCCCGTGGATGTATGACAAGAATGGAACTAATGGCATGCGTGACAATACCTACACATTCATGCATGGTAACAAGCAAGTCAGACTCCATCCTATGAAGCCCGCACCACAAAAGAAAGGGTCAAGTCCTCTTCTCACCAAGGAAGCGCTTCAAGTGCACACCATCTACAAAAGCAACATCAAGAAGACGAGCCGAGTTCGAGGTCAAACTCTTTTCCAACCTGGGGAGAATGATGCAGCAGCAATACCACGTCATTGCAACAGGACTCGTGGGCCATATGTGGGACCCATGAAATTCTAATTGTTATTAGTTTTATCTTTAGTTAAGAGTATAATTAGGATTAGTTTCTAATTTATTGTGTTTCCTAGTTTGATTAGGATAGTTTCTATTGAGTGATGTGATTTCTCCTTGAAAAGGATGAAGAAAAATCAATAGTGGTGATAAGAACTGGCAAAGGAATTTATGAGGGAGACAGAGTTTATTGCTTGTTTTAGATTCTATTTGATACATGTGAGACAAGAATGCAATAAGAATAATGAAGGACCCTTACTTCCTAGGTGAAATCTTGGCAATATGTAGCATATCAACTGCATTATCGAGCCGATACACTATTCGGTGTTTAGTGCCGCTTAGTTGCTCACAATTGTAGCATCCCGTAGATATATGTAGATTTTGGTCTATTTTTTTGTGTTTCTTTCACTCTTTTTTTATAACTTACTTGAAATGCTAGATTTATTTTTCCTATAGATGAATCCCAAGTTATTTGAGTTTTTAAAATTAATTTTCTATTTATTCGACATTTTTGGGGATTTCCCCAATTTTTTATAGAATGGGCCAATCAAATCACATCCTAATGCATTCTAAATTGTAGATCTAAGTTTGATAAAGATCAATCTAAAATGGCTTTTAATTTTTTAACTTTTTTTCTTTTTTGAAAAATTGGATTTTTTTAAAACTAAAATGACCTTTTCTCAACGTGTGCTCACGAGATCACATCGAAATGCATTTTTACTTGTAGATCTATGATTTCCAAGACAACCCAAGCATAGTTGGGACAAGGCTTTGATGATGAATATGATGATCTATGTTTTCCAAGTCTCAACAAAAATACATTGTTCCGTTGATCAAAGATGTGTTGTCATTTGTGTTTGTGCTTTAAACTTTATTTAACATTACTTTATATATCACATGTTCCGTGCAGTTGTACCAAATTGCTTATTTGAATTTAAAATTTAGAAAAGCCTAAGCATTTTATGGTTTTGACTTAATATAGCTGGCTAACATGAATATACGTGGGGTTATCAAAAAAAAAAAAAAAAAACATGAATATACATGGGCAAATAGATCAATGCTGTTATTTTATAATCATACAGCGATATAAGACCACTATGCAATGACGGTTCTGCTACGCCCCATATCTTAATTGCTCATGAAAAGCTAATAATATATATATTTTTGAATATTCTGGAGACTTTTTTTTGGAATTCTTTTTACCTAATTTTTTATTCACACTGCTATGCTGGTGCGTATCACCACAGCCGCTTTTTATCACCCACTACATTGTTTTGGCCACTGACTCACAAGTCACATGCCCACCACAACCGTTATTTTAAACTTTGTATCTATGACAACTCCTTTATGGCTATTTCTTTTTCTTTTTTCTTGATTCTCTCACTTTTTCTGATGAACCATACCCCTTGATTTTATGATTTCTTTTTTAATTTGTCATTTTTAGAATTTTGGCAGTTACCATATATAGAAGTTAACATTGAATTCACTTAGGATGGACGTGTCAATGCACTGTATTCAACCCCGTCAATCTATACTGATGCAAAGCATGCAGCAAATGAACCCTGGCCATTGAAGACTGACGACTTCTTCCCGTAAGTGTGACTTCAAATTTTTAATCTGCTAGAAATTTGTAATTCAGATTATGCTTTTAAATTCAAAGGTAGTTAATTGACACAATAAATTTTTTTTGAAGTCCTTAATTGCTTAACATTTTCAGCTATGCGGATCGGGCTAATGCATATTGGACTGGGTATTTCACGAGCAGGCCAGCTTTCAAAGGCTATGTACGGATGATGAGTGCTTATCTTCTGGTAAAATTTTTTTCCTATTTCAATCTGTGTCAATAACTCAGTTTTGATGCTTTCCCTGTAGTGTGAGATCTGTATTGATTATAAGATTCTCATGTATGCTCAGGCAGCAAGGCAATTAGAATTCCTAAAAGGGAGGAATAGTTCAGGACCCAAAACAGACACTTTGGCTGATGCTTTGGCAGTTGCTCAGCATCATGATGCAGTTAGTGGAACAGAAAAGCAGCATGTGGCTAATGATTACACAAAGCGCCTGTTTATGGGTTATAAAGAGGTACCATCACAGTATTCTTTCAACATTTCTTTATGCTCCTTTATGCTTGTAACTGTTAATTCGGATGATAATTTTCTACAGGCAGCAGAGGTAGTCGAGTCATCACTTGCTTGCTTGGTGGAGTCAAGTTCTAAAACTGGATGTGGCAACCCTGTGACTAAGCTTGAACAGGCAAAAAATTCTGAGTCTTTCTAAGTTGAGCTGTTCATATATATATATATATATATATATATATAGATGCATGCATGCACGCACGGATTATGTATAACATATATATGTATGGGTGGCCATTTGCTCTTAGGCGAAGTTTACTCCACTTTTGGAAGGTGGACTGTGCTCTTAGTATCTAAAATTTGTGCAGTGGGGCCTACCTATGAAAAATCTAACGCCGTCATACCATGTGCTTTCCCCTTGAATGTGCACTCAATTTCATTCCAATTGAAGCGTGGCCCATTGTACGATTAATCACTTGTGAAACATGTGATTTGTTCCATGGTAGTAAATCATATGTTTTTACCTCTTATCAGTTGAATGACATTTCCCACTCCGATTGATGTGAATTTTTTTTATGGTGCCTATACATTCACGTGTGTGTAATAATGTACATAGCTTATATTTGCGAATGATAGGCCTGTTGTACTTTGATTAAAAAGTGGGAGCATATTATCCATAGTTGTCAATTCCGTCCCGGTCGCCGTTCCGCTTTGACTTTGTAGTAGAATGTTTTGGAATTCCGGTATTCCATTCCGGAAAAGTCGTAATTGGAAAGTTAAAAATAAAAATAAAAGAACACCTAAGATAGAAAAAATAGGTGAATGCGAAAATAATACTAATACTAAAAATGCATACTTACATCACTTAAATTAAACTACACTCTACACATGACCATTTTCTAGTTTTCACTACATATGAATGGAAGTATGATACCTTGGCTGGAATGGGGTGGAATAGGTCCGGAATTGGGACCGTAAAGAACTGGAATGGACTGAAATGACTGGAACGGACCGGAAACTTTTTGGGGCCATTACGTTCAGCCCAGGGCCAATTCCGGAACGTTCTGGCTGGAACGGAATTGACAACTATGATATTATCACTTTCTAAAATGGAGATATACATGTCTATATAGATGCAAGAAAAAAAGAATGAATGAGCTCCAAACTGAAACAAGAATGACATTGCGACCTGCCTTTCACCTAATCAAGCAGATGGGGGTTGGAAGACATGTGCATGGATAAGGGATGCATTACAAGTCGACATGATCGGTTTACACTTGGTGTAGATTTTGAGGGCTCATAATAGGAAGTGTTAAAAAGAGTATCTTAATCCAACGATGAATTTAAGTTGAAATGGTTGGGGTGAGTGGAAATTCGTTTTTAATAATTTATCAAGTTATTTATTTATTTAATTTTGTGTGTGTGTTTTGGGGGGCGGGTGGTTTGGGGGGTGTTAAATTTATGAATAATGTCTCTTATGGCATCATTTTCATGTGTATGAGTGCATAGCTGGTGGGCGACGAGTGTAGCTCATTTGATTTATACAAGCAACATCTCTCCTATGCTCATGTGCCTGCATGTGTTAACATTTGACCCCACGAGTGACGTGGCTAATGGGATTATCATGGATGACAACATGCTTACGTGTTGTGTTGGGTGTGGGGACCAATGTGCGCATGCATGTGTGTAAATTTGATCCCATGAATGACATGACTCATCGGGCTTTAATAGGTGACAACCGATGTGGAGCCTGCCTAATCGCCTATATGTCTAAGCTTATTTTCACAATTAAATGTGATCTGGGCATGGGTTTTCTGATTTGAATCGGACAGTTGATGAAAGAAGTGCATTTGGACAAAACGCGCAAAATAACTTCTTCATTTTAAAAAATCAAAAGCAAATGTTTTTTCTTAAAAAAAAAAAACCCAATGGTTTTGTCGGATATTTTGACTGAATTGTAAACCATTGACATAATTAATAACATGATCGGTGTATGTGGGGCCGACCATTCTTAAATATAACATGAATTGACCATAGCACATTACCAATCATGTGTAGGCTTTGGCTCAAAATCTAAATACAATTGCGATATACACTGTCATATTGAAGATGTATAAAATATCAACCTATTTTACATAATCAATAGAAAGGCATTTAGCACTTTGTTCTCTCACATTTTTTAATTTATTTTTGTGGTTCGGTGTAACAGTCTTATGCCTAGGACCTTTTTCGTTTCCCTTTCAGATTTTCTTGTTTGTACCCCTCTGTTTTATAAAATCTCTTTACTGTTACCAATCCGGAGGAAAAAATTGGTGTATGACACTTGTTTCAAATCGAAATTTGGGTCAATGCCTATAAATGAGTGGGCATGTAATATGAGTGCATTTGATGAAGCAATGATGGGCCTCAGCTATTGTATCAACTGGTCCTACAGTTTGGAGTCTAATGTTATTCAAGTGCACTTTGCATTTTCACATAGTTGGTTTGAACTTTGAACACCTGTTTTGAAAATACGTTTCCGAATGAAATGCTATGTTTGCTCTGACAGCTGTATGGTACAGTATATGGGAGTCACCATTTAATGTTTAAAATATTTTTTATTTTTTCTATTGTCTTTTCATGGCTTAACCAGGTTAAGCCAGATGGTTGAACCAGGTTTGACTGAATCATCCACTCCACTGGTCTGCCCTCCAGTCTGGTTTTTAAAACTTGCTTGAGACATTGTACAATTTTGATGAAAGTGTATTAGATGTTGATGTTTGTTACTGTTATGCAATTGTGCTCAACCTGCCTCCTGTGACCAAGTTATAGGAAATAGGGTGTTAAATTCAAAGGTAAAATAGAAATGCATCTTGATACATTTACTTTCTTTTTCAGTGTCCTCTTCTGAATATTAGTTACTGCCCTCCATCAGAAGTTGATTTGTCTAGTGGGAAAAGCTTGGTAATGTTCATGTTTCTTCTTGTTAATCTTTTGAAACCAAATGGCTTAATAGAAATTGCTCTTTTCATTTGAATCCCTCAATTTTAATGTTCTTTACTTTTTAGGTAGTTGTTGTCTACAATTCTCTTGGGTGGAGACGAGAGGATATAATTCGAATACCTGTAAGTACTGCAATTCTGCTGTCATCTTTGTTACAGCAATACTTAGCTCATTCCAGCAGTGTTTGTGTGTATATTACTGTTATTTTTTGTGACTTCTGATCCTGCACAATAATTCCTGCTGTCCTGCTGTACCTCTATGGTATTTCTACGACGAAGTTCTTTACTTGAACTTGACCAAATTTAGCAGCTACTGAGACATGCAAATATTTTCCTTTGCACTCATTGGTCTGAGTTCTTTGTACTTTGTAATGAACTAGATCAACTTATCTATATTTGTGAGTAATGAAATTTAGATCTCATTTTTCGGTTTCCTCAATTTGTGATTAACATATCTGCATGTTGAAATGGAATTTTTGTTTATGGTTTCACTATGTAACTTGCATATATTTCAGTTGTGGAAAACGGCCATGAGGTAATAGCCTCAGGAATCTTGGAATCCTTAACACGAGGGGCATATTTTTATCGATAAAATTTATGTGTGTGGATATAATTTCATTAGTATATATTGACTACCATCATCAACCAAGTTGACTATTTATAGTGAGAATGCAACATGATAGGTGCAATACTCCAAACAATTGTTTGACTTGGATCAAAATAGGCAGTAGTAATGCCATCATGTGTGGAAAAAGGAAGAGTTTTACTCTTACCCATTTTACAACTATAACAGTAAAAAAAAAAAAAAAACTTCTTTAAATGAAAAATGTGATTTATTCAATAGCATTCTTGAGTTCAGCGAAAATAATAATTTTGGGCATTGGGATGTCCTAAATGGTTTTGCCACAATTGTCATTTTTCAAACTAAAGAGAACTAAATGGCTTACTTCTAGATAGTGATGCAGTCCTAGGGTTAGGATCGTAGGTGCCGGAGCACAATTAGGGTTCCCACAGGAATAATCACACGTAGAAGATCACTCTCCAACGATAAACCCACAAGGGAAAATTTTATTAACTCCAATATGAGATCATTGATCTCTACAATGCAATCCTAATCAAACTAGGAAACAAAATAAACTAAGAATCCTATCCAAATTATAAACCTAATCTAATTGGAACTCTTTGCTAATAACAATTAAGATAATCTCTTAAGCTTTATTGGGTCCCACATGTGGCCCAAGATTGTATCTCACCTTGTATAGTGCTGTTGCATCATTGCCCTCAGGTTAGCAAAGAGTTCGACCTCGAACTCGGTTCTTCTTGATGTTGCTTTTGTAGACATTGTGCACTTGAAGCGCTTCCTTGGTGATACAAGAACTTGACCCTTTCTTTGGTGGTGCCGGCTTAATAGGATGGAGTGTCACTTACTTTTCACCATGCATGAATGTGTATGTGTTGTCGCGCATGCCATTAGTTCCATTCTTATCATACATCCATGGGCGACCTAACAAGATATCACTACTAGTTGTTTGTAAAATTAGAGTAAAAAATGAAAAGAAAAGGGGGCTGATTGCAAAAGGTCATAACTTATTTGATTGCTAAATTGATTACAAAGTTAAAATAATAAAATTAGAGTAAAAAGTGAAAAGAAAAGGGGGCTGTTTGCAAAAGGTCAGAACTTATTTGTTTGCTAAATTGATTACAAAGTTAAAATAATAAAATTAGAGTAAAAAATGAAAAGAAAAGGGGGCTGTTTGTAAAAGGTCATAACTTATTTGATTGCTAAATTGATTACAAAGTTAAAATGATAGTATCTTTTAGTATATGATTAGATATATTATTATTATTATTATTATTATTAATTATTAACGTGTCCCTAACATGTCCGTGTCCTACTTTTTTTGAGAAATGCCGTGTCGGCGTGTCCGTGTCGTGTCCGTGTCTCGTGTCCGTGTCCGTGCTTCTTAGATCACAACATTACACCAAATGACCAAACTGTATCGATATAATTTTCACCAATAGAAAAAGTAACTGGACATGCATATCTTACTTGCACTTCATCACCTATCATTTTCTCTAGTGGCAAAATTAAAGTCCATTCGGGTAATATTATCCCTAATGGTGAACTTCAACTGGCTTTTATACCAACTGGATGTAAAAAATGCTTTTCTCCATGTGGACTTGAAGGAAGAGGTTTATATGGATTATGAACCATCCACCGGGATTTGTTGCCAAAGGACATGAAAATAACGTGTCGTCTTAAAAAGTCATTATATGGACTAAAACAGTCTCCCTGAGCCTGGTTTGACAGATTCAGTAGAGCTGTGATTAAACATGAGTTTACAAGGTGCCATGTGGATCATGCTGTATTTGTGAATAGGAGAGCCAAGATGGTAGTTAGCTAGTTATACTTGTGGTGTATGTTGATGACATAGTTGTCACAAGAGATGATGATAGTGAAATCTCTAAATTAAAAAGGTTTCCTTAGAACGAAGTTTGAGATAGGGGATCTAGGACTGCTTAAGTATTTCCTAGGAATTGAAGCGGCAAGATCAAGAAGTGGAATTGTCATACCACAAAGAAAATGTATCCTTGATCTCCTCAAAGAGGCTGGAAAGTTAGGTGCAAAATTGGTGGACACTTCAATTGAACAGAACCATGGGTTACACACAGATAGTGGGGAACTACTTGAAGATAAAAGAATGTCTCAAAGGTTGGTGGAAAAGTTGATTTATCTCACCATTATAAGACCTAACATTTCTTATGCTGTCAAATTGGTAAGTCAGTTCATGCATGCTCTTAGAACAGATCATCTTACAGCTGTGTATAGGATCCTCGATATTTAAAAGGATCTCAGGGCCAAGGGATTCTTTACAAATCCTATGAGCATGCACATGCAATGACCTTCACTGATGCTGATTGGGCTATTGTGGTTAAGAATCTTGTTAGATGAGTTAGGGTTCAAGCAAGATGGTCCAATGCATATCTATTCTGATAGCACATCTACAATTAAATTGGCTAATAACCCTGATACATTGATGGCCAGGATTAAAATATCCAACTAAAACAACATAATTAAACTCTAAATAATATAAAGATAGGTGGGCTGAGCCCAAAGTCGGTTCATGGGGACCATGGGTCTGTACTCCTGTGTCATCCACATTAAAAGAAAATGTGAATGCTAATTTGATTCTATCATCTTTCAGGAAAATGCAAACGTTAATCATTTGTCAGTTAAAATGTGAGTTCTTCGTACAAAAGTAGAGGAAGTTACACAAAGCTAGTCACTATGGGAAAAGTAGTCACCTTACTCACCTCCTCTTGTTGACTATCAACAAAAACTAAAGTCAGTGTTACCATTTTGTATAATGCCAAAATCAGAATTTTTTACTGAATTAGATTGAATATTATTTTCAAATTGTCCTTATTATGGTGCACGTTTTCTGGTGGTGATAAAATTGTTGAAGCAAACTAAATATGTATTACTGCAGATAATTCTACTTTTTGCAGAATGCTACTTACATGATCAAAATCGCTGCAGGTTATTAGTGAATCAGCTGCCGTTCATGATTCCGAAGGAAATGAAGTTGAATCGCAACTTCTGCCTCTAGCAAATACCTCAGCAGGCATTAGAAACTATTACGTGAGAGCCTACTTGGGTATATCCCCTAGTGATACACCTAAATTCTGGCTTGCATTTCCAGCAGTAGTACCACCTCTTGGTTTCAGTACATACATCGTCTCAACTGCAAAAGAGCAAGGTTATTTCATCTAATTACATTTTTTCGGTATACTAAAATGCTAACCTCATTTGAGACAAGTCAGTTTCAGTTTTACTTAACAATGGATCATCTGCCAATGTTTCTATTATCCATTGACAGGCATTACTAGGTCAGCCATGTCAACAGTATATACATCACAAACAAGAGAAAATAACACAATAGAAATTGGACGAGGGAATTTAAAGCTTCTTTATGCTGCAGATGAAGGGAAACTTAATTATTATTCTAATAGCAGAAGTTCGGTATGTTGTGACTTGTGGTACATTAGATGCGTTTACTTTTTGTTTAAATAATTTTTTTGTTTGTATAAGATTGTTTAAATACTTAAGTGTTTCTTTTCTCTAGTTTTCTCCATTTCAGTTTATCTCAACAAGATAATATTGAATTGGTGGTGTTTTCATTTCAATGTTGCGTGATCTTTCAAGCAGTTTGCTGGCATCCTGCATTTTTTTAATCCTTTGCTTATAGTTTGTATTCAATGAATCAGTTCAATATTAATGCGGGTTTTCTTTACTCAAGGTGAAAGCATTTTTTGAACAATCATACACTTACTACGCTGGATATAATGGTACAAAAGAAGACCCTCAGGTAAATCAAGTTCTAATGGATTTTTCTTTTTTCGGGGGTAGTTCTAAGGGATTATACTGTGATATTTCTTTTTTGCATTATCATGTCTACTTGATGATCATTAGCATATGACACTTTTGTGACACAATTGCTTGCTGAAGGCCTCCGGAGCATATATCTTTCGTCCAAATGGTTCATTTGCCATAAAGCCTGGACCGGTAATGCTGAAACGGTTTAGCTATTTATCAACTTATGATTATGCATCATCTCTTTATTGTTTCATGGAAACTCACTGATTGCAAGTCCACAACGAAAATATGTCCATGTTGCAGGAACCATTGACCATAGTGCAAGGACAGTTACTAGACGAAGTGCATCAAAGAGTCTCCCCATGGATATCTCAGGTGCTTTTCCTTGTCTAGAATGATGCAACTATCTTTCTCTGTGCAATGATGCTGTATAATGTTAGTGTTTTGAGTCTACTGGAGCTTCAATTTTCTCATTCAAATTGATGAATGAATTTTTTTTTCGAGGAACTATAAGGTGTTGAGTCTCATGAGTCAGTGATGCAGGAGCAAATTTTTACTATTAGGTGTGGGTTTGGCAAAACAGTGAATTACTGGGTTTTTTATTACAACTTGGCCCAGTCTTGAAATTTTACAAGAAACTTCTGTTTATTGGACCACTCAAAAGAGGCCGTTACAGGGCCCAAATGCAACAGGTAAACCCACTGTATGGGTTGCCCAGACCTGTCCATCATCTAACAGGGCCATGTAGGTTTTGGCTCCCACAGTTCTGGACACCCAGCTACAACAGTTTTTGAATTTAGAAATCTAAATTCCAGTTAGTTTGTTGAAAATTTTCCTATGATGCTGGCCCCACTTTGGTGGGCCACTCGACCTGAAATAGCATAGAAAGAAGATAGAGGAGATTTTTGGAGGAAAATTATCGTGCCTCAATGGAGGATTGACCATCCAGTTTTATATAATTAGTGTGCCTAATCACAGGCTGTAATCAAGCAGTAATTACATTCAGAATAAAGAATAATATATCCTAATCTCTATGCATGGAAGTAAATCCACAAAATATGATGTACAGTGTTTGGCTCAGTCCCACGCGTGGGATATCATGCATGGGCCTAATTTAGTATATATGGGCCTATTATTTGATGAGTTATCTTCTACACTCCCCCTCAAATTGATATGGGAAGACACAAAACATCAATTTGCTAGTAAGATCATTATGCCAGGGTTTGGGAAGCGCTTTTGTGAATATATCTGCCAACTGATGATGAGTAGAAACATAAGGCAAAGTTATCTTCTCAGTAACAACATGCTGATGGATGAAGTGACAATCAATCTCAATGTGCTTCGTCCTTTCTTGAAAAACCGGATTGTTTGCAATTCTAGTGGCACTGGTATTGTCCCCATAAAGAGGTGTAGAAGTTTTAACAAGGACACCCAATTCAAAAAGAAGACGGCGTAGCCAAATGATTTCAGCACTAGCGGACGACATTGCTCGATATTCCGCCTAAGTAGAAGATCTCAAAATGGTGGTTTGCTTCTTGCACTTCCAAGAAATCAGTGATTCCCCAAGAAACATGCACCAGCCAGTGGTAAATCTCTGAGTATCCGGGCAGCCAGCCCAGTCAGCGTCTGTATAAGCGGATAAGTGTAGAGAAGCACCAGAAGGGTAGAAGAGACCATAGTTAAGAGTGCCTTTAACATAGAGGAGTATGCGCAAAGCATCAGTAAGGTGAGGCTTGTGTGGATTGGTAACAAACTGACTAACAGTATGAACCGCATGAGAAATATCCGGCCTAGTCATAGTTAAGTAGAGAAGATTACCAACAGTCTTTCGGAAAATGGAAGGATCATCCAGGGGAGAGCCATCATCCGTACTGATTTTGCTGTTCAATTCCATAGGCGTATCAAAGACGTTAGCATCATCAAGCCGAGTCGTAGTGACCAAATCTGTAGCATACTTGATGTAGGCCAGATCCATGATCGGCCAATCTATTAGGCCTAAGCCTATTTAGCCCATAAAGAGAATCTTCAAATTGTGCAAGACTTTTCCTATTTTTTGTATTAGCTAAATTTTTGGAATAATTATGAGTTTAAATAGAAAGTTTATTTATTTTGATTTAGAGTTTATTTTGATTAGATTTGTTTCCAAGAATAGATTAGGGCATGAATCTATATAAAGGATTGTAATCCCTCTTTAAGGGAGAAGTTCATTGATTAATAAAATTTGCCCTTGAGTTTTCCTCTTGGTTATTTGTCTGTGGTGTGAGATCAGGACGTTTTGGATCCCATGATCCTTATCCCTAAGCCCTTTTGGCTTGAAGTTTGGCCCCTTGGCTATCCTCCTTCCCCACGCTTCTTCAATTGGTATAAAAGCGAAGATACGATCTCGGATCGCTTCCCGGATCGCCGATTCGAGGTAAGCCCATATCCCGTCTTTCTATTTTCTGTCCATCCATTATCATCCCCACTGATCATCATCATCATCTACCGTCATCTATCATCATCATCATCATCATCCTCACCCTCTTCCATCACATCCCCAATCCAATTAAAAATAAAATAAAATCAGAACCTCCGCCAAACAGCCCGAAATCCCCAAGGCCAATCAAACCCCATCCCCTAAATCTGTCTGACCACGAAGCCCCAAATTCCCTAGCACTCACTGCCTCGCTCAACCAGCCAAGTCCCATGCCCCATTCGCCTGTCCAACCCCATCATCAGTCTCCAAAAATAAACCTGAAAAAAAAAAAAAAATTCCCAGATCTCCATAACCCAACCACCAAACATACCCTTCCAAATCCTATACCAAAATCCCTAAACCCTAACGAAGACCTTCCCTTCCCAACAGTACCGTCCCTGCCATTCAACAAAAAAAAAAAAAAAAAAAAAAAAAGACCCGCTGTTCACAAAAACCCTCTTCCTGTTCATAGATTAACCCCCCATAATTTCCAACCCTATTGCTAGAAGCTAAAACCCACTCACAGCAATTAACAAAAACCCAATCCCTAACCCAAACCCACCCATCCAGCCAGCCATATCACCATAGCCCATCGCGACCCTGCATATATTCGAATCCCCGACAACCCGAAACACAACACTGAATCCCCTTCCTACTTCACCGACACCTAACCCAACTCCATCCTTAGTTAAACCAAACCCGCAACCTTCACCGCCCAAACCCAAATAAAAAAAAGAGAAGAAAAAAGAAGAGGGAGAGAGAAGAAGAGAAAAAAAAACATATCTGTACCGGCCGCCGATTACCATCACCTTCATTGTCATCATCCAGCTGCAACGACGGCCATCACAACCACCTTCTCTCGCTGCCCCAACGAAGTTGCCGAGCCCTAGCCTCAGCCCGCCCTTCTCTTCAAGACCACCAGCAAACGAAAAGGGCCACCAAATCCTTTTCCCTTGTAGTTGCATCAGGCCCGAGGCCTCCACCCCACACATGTCCCACACTCCCACTTTAAGTGAGACCACAGGCCCATCTTGTGGGCTTGAAATCAAGTCAAGGTTGACCCATCTGTAGTGCAGAGAGCCCTGCCAACAGAGGGTCCAGCCAGCTAAAGCCCCAACTTTTCTAGTTGTTCAATCCTAACCGCTAATTCTCAAAAGATGATATCTTGGACATTTGACCTCCGATCAACGATTCGTCTGCATGTGAATGCTTCTGTCAACAAGATCTACATAACAAGTCAGTCATATTGCGAAGCGCAAAGTTTTATATTCTTCCATTGAAGCTAATATGCAAATCTTTGGATGCTCTAATGAAGTTCAAAAAATGTTGTATGAGCATAAAAATGGAGATTGGTATCTATCATGCGAATGAGGTCTACTTTGAGCAGTTCCGTAATCTGAAACAAGGAAATTGGACCGTTGACAAATATTCTGATCGATTTTCAAGGCTACAAGCCTCTGAATTGGAATAGAATGAACTCCATGATTTGAATCGCTTTATCAGGGGCTTGAGACCAAATATATTGCAAAATATGAATTACTGCGAAACCATTCATGATGCCTATCAAGCAATTCGTGTTGGGCACATACTTAAACAGTCTCGCTTGTTAAAAGATAAGACACAAGAAGAAAAGTCTCCGCAAACCACAGAAGTCCCTGTGGTGGAACCAGTCATGGAGATTATCAAAGCTGAAGTTGAGTAACAAAAGGAAGAAACAAATGATTTTCCAACAAATTCAAATGAAGTGATAGACAAAATTCCTCCACCATATCCTACTTTAGGTACACTGGAAGACAAATAAATTGATTCTCTTTCTATTTATTAACAATGATGATATGCAAGTGCAAGCACCGAAAGAAAAAAATGCGGACTTTCAAGAATTGAATGTAGTCAACTAAGAGCCCGATCAACTGGTAGATTTCATCATATGTTCAATTCCTAAAGAACCAATTAAATCATATGAAGAACATGCTATTGTTTCAAAGGTTGAAAAGGAAGATCAAATTGCTGAGGTTCCCCACATTGATTTCATTTTCGGGAATCGACTGTTGATATTAGAAGATTCTGAGCAGAAGGTACAAATTTAGAAATCGAAGCATCAATTTGTTCGAGCGCAAGTCCATGCAAACTCCCACTATCAAAAGAGGCAATATCTAAAATTTTCGTGGAGTAAACGCTTAAGTGACGCTTACCCACCATATGAGGATCCACAAGAGAATCGAAAGTTTGTGCGTTTGATCTTCGACCCAGGCGGTCATCTACTGAACTCGAGGAGGAGTTCCCTTCAAGAGGGGGGGAACTGATGCAGGCCAGATTCATGATCGGCCAATCCATTGGGCCTAAGCCTATTTAGCCCATAAAGAGAATCTTCAAATTGTGCAAGACTTTTCCTATTTTTAGTATTAGTTAAATTCTTGGGATAATTATGAGTTTAATTAGAAAGTTTATTTATTTTAATTGAGAGTTTATTTTCTTAAGATTTGTTTCCAAGAATAGATTAGGGCATGAATCTATATAAAGGATTGTAATCCCCTTTTTAAGGTAGATGTTCATTGATTAATAAAATTTTCCCTTGAGTTTTCCTCTTGGTCATCTGTCTGTGGTGTGAGACCAGGACGTATCCCTAAGCCCTTTGGCTTGGAGTTTAGCTCGTTGGCTATTCTCCTTCCCCATGCTGCTTCAATACTTACGTTGATGAACCCTAATGCCGGATTTGTTACGAACAAACTCAAGCCTCAAGAAGTAAGTGAGAGGACCAAGATCCTTCATTCGGAAGTGGCAAGTAAGATGATGTTTGAATTTAGTAATGCCGGCAACATCATTGCCACTTATAATCATATCATCAACATAAGCTAGAAGAAATGTGTAGCCCTTCGGTGTCCATCTAAGAAATAGGGAACTACTTAATGACTCTTACGAAATCCTGCTGGAAGGATTGCTGCCTGAAATTTATCAAACCAAGACCTGGGAGTCTGCTTAAGTCCATAAAGAGCTTTCCGCAATTTACAAACAGGCTTTGGAGGACAAGCATAACCCGGTGGTGGCTTTAAATAAACAGTCTCTTGCAAGTCGCCATGAAGAATGGCATTTTAGACATTCATTTGCCATAGAGCCAGTTGTGGGCTGCAGCTACACAAAGAAAGGTGCGAACGGTGGTCATTGTAGCCACTGGTGCAAAGGTCTCATAGTTAATCCCATATTCTTGCTTATAACCCTGTGCAACCAATTTGGCTTTGTAGCGATCAAGACTCCCATCAGAGTGAACTTTTATGGAATAGATCGATTTACTACCAGTGGTCGATGCTCTTGCAGGGGCCGGTACCAATTCCCATGTTTTGTTTGCTTCGAGCGAGCAGCTCCTCATTTATAGCATCTTGCCGGTATGTAGCCATCATTCGTAGCAGCATTCTCACCAATTGATATTGACCCACCTGGCCGCTTTCCTTTCGAAAATGGCTTAGTATCGACTGGCAGTTGACTTCTCTACGGATCTATAGATTGAGATACCAGCACCGGTATCAGAAGAGAAGCATTCATCCCATCCTTCCTCCCCGTGTTCCTATGAATATTAGGTGGGTATAGGAGGACTATCCAATAAAGTGAAAAGAACAGGAAATCTACATCGGCCAGGGTCAACTAAAGGACGACTAGAGCGTCGTAGAGGTATGATAGTATTAGAAGACGCATTAATACCTGAAGGTGCAGTAGGCGGCATTGAGAGATGATCAGGAGAAGGAGGCACCACAGGAGGATCCGTGTTACGCCGGACATAGACGTTGGTAAAAGTTGATGGAGAAGCGGTCTCAGGGAATTATGGCAGATAGGACATAGCAACAGTATGATTATCCAAATGCAAAGAAAAGAAAGGAATATGTTCCAAGCAGATCACATTACGAGATATCCGCATGCGTTTTTCGGACTGATCATAACATAGAAATTCCTTGTGTTCATTATTGTAACCCGGAAAGATGCATTTGGCGGCCTGTGGTGATAACTTAGTGCACTCGGTAAGTGGAAGATGAACAAAGCACAAGCAACCAAAAACACGTAAGTAAGAGTATGAAGGGGCAAGACCAAAGAGAGCTTCATATGGAGTGGTCTTTCCTAGAACGGAGCTAGGATGATGATTGAAGACATGCACAGCAGTCTGTGCAGCATCACACCAAAAATTGGGAGGAACTAAGAATGCAATTAGAAGTGTATGAACAGTTTCAAGAATGTGTCTATTCTTCCTTTCCACAACTCCATTTTGCTAAGGAGTATGCGGAGAAGATTTTTCGTGAAAGAATGTGTCTGTTCTTCCTTTCCACAACTCCATTTTGCTAAGGAGTATGCGGAGAAGATTTTTGGTGAAGAATGCCTCTATCAGAAAGGAAGGCAGAAAAATCATGGGACATGTATTCTCCACCTGAGCCTGATCTAAGAATTTTCATTGCTTTCTTAAATTGGGTTTGGACCATATTGTAAAACTTTTGGAAAATATAAAATACTTGAGATTTAAATCGCATGAAATAAATCCAAGTATACGAGAATGATCATCAATAAAGGTCACATTATACTTAAACCCTACCCTACTCAAGTTAGGTGCAATTCCCCAAACATCAGTGTGAATAATGTCAAAAGATGCCAATGCACGAGAACGATGAATAGGAAAAGGCAAACTATGACTCTTACTTGAGCAACACGTTTCACACTTTGATTGAAGTAACGAGGACATCATTTTATTATCAATTGTAGATTCTAAACAACCAATCTTAAAGAAAGAAATTAAATAAGCATTGTTCACATGACTAAGACGTCGATGCCACACAGTCCACAATTTATTAGAAGAAGAAGCAAATAAGGAATGATGTCCAATGTCCAGCAGAAATAGACGACCATGTTTACTCCCCGTCGCGATCACCTTCCCAGTTTACTGTCCCTATATGACACAACCAGAGGAAGAAAAGTTAACACGATATCCATTATCAATAAGTTGTCCTACATAAAGTAAATTGGCTGATAATTGTGGAACAAGGTAGACATTGGGTAGGATGATAGACTGGCCAGAGACACCGGATAAAGTAATCGTACTAACCCCAGAAATGAGTAATTGATCTCCATTAGTAGTGGTTATTTTTTCTTTTCCAAGGTAAGGTTGATAGTCTGTAAAGCTATTTTCTATTGATGTCATGTGGTTCAAGGCTCCTGAATCTAAAAAACCATGTGGATAGGGTGATAAAGGAAGAAAGAGAAGCTGAAGAATGAAAGTCGAGAAATGTTATAGTAGAATTATAGTAGAATGTGTTTGATACCGACCACCATTAAAGCCCATAGATACATATGCTGAGGTCACCGTGTTTTGAATCAGTTTTGAATCTGGGCAGGAGTCATGGATACAGCCCCGGAAGAGGTGCTTCCTGTATCAGATGAAGGTGCTTGAGCTTGAAACGCATCTGGAACATTTTGTCTTGGCAGGTTGGAAGAAGTTTGCTTCTGTTGTGGCCCATTCTTTCACTGTAAGCTGCGACAATCATCTCACCGGAGCGTTTATAATATCTGTAAACCAATTTCTTACGACAACTCTTGACAATATGACTGAAACCTTTGCATTCATAACATTGAGTAGGCTTCTGATTTGGGGTTGCCAGAAGAGTAGAATTAGCAGGAAGAGGAGCAAGGAAGGCCTTTGGTTCTTCAAGAATGGCACGCTGTGAGGATAAGCGAAGTTCTTTTCGAAGGACTTCTTGAAAACATGTATCAAGATTGGCAAATACTTTTCGATTAACTTCTTGAGATGAGCCCACATATCAGTAGCTGCAGTAAATGCTTCAAGAGTAACGGCAAGAGAAGGATCAATAGAGTTAAGTACCTGAGTTACTACTTTAGCATTTTCTTTGGACCAGGTGGATAAGGCTTTTGTGTCAGTAGTACTTGTAGTAGTAGGTTTAGTTATTCATCCATCAAGATAACCAAACAACCCTTGGCCTTCTACAAAATTCTTTTGATGGAAAGACCAGGCCATATAATTATTCCCATTAAATTTAATTGGAATAACGTCATATTTGTCCATTATCTCTAAATATAGTAGAATGAGAGAGAGAGGTGTTTGATAAACCAAAACAACACACAAATCAGCAACCCGGTTATAACCAGAGCCCCACGTTTGGAGAATTTGCCCTCAGACAAGTAATAAACAGTCAACAGGTAATGAAACAACACAGAAAAGTGATCCAACAGAAAATAACACTGAACAGTCTAGAAACAGCGCCAGGAGACCTTGATTTTCTGGGCAGAATCTGTGCGTGGGCCACACACAGTGGCCCAATCACAGATAAGGGTTAATTATCTTGGAAGAGATCAATTGTATGTCCTCTAGTCCTAGTTTGATGGGAATTGGATACAGATCCACAAATCTAGACGGTCTTGATGGAATCCTTTTGAGAAATAACACCCAAAATCGACAGATGAAGAAGATCTTGGAAACTATCTCAAATGGTGATGAAAAAAATCCAAAAAAATCTTAAAAATAACCCTGAAGGATAGTCAATCATAATCATGGAAGCTGCTGGTAATAAGTGATTGATCGGCGGTGGGCCACCGTTGATCAGGGGCACTCCAGACATTATCAGCTGCAATAAAGAGACAAATCACACCAGGGAGAAGTACTTGATTGATGAGAGATGGGGAATTTCTCAAACTAAGAAGAGCCAACTCTCAGAACATAGCTCTGATACCATGAAATAGCATGGAAAGAAGGTAGAGAAGATTTGGAGGAAAGTTGTCGTGCCTCATTGTAGGATCGACCATCCAGTTTTATATAATTATTCTGCCTAATCACAGGCTGTAATCAAGCAGCAATTACAAATAGAATAGAGAATAATATATCCTAATCTCTATACATGGAAGTAAATCCACAACACATGCTGTACAGTTCAGTCCCACACGTGGGATATTATACATGGGCCTAGTTTAGTATACATGGGCCTATCATTTGATGAGTTATCTTCTACACGACCAACCTACTATGACCTAAATCTGAGTCTTATGGCTGGAATGGAATCTCTGATGATGCATGAACACAACAAAAAAACAAAAGTGAAAAAGGAATTAAAACGAAAAAGTTATGCATGGCTAAAGATGGCTACTTGACTAGGTTCTGTGCAGAAATTCCTGCACAGAATGACTGATTGGCCATGTTTAGGTCTCTGAAAAGTCAACTTCTCGAAATTATTTTGAGCCAAAATTCTAGGGTTTTACAGAGCAACTACCAAGGCTCAAACTTGCCGAATTTCAATTAAAAATTATATGATTTGACTGGATTTTGATTCGTGGATATTTGGCTCAGAATTATGCTGAAAACAGTGCAGATTTCTTACTTTCCAAATTTCTTACTTGTACCAGTTTCGAATTGTCTCTTCCAATCAGTTCTCAATTTTGGTTTTCAATCAACTTAAACATGTTCAATTGAATACCCTAATGTCATGATCACTTTCCAACCATAAGATTATGCATTAAACAAAAATAGATAACATATAAACTTGTTGGGAAGTCCCACATCCCACATCACCTAAGTAATAAGCTTGACATGTCTTAATATACCTGTATGGGCCTTCCACCTAGTAGGTTAAGCTTTTGGGTTGGCACATGGTTTATTACATGGTATCAGAGATAGTGTATCTTCATCAAGGGCTCACTTCCTTCCATTCAAGAACTTAGGTTGCAGCCTCCTGCGGCAGTTTTCATCTCAGCACAGTCACGTGACTGTTCTGTCAAACCAATCAACAGTGGGCCCCATCTATGATAAGTGATCACACCACTAAGCTACAACATCTGGGTCGACTATTTATCCCTGGTTTTCTAAGCATTTTTCCAAGATTTATAATCATCATCAGGTCAGTCATTTACCCAGAGTTCTAGATCTGTATATGATTTCTTTCATATATGGTATATGATATGTTGGGTTGGTATATGGTTTCTTTCATGGTATCAGAACGGGTTCCGATCCCGTTCTTGTGTAGCCCACGTGACATGCCCTTTCATGAAATCTGTTGGGTCTGCACGTGAGGGGGAGTGATGGGAAGTCCCGTATTCCACATCGCCTAAGTAATAGGCTTGACATGTCTTAATATACTTGTATGGGTTTCCACCTATCAGCTTAAGCTTTTGGGTTGGCATATGGTTTATTACAAAACTAACCGAAAATTAATATTTCTACTATAAAAATTGCTGAAAAAAAATCTGAAAAATAACTAAAAAAAATAAAAGTAAAAGGTGGAAAAAAAAAGCAGAAAAATATGTAATTCAAGTACGTACAATTCTTCTAATGCCTAAGCATTGAAAATACCGGCGATTTGACTTCTCCTCCCTCTAAACAGAGATAGGAAACGAATGAATACTTGAACTAGATGCGATATGCTCTTTGATTTGCCAGAATCAATAATTTTCAGTAATTAGCCCTAAGCATATGATATATCTATCACAGAAATAACATATCAAAGGACAAGAATCAAAGAAAATCAAGTACCAATCTTGAAGAAGTTGATCACACGCAAATTCAATCAAAGACTTGTTTTATTCCCTGTACTTGAATTTACATGAAAATATTGCACTCCCTCTTCATCATTCTCCTAAATAAAGTTAAAAAACTAGTACCTAGTTGAACTAGAAGGGTTAGTGTAGAAGGGGATTAGACAGAGGAATGGAGGGGGAGTGGATGGTGGATGAGTGGAGAGGGCCTTGGACGTCCTACACTAGAGAAATCGAGGCTTGGACGTCCGGCCTCTCCCTTGGTCTCCTTTTATAGTTTTTTAGACCCTGTTGTTTGCTACAATTTGTTTCCTAGTTGGGCCCTCCTTCGTTACATGCTTTATTCCTTAGCTTAGGCTCCAAGCAAACTTCTTGGTTTGGAAACAATTTGAATTTGTAGTGGATACCCTTCCAAATTAGGTCTCTTGACGAGCAAGCCTTCCATGCATAACTACTCAAAAATCTTTCAAAGATCCCATGTGATCAAGCTTACCAAAAATTCAAATCTTGTGTATAAAGGCAGCCCCATATGTTGCACCCAAGGGAAGTGGTGTCATTCTCACATTGGCAAAACACAAAGAATAGAACAAGAGTTCTGAAAACAAATTGTATTTTTCAAGTGTTTTTCCTTTGGAGATCTCTCCTTAATAAATAGCTATTACATGCCTTAATCAAGGCTCTAATCTTGGTAAGTATATCAATTACTATTCTAAGTTATGGAAACAATAACTATAATAGAATATGTACAACTGTACCATTGACCCAATCAAACCACGTGGCATAATATGGACTGTATCTGGACTCGATCCCTTCATGGATCGTGGGCTTGTTTTAACACCCCCCCCTCAAATCGATGCGGGAGAATCAACGAGCATCAATTTGCCAACCAAGAATTGATGGCGTGGTCGTGGAAGACCTTTAGTAAGAATATCAACAATTTGAAGCTCAGTGTAGACATGCGGAAGGCTAATGATATCATGCTTAAACTCATGTATGAAGTGACAATCAACCTCGATGTGTTTAGTGCGTTCATGAAAAATCGAAATTTCAGTAATCTGAATTGTACTTGTATTATCTACATAGAGGGGGTAGCACATTCTGCTGGAAATCCAATGTCAGAGAGCAGACCTCGGAGCCAAAGAATTTCGGAGCATGCAGTAGACATGGCTCGGTACTCGGCCTCAGTAGTTGATTTTGGAACTTTTTCATGTTTCTTGCATTTCTAGGGAATCAGACTATCACCCAAAAACATGCACCATCCTGTTGTTGATCTGCATCTGAATAAGCTTTGAGAGAAATAGGATTGTCCGATGGAAAGAATAACCCGTGAGTCGGTGTTCGAATAAGGTACCGAATGATGCGGCGCACGGAAGCCATTTGAAAGTGTCGAGGAGCAGTCATGAACTGACTCATTAGATTGACTGCTTAGGAGATATTGGGTGTAACGACCCGGAATCCGGGGCCCTTCGAATTCCGTGCCGAGACTCGTAAGCATCACACACATAGGTTATGACAGATCATATAAAGATTTAGGCATTTACTAGTTTAAGCAAACTTGTATTAAAAATCCAAATCTAATAAACAAATGTAACATTGACGAATAAAATAAAATAATTGCAATGTCTTCCAAATGAAATACTCTAAACAATCTAATAAATCTATTTCTTCTCCATCTATATGGCTTCGACGCTCAAGTACGCATCCCAAAGTCTATCTCCCGGTCATCACGGTTTTCCTGAGTCGCTAAGTTCTGGTTACCTGGATTGGGGCAAATCCACAAAATATCAGTACAACTGAGTGAATAGATATTCTAATCTATTTGTACATTTAAACATATGCCTAGATAAGATTACACAACAAATTAAAAATAACATCCAAAGTCTCATTCAAGCCAAGGTTGGAATATGGCCAAACAAACGACAACCTCCTAGCCACCTGTTAGCACCAGCCCAGAAACCGACCACCAAGGTCCAAAACCATCGACCACGAAGGTCCAGAATCATCGACCACGAAGGTCCATCGTATACATGTATACCGGTCACAATGACCGTGTCTCATCAGACACGTCCACTAAGGACCAGCCATCATAATGGCCCCTCACGTCCATTAAGGACCAGCCGTTATAACGGCTCGGACACTAAGTCCAACATCAACAATCCTCACAAAATCGGCCATACATGCTCGTGGTCTAGGGGTGTCCAAAAGGTTCCTCCAAACAGACAAAGTCACCGCATCTCAGTTTTCCAGTCAAATAGCAAATACATCTCATAAAAATATAATATATAGCATGTCCTCAACATTAGTAACGAGCGAATTCCATAATCAACCCCTTCTCAAATTATGTGGATTTAATATGCCCCAGTCCGAATCAAAATTGGTGTACGAGATGAGAGAGGTCAATTACATAACTCACCCTTTACGGTTTTGAGGGAAGTATTCAATTACCAAATTAATCACAACATATACATATACAAACCATAGAATCTACCATGTGAGATCCCCAAATAACAATGGTATACAACAGGTATCATAATCCACAATATGTTTCAAACCATAATTACTCAAGAAACGAAATAAAGAAAACAACTCCAATAATAAATATAATAACCACAATGGAGCAGTCCCTATTTATAGTTTCCTAAGGTCTGAAATCCAAAGAATGGTCTCAAATTAATCAAAACAGGCCCAGCTATGAAGAATGATATTTATCAGGCCCTTAACTGTAATTTCAGAAGTCCATCATTAGAGAAATATCTCAAAACAGCTTCAGGTTATAATAAGGAACAATAACAGGGTCCAAAATACATATTTGACAAATCAAGAACTAAAGGATTCAATTCAAACAATGAATAACCAGCCTTTGTTTGCAATTCCAAGAGACTTAGGATTCCATCCATAGCATTCTCCACATTCAAAACTTAATAAAAGTAAGCAAAAGGGTTTAATCATAATTTCTTAAGACTGGGAGGACCTTCTTTGTAAATTCAGACTTCATATAAGTCTGGAAATTTCTACCCAAAACCCTATCTTGATGAATTCCCAAGAAAAGAGCCTAATCTGAGTTTATTATAAACTACCAGGGCCTATTCCAAATTTTAGAAACTCAAGTAGCCACGATAGGATCCTTAACAGAACTCTATTTTCTGTATTCATAAGCCTCACGATTGGTATACTCTGAATGGTTAGATAGTGGGCCCCAATGGTCCAAACCTAAGATGGACCTAAACTCCATGGTCGCCCATCAGTCCTCAACCCATTGAATGGATCTGATCTCTGATCAGGTGGGCCAGGGGGTCTCATTAGGGCATGTCGACATTCAGCCCAAAAACCTGCAAATACCGCTTCCCTTCTAACAAATCAATTGGATGGAGACCCAGCTGGGACCCACTCCACATAGGTCCACCACTCCTGATGTCGCCCATGGGTCCCCTTCCAGATCTACGGACCTGATTGATCATCAGGTGGGTCATGTGGTCCCACAACCACAAACGACCCAAACATGCCATAAACGTGTAGAAACCAAAAATTCCAGTTTCTGGGTGGATTTTATTGCTGATTTGCCATTCTTTGATCATGAAAACATTGCTTAGAAACCTACAATTCATAAGGAATCAATTCCTCAAATCATAGCATTAAAAAATAGATTTTTATCTCATCAATCCTATCAACTAGTGTATCGAGTGCAAATTCTGTACTGTAACAGTCTCTAGTAAGGAAGCAACAATCAATCCATCATATGTACTGATTAGATTTAATGTTTGGAGAATCTTATGGTGAAAATATAGCATCATTATACCGATACAGTTTTCTACTGTGTTGCCTACAACCAACCATAAAGTCCAATGCAAGTATATGCAGAAATCTACTCACCATAAAATAGAGGAATCAAACATATACAAGAGCAAAAACCAGAAGTTTAAAACTATGCACAATTAGATCGAGAACTCTACTCACCTGTTATGGGTGACTAGAACTGGGTCTTCCTCCTCTTAGTTTCTTCAAGGCTAATACTAAACTAGGCTTTGGGTTGATCAATATATAGAAGCTAAAGGTAGAATCCTTCCCAAAGTCCTCTTTCTAATTTTTTATTATTTCCTTCTCACATGCCAATCCTATTCCTAACAATACTAGGAGTCTATGGTATAACCAACACAAGTCCCACTCGAATTCCTCCATCAAATTATGGGTCCCAATAATTCTAAATAAAATTAAGATAATTAAATATTAAATATCAGAAAATAATCTAGCCCTTATACTGGGCCCGGGGTATTACATTGGGACAAGTGATCGTGAGGTAGATCAAGCTACCTACTGACTGGCGATACACGGTAGGATCGGGAAGAAGGTCACTATCCTCTTGACTGAGTTTGACATTCAGTTCGACCGGGGTATCTATGGGAGCGGAAGCAGTAAGTTCAGCCAAATCAATGAGATCAATATTGTATTTGTGCTGATTTAGAACTATACCTTTAGTCGATTGATGTACTTCAAGACCGAGGAAATAGTTTAAAGGGCCGAGATCCTTCATATGAAATGTCTCATTAAGAGAAGCTTGGAGCTCTTGAATCATTTTTGCATTAGGACCAGTAATGACTGTCATCAACATAGACAAGAAGCACCGTAATCCCGGACGGAGTATGGTGTAAAAACATGGATGGATCATACTGGCTTGGATGAAAATCCAAGCGGAGAAGAGCTTCTTGAAACTTCTCAAACCATGCGCGAGGAGCTTGTTTCAGACCATAGAGAGATCGACGGAGTTTTGCAACCATACCCTTCCCCGATGAGAACCCCTGAGGAAGATGCATGTAAACGTCCTCTTTAAGATCATCGTGAAGAAGCGCATTTTTTACATCCATTTGATAGAGAGGGCAAGACTGAGATGCAACAACGGCAAGAATGGTGCGAACCGTGGTCATCTTGGCGACGGGAGCAAAAGTTTCATCATAATCAATGCCATATTCTTACCGATTTCCAAGGGAGACAAGACGCGCCTTACATCGGTATAATGTGCCATCTGATAACAAAAATCCACTTACAACCACTAGGTTGATACCCACAGGAGATGGGACAACATCCCCCATATGGTTTTTTTCTAAAGCCTCCAATTCATCTTGCATAGCCTTGTTCCAACATTGGTGCTGCACAGCTTGAGAATAGGAGTGGGATGGAAGATGAAGACAAAGTGGCCATTAAGGAAGTATGAGAGAACCCATAGTGGTCTGGTGGAACCGAAATGCCGTGGAGCGACACAATGAAAGAGGTCTAGATGGACCAAGTGCCGGAGGTGGACCGGATGCTGGTCAAGAGGGGGATTGCCTGTAGGCGCTTCTTTATTCCGTTTGTGATACACGAAGTTGGGATTAAATCAAACAGCTGATGTGTTGTCAGAAAAACCAGGCAAGGACACTAATGAGGAGTTGTCCGGAGGATCAAGGTGTCTTTGAAAAAAAATATTGTTGTTAAAAAAAGAAAAACAACATTCCTAGAGGTACGTATGTGACGAATTTTAGGATCATAGCAAAGGAACCCTTTCTGGAAGGGTGCATAACCTAAAAAATCACACTGAGCTGATTGAGCGGTTAGTTTCGTTCTTTCAGAAGGCGGCAAATGCACAAAGCAAACTGAGCCAAAAACATGAAGTGCATCCTAGGATGGAGATGTCTTGTACAATCGGTAATATGGGCTCTGTTTTTCAATAGAGGTAGATTGCATACGATTTATAAGATGAGCTGTAGTGGCCAGCATCACAACCCAAAAACGGGTAAGAACCGATGATTGAAGAAAAAATGGAACGAGTGACATCAAGGAGATGTCTATTTTTCCTTTCAGCTACTCCATTCTGCTGTGGAGTATTAGGACAAGTTCTTTGAGAAATTATGCCTTTGTTTTGTAAAAATTGTTGAAAATAAGAAGAAACATATACCCTGCCCGAATTAGATCGCAAGATTTTAATGCAGGTGGAAAATTGATTCTCAACATAAGCAAAATTTTATTTAAAAACATTGAAAACATCAGATTTGGAACGCAGAAAGTAAACCCATGTGAACCGACTGAAATCATCAATAAAAGTCACAAAGTATTTATAGTGAGCGTGAGAAAGAGTTGGAGCAATTCCTCATACATCGCTATGAACTAAATCAAAACACTGAGTGCTGTGTGAAGTGGAAATAGAAAAAGGAAGAGTTTTGCTTTGGACAAAGCTTTGGAATTACAAGTAGCACAATGAAAAGGCACACAAGAAGATAAGGCACTAGATTTATTTCATAAACCGGAATTTATCATAACGGACAAAGCTTTGGAATTAGGGTGTCCAAGTCTATTATGCCACAATTGGCAGTTATCTCTAATAAAAAAACAAAACACATCATTTTCAAATTTATTCCTAGAAATTGTAGAAAAATCCAGCGGAAACAAGCGTCCACACTTAGGCCTCCTCTCGATCTCCTTTCCGGACATCTAGTCATGCACAATACACCTATAAGAAGAAAAAGAGATGTTACAATTATTTTCAACAAGTTGCCCGACTAATAATAGGTTTGAAGTTAAATTGGGACACATGTAAACATTTTCAAGGGGATGGGACCAGGGATGTCTCCGAGAGCAGTAATGGGAACATTGCCCCCGTTAGCAGTTTGTTTTTGAAGATGGCTATTGTATCTTGTCACATTTGAGAGTGGGACACGGGAATACGTCATATGATTAAACTCCCCGGAATCAAGGAACCAAGTAAAAGATGGAGGGGATGTACCTGAGAGACCAAAAACAGAGAGTGTATTAACAATCATTTGTTGGACCAATTCAGGAGAGAGAGCATGATTGCTCAGGCGGCGAGGGTGCAGATGTAGTAGCAGGCATGACCGAAGAAACAACATACGCATGCGGAGTTTGATACCGTGGAGTCCGATACTGTGGTGACGGACGTTGTGGGCAGCGGCGACATTCAGAGATGAAATGTCACGACTTTTTATAGTAACTGCAGACCTTCTGTTTGCATTGAGTTACAATTTGCCCAAAATTTTGACAACTGTATCACTACGTTTTGCTTCAGTCTCAAAGGCCGAGAAGTCTTAGTAGTAGAGAACGCGACTGAATAGGTCTTAGTCTTTGATTGAGCTATATGAGCCGAGGTCGCAATGCGCTGTTCTTCGCATAGGAGTTCATTCAAGCAGACATCCAAGGAAGGTAATGGCATCCGATTCATTAGTGCAGATCAGACAGTTTCATATTCAGTGCGCAGTTTCATCAAAAACTTGTCCCTTTGACTAGAAGCCTGAAGATCTTGAATTAATGTCAAAACATTGTCAGCCACATCTGCATATTTAATACTATCGTATTCCGACCGTAGTGTTCGGAATCCCGAATAGTAGTCTTGTATCGACATGGTTCCTTGTGCATATTCAGCAATCCCACATTCAAGATGAAATTGATGCGCAGAGTTATCTTGATGGTAAACTTTTCTCAAATACCCCCACATGTCTTTAGAGGTTGGGTAAGGTTTGAGATTCATTATCAGATGGGGCTCGACGGATCCTAGAATCCCTGACTTTATTTTCGCATCTTTAGTATACCAAGATGATATCTTCTTCTCATCCTCAGTGGTTTTAGGGTTAGAGCCAGAAATATATCCCCACAATTCTTTAGCTTCAAGGTATATTTGGAACTGGAAAGACCAGGTACGGTAATTCTTTCCAGTGAATCGGATAAAAGTAACTTCAGATTTTTCCATCTCAAATTAAAATTTGCCAAAAACTGATTGAATCAATAAAAACAATAGCAAAAAATCCAGCAACAGTGAAGAGATGAAGGCTAAAAATGTATAACAAGACTATTCTATGTGTAGAAGCCAAGATCTATCCAAGCAGTGAAGATAAAAACCAACACAGAATAAGAACAGGCCCAAAAAACACCCCTGACGACCTTGAGTATGCCTGTAGTGTAGAAGATAACAGGCCCGGCTCGGCCCATGTAGAAGATAACAGGCCCGGCTCGGCCCATGTACAAAGTCCACGCATGGGATATACTCAAATCTGTATAGGATAGGATTTACTCCCTAATTTCTCTCCTTCTATGTATAGGATATAATTGATTCTTTCCATTCTTTTGTTATTCTGATTTGTATCTAATTTGTAATCTTTACTTAATTAGAGCCTTGATTAAGGCATCACATCAATATATATTGAACTGTCGATGCTCTGTAGAAAGCACGACCTTCTCCCATATTGTTTCTCTTCTTCTTCTTCTTCTTATCTTCCACATATATCTAACATGGTATCAGAGCCCTCTGATCTATCATTGATCAATCACCATTGATCAATCTTCTTCTTTCTTGATCCATTTAGTATCCCTGGTGTGGAATCCGTTTCTGCCAACAGCATCTGTCTGATCTATCAGTGGCCCACTAGATCAGTGAGTGGCCCACCTCGGATCAACTGCAAGAAATCTCTTCCACAGTGATCGACCAGTCATCAGGATTATTTTAAGGATTTTTGTGGAATTTTTCTTCTACATTTGAGGTAGTTTTTATCTCTTCTTCTCTCTGTCGGTTTTGATATTTTCCTACAAGACTGTTTTCATCACAACCGTCCAATTTTGTGGATCTGTGTCCGATCTTCATCAATCTTGGACTAGAGGTAGACCATTTTATCCTCTTCCAGAAACTACTATCTGATGTGTGAATAAATCAGATAGTGGGGCCCACGAACAGATCCAGATCCAAGATTGAAGGTCGTCTGGCACTATTTTAGTGCAAAACTGCACTCTGTGTGCTCTGTTCTGTTGTCACTCTCTGCCACTCTCTGTTTTCCACTACTGCTGATTGTGCTGCATGCTGTGAACTATCTGATCTGGGGCTTAGATCAGATTGTGGGGTCCACGTACCTCCTCTGCCACCAGATTCAAGGTCATCTGGGTTGGATTTGAGCACTGTTTCGTGCTGGTTGTTTTTCTGATAGCTGGCTGTGTATGCAAGTTATCTTCTCTTGCTGCCTCTCTAAGCTTATTCTTGGTTGGTTACTTGCTGCGGTTCATAATAATTTAATATGGAGAAATATGATGTGATTCCCATTAAATTCAATGGAAATAATTACATGGCTTGGTCATTTCACCTGAAGAATTTCGTAGAAGGCCAAGGACTGTTTGGTTATCTTGATGGGTCGATACCTAAGCCTACTTCAACTGATACCAAAGCCTTAGCCACCTGGGCTAAAGAAAATGCTAAGGTTATTACTTGGATTCTTAATTCAATTGATCCTTCTCTTGCTATTGCTCTTCAAGCTTATGCTGCTGCCTGTGATATGTGGGGTCATTTAAAGAATGTTTATCACCAAACCAATAAAGCTCGCAAATTTCAACTTGATAGTGAGATTGCGAGATTCAGTCAAGGTGATAAAACAGTGCAAGAATACTACAATGGATTTCTCACATTATGGACAGAGAGGGATGCTATGATAATTCAGTCCGTATCTGTTGGCTTTCTGACTGAGGCTCTCAAATTACAAGAAGAAACTCACATTAGTCAGTTTCTTATGAACCTCAGATCCGAATTTGAATCTGTCCGTTCAGCCCTTATGAATAGAGAAGTCACAGCAAATCTGGACACATGCTTCCAAGAAGTTCTTAGAGAAGAACTTCGCCTGAATTCTCAGCGTGTCATCCTTGACGACCCAAAGGCTTCTCTTCAGGCTGAGACTGCTCTTCTTGTAACCCCCAATCAGAAGCCTACTCAATGCTATGAATGCAAAGGCTTTGGTCATCTCGCCAAAAACTGTCGGAAGAAATTGGTTTGCAGATATTGCAAACGCTCTGGTCATCTTATTGATGATTGTCGTAGTTTACAAAGGAAGAATGGACCCCAGCAGAAGCAACATCATCCTACTGCATCCAGACAACATATTCCAGCTGCATTCCAAGTTCAAGCTCCTTTCCCCGACTCAGGCAACACTTCTTCCGGGACTGTATCCATGACTTCAGCCCAGATTCAAGATCTGATTCAGAGCACGGTCACTTCTGCATATGCATCTATGGGCATCTCTGGTGGTCGGTACCAAATTCCTTCTTCTATAGCATATCCTGTGTTTCATTCATCTGCTTACCTGTCTTCCCCTATTACATCTTCCACCTGGTTTTTAGATTCAGGAGCCTCCAATCATATGACATCTGTCGAGCATAGCTTTACAGATTCTAACCCTTACCTTGGAAAAGAGAAAATAACCACCGCTAATGGTGATCAACTTATCATTTCGGGAGTTGGTAACATTACTTTATCCAGTGTTTCTGGCCAGTCCTTCACTCTTTCAAATGTTTACTTTGTTCCCCAATTATCAGCCAATCTTCTTTCTGTAGGACAACTTATCGATGATGGCTATCTTGTTCACTTTTCTTCCTCTGGTTGTGTTATACAGGGGCGACAAACTGGGAAGGTGATCGCGACGGGGAGTAAATATGGGCGCCTGTTCTTGCTGGATATTGGACAACATTCTTTTTTTGCTTCTTATTCTGATTTCAAACAATTGTGGACTGTTTGGCATAAACGTCTTGGTCATGTCAACAATGCAAATTTACTTTTGTCACGACCCAAATTCCGGGGTCATGTCGGATATCCGGATCGTGATAATTTGGCAATAATTACCATACATTCATAAAACAATTCTCATAAGCATTTGGGATAATAATTTCAATTAATTAATGAGTTATAAATACTCATACTTTAATATGTTCTGTCTGCATCAATAATGTATTAAAACCTTAAATAAATTTCCTAAGCAAGGGCTATCCCCTTATCCACTAAATTATCTTTTCTCGTTCTCTCTTGTCAGCCACGCGTATTGAAATCTACGTGCTGAACATCGTTCCCCTCTGTCCCGCCCGCAGCATGATTACCTGAAGGGGGTAACACAACATCAGTACTACTGGTGAATGAATATTCCTTATTACACAAATCACATAAAACATCACATAATTCAGCAGATATAAATCAATAATCAAATATTATTAAAATTCTTTCACATACAAATCCGTGCCCATGCACATCACCACGCCTCAAAGGCCTTATCGTAACGATCCAAACCAATGCCCAACGCAATATTGTCCTCTTTGGCTCATGGGCTACTTGACCAGAGGACCTGGCCCAAGCGCATCCAATCTTGCCTCAAGCTTATCGTATACATGTATACCGGTCACCATGACCCTGTCTCATCAGACACGTCCACCAAGGACCAGCCATCAAAGTGGCCCATCACGTCCATTAAGGACCCGCCATCAAAATGGCTCATCACGTCCATTAAGGACCCGCCGTTATAACGGCCATCATGGCCCGAAGCCATCTATCATCCGGACACCAGTCCAACATATGAAACCCCAATACATTGTATCTCATAATTATATATATCGACTGAAAACATAAACAACAATAAATACTCATGTATAGCAACGTGGGTCCAACCCTAACACCATTCAGATTGATCATTACCCCCATCTAGCATATTTAGCATTGATTGGTATAGGGTGTCCCATATTCAACATTAATTACTCATTGTCCATATAATTAATCACAATCTACATAATTAATTATAATCATGTAATTAATCCTGATCTTACATAATTAATCATAATCATGTAATTAATCCTGATCTACATAATTAATCATAATCATGTAACTAATCACAATCTACATAATTAATCACATATCCATATGGTTAAACTCAGTTAATTGATCATAAAAAAAACTTAAGTAGTCTGGATGCAAGGGTTATATGGTCATTACCCACCAAGTCTAGGGCTAACCCCACTTACATATTCCATCCGGCCATGTTTATTCATGTAGAGACCTATACAGTAACTGATTCACGCCTGAAATCATTTTGGCCTTAAGCATAGTGGGGCCCACTGATCTAATGCATGATCAGCCACCTAGGCCATGGTCGCCAGGACTATTATAGCATTCCAACGAATCTGATTCATCTTTGGATCAATCTCTGGGGTCCACAAACCCAAAACGTCATCCTATACAATTCACGTTTGAAATTCTTTGAGGCCAATGTACAGTGGGTCCCACCGGTCCAAACCTCAGATGTCCAACTACACCTTAGTCGACCAGGGTCCCTTTACAAGATGTGGGGTTCTGATCTTTGATCAGGCCCACTGATGGGTCCCACAGTGATTGTCGACCTCTTACCCAGTTTCTAACATAATCACGCCTGGGCTCCTTGACTCTATTGGATGATGAATTGTTACCGGTTCAAATTGTAGATGCTTCACTTCTCCATGGTCGCTCAGGAGTCCTATATCAGATGATCAGATCTGATTTTCAATCAGACAGTCAAATGAATCCCAGAACATCCTGACGATAAAAATCTATAAGTCTATTAACAGTTGCCTGTTTTGCATCAAGATGACTAGATGAGAGCCCATATGAGGACCACTCCTCATAGTTCCAAGACTACACAGGTCGACCAGGAGTATCACTCCTTCTCTATGACCCAGATCAATCATGCAGTGGGCCATGGAGTCCCACAGTCCTCCTATGTCCAATTTCACCCCTCGACAGTCCCTGTTTCAACAGATTTTCAAGTCTGTTTCAGGAATCTGCATCCCATTCTTAATTGTATCATTCCCATATCCATTAACAGACTGATCAAATTACATCTCAACATCAAATAACTAAGCAAATCCCTGCTCAAAATACATCTTGTTTAATCAACTAATTAATTAGGAAGATCCACTCACCTTTGATACGCGATTGTAGTTCCTCTTCCCGCTGACTTCTTCCTCTTCTTCCCTTGGATTCCAATGACCAAGCTCTCTCTCTCTCTCTCTCAGATTTTCTCTCAAGGAAAGAATTGAATATGATACTCCAAAGGGGTCGTTGGTTGTTAATATAGGCAACAGAGAGGTAGAGTCCTAATTTCTTTGTAACTGGACATAGAGTCCTGTCCAATCTCCTCTCATCAGAGTTGTTAAACAACTCCTCTTTCATTCAATAATAATGCACGTGAGGTTCTAATAATCTAATAGGAAAGCTGAAATCCAGGATATTACATACTTCCCTCCTTGGGAAATTTGGTCCTCCAAATTTAAAACATACCTATAGTGAAAAGTTGAGGGTACTTGTTCTTTATAGTCACCTGGTTTAACCATCTATATTCGATGCACATTCTCAAGGTCCCATTAATTTTCTTCACAACATCATCGGTGCTCACCACGGAGACACGCTAGGTCGGATGAATCCCTTGTCCAATAATGCTTTCAATTTATCCTTGAGTTCGTTCAGGTCCGTAGGGCCATTCGATAAAGTGCCTTAAAAATCGGGATTATACCCGGAATTAACTCAATCATGAAAATCGACCTCCCTAATTGGGGTAACCCAGGCAAGTCATCCAAAATCACATCGGGAAATTCCCTAACAATGGGGATATCTTCTACGCTTGGTTTGTTTCTTATCCTCTGTAATGAACGCTAGAAAGCCTTTGCATCCACTCCTCAATAGCTCACCAGCTTTGATGGCTGAGATAACCATTGACCTAACAGGTCTCCTAACATGAGTAAATTCCTCCAGGTTAAACCGAACTACTGTAAAAGTAATCTAAAATAGCCCTAAACTTAGCAAGCCAATCTATTTCCAATATAACATTAAAGTCGTCCAGACGTAACAATACTAGGTCTGCCGATCATCCGGGCTTGCCCAATTCTTAACATACAGTCATAAATGATGGTTCTAATAGATGTTTGCTCGCCTGAGCCATCTCCGATATCGCTGTGTCCTTCACCATTCTTGCATTGGTGGTGATGAAAAGCGGCAATCTGCTCTTGGACCTGCGCATACGCCTTCATAAGGCTCTCAAACATTTGTCAGGCGTACTCCGATATCTCCATAGTTCCACTGTTCGGCCGAACATTGTTGTTCTCATTCTCCTTTCCAATAGCGTTATACATTATCTTAGTTCTTCTGCAGGAGAAAAATTTTGAGCCAAAAATTGATAACATATCATACTTTATTTCTACCGTTGACACCCCAACGTCCTCACCACGTGACCTATGGGTTACTAATTCTTTTAAAAAGATTGCCCAAAATCTTATGCTCTGATACCACTTTGTCACGACCCAAATTCCGGGGTCATGTCGGATATCCGGATCGTGATAATTTGGCAATAATTACCATACATTCATAAAACAATTCTCATAAGCATTTGGGATAATAATTTCAATTAATTAATGAGTTATAAATACTCATACTTTAATATGTTCTGTCTGCATCAATAATGTATTAAAACCTTAAATAAATTTCCTAAGCAAGGGCTATCCCCTTATCCACTAAATTATCTTTTCTCGTTCTCTCTTGTCAGCCACGCGTATTGAAATCTACGTGCTGAACATCGTTCCCCTCTGTCCCGCCCGCAGCATGATTACCTGAAGGGGGTAACACAACATCAGTACTACTGGTGAATGAATATTCCTAATTACACAAATCACATAAAACATCACATAATTCAGCAGATATAAATCAATAATCAAATATTATTAAAATTCTTTCACATACAAATCCGTGCCCATGCACATCACCACGCCTCAAAGGCCTTATCGTAACGATCCAAACCAATGCCCAACGCAATATTGTCCTCTTTGGCTCATGGGCTACTTGACCAGAGGACCTGGCCCAAGCGCATCCAATCTTGCCTCAAGCTTATCGTATACATGTATACCGGTCACCATGACCCTGTCTCATCAGACACGTCCACCAAGGACCAGCCATCAAAGTGGCCCATCACGTCCATTAAGGACCCGCCATCAAAATGGCTCATCACGTCCATTAAGGACCCGCCGTTATAACGGCCATCATGGCCCGAAGCCATCTATCATCCGGACACCAGTCCAACATATGAAACCCCAATACATTGTATCTCATAATTATATATATCGACTGAAAACATAAACAACAATAAATACTCATGTATAGCAACGTGGGTCCAACCCTAACACCATTCAGATTGATCATTACCCCCATCTAGCATATTTAGCATTGATTGGTATAGGGTGTCCCATATTCAACATTAATTACTCATTGTCCATATAATTAATCACAATCTACATAATTAATTATAATCATGTAATTAATCCTGATCTTACATAATTAATCATAATCATGTAATTAATCCTGATCTACATAATTAATCATAATCATGTAACTAATCACAATCTACATAATTAATCACATATCCATATGGTTAAACTCAGTTAATTGATCATAAAAAAAACTTAAGTAGTCTGGATGCAAGGGTTATATGGTCATTACCCACCAAGTCTAGGGCTAACCCCACTTACATATTCCATCCGGCCATGTTTATTCATGTAGAGACCTATACAGTAACTGATTCACGCCTGAAATCATTTTGGCCTTAAGCATAGTGGGGCCCACTGATCTAATGCATGATCAGCCACCTAGGCCATGGTCGCCCAGGACTATTATAGCATTCCAACGAATCTGATTCATCTTTGGATCAATCTCTGGGGTCCACAAACCCAAAACGTCATCCTATACAATTCACGTCTGAAATTCTTTGAGGCCAATGTACAGTGGGTCCCACCGGTCCAAACCTCAGATGTCCAACTACACCTTAGTCGACCAGGGTCCCTTTACAAGATGTGGGGTTCTGATCTTTGATCAGGCCCACTGATGGGTCCCACAGTGATTGTCGACCTCTTACCCAGTTTCTAACATAATCACGCCTGGGCTCCTTGACTCTATTGGATGATGAATTGTTACCGGTTCAAATTGTAGATGCTTCACTTCTCCATGGTCGCTCAGGAGTCCTATAGCAGATGATCAGATCTGATTTTCAATCAGACAGTCAAATGAATCCCAGAACATCCTGACGATAAAAATCTATAAGTCTATTAACAGTTGCCTGTTTTGCATCAAGATGACTAGATGAGAGCCCATATGAGGACCACTCCTCATAGTTCCAAGACTACACAGGTCGACCAGGAGTATCACTCCTTCTCTATGACCCAGATCAATCATGCAGTGGGCCATGGAGTCCCACAGTCCTCCTATGTCCAATTTCACCCCTCGACAGTCCCTGTTTCAACAGATTTTCAAGTCTGTTTCAGGAATCTGCATCCCATTCTTAATTGTATCATTCCCATATCCATTAACAGACTGATCAAATTACATCTCAACATCAAATAACTAAGCAAATCCCTGCTCAAAATACATCTTGTTTAATCAACTAATTAATTAGGAAGATCCACTCACCTTTGATACGCGATTGTAGTTCCTCTTCCCGCTGACTTCTTCCTCTTCTTCCCTTGGATTCCAATGACCAAGCTCTCTCTCTCTCTCTCTCAGATTTTCTCTCAAGGAAAGAATTGAATATGATACTCCAAAGGGGTCGTTGGTTGTTAATATAGGCAACAGAGAGGTAGAGTCCTAATTTCTTTGTAACTGGACATAGAGTCCTGTCCAATCTCCTCTCATCAGAGTTGTTAAACAACTCCTCTTTCATTCAATAATAATGCACGTGAGGTTCTAATAATCTAATAGGAAAGCTGAAATCCAGGATATTACAACTTTCCTTGTTTAAATTTGGTGATTTGGATTCTAAGTTTGATAATAAAATGATATCTTCTTTCTCTCAATCCAAGTGTGAAACTTGTTGTTTAAGTAAAAGTCATATTTTGCCTTTTCCTGTTCATAATACTCGTGCTATAGCATCATTTGATATCATTCATTCAGATGTTTGGGGAATTGCCCCTACCTTGAGTAGGACAGGATTAAAATACTATGTGACTTTTATTGATGATCATTCTCGTTATACTTGGATTTACTTTATGCGAATGAAATCTGAAGTCTTCTCCATTTTTCAAAAATTCTATAACATGATTCAAACCCAATTTCAGAGAGCTATCAAAATTATTAGATCAGATTCCGGTGGTGAATACATGTCTCATGAATTCTCTGCCTTTCTGTCTAATAAAGGAATTATTCACCAAAAATCATGTCCTCATACTCCTCAGCAAAATGGGATTGCAGAACGCAAGAACAGACATATTCTTGAAACTGTTCGTACTTTGTTACTTGCATCTTTAGTTCCTCCAAAATTTTGGTGTGATGCTGCACAGACTGCTGTGTATCTTATCAACCGTCTTCCTAGCACTGTTCTCGGCAAGATTACTCCTTACGGAGTTCTCTTTGGTAAAAACCCTTCATACTCTCACTTACGCGTGTTTGGTTGCTTGTGTTTCGTTCATCTTCCTCCTAATGAACGCACAAAATTATCTCCACAGGCTGCTAAATGCATTTTTTTGGGTTACAGTCTTGAACATAAAGGATTTTTATGTTATGATCAGTTGGAAAAACGCATGCGCATCTCTCGAAATGTTGTTTTCTTGGAACATATTCCATTCTTTTCTTTACATTTGGATCATCATCCTATTGCTGTATCCTATCTGCCACAATTCTCAGAATCTCCTTCTTCATCACCTCCTCTCAAAGTTTATGTCCGGCGGAACAAGGTCCCTCTTCTGGCAACTCCCTCTCCTGATCCTCTCCCACTGCCGCCTACTGAGTCTTCAGGTAATAACACTTCTTCTGATAGACCCATCTCTTTGCGACGTTCTAGTCGTCCTTCTGTTGCTCCTAACCGCTATGGCTTTCCTGCTCTTTTTACTTCCTTAGATAGTACTCCCATACCCACTTCCTATTCACAGGCCTCCAAGATTGCTTATTGGCAGGATGCTATGACTGATGAATTAGTTGCTCTTGAAGCCAACCAAACATGGGATTTGGTCCCGGCTCCAGATGGCGCTTCTATAATTGGCAGCAAATGGATATACTCTATCAAAGTACACTCTGATGGGAGTCTTGATCGCTACAAAGCCCGATTGGTTGCCCAGGGATATAAGCAGGAATATGGTATTGATTATGAGGAAACCTTTGCACCGGTGGCGAAAATGACAACAGTTCGTACTCTTCTTGGTGTCGCGGCAGCCCGCAACTGGCCTCTATGGCAAATGGACGTCAAAAATGCTTTTCTACATGGGGACTAGCGCGAGACTGTTTATTTAAAACCTCCACCGGGATATGCTTGTCCTGCAAAGCATGTGTGCAAATTACGGAAAGCTCTTTATGGTCTTAAACAAGCTCCCCGGGCTTGGTTTGATAAGTTTCGTGCAGCAATTCTTCTAGCCGGATTTCGTCAAAGTCACTCTGATAAGGGCTACACATTCCTCTTGGTCTATGTTGATGATATGATTATTAGTGGCAATGATACTTCTGGCATCACGGCTCTCAAACACCACCTTACTTGCCACTTTCGAATGAAGGATCTTGGTCCTCTTACCTACTTTCTGGGCCTTGAATTTGTGCGTAATAAATCAGGCATTCGGGTTATTCAGCGAAAATATGCGCAAGACTTGATCACGTCAGCCAGGCTTGATGATGCTAACTCTTTTGATACACCCCTTGAATTGAACACCAAAATCAGTTCCGATGATGGCACTCCCCTGGATGATCCTTCTATTTTCCGGCGAATAGTTGGGAGTTTACTCTACTTAACTATGACTCGGCCGGATATTTCTCATGCAGTTCATACGGTTAGTCAGTATGTTAGCAATCCCCACAAACCGCATCTTGCTGCTGCATTACGCATTCTCCGCTATGTGAAAGGGACTCTTCATCATGGTCTTTTCTTCTCTTCTGATAATTCTCTGCAATTATCAGCTTATGCGGATGCTGACTGGGCTGGCTGTCCTGATTCTCGGAGGTCTACCACTGGCTGGTGTATGTTTCTTGGCAAATCTTTGATTTCTTGGAAGTGCAAGAAGCAAACCACTGTCTCCAAGTCTTCTGCTGAGGCAGAATATCGAGCGATGTCATCTGCCAGTGCTGAAATTATCTGGCTTCGTCGCCTTCTGTGTGAATTGGGTATTCCTGTTGGTAGTTCTACACCTCTCCATGGAGATAATACCAGTGCTACCCGAATTGCTAACAATCCCGTATTCCATGAAAGAACAAAGCACATTGAGATTGACTGTCACTTCATCCGTCAACATGTCGTTACTGAGAAGATCTCTCTGCCTCATGTGTCTTCTTTTAACCAGTTGGCGGATATCTTCACCAAAGCACTTCCCAAACACCGTCATCATGATCTAACTACCAAATTGATGTTTTCAATCTTACCACATCAATTTGAGGGGGAGTGTAGAAGATAACAGGCCCGGCTCGGCCCATGTAGAAGATAACAGGCCCGGCTCGGCCCATGTACAAAGTCCACGCATGGGATATACTCAAATCTGTATAGGATAGGATTTACTCCCTAATTTCTCTCCTTCTATGTATAGGATATAATTGATTCTTTCCATTCTTTTGTTATTCTGATTTGTATCTAATTTGTAATCTTTACTTAATTAGAGCCTTGATTAAGGCATCACATCAATATATATTGAACTGTCGATGCTCTGTAGAAAGCACGACCTTCTCCCATATTGTTTCTCTTCTTCTTCTTCTTCTTATCTTCCACATATATCTAACATGTAGATCCTCTACATGGGCCCCACTGATGGTTCTGGACAATGATCAGATGATAGATCTAAGGAAGCACATTAATCTGGCTTCTACTGAAAAAAGAATTATCCAATTCCACTAAATTTTCAAGATTCTGGACAGTCTAGATGAAAACAATATTAAAAATTTGGAAAATATCGAGAATGAGTAAAACTCCAACCTGGAAGTGCTGAAAAAATATGGAAAAAATCACCAATATTCTTAGAAAGTCCAGGCGACCATGTCTGTATAAATTTCTGAAGGTGCTTTGATGATCAGAGGTGGGCCACCAAGAAGATGAGACTGCCACAAAGCATGGACTTCTCGAAACAGATCCTTGATCTGTCTTTCTTCACGAGAGAGATTGATTTCTCTCTATTCTTTTGCCTTAATGCTATGTAAGATCAAAAACCCAGATTTTTTTTGAACGTGGCTCTGATACCATGTCATTCTCACATTGGCAAAACACACTGAATAGAACGATAGTTCTGAAAACATATTGTATTATTCAAGTGTTTCTCCTTTGGAGATCTCTCCTCAATTTATAACTATTACTTGCCTTAATCAAGGCTCTAATCTAGGTAAGTATATCAATTACTATTCTAGGTTATGGAAACAATAACTAAAATAGAATATGTACAACTATGTACAACTGTATCATTGACCCAATCAATCCACGTGACATAATATGGACTGGATCCCTTCATGGATCGTGGGCCTGTTTTAACAAGTGGGCCCCATGTTGTGGACGTCCAAGGGAAGCTTGGTATCTTTCCTTGCTTGCTTTCTTTGCCACTTTCCTTCTTTCCTTGAAATTCCTTCTTTCAACTTTAACTAGTGAACTCCATTTGTAAACTTTCCTTTCTTCCACTTTTACTTGAATTTGTAATTATGGATTTATGGTAAGCATGTAGAACCTTCCAAATCTGAATCCTCTTGTAATTGCATAAGTTTCCATCTCGATCTTTCCATCCTTGAATTTCCAAAACCCAAGAGATGCCAAGAAAAGGGGCTCCACCATGTGGGACATCCACCTTACTCACGCCCAAGGTGGACCCCATTTAGGTGTGTAGTGCTTCTTGAATTTTTGAGTTTCCCTCTCCTTAATGCTGGTCCCACTTTCCAATGTGTCCTGCACAAATTAAAATAAATAAATTAAAAAATTCATATGAAAGAAAATAAAATATGCCATGCATGGGACCCACAAGTGTAACAATTTGACCCATTTTCCAAAAATAACACTCTGGTACCAAAATTTTGCAACCATGCATTAATGAGATCAAAAAGCTAATTGGGGTGATAATTTGATGATGCAAAATCCTAATTTCACAAAAGTCATGCAATTCAATTAATTTTGACTTAAAGTCCAACTTTATCCTCAAATGCATGAAATCATGAAATCGAGTGCAATTTAATGCAGTTAACTCTAATGAAGTCCACAAATGCATACAAAATGATGACCTAATGACCTAATTTTGTGGACTTATCATTTGTCTAACTAGTTTTAGCTATGGTTAGGATCCTAAGATTACAGAGAGTGGTTAGGCATGGATTGGAAATAATTTGAATTGATTACAGGGATTTAAGCGATTGCATATAGAAGGGATTTTATGCAATTTGAAGCACTGCAAAAGATGAAAGTTTATTTCCTTCGTTCTTTTTCCCTTGGATTTGATGAAGACCCAGCTTTATTGGTAGCTGAAGAATACATGAGAGCATTTGATCAAGCACATGGGGTCCTAACCCATGTGTGAACGTTTGACCTTTTTGGGATCCAAAACAGCCTCAAATAAGACCTTAGATTTAGGCAATTAGTGATTGGTGATAATGATGATTGAGTTAACTGGAATATATATATCTTTTTTATTGCCTGTTGTTTCAGTTGGTGGGACATGTGGGTTGGTTCCTTGGGTTTGATGCAATGAAGGAAAAGCTATGGGTCCCACATAATACCACTAAGTCTTTAATGAGAGAGGGTCCATAAAGATTCCTACTTGGATTAGAGAAATATGCGACATGCCCCTAGGCCCAAACCTGGGTGGTACCCACCAAAGATCTTATTTTGCCAATTGTCCAAATGGCTCAGTTGGGCCTACCCAAGAGAACCAGAATATCCATAACATCAATATTATTTTGAATTAACAACAACAACAATCATCCAAAATAATTAATACCTATATGAACATAAAATATTATATATGTATATATCCAAGATATATTTAATATCTAAACATTACAAGAATCAAGGAAAATGAAATTAAATATATAAATATTAGAAAATATTCTAGGCCCTAAATCAGGGTCTGAGTGCTGTTGGGCACTGTTGCACTGTTGCACTGCTGAAATTCATTTCCAGCCATCTGTTTGTTGCATACGTGTTTGTTTCAAACAATTCATTTTGCATCAGTTAGTATTAGAATGAATGTTCTCACATGTGGACATAGTTTTGAAAAGGAAAATGGCACTGAGACCTGCTCGTGGCAAAGGGGGTTGGGGCGGTGGTGACGGCCAACAGTTGAGATGCTGACCGAGTGCTTAGAGCAAATGGAGCCTCCGATCCATGATACTGATTCGAGTGATGGTTCGGGGAGAGGCTACTATAGTGAGTTCTCGAATCAATCAGCGGTTTGAAGACCACGAAGGGGAGTGTATTTTGGTGCGGATCGAGAAAGAGCAAATGATGTAAAGATCGAAATTCCAGAATATAGAGGGACTATGAAAGTGATGGAAGATAGACCTTAGGCCACATGTGTAGGGCCTAAGCTAGTTTAAGAATTATTTCCCTAATTATTTTTCATTAGATTTCTAATTTTGTTTAATGAGTTATAATTAGGTTTAGGTTTCCAATTTCATTAGGATTCTTATTTTATTTCCTAAGTTAGATCAATAGGTTTTCTTAGCCACCAAGTATTCTTTTTTCTTATTTATATGCATTATAAGGGATTTATTTCTCAGAGTTGATTAATTGAACTTGGGTTTTCCCATTGAGGTGTGTCCTCGTTATTATCTCTATGGAGACTTGTTGAAGTGTCTCCGGACAAGTGCTTCGGCACTCCACGCAATCACTAACCCTAAGGTTTGCATTAGTTTATGAATTATTTCCCTAATGATTTTTTTATTAAATTTCTAATTTTGTTCAATGAGTTGGAATTAGGTTTAGGTTTCCAATTTCATTAGGATTATTAGTTTATTTCCTAGATTAGATCATTAGCTTTTCTTTGCCGCCAAGTTTTTTTTTTTTTTTTTTAACTTGGCTCGGGTTGGGTTGAGATGGGTTTTGCTGGGAGGGGCTCTGTTGGGTGGTTATAGTGGGCTTGATTGGGGTTTAGATTTGGGGATTTTGATTTGCAATGATGGAAAAGGGTCAAGAAATAGAAAAGCTCAAGGTAAAATTTGTTGAAACCACAATTCAAGAAGAGGATGATGTCGATGAAAAGATGGTAGATGGAAGGGAAGAGGAGGAGAAAGTGGACATTGAAGATATGGATCTAACAACTGGTTTAGTTCTTTACCAAGAAGATTTATCTATTGGCAACCCTCACATTGACTTTATGTTTGCGAATCAACGGTGGAAGCTTAGAAATTGCATTTTGACGGTGCAAATACTACACAAAGTATCCAAAGGCTCAATCGCGCGGCCAAAGCAAAACCGTGGGCAAAAGCAAAACCGGGCATCGAAAGAAGTAACGTGTCAAACCTACATCGACTTGGAGGAGAAGAACGGCTACAATTTTCAAGGCGCACACAAAGGCTGTAGATCAAGTAATGGATCAGAAGTTCGTCCAATTAATCTTCAACCCAGGCGGACATTTACCGAACTTGAGGTCGAGTTCTTTCAAAGTCGGGGAGAATGATGCAAGATAGACCTCAGGCCACATGTGTAGGGCCCAAGATAGTTTAGGAATATTTCCCTAATTATTTGTTATTAGATTTCTAATTTCTTTTAATGAGTTGTAATTAGGTTTTGGTTTCCAATTTCATTAGGATTGTTATTTTATTTCCTAAGTTAGATCATTAGGTTTTCTTAGCCACCAAGTATTCTTTTTCTTATCCTCGTTATCGTCTCTGCGAAGACTTGTTGAATTGTCTTGGGACACATGCTTCGGCACTCCACGTGAGCCCTAACCTTGGGTCTGCAGGTTTTTAGATTGAGTAAATTCAGTTGATGAAAATTTTTATTACATAGATCTGGTATACCGTAAAAGAGTGAAATTGCTAACACTAAAATTAAAAGGTCGTGCAGCCGCATGGTGTAGGAACAATTACAAAAATCATGGCTTCGCATGGGAAAGGATCTGATTGTGTCTTAGGATAAAATGAAGTGATACGCGAGGGGTTATTTCCTTCCGTGTTACTATGTGCAAGCCTTGTTTCAACGACTTCAATCCTCGCGTCCAAGGGATCGAAGTATTGATGATTACAGAGAAGAGTTCCACTATTTGGTAGCGAGTAATGATGTTAAGGAGGATAAAGAGTAGCTGGTTGCTCGTTATCTTCATGGATTAAAGTTGGCTATGCAAGAGGCATTATCTTCATGGATCAAAGCTGGCTATGCAAGAGGCCTTTGCCGTCCATCTATTGTGGATTGTCACAGAGGCCTACTACTAGCGGGCTTTGGCTATTGAGAAGGTGCACAAAAAATCGTATGGTAGATATGGACCAGCTTATTCACGGTGGGATAAAGTATAACGCCCCAATTCTGAATATCGAGATAACCGTCAAGGTACCCGAAGTTGACGCGCTACTTCCCGAAAAATCCGAGAACTTCCAAGATCGTAGGTCCACAGTGAGGTCCAATTTAGAACTTTTTGAACAACATCAAATCAATGATTGAATTGCGGAAGCGTATAAAATATAGCGGAAACAAATGTAACAATAGCGGGAGCATAAGGTATCATATAAAATGAATCAAGTGTAGTAGGGCTGAAGTCCAGCCTAAATCTTAAATATGTTTAACAAAAGTTTAAACATAACAGACTACCTCCCTACTTACAACAAAAACTCTCAAACCCAAAAGAAAGACTCTCCCACCCCAAGTGTAGGCTCTCCCACATCCGGCTCGACCTCTTGGTCAACTAGCCCCATCTATAGTCACCGGCTACGGGCGCTTCGATGAGCGCGTCGTCCTCGTAGTCGCGGTCAATACCTAAGCACCAAGAATGGGTCAGATCCAAAGATTTGGCAAGGCACAATATACAAGTAACATAGGACGTATGCATCAAAAGAGTAGAGACGATCATATAATCAATGAGATTAACAATAATACAAAAGCTAAGAATTGAGCAAGATAAGTAGTTAGAATCACGATAAATAGTTATCTAGTCTAACATACATAAAAGTGGCACATTCACACAAGCTGGATACTGCAGGATATTATGCCGCGGCCCTCCCATACTGAACACAGTCGTGCTGGGAAAAGTAACAGTGCTGGGGAATGACGAGCCCCGCAATAACACTCATCACTCAAACACTCAGAAGACCGGAACCGGTATCGCACCGTCCGTCTTAAACATAGCTCATCATGATAGCTCACTCAACACTCATAATAGCTCCTACTAGTGATGATCAGTCCAAAGGCTGAGCTTAAGACAACTGAGTGAATGTTAATGCCGACTCAAGGAAAACAATACATGTCTGTGTCTGTCTAGGCTTGCCTTGCGCGAGCAAGGTCCTAACAAGTCCCTAAGAGGTCCAAGTACCAGTTCAAATCCATGGGACACAGTCCAAGTCCAAGTCCAATCATTGGATCCATACTAAGCCCATCAAAGCCATGGCCTTAGTCTAAACAGTCCAAGTAAGATAAAAAGTTCAATTCCATTAACAATCAATCCATCTCATCCACAATGAGTCACAAGTCCATCATAACCAACCTCTTCATCCTAGGGTATCACACCTCGCATCTTAGTCCATATGAGGGCTCGCCTAGACATAGACACGGGTCATTAATCACTCAATCACTTCACCGGGTCACCTCTAAGTAATCCTAGGTTTAGGTCATCCATTTTCCATTTAATTAATATGTATAAGCAATAACAAGAACAAAAGGGTGGCAGTGATGCATTAAGCAAAATAAACCTCCAAAGTAAGAGAATCAACGGGAAATATCGAAAGTCCATCCTAAGTAATGGTCCACTTTCAGGTCCAGGTCCATATCAATTAATTTGATTCTTAAATGAAGTCTCAGATGCCAATGGATATTGTGTTTGGTGCTCCAGAAGCTAAGGGCATCTTTGACAACATTTAAGGATCGAATCGACTTCAAATCCAAACCTAGACCCTACTTGGTGGTCCCCATGAATCAAGGTTAAGCCTCACCATTGACTCTTGCTTGGCACATCAATGGAAGTCTATTTGGATGGTCCATCGGCCCCACAATAGATCACAACCTCAGATATTGAAAACTGGAAAATCACTGAACACAGTGTATTCGGTCGACTTGGCACAGGGTCTGGTCGACCGGGTACACTGGGAAGTTAGGATGTTGACTCCCAGGTCGACCCTCTGCGCAGTGTGTCCGGTCGACCTCCTAACTTGGTCGGTCGACCGCGCACACTAGAAACAGAACACAGGCACCTGGCAGCCAATGACCTTAGATGGAGTTCTATGTGTGTGTCCGGTCGACATCCTGGCCTAGGCGGTTGACCGCGCACACCGAAATTATGTAGCACTTGGATTTCCCAGCTTTCAGTCTTTTCCCTGGAAATCCTTTGTGCTCGGTTGACCGAGAATAGGGTCCGGTCGACTGTGCACACTGGGTTTCTGGGTCTGAGGGAAAGTCCAACTCCCAGTTGATTCCCTGTGAATTATGTGTATTCGGTCGACCGGGTACACTGGACTGTCGGTCCTTTAGGAATTTGACTGAGACTTGCATTTTCTCACTTTTTAGTGTCGCCGGTCGGCCTGACTGCTGGTCGGTCGACTAGGTACACACGCCTGCTGCAAAGTCCAGATTTTTGGAACTTCCCTTCTTCAATCCTATTTCCATCCAAATCACATACAATCTCGTCCATCCATCATGGAAACATCGTCAAACATAAAAAACACTTCAATACACATCCAACCATCCGCAAGTGAGCCATTGATCTTTCAAATGAGATAAACTCATCCATCAGTGGCCAAAAACCATGAAAACAAGCTCAAAAGATAGATCCTAGCATTCAAACATGAATTGAATTGAAATTACAGAATCAAAGAAGGGAAAACATGCATTCTATGCTAAATAGGTATATTGCACTTGCCTCAATCCAATAGCAAGGAAAATAGGAAGAGAAAATAGAGATCCAAGCTCCAAATGAAAATCCAAGCTCTTAGGGTCTTCCAATCACACAATCAAACCCAAAACCAGATCTAAAGAGATCTCTAACACCTATCCCAGATCCACAAGAGAATTCCTATAAGAAAGAGAATCTAGAGAGAGAAAGAGAGAATTCTAATTGAATTGAACTAGAAAATGAAAAATACCTTGATTAGAAGAGAGAGATGAGATCTATAAAATAGAAGAACTCCTTAGGTGAGATGATAGCTGAAGTTGTAGATGATCTCCTTCTTGTAGCTAGGGTTCTAGCTCTAGGGTTTTAGAGAGATAAAGGGAGGGGAATGAGATAATTGGAGGGAAAATGAGAGAGAAGAGAGAAGAGAGAAAAGAGAGGGAAAGGTAGCATTAGGTTGGGATGGGAGGGTTTAGTTTTATAGCTTATGTTGAGTGGCTAATGACCAAAGGGTCCTTTTAGTTTAATGGAAAGTGAAGATAAGTTCAAGGGTAGTTTGGTCCTTTTTAGAAGAGTTGGAATATTCTTATGTGGAAACCCCTCCTATTAACTCTAGTTACTAGCTAGGGCCTCTAACTAACTAACGAACTCTAACAATTATAATAGACACCCTATAGAACTTATAAACTACAGAAAGACACTAACCCTTAGAAAATAGGCTCATATACTATAGCCTCACTAATCCCTAATAAATAGTATAATTAGATAACATAGGCCATAATTATAATATTCAAATTCAAATGAGGGTCCACAAGGGGTGGGGCCTCACATAAAGGGCTGGATAGTGACGGCAGCGGTACTAGGAGTGGTGGACAACATGCTAGAGTAGAATGTGTTCAATCCAAGTCCAACCATATGGCCTTAAGGGGGTCGTAGGGATGTTGCAAGTTGCAACTGATGGTAAAGGCAAAGGAAGGGCTTTCAAGTTTGGGGAAATTGGACATGTTTCTTTCAAAAAGAGAAGCACACATGGCTAAGGCTGCACATGATGATAATAAGGTTGATTCCATGGCTGCCAATGATGGTGCAGCTAATCCTATATATGTTGAGGAAGCCAATGATGAGAGTGAAATTATTTATACAGACTCGGAGAGGCCACTTGTAATCTGTAAGAATCTGTAGGATCAAGATGTCTTGAAATTGAGGAGATCAACGGAGATGGGGTCAACCTCTAATGATCTGCTAGGATCCGTTGGTTGCGGCAAATTTTTGTGGAAGAGAACAAAATGATCAGCGGATGGAACTATTCCGGGCTGACTGTTTCATTCATGCAAGACGGGTCAAATTTGTCATTGAAAATGGTTGTAGCACCAATTTGGTTGTTCAACACCTAGTTCGGGATCTCCAACTACATACCGAGCCAATGGCATAACCCTACCAACTGTCATGGATAGCAGATGGTCTAGAGGTAATTGTTCATGAACAGGTTTTCATTCGATTTATTGTTCGTGCTCATTACCTTGATTGTGTGTGGTGTCATGTGATGCCCATCACGAATGCTTGTCACCTCCTTTTGGGAAGACCGTGGCAGTTTGATTGAGGAATAAACTACAATGGACGGGAGAACTCCTACACCATCCAAGGGAGCAATTTGACTGTGACCCTCTTCCCCAATGTTAGGAACTTTAATCAAGGGACAGATCAAAGGATGCTTGATAGTCCAGAATTGTCAAAAGTTGTAAGCAAGGAAGTTGTGGATTTGCCGGGTTCCGACGTGTCAGTTGGAATATGTAGAACCTTTCCTTGAGGTCATCCAACAGCAAGATGAGCAACAGATCGAAATGCAGACTTCAAATGATTGTAATAGCACACCTCATGAAGAATTCCATGTTTTGATGGCCCATGATCCAGATCTAGAAACGCAGAAGGATCTAGCTTCAAAACTAAAGTCCAAGCAGAAGAGGAGGAAATGACACAAGAGGCGACACGAAGATGTGAACGCGAGGGCGAGTTATTAACAGGAAGAAGGGACTGATTAAGACCCAGTTTTATGGCTAGCTGAAGAGTACATGAGGGCATTTGATCAGGCATATGGGGTCCTAATCCATGTGTGAATGCTTGATCTGATTGGGATTCAAACCAGCCTCAAATAAAACCTTAGAATAAGGCAGTTAGTGATTGGTGATAATGATGATTATGTTGACTGGATATAATTAAGGATTTGGGTTCCTAAATACTATCCATAGTTGACTGCCACAGACAGTCAACAGTCAATATTGAGAATGATTGATCTATTTTCCTTTTGAAGTCTAATTAGAATTAGAGTCTAGTAACATCATATTAGTAGGAATTAATTGTTGGAATGAATGATTGAGGGGGTTGATTGCTTAATGTAAGGGCTGTGAACGTATTATAAATACCAGAGTCATTGTGCTTAGAGGGACAGTCATGAATGAGTATTATCAATAAAGAGCATTATTCTATTTTATTTCCTTTAGTTTCTTCCTCTTGCCTCAGTGTTCTTTGACATGATGCTTCCTGTTTAGTATCATTGCAGTCGATTGGTTTCTCCATTCTTGCTGATACTCACGTCACAACTCAAAACAGTTGCCACATACTGTTACAAAACTGTATGTAGTCTGCAACAGCAAGTGAGTGCTGTTGGGCCCTGTTGCACTGCTTTGTTTGTTTCATATGGGTTGTTTTGGACAATCCATTTTGCATTAGGATTGATTGAATCTCTTTTGTGAGTGATGATTTCAGCACATTATTCGCCATTTGGGCAAGTTAATCTGCTACTTCCTCCTTTTATTTGCGTTGGTAAGCTGTGTGATTAAGATTTAGGATAATTAACATTTGGGATATTGGGTTTACAAATCCTTGGTTCCGTCAGTCAGGTAAGAGAGGTGCGGTTTACTAAGCTGAAAGTTGAATGGGAGCTACATGACTTTAGTTGGAGGGAGTGAATGTTTAATATCCATATCCCATGCCTTGATGCCAGCAGCAGCAGCAGCAATAGTAGTAGGATATTTTTGGCTGCTATGGTCAATATGGCGAATATAGCTGATACTTTACCGAATGCACCGATATTGCATCAAAATATCGTATTGGTTTGGATCTATATGCAGTTCATATCGGTTAATACGTAGCTTGTTAGCTGATATTTTGGAGCATCAAAATGTAGAAGATAATAGGCCCTGTAAAATAAGGTTTAGGCCCAGCCCATCAAGGCCTTTATACAGCCTGTATATAATCCCACGTGTGGGATCTAGTCTAGGATTGGTATAGCTAAATTGTCTCGTATTACTTCCTTGTATAGATTAGGAGATATTCCTTACTCATCAGATTTGTATTATTAGCATGTTTAGAGCCCTTAATTGAGGCATATTGATTCTATAAATACAGTCAGTCGATCCTCCATTGATGTATCACTTTCTCGCCAAACACAAAACACCTCTGAAAGTGGTAAAATTCAAGGTAAATCTCTACATATTTGTTTTTAATTTACAAAGAGAAGACTCAAGGTAAACTCTTTATATTATCCTCTCACCCGCCTGGGTCCAATGGGCGTCCTTTGGTATGGAACTGGACCTAATTGGCTTTGATCTGTGGTACATATGCTTGGGCCCAATGGGCCTCGGCATGGATATGGCCCATAATCCAAAAGCCCATTTTGCTCCCCCTCCTCCTCTCGGGCTGCATCAAATAAAGTGGAGATTCTCTGTTTACACATATTTTACCTTTTTTACCCTTTTTTGACTCCAGTTTATTCTCAATGATCACTGCAGAACATGAGTTTACAACTCATGACCATTGTGCTTATAAATAATATGGTTTGTTAAGATGTTTTGATTCAATTTATGGATTTTTTTTTATTTTTCTTTCTATTAAATTAATACCTTGAACATGTCAGATCACCAGAGTGTTCAAGGCAAAGGAGCATGCAGAAGTTGAATTCACAGTAAGCGTTCCTTTTGTTTCTTATTTTACTGATAGAAAATAATCTTCTTAAAATGTGTGCTATGCTATTTGCTTGATTTGGTGCTAGTTATTTGTTCATATTGGAGGTCTATCTGTTAACTTGTTCATATTGGAGGTCTATCTGTTAACCTTAGTGTCTCTTTCCTTCAAAGCTTTTGATGATACCAATATGATGCCCTCAATTTTAGGTGGGACCTATACCATTTGAAGATGGAATTGGGAAAGAGATCGCAACTCAAATTACAACTACTATGAAGACCAACAAAATATTCTACACAGATTCTAATGGACGAGACTTTATCAAAAGGGTATGCTTTCATATGTCTTTAATCCTATGATTCGATGTTAAATATGATGTCAAATATAACATAATATTTGAGTTTTGGAGGATGATTTATCCATTATTAATACTTTCAAGCTAGGATGCTGATATTCAATCATATCTATATTTATTTCCCTAAATTGAGTTAATAATTTCTTATATCTGGACACTGACTGCAATTGTGTATGGCTATGATGGTTCTTCAATTTGAAACTTGATGGTGAATATAACTCAATTATCTTCGTATTTTTTTTTTATATAAAAAAAGTCTTTCAAAGAATTTTGTCCTTTGAGTCAATATATTAGGAATACGATTACATAGTTATGGTTCATTCACACAAACATCTAATTGAAGAAAGGGCCTGAAAGAATACATAGGAACATCATCCTGTATATAAAGAAAGTTTGTGCAAGTTTTTGCAAAACCATTTGAACCAAGTAGTGAATCAAATGGTTCGCATAAAACTCTAGATGTATCTGATTACAATCCACTTTTTTTTTTTTTATTCCTTCATTGTGTTTTACAGTGAATGCTTTTGATTCTTTTACTTTATGTCTTAATGTCTTATTGATGAAAACTATTTATGAAAATAAATAGATAGAATAGCTGTTGACAACCACTTACTCTCAAAGCTTAAGCTGATAGAGAACGGTGTAACAATGTATATCAAGCTTGCAACAATAGCTTCTATCCTGTCAATGGACGAGAGAACAAAATCACGATAAATACCAATACCTATTACGGGTAGAAGGACACTACCGAAAAAAAATAGTTTTCGTGGTCCAGAATCCAAAAAATAAGTATCCATAGAACAGCCAGTCAAGGATCAAAATAGCATTGGTGGCATGCATAGTGGCCAACGGCCAAAACACTACGTACTGGGCGATACGTAGCGGTAGTGGCGTACGGTGTAAATAAAAAAAGTGATAAAAAAGAAAAAAAATATAAAAAATCAAGAATATTGGAAAATGTTAGAATATGATGGTTTTCCTAATGTTAGAATCTGACATAGATAATTAATATGTGTATATTTAAAGCCCAGAACAGAAACTCATACACCAGTCCACAAAACTCTCAAGCAGGACCTGCTTTTGTATTAGAACTTTAGCCGCTGAAGATTAAGGTGTACTTTGACTAAGAGGTGTTCAATTTGAATCTCATTACCAAAATTTCCTAGTTTTTAATTCTCTCTCCCTTTTCCTTTTAGAGTCGATAGACACTAGTTTTGTTAATCAAACAAGAAGCTACATCAGAAATATTTGGATCATATTTTAAGGTAATATATGATCACCTCACCTACAAATAAGAATTTATACATCTACATTACTGATTTACTGTGGTAAATTTTTTGCAATTAGCTCTGTCATAGACAAGGATAAAAATATCGGTAGCGGCGGGCGTATCGGCCCGCCGCCAAACCGATACGAAGCGGGCGATACGTAGCATATCGGGGATACGTATCGGCGCAGCGGTGCGATTTGAAAAAATCGCCCAAAAAATCTGAAAAAATTCCAGAAAATCCAGAAAATTGTAAAATGAAAGAATATGTGGTTCTTTTGCAAAAGTAAGTAAGAAAAGGGAGCGTATCGGTGCCCTCAATAGATGAAGTCCTGTATTGCTGTATAAATAGAAAATAATAGTAATGATTAGTTTTTTCACATGTATTCATGTTTCTTAGCCATAGTAATTTAGAAAGTAATGTAAAACTCATAAAAAAAAAAATAGAACATGAAATAAAGACATAAGACTTTAGGTCATTACTAGTCATTATTGAACAATTGAACATTGAACAATCAAATATCAATACTTCAACATTCAAGGTTCAAATTCAATCAAGTGAATGAACTATGAAGTGATCAACAATCAACATTCAACACCAATTTAGAAATGAGTCAAATGACAGAGTAGAGAGTTAGTGAAGGAAATAGGATTAGGAATACCTTGTTGACTTCTTGTGGAGTTGTGGTAAAATCTTGATTTAAACTTTAGAGCACTTCAATGGTTTTTCACAAGCTCACAGTCATAGTAGAAAGATGAGTGAAAGAGAGAGGTGAGTGAAAAGTGAAAGGAATGGAGCAAATGGGTCGGCGAGGGGGTTTTTAAAACCCCCCGATACGTATCGGCCGATATGCTATCGTATCGGCCGATACGGTGCGATACGCGATAAATGTAGTTTATCGTATTGGTCTCGGCCGATATTTTTATCCTTGGTCATAGACACCCCAGATCCAGCTTTGGCAACTAAACAACTTCTTCATTCCAATCCATATGGATCAAAATAGCGGCCGCTACGCTATATCGGGGCCACTACGCTATATCGGGACCGCTACGCTAAATGGCATTTAGCGCCATTCACATCCGTAGCGGCCGCTACGGGGCCGCTTGGAGTGTGAAAATTTCCTACTTCTCAAAAAAAAATCAAAATGTATAATAATGCTTATTTCTTTTCTTTTTCTCTCCAAATAACATTTTTATGCAACTCTTGTACCCTTTTATGTTTAAAAGAACACCAAAAAGCACATGAGCTCACTGAATTACAGTGGATATGGAGAGTTCTTCTCAAGGTTTCTTCTCTAGGTACATCCTATTAGACACCCCTTTTGGTAGAGGTATTCTTTTGTCCAGTTACTTTTAAGTCTTAAGTCTTGGCTTCATGATAGTTTTTTTTTTTTTTTGTGAGCCTTTCATTAGTTTCTAAGTTAGCATAACTAAGCAACATGAATACATGAGTACATGTGAAAAAATTGATCATTACTATTATTTTCTATTTATACAGTGATACAGGACCTCATACAATGAGGGGACCGCTATGCCCCCTTGCATTAGTTACTTTTGCAAAAAAAAAAAAAAAAAAGAGCACATTTTCTCTCATTTTTCAATATTCTAGATTTTCTACAATTTTTTTCAGATTTTTTAAAAGATTTTTTCAAATCGCACCGCTACACTACGTAGCTGGTAGAGGGCCGCTACGCCTGTCGCTACTGCTATTATCATCCTTGTTCCAATCTCTATGGATACGACAAATGATGCATTCATTGCATTGATCATCTTTCTTATCTTACCTCACAAACCAATTTCCATGAATGCTGAGAAGATCCTTGTGCCCACCTTACAGCATTGAGAGAGCCTCAATGTTACCAGATTCAAACATACACTTCTTAAAAGTTTGACTGCTTGCTTAATTGTCACAATGTCTACACTACTAGAATCCCCAACACCAATTGGTATTGAGAAAGCTATATGCATATTCGTTTCTTATCTTTTGTAGTTGCGCCGATCTCAGAAGGACCAGGTTTCCAGATAGAGCTCGCATCTGTTCAGTCTCCATTGGCCAAGGAGTTACACAATTAAATTTTCTCTCCCTTTTGAATTATAGCCATTAAGAATATTACTAAGCCCTCTTTTGAAATCCATATGAATGGAATGAGAAAGAGGGGTGGACAATTTTTTGGGATTTTGAGAAAAGGCAGACTGAGTCTTTTGGCTGGTTTCATCGCCGGCAAAGAATCTGTCAAACCAGTTGTTTGACAGCTTCTTCTTTCCTTTTGTCTCTTATTTTCCTGGTGGTTGTTGTGGTTGTGTTGTGTGGATTGACATGAAACTGCTGCCTCTCTGTTTTGCTTGCTGTTGAACACTATATAGGTGCTGGCCTTGAGTTTCTGCTAGTGTTATTGCAGAACTGGTGTCACAGGAAGCCTTGTTTATTACTGGACGTGTTTTTCCAGCACCCATTGTTGCAAACAGATTGTTTTATACAAGCTGCAGTGCAACACTAACCCAGAATTGACCTGCAAACCAACCTTCAATGACATCATGGTACAAAGCATGGAAAATAAAACCAAATGGAGACGGGAAAATAAAATAACGCGAGCAGCCAACCTTCAATAACATCATGGATGCTTGTGTTGTTGATGATGTGAACTACTGTGCTTGATGTAGTCCTACTGTTTATTTGTTTGAGGTCAAATTTATGTAATTTATACAAAATCTCATTTTATCTACAGATTAGAGATTATAGGTCAGACTGGAACCTGCAAGTGAACCAGCCCGCTGCCGGAAACTACTACCCTGTAAGTTTTATATATATATATATATATATTTAAAAAAAATCTGTAGAAGTAGCAGAATACCATCATTTTAGGGTGCAAACATTTTTATGTGAAAATGTGTACTTTCTCCATCCCTAACCTTGTGAATCTTGGTTGAATTTCTTAATAATGGCTAAACAAGTGAATGCATTGGTCTGGAAAGGAGCATCGTGACAACATTGAAATGCATGCTTGGCACAGTGGAAGGGGCTCACTCCAACCTTGAAGTTTTGGGTTCGAGTCACATTACCAATAAAAGAATAAAATTTGAAATGCATGTCATTAGGGAATTGTTGATCCTTTTTTTAGGGACTTAATCCAAATGTGTGGCAAGTCCAGCCTTCTACTATTGAAGAAATTGAAGGAGATATCTAATGTGCGGAATATTTTGGGATGGCCAGCCATTCTAGAGTATAGAATGACCAGGCTCATGGGGGCATCCTGGGCCCCGCTTTGAGCAATTCAAACCTTTAACACTCACTACCTCATTGTGACTTAAACTTGCACATCACTCATCTGAGTTTTGTTCACCCTTGGGTTGTTCATGAAAATTTTGACACATCCGATCTTATCCATCAGCGAGAAATTGCACTACTCCTTCGAGGCCCTTGAAACTTTGCTTCCATTGATCAGATCTGAATTATCTGTGGTGCTATTTTATGGAAAGAAACCCCCACATCACTTGATTGGCATTCATCCAGGCGGGCCCAACAGGCCTGACTGTTTCTTCCTTCAGAACAGCAGGGACATTCCCTAAAAGTTGCTCTAACTTGTGCTTTTTCTTTAGTTTGTGCGTGTAGATATATTGCTACCCTAAATCTATCCCACCTTTCTTTCCCTTTTCACCCATTTTCATGGTTTTGAATGGCAAAATGTGTAATAAGAAGCTACTATCCACTATAACAAGAGTAAGATGATCCCATGTTAAACAGGTCCACGACCCATGAAAAGATCCAGTTCAGATCATGTTATATCACGTGGATTTGATTGGGTCAATGATACAGTTGTACATATTCTACTTCAGTAGTTGTTTCCATAACTTAGAATAGTAATTGATGTACTTCCTAGATTAGAGCCTTGATTAAGGCATGTAATAGTTATATATTGAGGAGAGATCTCCAAAGGAGGGACTCTCGAATAATACAATCTCAGCATTCACAGCTCACGATCTATTCTCTCAGTTTTGTCATTGTGAGAATGATATGGTATCAGAGCCAAGTTCAAGGAAGTCTAGGTTTTGGTCTTACATAGCATTAAGGCAATAAGAATAGAGAGCAATCAATCTCTCTCGAGAAGAACAGACAGATCAAGGATCTGTTTCGAGAAGTTAAGCCCTTTTCAAACTCTGCGGCAGTCTCAGCTCTTTGGTGGCCCACCTCTGATCATCAAACCATTTTCAGAAATCAATATAGTCGAGGTCGCCTGGATTTTCTAAGATTATTCGTGATTTTTCCAGATTTTTTCGGCACTTCTAGGTTGGTGTTTTACTCATTCTCGAGATTTTCCAGAATTTTAAAACTGTTTTCATCTAGATCGTCCAGAATCTTGGATACTAAGTGGAATTGGCTCAATCTTGTTCCAGTACAAGCTAGAATATTGTGCTTCCTTAGATCTGTCATCTGATCATTGTCCAGAACCATCAGTGGGGCCCACGTAAAGGACCTACAACCACATTCAAGGTCGTCAGAGGATCTTTTTTGCACTATTATTGTTCTGTTTTGGGTTTTTTCTTCACTGCTTGGTTGGATCTTGGTTTCTGCACACAGAAAAGGTCTTCATAAATCTCTTGACTGTTGCTAGATTTTATTGCTGTTTTGTCACTGATTCAATCAGTTTTTTAGCCAATATCAATTTGAGATGGAAAAATCTGAAGTTACTTTGATTTGATTCGGTGGAAAGAATTACCCAGCCTGGTCTTTCCAGTTCCAAATATACCTTGAAGCTAAGGAATTGTGGGGATATATTTCTGGCTCTGACCCTAAACCCACTGAGGATGAGAAAAGGTATCCTCTTGGCATTCTAAATATGTAAAAATAAAATCATGGATTCTAGGATCCGTCGAGCCCCATCTGATAATGAATCTCAAACCTTACCCAACCTCTAAAGACGTGGGGGTATTTGAAGAAAGTGTACCATCAAGATAACTCTACGCGTCAATTTCATCTTGAATGTGCATTTGCTGAATATGCACAAGGGACCTTGTCAATGCAAGACTACTATTTGGGATTCCGTACACTATGGTTGGAATACGATAGCATTAAATATGCAGATGTGGCTGACAATATTTTGACAGTAATTCAAGATCTTCAGGCTTTTACTCAAAGGGATCATCTTTTGATGGAACTGCACATTGAATATGAAAATGTCCGATCTGCCCTAATGAATCGGATGCCATTACCTTCCTTGGATGTCTGCTTGAATGAACTCCTATGCGAAGAACAGTGCATTGCGACCTTGGCTCATATAGCTTAACAAAAGACCGAGACCTATTCTGTCGCGTTCTCTGCTAATAGAAATCCTCAGCCTCCGCCTCGAGACTTGAGCAAGATGCAATGTTACATTTGTCAGAAATATGGGCACATTGCAACTCAATGCAAACAGAAGGTCTGCAGTTTTTGTAAACGGTCGGGACATATCATTTCTGAATGTCGCCGACGCCCACAATGTCCGTCACCACAGTCTCAGACTCCACAATATCAGACTCCGCATGCATATGTTGCTTCTTCGGTTATACCTGTTACTACATCTACACCTCGCAGCCTGAGTTCTCATTCTCTCTCACTCTTGAATTGGTCCAACAAATGATTGTCAAGCCTTCTCTGCTTTTGGTTTCTCAGGTACATCACCTCCTTTTATTTTGGTTCCTTGATCCTGGGGCGTCTAATCATATGACGTATTCTCAGACTCCACAGTATCAGATTCTCGTGTCTTATCAACAGAAGGTCTGCAGTTTTTTGTAAACGGTCGGGACATATCTCTGAATGTCGCCGATGCCCACAACGTCCGTCACCACAGTCTCAGACTCCACAATATTAGACTCCGCATGCATATGTTGCTTCTTCGGTTATGCCTGCTACTATATCTGCACCTTCGCAGCCTGAGTTCTCATCCTCTCTCACTCTTAAATTGGTCCAACAAATGATTGTCAAAGCCTTTTCTGCTTTTGGTTTCTCAGGTACATCACCTCCTTTTATTTGGTTCCTTAATTCCGGGGCGTCTAATCATATGACGTATTCTCGTGCCCCACTCTCCAATGTGACAAGATACAATGGCCACCTTCAAATACAAACTGCTAGCGGGGGAAATGTTCCCATTACTGCTCTCGGAGATATCCCCGGTCCCATCCCATTGAAAAATATTTACCTTTGTCCCAATTTAACTTCAAACCTATTGTCGGTAAGGCAACTTGTTGAAAATAATTGTAACATCTCTTTTTCTCCTTCTGGTTGTGTTGTACAGGACCAGATGTCAGGGAAGGAGATCGCAAGGGGGCCTAAGTGTGGACGCTTATTTCCGCTGGATCTTTCTACAATTTCTAGGACTAAATTTGAAAATGATATGTTTTGTTTTTCTATTAGAGATAACTGCCAATTATGGCATAATAGACTGGACACCCTAATTCCAAAGCTTTGTCCCTTATGATAAATTCTGGTTTATTAAATAAATCTATTGGCTTATCTTCTTTTGTGCCTTTTGATTGTGCTACTTGTACAATGGGAAAGTTCAAAACTCTCCCTCTTTCTATTTCCACTTCATACAGCACTCAGTGTTTTGATTTACTTCATAGCGCTGTATGGGGAATTGCTCCAGCTCTTTCTCACACTCACTATAAGTACTTTGTTACTTTTATTGATGATTTCAGTTGGTTCACATGGGTTTACTTTCTGCATTCCAAATCTGATGTTTTCAATGTTTTTAAAATATTTTTGGCATATGTTGAGAATCAATTTTCCGCTTGCGTTAAAATCTTGCGATCTGATTCGGGCGGGGAATATGTGTCCTCTGACTTTCCACAATTTTTGTAACAAAAAGACATTATTTCTCAAAGAACTTGTCCTTATACTCCACAGCAAAATGGAGTCGCTAAAAGAAAAAATAGACATCTTCTATTCTTCTTGAATCATCGGTTCCTACCCGTTTTTGGGTTGAGGCACTGGCCACTGCAGTTCTTCTTATAAATTGTATGCCGTCAACCCCTATTGAAAATCAGAGCCCATATTACCGATTGTACAAGTTATCTCCATCCTATGATGATCTTCATGTTTTTGACACAGTTTGCTTTGTACATTTGCCTCCTTTTGAAAGAACCAAACTGACCGCACAATCAGCTCGGTGTGTCTTTTTGGGTATGCACCCTTTCAGAAAGGATTCCTTTGCTATGATCCTCACATTCGTCGAATACGTACCTCTAGGAATGTCGTTTTTTTTTTTTTTAAATAGTATTTTTTTCTAGAACACCTTGATCCTCTTGACTCCTCTTCATTGGTGTCCTTACCTGGGTTTTCTGACAACACACCAGTTCGATTTAATTCTAACTTTGTGTATCACAGACGGAATAAAGAAGTGCCTATCGGGAATCCCCCTCTTGATCTTAGTCCAGCATCCGGTTCACCTCCGGCACTTGGTTCATTTGGACCTCCTTCATTGCGTCGCTCCACTCGCATTTCGGTACCACCAGTCTGCTATGGGTTCTCACATACTTCCCTAATGGCCACTTTATCTTCATTTTCCATCCCACAATCTTATTCTCAGGCTATGCAACACCAATGTTGGAACAAGGCTATGCAAAGGAATTGGATGCTTTAGAACAAAACCATACGTGGGATGTTGTCCTGTCTCCTGTGGGTGTTAAACCTATTGGCTGTAAGTGGATTTTTTCTCTCAAGTTAAAATCTGATGGCACATTAGATCGATATAAGGTGCGTCTTGTCGCTCTTGGAAATCGGCAGTAATATGGTGTTAATCAGGCCCAAGTTTATCAGGCCCACGACCCATCAAAGGGATCCAGCCAGTTCTTATATTAACGTGGATTGCTTGGGTCAATGACACACTGTACATAATTGTGTATCTTCCTTTTTAGTTATTATTTCTATAAACTTAGAATTGTAATTGATACTCTTTCCTAGATTAGAGCCTTGATTAAGGTATGTAAATGGTTATATATTGAGGAGGGATTCTCCAAAGAAAGACACAAAATTAATACAATCTCAGTGAATATTCTTCAAGTTCTTTCGTGAGTTTGTCATGGTATCAGAGCTTAGGCTCAAGAAAATCTAGTTTTTATCTTCCAAAGCATCAAGGCAATAGGATAAGAGAGGAATAAATCTCTCTCTCGTGCAGAAAATAGATCCAGGCATCTGTTCAAGGTATTCCTGTAAGAGTCTGTGATGAGATGAAGAAGACAATAATGGCAAGAAACTCAATGATCTGGGATCATCGATTGTTGAGTATTAATAATGAATTGAATCCTTAGTCAAGGACTAATTACAATAATCAAGGCACTAGTTATGGTGAAAGAATTGAAAGAAATAATCTCCTAATCAATCAAGGGAGAAATCAGCTTAACATATTTGACTAAATCCTACGTGAGTCGGGCTATATAATGGGCCTCTGATACGCTGGGCCTAGGGCCTGATAGCTTTGGCCTTAGTGATCTTTGACACTCCCCCTCAAATTGATGCGGTAAGTTAGAAAACATCAATTTGTTAGTGAGATCATGATGACGTGGTTTGGGAAGGGCTTTTGTGAAGATATCCGCCAACTGGTCAAGAGTAGAGACATGAGGCAGAGTTATCTTGTCAGTAACAATATGCTGACGGATGAAGTGGCAATCAATCTCAATATGCTTCGTTCTTTCATGAAAGACTGGATTGTTTGCAATTCGGGTAGCACTTGTGTTGTCCCCATGAAGAGGTGTTGATTTACCAATAGAGACACCAAATTCACAGAGAAGACGGCGGAGCCAGATGATTTCAGCACTGGCGGATGACATGGCCCGATATTCTGCCTCAGCAGAAGATTTTGAAACGGTGGTTTGCTTCTTGCACTTCCATGAAATTAATGAGTCCCCAAGAAACATACACCAACCAGTGGTAGATCGCCGAGAATCCGGGCAACCAGCCCAGTCAGCATCCGCATAAGCGGATAAGTGTAGAGAAGCGCCCGAAGAGTAGAAGAGACCATGGTTAAGAGTGCCTTTGACATAGCGGAGTATGCGCAAGGCAGCAGCAAGGTGTGGTTTATGAGGATTGCTCACAAACTGACTAACCGTATGAACAGCATGAGAAATATCCGGCCGAGTCATAGTTAAGTAAAGCAAACTACCAACTATCCGCCGAAAAACAGAGGGATCATCCAAAGGCTGTCCATCATCCTTACTGATCTTGCTGTTCAACTCCATAGGTGTATCAAAAGTGTGAGCATCATCAAGTCGTGCCGAAGTGATCAAATCTGTAGCATATTTCCGCTGATGAACTCGAATGCCAGATTTGTTACGCAAGAACTCCAACCCCAGAAAGTAGGTGAGAGGACCAAGATCCTTCATTCGGAAGTGACGAGTGAGATGATGTTTGAGATCCATAATGCTGGCATTATCATTGCCACTGATAATCATATCATCAACAGACTAAGAAAGGTGTAGCCCTTCGATGTCCAACGGAGAAATAGAGAGCTATCCGAATGACTATGACGAAAACCAACTTCAAGAATAACAGTCCGGAATTTTTCGAACCAAGCCCTGGGAGCCTGCTTAAGTCCATACAAAGATTTTCGTAGTTTACAAACATGCTTAGGAGGACAGGCATATCCTGGAGGAGGCTTTAAGTAAACAGTCTCCTGCAAATCCCCATGAAGAAATGCATTTTTGACATCCATTTGCCACAGAGGCCAGTTGCGGGCTGCAGCGATACAAAGGAGAGTCCGAACGGTGGTCATTTTAGCGACTGGTGCAAATGTCTCCTCATAGTCGATCCCATACTCCTGTTTATATCCCTGCGCAACCAATCGGGCTTTGTAGCGATCAAGACTTCCATCGGAGTGAACTTTTATGGAGTAGATCCATTTACTGCCAATCACAGAGGCTCCTTTAGGAACCGGTACCAAGTCCCATGTCTGATTAGCTTCGAGAGCAAGCAATTTCTCATTCATAGCATCTTGCCAGTAAGCAATCTTCGAGGCCTGTGAAAATGAGGTAGGTATAAGAGCACTATCCAAAGATGAAAACAGAGTAGGAAAGCCATAGCGGTTAGGGGCAATGGAAAGACGATAAGATCGGCGCAGAGGGATGATATTAGCAGAAGAAGCATGGTTACCTGTAGGAGCAGTAGGCTGCACTGGGAGATGATCAGAAGAGGGAGGCACCATAGGTGGAACCTTGGTACGCCGAACATAGACCTTGAGAGTGGGTGATGGAGAGGCAGAGTCCGGGAATTGTGGTAAATAGGACACATCAAGAGGGTGATTATCCAAACGCAAAGAAAAGAAATGAATGTGTTCCAAGAAGATCACATTACGAGATATTCGCATTCGTTTCTCGGATTGATCATAACACAGAAATCCCTTGTGTTCAGTACTGTAGCCTAAAAAGATACATTTGCCAGCCTGAGGAGACAACTTTGTGCGTTCTGTAGGTGGAAGATGAACAAAGCACAGGCAGCCAAAAACTCGTAAGTGAGAATATGAAGGGGCATGACCAAAGAGAGTTTCATAAGGAGTAGTTTTTCCTAGAACGGAGCTAGGATGACGATTGAGGATATAAACAGCAGTCTGTGCAGCATCACACCAAAAGGTGGGAGGAACTAAAGATGCAATCAACAGAGTACGAACAGTTTCAAGAATATGTCTGTTCTTTCTTTCCGCAATCCCATTTTGCTGAGGAGTATGTGGACAAGATTTTTGGTGAAGAATTCCTTTATCAGAAAGGAATGCAGAGAAGTCATGAGACATGTATTCTCCACCGGAATCTGATCTTAGAATTTTGATTGCTTTCTGAAATTGGGTTTGGACAATGTGATAAATTTTTTGAAAAATGGAGAAGACTTCAGATTTCATGCGCATAAAGTAAATCCAAGTATAACGAGAATGGTCATCAATAAAAGTCACATAGTATTTGAATCCCGTCCTACTCAAGGTAGGAGCAATTCCCTTAACATCTGAATGAATGATGTCAAATGATGCCAAAGCACGTGCATTATGAACAGGAAAAGGCAAGATGTGACTTTTACTTAAGCAACAAGTTTCACACTTAGATTGAGATAAAGAAGACATCATTGTATGATTAATAGTAGAATCCAAATAACCAAATTTAAACAAGGAAAGCAAATATGCATTGTTCACATGACCAAGACGTTTATGCCAAACAGTCCACAATTTATTGAAAGTAGAAGAAGCAGCAAAGAGAGAACGATGTCCAATGTCCAGCAAGAACAGGCGCCCATGTTTACTCCCTGTCGCGATCACCTTCCCAGTGTGTCGCTCCTGTATTACACAACCAGAGGAAGAAAAGTGAACAAGATAGCTATCATCGATAAGTTGTCCTATAGAAAGAAGATTGGCTGATAATTTGGGAACAAAATAAACATTGGGAAGAGTGATGGGCTGGCCAGAAACACTAGATAAAGTAATGGTACCAACTTCTGAAATGAGTAGTTGATCACCATTAGCAGTGATTATTTTCTCTTTGCCAAGGTAAGGGTGAGAATCTGTAAAGCTATGTTCTACCGATGTCATGTGATTGGAGGCTCCTGAACCTAAAAACCATGTGGAAGAGGTAATAGGAGAAGAAAGAGAGGCAGAGGAATGAAAAGCAGGAGATGCTATATGAGAATAAATTGATACCGACCACCAGAGATGCCCATAGACGCATATGCAGAAGTAACCGTGCTCATAACATCATACTTGTCCATTGCAGAAGAAAGTGGAAGAGGGTCAACAGAGAGCTGCAGCACACCCAATCAGTAGTGGGTAAAGAAGAGAACAGCCTCAGATGTGCCTTTGATCCAGCACTGATCAGTCATTAATCCGTAACAAGAGCTTCCACAGCATATACCAGCAATCAGAATGATCAATAGAGCATATATCAACAATCAGAATGATCAATAGAAGAAGACAACAGTAGACAGCACAACAGTGAAACTTTGTTCCAAACAGAGCCTGACGAACTGGAAATTTGGATATGGATCTGTGCGTGGGCCCCACAAGGCTAGCTAATCACAGGTTAGGTTTGACCTCAATGGAAGAGGTTGCTGGTAGCCAGAGAGTGACAGATTAGGTTTGATCTCAATGCAAACAGCAGTGCACAGCAGCAGCAACAGAGGACAGGGAAGCCTGTCGTCCCTGTCGTCAGTGGGTGAATCCACACGAGGGCCCCACAGGGTGATCGAATCACAGATCAGGTTTGATCGCTGTAAAGTGGATCAAATGTACTTCCTTCAGGTCCAAATCTGATGAGATTTGGAAAAAGATCCACAAATCTGGACGGTGATGATGAAATCTGTCTGAGAAAACCGTCAGATGAAGAGGTTGGAAACTATCTCAAAGGTGATGGGAAATTCCTAAAAAATCACCATAATTCCCAGAAAAATGAGTCGACCAAGTTGGGAATGATTGTTGTTAATTTTGTGTTCATCTCAGGTGGGCCATAGTGACAATAGAGAAGAACAACAGCAAAAAGACGTTAATACATCAATGTCGACATGGTTCGACAGTGTGTCGATCTCCTTGTGAGATCTGAGTAGTTGATCACGGCCCGATCAGGGGTATGGAATGGAAGGACAAGTTATTTTCGCAACTCCAGGCCAAAGTTTCACTCAAATCGGATCAAAATCTACAAATTTGGACGGCCTTGATGAAATCAGATGCAAGAAATATAAATATCACAAATGTTGCTGGAAACCTCTCCTCTGATGGGAGAAAAATTCCAGAAAAGTGTCCATAAATACCAGCAATGCTGGTCGACCAAGATGGAGGTGATCTTGAAAGATGTTGAAGATGATCTGAAGTTGGCCACGTCTTGATCAGGAATGATCAAACACTACCAGGAAGAAGATCCAAGTCAGGGAGAATGACAGAATCAATGAGAGAAGGTAACTATGGCTCTGATACCATGCAAGAGTCTGTGATGAGATGAATAAGACAATAATGGCAAGAAACTCAATGATCTGGGATCATCGATTGTTGAGTATTAATAATGAATTGAATCCTTAGTCAAGGACTAATTACAATAATCAAGCACTAGTTATGGTGAAAGAATTGAAAGAAATAATCTCCTAATCAATCAAGGGAGAAATCAGCTTAACATATTTGACTAAATCCTAATCTCTTAATCAATCAAGGGAAAAATCAGCTTAACATATTTGACTAAATCCTACGTGAGTTGGGCTATATAATGGGCCTCTGATAGGCTGGGCCTAGGGCCTGATAGCTTGGGCCTTAGTGATCTTTGACAATTCCAGCATCACATACTATCTGCGTCAGTTCCATCTTGAACACCCCTGATCATCAGATCAATCTCCAAAAACCACACAGTCATGGTCGCCTGATATTTCTAGGATTATTAGCGATTTTTTCAGGATTTTTCAGCACCTCTAGGTAGTCTTTCTGATCATTCTTGTGTTATTTCAAAATATTACACAAGTTTCAATCAAGACCGTCCAGACTCTTGGATATTCAGCGGAATAGGTTCAAACCTGTTCCAGTAGGTGCAAAAATACTATAGCTTCTCAGATCAAACACCTAATCATTGTTCAGATCCATCTGTGGGGCCCACCACATAGCAGATCTGAAGCACCAGTCAAGGTCGTCAGAGGGTATTTTTTCCCTATTCTGGGTCTGACGTGAGTATTTTCCTTCTCTGCCTGGTTGGATCTTGGTTTCTGCCCTCACAGACTGTTTTTCATACAACTGTTGCTTGATTTGCTTACTATTTGTCACTGTTTCAGTCAAATTTTTTCCAATCTAACATTGAGATGGAAAAATTTGAGGTTACTTTGATCAAGTTCACTGGAAAAAATTATCCTGCCTGGTCTTTCTAATTCCAAATCTACCTAGAAGCTAAGGAATTGTGGGGTTTTGTTTCTGGTACTAACCCTAATCCCACTGAGGATGAAAAAAAGATATCATCTTGGCATACTAAAGATGCCAAAATCAAATCTTGGATTCTGGGATCCGTCGAGCCACATTTGATAATGAATCTCAAGCCTTACTCAACCTCTAAAGCCATGTGGGGGTATTTGAAGAAAGTATACCATCAAGACAACTCTACGCGTCAATTTCACCTTGAATGTGCGATTGCTGAATATGCATAAGGGACCTTGTTGGTGCAAGACTACTATTCAGGATTCCGTACACTGTCGTCGGAATATGATAGTATTAAGTATGCGGATGTGGCTTGACAATGTTTTGACAATGATCCAAGATCTTCAGGCCTCTAGTCAAGGAGATCAGTTTTTGATGAAACTGCGGAATGAAATGAAAGTGTCCGATCTGCCCTGATGAATCGTATCTCTCTATGGTCTGAAGCAAGCTCCTCGCGCATGGTTTGAGAAATTTCAAGATGCTCATATCCGCTTGAATTTTCGTCCGGGCCAGTATGATCCTTTTATTTTTTTACATCATGCTCCGTCCGGGATTACTGTGCTACTTGTCTACGTTGATGACATCGTCATTACTGGTCAAAATGCACAAATGATTGAGCAACTCCAAGCTTCTCTTCATCAGACATTTCACATGAAGGATCTCGGCCCTTTAAACTATTTCCTCGGTCTTGAAGTTCATGAATCAACTAAAGTTATAGTTTTCAATCAGCACAAATACACGGTTGATCTCATTGACTTGGCTGGCCTTACTGCTTCAGCTCCAGTAGATACGCCAGTCGAACTGAATGTCAAACTCAGTAATAGGTGACCTTCTTCCCAATCCTACCACATATCGTCAGTTAGTTGGTAGCTTGATCTACCTCACGATCACCCGTCCTGATATCTCCTATGCGATCAACCTAATGAGTCGGTTCATGACTGCTCTTCGTCATCTTCATATGGCTGCTGTATGTCGCATCATTCGGTACCTTATTCACACTCCGACTCGCGGGTTATTTTTTCCATCAAACAATATTATCTCTCAAAGTTTATTTAGATGCTGATTGCTGGTTGTCCGGATACTCGCAGATCGACAACAGGCCGGTGCATGTTTTTGGGTGATAGTTTGATTTCCTAGAAATGCAAGAAACATGAAAAAGTTTTCAAATCTTCTACCGAAGCTGAGTACCGACTACCGAGTCATGTCTGCTGCATGCTTTGAAATTCTTTGGCTCCGAGGTTTGCTCTCTGACATTGGATTTCCATCAGAATGAGCTACCCCCTCTATGCAGATAATACAAGTGCAATTCGGATTACTGAAAATCCGATTTTTCATGAATGCACTGAACACATCGAGGTTGATTGTCACTTCATACGTGATGTCATTAGCCTTTCGCATGTTTCCACTGAGCTTTAAATTGCTGATATTTTCTCCAAAGGTCTTCCACGACCACGCCATCAGTTCTTGGTTGGCAAATTGATGCTCGTTGATTATCCCGCATCAATTTGAGGGGGGTGTTAATCAGGCCCATGACCCATCAAAGGGATCCAGCCCAGTTCTTATGTTCACGTGGATTGCTTGGGTCAATGACACACTGTACATAGTTGTGTATCTTCCTTTTTAGTTATTGTTTCTATAAACTTAGAAATGTAATTGATACTCTTTCCTAGATTAGAGCCTTGATTAAGGCATGTAAATGGTTATATATTGAGGAGGGATTCTCCAAAGAAAGAGACACAAAATTATTACAATCTCAATGAATATTCTTCAAGTTCTTTCCTGAGTTTGTCATATGGCATTGATTTTGATGAAACTTTTGCTCCGGTTGCCAAGATGGCCACGGTTCGCACAATTCTTGCTGTTGCTACATCTCTGTCTTGGCCTCTTTATCAAATGAATGTAAAAAATGCATTTCTTCATGGTGATCTTAAAGAGGACGTTTACATGGATCTTCCTCAGGTTCTCTTCAGGGAAGGGTATGGTTGCCAAACTCCGTCGCGCTCTCTATGGTCCGAAACAAGCTCCTCGCGCATGGTTTGAGAAGTTTCAAGGTGCTCTTCTCCGCTTGGATTTTCATCCAAGCCAGTATGATCTATCCATTATTTTACAGCATGCTCCGTTCGGGATTACGGTGCTACTTGTCTATGTTTATGACATAGACATTACTGGTCCTACTGCAAAAATGATTCAAGAGCTCTAAGCTTCTCATAATGAGACATTTCATATGAAGGATCTCGGCCCCTTAAACTATTTCCTCGGTCTTGAAGTTCATCAATCGACCAAAGGTATAGTTCTCAATCAGCACAAATGCATTGTTGATCTCATTGACTTGGCTGGCCTTACTGCTTCCGCTCCCGTAGATACCCCGGTCGAACTGAATGTCAAACTCAGTCAGGAGGATGGCGACCTTCTTCCCGATCCTATTGTATATCGGCAATTAGTAGGTAGCTTGGTCTACCTCACGATCACTTGTCCTGATATCTCCTACGCAGTCAACCTAATGAGTTAGTTCATGACTGCTCCTCGACACCTTCATATGGCTGCTATGCGCCGCATCATTCGGTACCTTATTCGAACACCAACTCGAGGGTTATTCTTTCCATCAGACAATCCTATATCTCTCAGAGCTTATTGAGATGCTGATTGTGCTGGTTGTTCGGATACTCGCAGATCGACAACAGGATGGTGCATGTTTTTGGATGATAGTCTGATTTCCTGTAAATGCAAGAAACATGAAAAAGTTTCAAAATCATCTATCGAGGCTGAGTGTCGAGCCATGTCTGCTGCATGCTCCTAAATTCTTTGGCTTCAAGATCTGCCCTCTGACATTGGGTTTCTAGCAGAAGGTGCTACCCCCCCTCTATGCAGATAATACAAGTGCAGTTCGGATTATTGAAAATCTGATTTTTCATGAACGGACTAAACACATTGAGGTTGATTGTCACTTCATACGTGATGAGTTTAAGCGTGATATCATTAGCCTTCTGTATGTCTCCACTGAGCTTCAACTTGCTGAGATTCTTACTAAAGGTCTTGCACGACCACGCCATCAGTTCTTGGTTGGCAAATTGATGCTCGTTGATTCTCTCGCCTCAATTTGAGGGGAGCGGGGGGTTAAACAGGCCCACAACTCATGAAGAGATCCAGTCCAGATCATGTTATATCACGTGATTTGATTGGGTCAATGATACAGTTGTACATATTCTATTTTAGTTGTTGTTTCCATAACTTAGAATAGTAATTGTTGTACTTACCTAGATTAGAGCCTTGATTAAGGCGTGTAATAGTTATAGATTGAGGAGAGATCTCCAAAGGAGGGACTCTCGAATAAATACAATCTCAGCATTCACAACTCACGTTCTATTCTCTCAGTTTTGTCATTCTGAGAATGATATCCCACACCTGGAAAGAGGCTTCTGTGTTATCCTCTCTAAAAGGATCTGTAACAAAATCGTCCACAAGAAACTCAACCCTCGGATTTTCTCACTCTAACTCCTTCATGCGTGGACTCCTTACGAACTCAGCACTTTTTATATTTTTGGAGGATAAAAAAGTGTATATGAAGTAGTTTTCTCTTTCAGATTAATCTTGGAATATACATGGAAGATGACAGCAAGGAGCTCTCAGTATTGGTGGACCGGTCTGTTGGGGGATCCAGCATAGTGGATGGGCAAATAGAGCTGATGCTGCATCGGTAAGTTCTTTACTAAACTCATTTTTTGTGTATAGTTAATAACATGTCATTTTCTGGTCTTGTATAACGTATTTCTCAGTTTCCCAGTTTTGCTCTCTTTATAGGAGGTTGCTTCATGATGATTCTAGAGGTGTTGGAGAGACACTAAATGAAACTGTTTGTGTTGCAGATGATTGCAGAGGACTAACAGTAAGTAAATCTTCATATATTATTCAATAATTATTCATGAGCTCATGTATGTCCATTGTTAGATTATCTGTTTATGCAAATCATAAATTTGAGATTATTGCATGAATACAGTGTTAATTAATAGGATTCTTTCAGGATATCCTCTTAGATCTTCTTTACTCAGATCAATGGCTGAAGGGCTGTTCTACAGGATGGACAGCACGTAGATGCATTGAGAAATGAAAAGGGAAATCAGCACAAAGATCACAGGCAGTTCCCTTTGACGCACGAGTGGAAGGTCCAAACATAATAGATCATGTGTTGGACCAGCCCTTGACTTATTTGGACTAATTAGGTTGGTCCAGTGGCTATTTGATCCATTTAAATTGGGGCCCAATCAAACAAGAGCTCAGATTTGAATAGGAAGGCAATTTTGAATAAAAGGAAAGAGGCAACATAGAGATTGTGACTCCTTAAAACTAGGAGCACTTTAAGGGCTTTGGAAACCAAAGATGGATATAGAGAAATTCTCTCTACGTTGAGATTCAAGCCAACCCAAGTTTCTATTGTCTCTCTTTCTTGATTATATAGTGATGATGTAAGTAAGGGCTATTAATATTGATTTTCTTTCCTTACCCACTAAGGAAAGTTATATGATAATATTAGAAAGTAGATTATGACTTCTTATCCATTGGAGATTATAAATACCCTATCATGGGACATCGAACCCATGTTTGGATGATTTATTTCTTTTAATTAAAGTGATGCATGGTTGCTCATTTATTCTCTTCTCTGTTGGATTAACTGTGCCTCCCAAGGAATTATAGATCTATGATGGATTTTCGCGATCAACGGTAGACGGTTCTATTTTTTCTCCTTGTTTAAGTTGGTTTTCTGTTTGATTGAATATCGGGTGTCATTGAGCTCACCATCAATTGGGATTACTGCTTTCTTCATTGCGTCAGTTAGTATCAAAGAAAATCGGTCCCTACAATTTGTACGTTGATTCCGTCTCCCATATACTGCATCTTTGACTTGGACATAGTCACAGGCATTTGTTTGAAAGTGACGTAGAAAACCCATATGACCCACATTATTTGGAAATCCAGAATCTGCATAGGCAAGTTGAGACCCTATCTTGGCATTTGGCTCAAATTGTACCCCGAGATAAATTATTTCATAAGTCGGCCTGTGAATGTGATGGCGGTTTTTCGTTTTACGGTGATAGACCGGATGATGATGGTGATTTCGAGGATCCGATTTACAATGATGGGTCGGATGAAGATCATAATGATGAACCTAACACACCAATCTGGAAAGTATATGAAGATGATAATGATGTCTATGATCAGATCTTTGATGTGTCTCAAGATTGTCGTTTTAATGAGAAAATAATTTTTGATGAGTACCCTGAGTATGAAGAAGAGACTCCAACTATCAATAATGAGCAAACTGACATATTGGATGATATAGATTCAACGGATGCATAGGAGGGTACGGATATGGTGGATCGTATCTTGAAGGGTGCGGGTATGATAGATTATGCAGATAATGAGGAGCATGATTTGTAGTTAGTATATATATTTTTTTTTTGAAAAGTTCCTATTAATTATAATAATAAAGAAAACTGTACAGTATAGGAGATGTATACTGTGTCTGTAACAAAAAGGCATGATGCCAAGTCCTCGAAAAAAAAAAAAGAAAAAGAAAAAAAGAAAAAAAACCAGAAGGACCCCTACCCCAACCCCAAAAAAGAAGATAAATACTACATAGGGGACGTGTTAGCAGAAAGAGTAGGAAGATAGGCTCCCTCCTTAGCAAGAAGATCAGCTTCAGAATTAGTACTACGAAGAATGTGGGAAAAGGTCACTTGGAGGCTTCTAGCTAGAACCAAAATCTCATCCACCACACCTGCTTGGATAGCACAGAAAGAGCCCTCTTCCACAATAAGATTTTGGAGATTCAAACGTAGAGCTTCTCTAAGGCCGGTTCTGATTTCCAATAATTTTGCCTCATTGGCGGAGCAAACCCCAGTAGGCCCTGAAATGGATAGAACAGAGGAACCCAAATGATCACGGATGATTCCACCCAACCCAAGCAGACCCGGATTACCAATGGCACTACCATCGAAGTTTAACTTGAGGCCCTATGGGGGACGCGAACGCTAGGAGTCGAGGTCGGAGAGGGAGCAACCACTTCTCTCCAATTTCTCAGCATAACGTCGACAGAGATCCCTTTGAATAAAGGTAGAGGAGAGGCCCAAGAAGCAGTCTTGTATAAAGACAGAGATCCATTTGCAGTTAGTATATTTGCCAGCAACTTGTTATTCAGATCCTTTCTGGGAAGGGATCCGATGGTGAGATCTAATATGGGTCGAGTTTCTGGGCCAGATGAATTGCATAAATCAATCTTCCTACCCAGTTCATGAAAAATCTTCATATATTCAAGTGCTGCCAAAAGATCAAAAGTGAAAGCAGAAGCGGACTAGGAAGCGAAAACAAAAGTGGCGAGTGGCAGATGCAAACTCGAGGTTGAGTCTTTTTCATCCGGGGGAGTCTGATGCAGGAGCGGAAGGTCCAACATAATGGATCATGTGTTGGATCGGCCTTGACTTATTTGGACCAATTAGATCGGTCCAATGGCTATTTGATCCATTTAAATTGGGGCCCAATCAAACATGTGCTCAGATTTGAGTAGGAAGATAATTTTGAATAAAAGGGAAGAGGCAACAAAGAGAATGGGACTCCGTAAAACAAGGAGCACTTCAAGGAATTTGGAAACCAAAGATAGAAGTAGAGAAATTCTCTCTACCATGAGATTCAAGCCAACCCAACTTTCTATTGTCTCTCTTTCTTGATTATCAAGTGATGATGTATTTAGTAAGGACTATTAATATTGATTTTCTTTCCTTAGCCATTTAGGAAAGTTATCTTATAATGTTAGAAAGTAGATTATGACTTCTTATCCACTCGAGAATATAAATACCCTATGCATGCGACATCGAACCCATTTTTGGATGTTTTATTTCTTTTAATTAAAGCGATGCATGGTTCCTCCTTTATTCTTTTCTCCGTTGGATTGAGGGTGTGCCTTCCAAAGGATTGAAGATCTATGGTAGATTTTCGCGATCAATGGTAAGCGAATCTATTTTTTCTCCTTGTTTAAGTTGATATTCTGTTTGATTGAAGATCAGATATCGTCGAGTTCACCATCAATTGGGATTACTGCTTCCTTGACTGCCTCAGCTTACAATCAATGTAAACCAGAAGCCTGACTTGAATACACTTGCAAATGTCCAAAAGGGGACTATTGCAGAAGTTTGATGAAGAAAACCAGCCAAAGATGGCTGTTGTCTGATGTCTTATTATTTTTATATGGTTTCTAATTTCTGAATGGAAGGAAGCCATATGAACAGCGAAGTCCTTAAATTAACAAAGGATAATGATGTGGGACAAATCATAAATTTTAAATTATTGCATGAAGATGGTGTTTAATTAATAGGATTCTTTCAGGATATCTTGTTAGGTCTGGTTTACTCAGATAGATCGACAGCTGAAGGGCTTTCCCCAGGATCGACAGCACTTAGGTGCATCAGGAAGAGGAGGGAAATCAGCAAAAAGATCACAGGCAGTTCCATTACAATCAATGTAAACCAGAAGCCTGACTTGAATACACTTGCAAATGTAGAAAAGGGGACAATTGCAGAAGTTTGATGAAGAAAACCAGCCAAAGATGGCTGTTGGCTTTTGTCTTATTATTTCATATGGTTTCTAATTTCTGAATGAAAGGAAGCCATAGGAACGGTGAAGTCCTTAAATTAACAAAGGATAATGAAGCATAGGCCTTACTTCTTACTTTCTAGTTGCTAAGAAGCATATAAAACAAAAGAAAAGAAAAGGGGAGTTTATTGTATACAAGGATATGGAACTACCTCTGGATGTTTAATAGGTTGGTCTATGGCTGAGTCTAACCTGGCCTTGGACTAGTTGTCTGTGTAAATAAGATCAGAGGAAGGAGAGATAGATCAATGTAAATAAGATCAGAGGAAGGAGAGATAGATCATATGAAAGGAGAGAATTCTCCACACGTTGTTCTTTATTATTGAGAAACACAACTACTATAAGTATACACTTACTTGCCATATGAATGGCTACAGTCAGGGCCTAATTGAGGCCATTACAAATCTAATGAAATCATCTAGCTAAAAAAGGAGAATACAATCTAGCCAAGAAAGGAAGAAAATAATATACAATGATGACCCAATCTAACTAGATCCCACGTGGGAATATTTATGTTCATGGGCCAAGTTTGGGTCGGGCCTACTTTTGATGGATCTTATTGGATTGGTCCTTATCCATTCTACACTCCCCCTCAAATGGATGCTGGGTGGAACCAAGCAACAATTTGAAAACAAGATAATCATGACGATCACGAGGTAGTGCCTTAGTAAAAATATCAGCCAATTGATCATGAGAAGAGACGTATGGCAGGTTGATGGTGTCCGAAACTACATGTTGATGGATGAAGTGACAATCTATCTCGATGTGTTTGGTGCGCTCATGGTAGACTGTATTTTTAGCAATCCGGATGGCACTGGTGTTGTCAGCATAGAGAGGAGTTGGGGTGGTGAGAAAAACTCAAATTCACGGAGTAAGCGACGGAGCCATACAATTTCACTGCTTGCGGAAGACATAGAACGATATTCAGCCTCCGCTGAAGATTTGGATATTGTAGGTTGCTTTTTGCATTTCCATGAAATGATGGAGTGTCCAAGAAACATACACCATCCTGTGGTGGATCGACGAGTATCCGGACAACCAGCCCAATCGGCGTCTGCATATGCCTGAAGCTGTAAGGATGTCATAGAAGGGTAAAACAGTCCACGATTTCGAGTACCTTTAAGATATCGTAGAATACGATAGACGGCAGCAAGATGTGGTGTGTGTGGGTTGCTGACAAATTGACTCACAGTATGTACTGCGTGAGAAATATCGGGCCGAGTCATAGTGAGATAGAGGAGACTCCCCACTAAACGTCGAAAGATTGTAGGATCCTCAAGCGGACATCCATCATCCTTACTGACTTTAACATTGAGCTCAAGAGGTGTATCAAATGTCTTCGCATCTTGGAGTCTGGCTGTCCCGATTAAGTCATTTGCATACTTGGTTTGGTTAATACGAATACCTTCCTTGCTCCTTGAAATTTCCAACCCAAGAAAATATGTCAAAGCTCCAAGATCTTTCATCTGAAATGAACTCATGAGATGATTCTTGAGGTCTGCAATACCGATAGTATCATTGCCGCTGATTATCATATCATCAACATATATCAAAAGAATTGTACATCCACGTGATGTACGGCGAATAAAGAGGGAGCTATCACATGTACTTTGATAAAAATTTGCTTGTAAAATGGCTGAGCGGAACTTGTCAAACCATGCGCGGGGGGCCTGTTTAAGGCCATATAATGACCTTTTTAATTTGCAGACATGCTTTGGTGGATAGGCATACCCTGGGGGTGGGCGCATGTAAACAGTCACTCGAAGATCACCATGTAGAAATGCATTTTTCACGTCCATCTGCCAAAGAGGCCAATTTCGAGCAGCTGCAACACTGATGAGACAACGAACTGTGGTCATTTTCGCAACTGGTGCGAATGTCTCTTCATAATCCATGCCATATTCTTGTTTAAAACCTTGAGCAACCAGTCTAGCTTTGTATCTATCAAGACTCCCATCGGATTTGACCTTAATGGAATAAACCCATTTACTTCCGATAATAGAAGCATGTGCAGGAAGTGGAACTAAATCCCAAGTAGAATTAGCTTCGAGAGCGAGCAATTCTTCTGCCATCGCATCTTGCCAACATGGTATTTTTGAGGCCTGTGAATAGGAGGTGGGAATAGAAATGGGATCTAAAGAAGTAAACAGCACAGGAAAACCATATTTGTCAGGTGGAACTGAAATACGACTCGAACGTCGCAGTGTAGGAGGATCTAGAGAGTCATTACCTGAAGGGGATGGAGCCGGCAAGAGAAGGTGATCTGGAGCAGGTGCAGCATGAGGCATAGGCTTTGGCCGGCGGACATATACTTGAGTGATGGGTGGTGGAGTTCTAGATTCTGGAAACTGAGGGAGATATGAAACTTGAAGAAGGTGATGTTCAGGCCGAACAGAGTAAAAAGGAACATGTTCCAAAAAGACAACATTCCGTGAAATACGGAGGCGATTATCTTTAGGATCATAACATAGAAATCCTTCGTGTTCATCACTGTATCCAAGAAATAAACATTTAACAGCCTGAGGTGATAATTTAGTACGCTCAATGGATGGAAGATGGACAAAGCATAGACAGCCGAAGACTCTCAAATGAGAATAGGTAGGCGAATGGCCAAATAGACACTCATACGGAGAAACCTTATTTAGCACAGAACTTGGTAATCGATTAATGATATGAATAGCGGTGTGAGCAGCTTCACACCAAAATTTTGGTGGAACAAGTGCTTCAATCAAAAGAGATCGAACCATCTCAAGAATATGTCGGTTCTTCCTTTCAGCAATCCCATTTTGTTGGGGTGTGTGAGGACAAGATTTCTGATGAATGATACCTTTATTAGATAAGAAAGAGGAAAATTCAGAGGACATGTACTCTCCCCCTGAGTCAGAACGTAAGATTTTGATGGATTTTTGAAATTGAGTACACCATATTATAAAACTTTTTGAAAGTAGAGAAAACTTCATATTTGAACCTTAAGAAGTAGATCCATGTATATCTACAATGATCATCAATAAAGGTAACATAATATTTATATCCCATTCTACTCAGGTTTGGAGCAATTCCCCACACATCAGTGTGAATAACATTAAAAGCTTCAGTGGTACGTGAGAAATGAACTGGAAAAGGTAACACATGACTTTTGCTGAGACAACAAGCTTCACATTTAGATTTAACAAAAGCAGAAATAAGCTTATCATCAACTGAATGTTCCAAACAACGAAGTGGAGCTGAAGGAACCAGATCTGTGATGATAAGGCAGAAAGGAACCAAAGATGTGACTGAATCATAGAGATTTGCAAAAAAAATAGGCTGGGCGACCCTATTTTCTGTCACTGGATCTGATTGTGGGGTCCACAGTATGAGCAATGGAGCAATCAGATCTCTGTAGATGCGAGGGACTGGTTTTCTGCTTCCAACAAATCAAGTCCCACCCAAATCGGATAAAAATCCAATATGCTGGACTGCTGAGAAGAAAACTGTTGTGAAAAACAAGAGATCCACGAGATTGTGCAGAAACCCTTCTTTGAGGCAGCAAAAAAATCTTGAAAAATAACTAGAATTCTTGGAATAAGTAGTCAACCATCACAGTTAGGATAGCTTAGGGTATCTTGATCATCGCAGGTGGGCCACCGTTGAACAGGGCTGATCAGCAGGTTCTCCTTTGTCCCAGATGACGAAAAAAACTTCAGAAATACAGATCTGAATCTGTATTGATTAGTCTTGAGATCTATTGTAGCTCTGATACCATGTAAATAAGATCAGAGGAAGGAGAGATAGATCAATGTAAATAAGATCAGAGGAAGGAGAGATAGATCATATGAAAGGAGAGAATTCTCCACACGTTGTTCTTTATTATTGAGAAACACAACTACTATAAGTATACACTTACTTGCCATATGAATGGCTACAGTCAGGGCCTAATTGAGGCCATTACAAATCTAATGAAATCATCTAGCTAAAAAAGGAGAATACAATCTAGCCAAGAAAGGAAGAAAATAATATACAATGATGACCCAATCTAACTAGATCCCACGTGGGAATATTTATGTTCATGGGCCAAGTTTGGGTCGGGCCTACTTTTGATGGATCTTATTGGATTGGTCCTTATCCATTCTACAGTCTGGCCCATGATTTAAAATATTGACCAGTACATTTCATATCGTTGATCTGTTGATATGAATCTGCAATGAATCTGCATCAGTCTGGACCAAGACAACATTTTGTTGCGATATCAATCATGATCCTTATAACATAAATATGGGGGAAATATTGGTTGTCACATCACGGCTGACATTGTCAAAATATCGGCCATACCGGTCATAACAGGTGGGTGGGAGGGTGGGGGTGGTGTGTGTGTGTGTGTGTGTGAGAGAGAGAGAGAGAGAGAGAGAGAGAGAGAGAGAGAGAGAGAGAGAGATGATGATGATGATGATGATGAGCTTTAGGTATTTTAATTAGGATTCACAATGAGTTTAATTTTAGATTTAAAATAATTTCTCTATCTTCTTGTTTAAACTGGGACGTTTTCTCATAATAACCAATTTCATAAAACAAAATGCTTTTGGAATTTCACAACGGGAAGCATTCATTGACAATTGTTTTATGTTCGAATATAAATTTCCGAACAATTGTTAAAAGTTCGGATTTAAATTTCCAAACATTTGTCATTTGTTCGGTATCGTACGGCCAAACAGTATACATATGTTTGGTCATACCAGTCCGGATAGAACGCGAACATCTACTATACAGAACTTGAAAAAATTGGCGAAAACACTGAAATAATCAACCATACTTACCTTTTCGCTGCTATTAGGAATGAAAGACACGATTTCCTTTTTAATTTCCTTCTCCATTGCAATGTTTGGTTTGATTGAACTACAAAAAAAATAGAGTTTGATGGGAGCAAGAGGAAGAATGAAGAAGGTGAAGTGTGGGAGAGTGGTACAATGCTGTAAAGAGAGTGAAGGAAGAAGGGAATGTGGGAAGAGATAGTGCAATGGGGGAAGAAGGAATGGGAGTGAAAACCGGTGGAGAAGGGAGAGAGGAGTTGTGTGTGAAGAAAGGAGAGATGAGAGATGAGTTATGTGTGTGAAGCGAAAGATTTGTTTTTCAACATGGATTATGAGATGTCCATTTTAGTCATTTCACATAATGATCTTATTGTGAAAAAGAAAAATTAGCATAGTTACTGCGGTGGGAAGGGAAAAAATTGTGGTGCCAACAGAACTCTCCTTTTCCAAAATAGAGCATAGAAGATGGTCAGCCAATATGTTGGCCCACTTAGAAGAAAATCTATAACTGGGGTAGATGGAAAGGTCACATTTGGACAAGAGGAGCCAAAAAAAAAAAAAACCATCCCACTAGATTATGCTAGCTCTTGGTGGGAATAAACTAAGAGGAAGTAGAAAGGCTACATCAAACGTTAAAAATTGGTGGGATCTTAACCGTTGATTCTTTTTTTGGATTCAATCCAACGTGAATGAGAGTTCAATGAGTATAACATTAAGCCTTAAGTCAGATCATGACATGACAAGATTATTGAAGGGTTGCATTGATCAAAAGTGAGCCCAAGTGGACCTCATAGAATTGGACTGCACATGTAGTCCACTTGAAGAAAAACATTTTCCTCATGTGTATAAATGGATAGAGTTATCTTATGTAGAAGTTTCTTTAGTAGAGTTTAGAAGTTCTTATGTCTGGGCCTAGACGAGTTACTTTGATTGATTGGTTGAATAAAGTAAATCTATAAATGTGTTTAGTCTCATTCATTTATAATGAGCTTTTTAATACAAGCTGTCACTGTTCTCACTAGGCTTAATAAGGCTTACCCCTGGCTACTAATATATTCGCAATGGTAATCAAGTTTCAAGCCTACATTTCAATTTGAATGATTATCTGCCCACAACTCATCACGCATCCCACACCACTCAGCCACATTACCATAGTGGACTTGATGAAGATAACGGAATTGTGAGACTTAAATAAATGCATGGATAAAGGAGGATGCTCAATATTTTTCTTTGTCGAAGAAAAGGATTATGGAAAAGAAACGAACAAGACCATGGTCGGCCTGATCACAAGATCACAACCGGTCAATAGCTATGATATTATGAAGAAGTTCTAGAGAAACTATGTTAGCATAAAATCAATTGATGCTTTATTATGAGAAGTCTTAATTTAGACACCAGAGTAGTGAATAAGATAAAGACTTAAAAATTCGAACTAACCTTTTTTAAAATTTAAACTTGTTCCTAACATATCTTTTCTAGTATCATTTGCTAACATCCTCCCCCAATTGCTATGTCCTTTCATGGAAACGATGGTGTGATTGTTAATATACAAAAGTACCAACTCTTGATCTATTTTGATATCTTGCACGATCATCATCATCTTGCACGATCATCATCTTTTGTTGGTGATCATCATCTCTCTTAAATAGTCCATCACTATCACATCCTATTCTTTTTAGGCCGTTGGTGTCAGTGGCCGATCAGATCATATCTGTCGTGATTCTTCTAGTAGTATGTTTTGAAATTTGAGTTCCTTCTATAAATTGAGATCTTTTCCCTTAATAAAGATACCATGGATTTCTACTTCTATAATATTTCTTTTTCTTCAAAACTTTATCCCTTATTCACGGATCTATCCAAACCTCATGATCTCGTCTTCCTCATAATAGTAGAGTACGATTGCCATAAGAACTGAGTGATCCTCAAGGTGATCGATCCCTCTTCATATATTCTCAGTATTTTCTTATTATAGAAAGTTTACATCTGGAAATCCGTTGATTGCAGGGTTTATCTTAATTGTAATAATTGTACACACCCATGGGATCTAATCTAATGTGGGTTCCATATTTTATACATTGATGCCCTCACTCAAATCGATGATGGTTAATCAACCAACATCAATTTATCAACAAAGAACTGATGCTTGACACGCGAAAGAGCTTTTGTAAAGATGTCAGCAACTTGAAGATCTGTCGTCACATGAGGAAGAGTAATGAGCTTGTCATCATAGGTTTCGCGAATGTAGTGGCAATCATGGATGAAAATATCGCTACGTAGCGGCCGATATATCGGCCGTAGCGATGGCCACTTCCACGCTACGGTCGATTTATCGGCCGTCGCACCCATAGCGGCCGATACGCATCGATACGTTAAGTATCGGCTGCTACAAACAATGAAATGTAAAAAAGAAAAAGAGAAAAAACCCTCTTTGGCTCAGGGAGATGAAGAGGAGAAATAAAGAAAAAAAAAGGGGACAACGCATACCTGGAAGCGACACCACGCAGCAGCAGGACGCAGCAGCACCAGCACACAGCAGCAGGAGGCACCAGTAGAGCAGCAGCGCCATGTAGCACCAACCAGTCCGCACTGTCTCCTCTTCTTCTCCTTCTCCTTCTCCTTCTCCTCTTTTCTTTTCTTTTCTTTTGTTTTCTTTTTTCTACTCTTCCTCTCCCCTTCTCGATTTTTGTCGATCCTTGTGTTGGGAAAGGCGAGAGGCACCAAAACCTGTTTAATTTAAGCCTTGGTTTTAATTCTTGGGTGGGGGGGGGGGGGGGGGGGGGGGGGTGGGGCACTTAATGGGCCCTATTGAAGTTCTAAACAAAAAACAAATTCATTTGGGGGCACTTAATGGGCCCTATTGAAGTTCTAAACAAAAATTAAATTCATTTGGGGGCACTTAATGGGCCCTATTAAAGTTCTAAACAAAAATTAAATGGAGCCCCTCTTTTATTTCTCGATTTGTGTGTGTCAACCCCCTAAACCTATTTAATTTTGGCACTGATTTTAATTCATTAAGGGGCACTTAATGGGCCCTATTTAAGTTCTAAACAAAAATTAGATGGAGTCCCTCTTTTATTTTTCGATCTTTGTGTCAAACCCTCTTTTATTGAATCATTAGAGGGCACTTATGGACAGTTTGGAAGGCATAAATAAAAATTAAACGGACCCCCTCTTTTATTTCATTAGAGGCCTCTTATGGGCACTTTGAAAGGTATAAATAAAATTTAAATGAACCCTCTTAGAAAAAAATAAAACCTGAAGCACCTAATGCCTTTAACCATTGGCAGGCTCCACAATGAGGCCTAAATATAAAAATAAATAAGCCATGCCTTAGCCAAATATTACTTAATTGTAATCAAGACCTTAGCCAAATTCCACTCTACTTGAAAATAGAGCTCAATCAAATTTCACTCTAATTAGAAATAGAGACCAATCAAATTTCACTCTAACTGGAAATAGGGCCATGGCCAACTTTCACACTAATTGAAAATAAAGTCTAATCAAATTTCACACTAATTGAAGATAGGCTCTAGCAAAATTTTACTCTAATAGGAAATAGGGCTCAACGAAATTTCGTTTTTATAGAAAATAGGACCTAACCGAATTACACTCTAATAGGAAATAGGCCCAGATCAAATTTTTCTTTAACAAAAAATTTTAAACTATATATATACATTTCAAAATACAACTAAGAAATGTGATTTTCTAAGCAAAGATGTTGATAATATTTTGATGACATTGTTTGATTATAAACATGAATACATGTGAAAAAATGGTTATTACTACTATTTTCTATCCATACAACGATACAGGACCTCATACAATGATGGGACCGCTACGCCCCCTTATCTTAGTTACTTTTGGCAAAAAAAAAAAAGGAACTATCATTTTTCAATATTTTGGATTTTTTGAAAATTTTTCAGAATTTTTGGACCTTTTTTTCAAAACGCATCGCTACGCCGCTACGTAGCGCCCGCTTCTTAGCGTTAGCGGCCCGCCACTACCGCTATTTTCATCCTTGGTGGCAATCAACTTCACTATCCTTTGTTCTTTTGTGAAACACAGGATTTGCAACGATTTGAATAACACTTGTATTGTCAGCATGCAAACGAGTAGTAGTGTGTTGGGGAAACCAAGTTCCTTCAGTAAATGTCGTAACCAAATCACCTCAGAGCATGCAACGGACATAGAGCGATATTCTCCTTCTGTAGAGGATTTCGAAACTCCATCTTGCTTTTGACATTTCCATGAGATGAGAGCATTCCTATGATAGACACCATCCGGTTGTGGAACGACGAGTATCTGGACATCCGGCCTAGTCTGCATCACAGTAGGCTGTCAATATCAAATTTGAATGAGCAGGAAAGAAAATGCCATGCTCTAGTGTCCCAAGAAGATGGCGAATGATACACTTGACAGTTGACATGTGAATTTGCGTGGGTTGAGTCATGAACTGACTGACCAAGTTAACCGCATGAGAGATATCTGGTCGAGTGATTGTTAGGTAAATTAGACTTCCAACAAGTTTGCGGCAGATTATTGGATCTTCAAGAAGGTTGCCATCGTCTTTTTTTGTATTTCACATTTAATTCTAACGGAATATCAACCGGAGTGGTATTCTGTAGTCGGGCTTGAGTAATGAGGTCTTTGGTATACTTATGCTGATTTATGAATAGCCCTCCTTTGACGGTGTGCACTTCCTGGCCTAGAAATTACGTTAGGGGACCTAAATATTTCATATGAAAGGAAGCATGAAGAACCGTCTGTAGTTGAAGAATACCCATCAGGATCCGTCCCATAGATGATGATATCATCCACGTATACAAGTAATGTGAGTCCATGTGACGTCCAACAAAAGAAAAGATAACGATCATACTTTGCTGGAACCCGGCATGGAGAAAAGTGTGGCAGAATTTTTCAAACCAAGCTCTAGGAGCTTGTTTCAATCCATAAAGGGATCGGCGTAATCAGCACGCACTATTCTTGGATAAACCAGTGAGACCAGGAGGTCGCATGTAGACTTCTTCTTGAAGACCACTATGGAGAAAAGCATTCTTGATGTCCATTTGGAACAAAGGCCATGACTAAGATGCAACAAGAGCTTTTAGAATTTGAACCGTCGTCATTTTAGCAACCGGAGCAAAAGTCTCATAAGAGTCGACCCCGTATTCTTCGCGATTACCCAACGCCACTAGACGAGCTTTATATTTATCTAATGATCAATCTAGTTTCAATTTGATAGAGTATACCAATTTGCAATCGATGGGCTTGGCATGAGATGGAGATGTAACCATGTTCCATGTATGATTCATTTGCATAGCTACGAGTTCTTCTGACATAGCCCGTTGCCAACAAGGATGCTTTATAGCCTGCGAATAAGTGTCAGGGATAAAAACGGTGGATAAAGTAACATATAACGACAATCGATCCGGGGGACGAGTGGACCTAAGAAGGACTGGAGGATTAGGTGCTGGTGTCGGATCAGGTTCAGCGAGAGGTTGCTTAGTGCAGAAGAATCTTCCGTTTGACGCGTCACATACACCAGCCCTGGTTGAAACCTTGTCGTAGATGGAGATTTAGAAAAAAAACTGGTTAAAAAGAAATGCTTTCTGTGGAATGTGTGTCTACGTGAGTTTGAAAGAAATATTGATTTTCAAAGAATATTACACTACGAAAGATGCGAACTTGGCTGACTGAAGCAGCGTGGGAAGGAGGATAGCCAACTGGCTAAACTCCAAGCCAAACGGCTTATATAGGACGTCTAGGTGTCACACCTCAGACAAGAGAAAACTCACGATTGGGGAACCTCAAACTTTCATTCAATTTCAATGTAATTTAGTCCCATGTGAAAGGATTTACATCCTTTATAAAATAAAGTCTAATCACTAACTTATCAATCAAGCCATATAAAAATTAGAAACTCTCTAATTCTGCCAAATCATATCAATTATAAGAAATTTATTAAATCTACTAAATTTGGGAAATCCTCTAAAAGGTCTAAAAGCGGAAACTGCCGATGGAGATAATCTTAGGAATTCATTGATGGGTCTTGTTGGCTTTGGGCCTTCTGGAATAGACTATCAAGTGGGCCCAGTAGTCTGGCCTGCATCAGCTCTCCGGCTTGGAGAAACTTGACTCCGGCGAGTTGTCAGCTTGGTACCTCTCGTACAAATTCGGATTTAGTCCGTTAAAGTCTGTGGCGGTATTCCATGTAGCTTCAGAAAACGGTCTGCCTTTTCACTTGACCAAGAACTTATGATATCGTCCGGTCTTTGTTGAAACTAGTTGGTCATCGTAGACATCTTCAATTTTTTCTAGAGGAGCTGGAACCATGGGAAGCCAGATAGCTTGCTCTTCAAACGATTCATCCCGATAATGCCAATGATAGATTGTGAGATCTTCGACATTGAACGCAAAACTAATATTCATGTCTGGCGGAAGATCGAGCACATAGGCATTTGAGCTGATTTTCTTCAGAATCTTGAACAGACCCGCACTTCTGGGATGTAACTTCTTGTAAGTGCTTATAGGGAACCGTTCTTACTCTATACGCACCATGACCATGTCTCCTTCGTTAAATTCGGCATGGCGCCGTTGAGTTTCTGCGTCCTGTTTATAAGTCTCATTAGTCTTGGCAATCTGTTGACGGACCTCATCATGAATGTCCTTCATATGCCGGGCAAATTGTTCAGCTTTTTGGCTAGGCCTGGCTTCAGCTGGTAAAGGACTCAGGTCAATCAGATGATGCGGCTTGACTCTTGTGACAACTTCAAATGGTGATCTTCCAGTTGATCTTTTTACGGAGTTATTATAGGCAAGCTCTGCCATGGGCAAAATAATATCCCATGAAGCAATGTGTTCTCCGACGAGACAGCGAAGAAGATTTCCCAAGCTTCGATTGACGACCTCAGTCTGGCCATCAACTTGAGGATGGTTGGCATTGGAATACTGAAGCTTTGTCTTCATCATATGCCATAAAGTTTTCCAAAAGAAGTTGATGAACTCAGTATCTCCGTCGGACACTATAGTATTGGGTAGGCAATGAAGACGAACAATCTATTTTAAGAAAAGAGTGGCAACCTTCCTTGCATTTTCCGTGTTAGCACATGGTATAAACTGTGCCATTTTGGAAAATTTGTCCACCATAGCAAAATATAATCTACCCTTCTTGCAGTTTTTGGTAAGCCCAGGACAAAATTCATGCTTAGATCTTGCCAAGGCTCCTGTGGAATAGGAAGGGGTTTATACAATCCATTGTTCTTCTTTTGTCCCTTTGCAGGCTGACATACTCTGCATAACTCACAAATTCGGGCAACATTTGTTTTCAATTGGGTCCAAAAGAAGTGGTCTTCCACAAGTGCCAAAGTTTTATCTTGCCCAAGATGTCCACTGCATCCACCATGCAACTCTCGGAGGACATACTCGCAGATAGTCTTCGCTGGAAAACACAACTGATTTCCACGAAACAAATAGCCATCATGTATAGAAAACTTGGAATGTTCAGAAAACTCACCATTTAGAAGATCTTTGTAGATGCGTACAAAGTCATGATCATCAGGATATTCCCTGCAAATTTCTTCAAAGCCTGGAACTAAGACCAAAATTGTCTTGAGGTGAGAACGGCCACTTAAGGCATCTGCTACCTTGTTTTCCGTGCTTGACTTATGATGCAATACAAATGTGAATTCCTGCAAATATGCGTTCCATTTGACACGATTGGTGCTCATCTTTTTCTGTGAGTTCAGATGCTGCAATGACGAAGAGCTTGTACAACTTCAAAGTATATCAAGTCATACAACGAATACTTCTTACACGAGTCATTCAACTTTTCGCTAAAGTAAGCAATTGGATGATCATGTTGACTTAAGACTCCGCCACCAAACACGTGCCGCACCCTTCATCTTCATCTTGACAAAAGGAACACGTTTGTCTTACTCCATGTTGTAACACCACTCAAAATAATCTTCAAGGCTGTAATCCAAAGGGTGAAGACTTTCACATCCATGCGACCAAAGAAATCAGGAACATCAACACGTACCTTCTTGGTGATGTCGTCTCATCGGCGATGATGGTCATCATAATTAGTTTCTTCCATTATGCGCTCCATAAATTGCCGACAAGTTTCCTGCGGCTCACCATTGACATAATTTTCCACATCTGCATGGCGGTTGTTTCCTCTATGTGCATTGTTGCCATCATTGTTGTTGGAAGGTCTTGGGTTGTCACTGTTCCAGTTGACGCTGTTCAACCCTGTCCATCCTGTCCATTAATTCCATGATGTAGGTATCACGTTGACAATCTATGAATTTTCCTTTGAATGCAGCGCCAATGCGGGTAGACATGGTACTTTATTTATTTAATTTTTTTTTTTGCTAGTTGTTGTTGGGTCAGACTCGACCCAAATTACAGCCCAGAATGGGTCTGCTGCTCAGTTGATTGGAAGTGGGCCACGTGGGGTCCCGTCACTTGTGCCTCGTGCGTGATGCAATGAAGTGAAAAATAAGGGTTTGTTCCCCTTCCTTGCTTCTCGACGAAAAGGGTTCTGCCCTATATGATGCACAGATACTTCAAATCGGGCAACGTATCGTGTCGTATCGTATCCGATACTTCACTTTTTATGTGTAAAATCCGTGTCCCTGCCGTGTCTATGGCGTGTCCTTGCCGTATCCATGCCGTATCTGTGCATCATAGGCCTTATGCCATTGCTGCGGATGCGGCTTTGAAGAGGAAGGATGATGGCAGTGGTTCTGGGCGACGAAGGAGATGCCGACGGTGATGGGGACTGGCGACGACACAGTGAAGGAAATAAAAACGGTTTTGGAGCCCCTTGTTGTTGCTGTTGGTGACGAAGCCGAGAGACAGGGAGGGGACGAGAGTACGAAGATGATGGACATTGCTGTTGTGGTCCAGGACGGCAGCAATTGTGGATTAGGCTGGAGATGCAGGTGTGCTTCCGTCTCTCTCTACTCTTCCTATTCTGCCGCCTTTTTTTTTTTCTTGCTCTTCTCGATCTCTCTATATTTTTTCTTATTTTTAGGGATTTCGGGTGTTGGAATGTTGGATGAAGATGGGTTTCTTGGTTTGGGTTCGGATGGCTGGGGATTCAGATCGGTGACTTTCAAAGGGTTTAGGGCTTTGGGTTTCGGATTCAGATTTGGGTGTTGGGGCTAAGGTTTTGGAGGTCCCGTGGTATGGGATCGGATGGGTTACCCATCTGGGGAAATTTTGGGGGTTTTGAGTGGTGCTTGGGTTTGGGAAAATTGGTTGGGTATTTTCAAGTGGTTTGGTTGATGTGGGATTTTGGATGGATGGGATTGAGTTCGGGTAAGGTTTTTGTGATGGGTGAAAGGGGTATAATGGCGTGGCAAGGATTTTTTGGGAAGGCTTTGGTGGTAATGATGGGCGAAGGAGAAGGCTCGAGTGTGGTGATGGGTGGTGGGGATGATGATGCCAGTGGAGGATGATGATGATAAAGGAGTGAAAGTAAGTAGAGAGATTGGGTATCAAATTTCCTTGAATCGGCGATCGGAACCGGCAATCTGAGACAGATCTCCGCTCGGATACCAATTGAAGCAGCGCGGGAAGGAGGATAGCCAATGGGCTAAACTCCAAGCCAAACTGCTTAGATTGGACGTCTAGGTCTCACACCTCAGACGAGAGAACTCATGATTGAGGAACCTCAAACTTTCATTCAATTTCAATGTAATTTATCCCAAGTGAAGGGATTTACATCCTTTATATAATAAAGTGTAATCACTAACTTAGCAATCGATCCATATAAAAATTAGAAACTCCATAATTCTGCTAAATCATATCAATTATAACAAATCTAATAAATCTACTAGATTTGGAAAATCCTCTAGAATGTCTAAAACTAGAAACTGCCGATGGAGATAATCTTCGGAACTCATTGATGGGTCTTGTGGGCTTTGGGCCTTCTGGAATAGACTTTCAAGCGGGGCCCAGTAATCTGGCTTGCATCAGGGACGGTGGGATCATGACAAAGATAACCCTTTTGACGAGAAGCATACCCCAAGAATGCATATTTTACCAATTAGGCTGAGAGTTTATCTCGCTCATGAGAGGATAGATGGACAAAACACAGCCAAAGGTACGAAGATGTTCATAAGATGGTAGGGTATCAAAAGGACGGAAATGTGGAGATTGATTTTGGAGCTTCGGAAATGGAAGGCGATTAATGAGCTGCACAACGTTAGAAAGAGATTCTACGCCAAAAGTGGATAGGACTGAAGAATCAGTAAGTAATGTTCTAACGACATCAAGAAGGTGCCGGTTTTTCCGTTCTGCCACCCCATTTTGTTGTGGTGTGTATAGACATGTCCGTTGGGAAATAATGCCCTTGGGTTGATGAAATTCTTGAAAATGAGAAGAGACGTATTCCCCTGCTGAGTCTAAACACAATTTTTTTTATAGTTTTGGATAATTGGTTTTCGATGAGGGTAAGAAATTTTTTAAAAACATCCAGGACCTTGGATTTGGCATGCAAAAGATATATCGATGTGAACTGACTGTAATCATCAATGAATGTGACAAAGTACTTATGATTGGTGTGTGCAACAGTCAGTGCAATACTAGAGATGTCAACTGGGCCGTGCTGGCCCGGCTCGCCAGTCAATGGGCCGTGGCACAGCACGGCTCATGGCGCGGGCCGTGCTGGGCCGAGTTTCGCTAGCCCGTTTGGCCAGGCCCGCCAGGATTGGCTCGCTAGGCCCACCTGGCACGACCCGCTAGGCACGGCCCGCCTGGCCCGCAAAAAAAAAACTATTTTTTATATATTTTTTTAATTTATAAAAAACTAATTCCCAGCCAACCAACAACCCTAAGCATTTTCTAATAAAAAAAACACTTACATAACTTGGTAAGGTAGGACTTTAGTGTAAATTTGTCACACTAATAATGAGGGGCAATGTGTTTTTGGGGAAAAGTAATAAGGGGAATGTTTTGGTGTGACACACTTACCTTCACTAAATTTGCCCCCTTGCCTTCACTAATTTTGTTGTCTTGAGAGATATTTGAGAATCTTAAATGAAATTCCCTACCTGGATTCATCTATGTTCAAGAACCCCTGAGCATTTGAGAACTTGAGGTTCTTTATAGGTTGGAAAGCTCACAATTAAACACAGCAATATGTTCATAATTCAGTCATTTATGTTCAATATAATCTCGTTACATGTACCTATAACTCCACTCTCGATCACATCACATGAAGCCATTTATTTACATTGATATGAACACTAGGAAAAAGAAGTAAAAAATATATAACCATGATAAAGATAATGAGAATTATTGACTAAGACTAAAAATCCATAACTAAAAAATAAAGAAATTGATGCAAATCGAAATAAAATGAAGTCCAAGGTTGTGGTTTCATGGTGGGTCATTTGGAAGACTTGAAATGGTTGTTGATAAAGGTAGAAATATTTAACCGCGCTAAGTTCTCGTTTAAAGTATGATAATTAAGCCAAAAAATAGAAATTGAGTTTGCCATCTCAATTGAAATATCCTTAACCATGGCATTTCAATTTGGCTGAAAAATGAGTAAAAAAAGGGACATGATATGATTTTTTTATATTTCAGGTTGTTTGAATGAAAGAGTGAGAAGTTGGATAAAAAAGGTGTTAGCTTCTCATCATCATCTAAAGTGGTTAGGTTCTCATCCTAATCTAACTAGTAGTTTAATATTCGTGGTTAGGTTCTCATCCTCATCTAACTAGTTTTAATATTGTTTGAATAAATAATAGTATGTAAAAGTTACTTGGTCTAGTGGTTATGTTTATCTTTCACATCCTAATGGTTGTGAGATCGAGTTCACCCAGACACATTTTATTTATTTTTAAAAGTATATACAAATTACGTAAATTGGGCCAACCCAACCCGACCCAATCATCAAATTGGCCAGCCTGTAATTCTATCAGAAAAAAAAAGGAGGCACGCCTGGCCCGCAGGCCGGCCCGGCACGGCCCGCTCCAGCCCGCCCCACTGCGGGCCGTGCCACTGGGCCGTGCCGTGCCAGGGGTTTTCCCTGGCAGGCCGTGCCGGCCCGGCCCGGCCCGTGGCACGAGCGGGCTCAGTTTGGGGCGGGCCGTGCCTACCTTAAACATCTGAATGAATTAAATCAAAACAATTTGTACTAATTTCCTTATGAGTGGGAAAGGGAAGTGTTTTACTTTTGTCAAGTTTACAAGCAGAGCAATAAAAAAAGACATCTTTACGAGAACATGAAACTTTATTCATAATCAAACCATTGTTCAACATAAACACTAACTTTTGTGCGTTTGGATGTCCAAGACGCTTATCCCAAAGTTGACGGTCATCATCCAAAGAAGAATTAAATAACGAAAGCAAAGTAACATCCTTAGCTGCTGGAGTGATTTGCAGAGGAAACATCCTTCTGCATTTAGGTCCCTTCCCTATCACCTTCCCCGATTCCTGATCCTGCACAAGACAACCAGATGAGGAAAATGAGACTGTGCATTTATTTTCAACGAGCTAACCAACAGAGAGAAGATTAGAAGACAAATGAGGTGCAACACTGAAAACATCACTATGTACTAAATCAAAACATTTGGTACCCGAGGAAACATGTAATGGAAAAGGCAAAGTTTTACTCTTTCCGAGCTTACAAGTAGTGCAATCAAGAGCAACATCTGATGCTAAAATCTTCATTTTATTTATGTGGCCAGAATTTAACATTTTAGTGCTAATCGCATGATTAATGGGTCAGGGTCTTACTCATACCTATTAACATTTGATGGACCTGTTCTTATGGATGGGTAGATCTAGGATGGGAAACGGGTTAGGTTAACAGGTGAGGTTTCCAATTTGGATCTTATCCCATATCCTCCACCCACACCCGGTGCGGGTCAACCTAATCTGACCGGCATTGACTCGCATAACCTGTAAACTGTTTTGTCATACCAGTTAATCAGACTTGTCTTGTAAAAACTCAGGCCAAGCGCGACTTCAGTTCAAGAACTATTTGAGATCCATCTAATGTCTACTAACATTTTTTAGCCCATGCATTGAACCAATCCATCTTTGGCCCATTTGTAAATGATTAGCCCAGGCCCAACTTTATTTCAAGAACTATATGAACTAATCATTTTTGCAGATCAAATATGGGGGATGCAGGTTAAGCGGGTTGACCCTAACCCGCCCCCTTTTTCACACGGGTCAGGAAAACCTGACCTGTTTTTTATGCGGCGACGGGTTAGCAGGTCAGGTTGTGTTTTTTCAGCCTTGGGTAGATCCTGTAGAAATAATGTGACTTAGGCCCACTTGGCCCAGCCCAAGGCCCGTCAGAGCTTGTATATATCTGTATCTTGAGTTATCTCTTATTTATTTATTTCCTTGTATAGATTTATAGATTGATTTGATTATCCTTGATGAAGGTTGTAAATTGATTTGATTACTCTTAATTAGGGATTGTATATTGATTAGATTACCCTTGATTTGGGTATTGTGTATTATAAAATCTCATACGAGCCTCCCATTGAGGTATTGAGTTTCTCTCCAACTTTTGTCTCTTCCTCTTTCTCTCATTACATATCATTTCATGGTATCAGAGCTTAGGTTGTGATCAATCCATCTTCCCTCTTGATCAAACCTTTCTTATTGGAGTGAATCCTCTCTTCATTACTGGTGTCATTCTGCTACTAGTGTCTAACGAGCCATTGATCAAACTGTGGCCCACCACTGATCAACTTCCTATCACCAAGCGACCTCCACAGCTGTGATCGCCAGTCCTTCAGGATTATTGTAAGGATTTTTCTGGATTTTTTTTGTCGATTTTGAGAAGCATCTGCCACCTCTGTTACTAGTTATTAAGTCAACTGTGGGCTATTTCTAACCTTCTTGTGCTGCTACGGGCTGTTCTCTTCTTTACCCACTGCTGCCTGGGATTTATTTGCACTGTTTGTGCTGCCTGCTGCTGTTTTAGCAGACCTTTAGCAAGTTGTTTTCTATCCTTGGTTGGTTGCTGCTTTTTTAATATGGACAAGTATGATGTTATTCCCATTAAATTCAATGGAAATAATTACATGGCTTGGTCATTTCATCTGAAGAATTTCGTTGAAGGCCAAGGATTGTTTGGTTATCTTGACGGCTCGATAACTAAACCTACTACAACTACTGACACCAAAACTTTAGCTACCTGGTCTAAAGAAAATGCTAAGGTTATCACTTGGATTCTTAACTCCATTGATCCTTCTCTTGCCATTGCTCTTCAAGCATATGTTGCTGCCTCTGATATGTGGGGTCATCTAAAGAAAGTTTATCATCAAACCAATAAAGCTCGCAAATTTCAACTCGATAGTGAAATTGCGAAATTCAGTCAAGGTGATAAAACTGTGCAAGAATACTACAATGGATTTCTCACATTATGGACTGAGAGGGATGCTATGATAATCCAGTCCGTATCTGTTGGGTTTCTGACGGAGGCGCTTAAATTACAAGAGGAAACTCACATTAGTCAGTTTCTTATGAATCTCAGACCAAAATTCGAATCTGTCCGTTCAGCTCTTATGAATAGAGAAGTCACAGCCAATCTGGACACATGCTTCCAAGAAGTCCTTAGAGAAGAACTTCGCCTTAACTCTCAGCGCGATATCTTTGAAGACCCAAAGGCTCCTCTTCAGGCTGAGACTGCTCTTCTAGCAGCCCCCAATCAGAAGCCTACTCAATGCTATGAATGCAAAGGCTTTGGTCATCTAGCCAAGAACTGTCGAAAGAAATTGATTTGCAGATATTGCAAACGCTCTGGTCATCTCATTGATGATTGTCGTAGTTTACAAAGGAAGAATGGACCCCAGCAAAAGCAACATCCTCCCACTGCATCCAGACAACATACTCCTGCTGCGTTCCAAGCTCAAACACCTCTCCCTGACACAGACAGCTCTTCTTCCGGGACTGTATCCATGACTCCAGCCCAGATTCAAGACCTGATTCAGAGCACGGTGACTTCTGCATATGGATCCATGGGTTTTTCTGGTGGTCGGTACCAAACTCCTTCTCCTCTTGCATTTCCTGCTTTCCATTCTTCAATCTCTAGGTCATCATACATTACCCCATCCACCTGGTTTCTAGATTCAGGGGCCTCAAACCACATGACCTCTGTGGAACATAGTTTTACAGCTTCTCACCCTTATACTGGCAAAGACAAAATAACTACTGCTAATGGCGACCAATTACTCATTTCGGGAATTGGTACCATTACTTTATCTAGTGTCTCTGGCCAATCCCTCCACCTTTCCAATGTTTACTTTGTTCCCAAGTTATCAGCAAATTTACTTTCTGTAGGCCAACTGATTGATGATGGGTACCATATTAAATTTTCTTCCACTGGTTGTGTCATACAGGAGCGGCACACTGGGAAGGTGATCGTGACGGGGAGTAAACATGGTCGACTGTTTCTGCTGGACACTGGACATCATTCCCTCTTTTCTTCTTCTTCTTCTCATTTTAATAACTTGTGGACTATCTGGCATAGTCGTCTTGGTCATGTGAATAATGCTTATTTATTTTCTTTGTTTAAAATTGGCTGTTTAGATTCCACTGTTGATAATAAAATGATGTCCTCTTTTCTTCAATCTAAGTGTGCTACATGTTGTTTAAGTAAAAGTCATATTTTACCTTTTCCCATTCATCATTCCCGTGCGTCATCTTCTTTTGATATCATTCACACTGATGTGTGGGGCATTGCACCCACATTAAGTAGGACAGGTTTTAAGTATTATGTGACTTTTATTGATGATCATTCTCGATTCACATGGATTTATTTCATGCGCTTCAAATCTGAGGTCTTTTCTCTTTTCCAAAAGTTTTATAATATGGTTCACACACAATTTCAAAAAGATATCAAAATTCTCAGGTCTGACTCCGGCGGAGAATACATGTCCCATGAATTTTCTACCTTCCTTTCTGCTAAAGGCATTATTCACCAAAAATCATGCCCACATACTCCACAACAAAATGGTGTTGCTGAGAGAAAGAACAGGCATATTCTTGCAACTGTTCGTACTCTCCTTCTTGAATCCTTAGTTCCTCCCACATTTTGGTGTGATGCTGCTCATACCGCTGTGTATCTCATCAATCGTCATCCTAGCTCCGTTCTAGGAAAGATTACTCCATATGAAGCTCTTTTTAGCCATAAACCTTCATATTCTCACTTACGTGTTTTTGGTTGTTTATGCTTTGTCCATCTTCCACCTACAGAGCGCACTAAGTTGTCACCCCAGGCTACCAAATGTCTCTTCCTAGGTTACAGTTCTGAACACAAGGGATTTCTATGTTATGATCCCTCTGAGAAACGCATGCGGATATCTCGTAATGTGATCTTTTTAGAACACATTCCCTTCTTTTCTTTGCGTCTCCAAACTCATCCTGTTGCTGTCTCTTATTTGCCACACTTCCCTGTGACAACTTCTTCCAAACCACCAATTACCAATGTCTATGTCCGGCGAAACAAGACTCCTCCGGTGGGGCCTCCTTCTCCCGATCCTATTCCCATGCTGCCTCCTGTACCCTCAGGTATTAATACTTTCTCTACTAATATCTAACCCCTGCGACGATCTAGTCGTCCTTCGGTTGCTCCTGACAGATATGGCTTCCCTGCTCTTTTCACTTCTTTGGATAGTGCTCCTATACCCACCTCTTATTCACAGGCTTCGAAGATTGCATACTGGCAGGATGCTATGACTGAGGAATTGTTGGCTCTTGAGGCAAACCATACATGGGACTTGGTACCGACACCTGACAAAGCCTCTGTCATTGGCAGTAAGTGGATCTTCTCTGTCAAGGTTAACTCTGATGGGAGTTTGGATCGCTACAAAGCACGATTGGTTGCACAGGGTTACAAGCAGGAGTATGGCATTGATTATGAGGAAACATTTGCTCCAGTGGCTAAAATGACCACAATTCATACTCTACTTTGTGTAGCTGCAGCTCGCAATTGGCCTCTGTGGCAGATGGATGTCAAAAATGCTTTTCTTCATGGCGACTTGAAAGAGACTGTCTATTTAAAACCTCCTCCTGGCTATGCTTGTCCTCCTCGGCATGTTTGCAAATTGCGCAAATCTCTTTATGGACTTAAGCAGGCTCCCAGGGCTTGGTTTGATAAATTCCGAGCCGCTATTCTTCAAGCTGGGTTTCGTCAGAGTCATTCTGATAGTTCTCTCTTTCTTAGATGGACACCAAAGGGTTACACATTCCTTTTAGTCTATGTTGATGATATGATTATCAGTGGCAATGATATTTCTGGTATTACGGATCTCAAGCATCATCTCACTCGCCACTTTAAAATGAAGGATCTCGGTCCTCTCACATATTTTCTCGGGCTTGAGTTTTCGCGTACTAAGTCGGGCATTCGGATACATCAGCGTAAATATGCTTCTGATTTGATCACCTCTGCCAGACTTGATGATGCTCATACTGTTGATACGCCAATGGAATTAAATAGTAAACTCAGTGCAGAGGATGGTCCCCTCATGGATGATCCATCTATTTTCCGTCGGATCGTTGGTAGTTTACTCTACTTAACGATGACTCGCCCTGATATTTCTCATGCGGTGCATACGGTTAGCCAATTTATGAGCAATCCTCATAAACCTCACCTTGCTGCTGCTTTGCGCATTCTCCGCTATGTTAAAGGCACTCCCAGTCATGGTCTCTTCTATCCGTCTAATACTTCTCTACGCTTATCCGCGTATGCCGATGCCGACTGGGCTGGTTGCCCTGATTCCCGGCGCTCTACCACTGGCTGGTGCATGTTTCTTGGCGACTCTCTGATTTCATGGAAGTCCAAGAAACAAACCACTGTATCCAAATCTTCTGCTGAGGCTGAATATCGGGCAATGTCGTCTGCAAGTGCAGAAATCATCTGGCTCCGCCGTCTTCTTTGTGAATTTGGTATTATTGTTAATATGCCTACACCTCTTCATGGAGATAATACCAGTGCTACTAGAATTGCTAATAATCCAGTCTTTCATGAACGGACGAAGCACATTGAAATTGATTGTCACTTCATCCGTTAGCATGTTGTAACTGAGAAGATCACCTTGCCTCATGTTTCTACTCATGACCAGTTGGCAGATATCTTCACAAAAACTCTTCCTAAGCCACGCCATCATGAACTTAATAGCAAATTGTTGTTTTCTGCATTACCACATCAATTTGAGGGGGAGTGTAGAAATAATGTGACTTAGGCCCACTTGGCCCAGCCCAAGGCCCGTCAGAGCTTGTATATATCTGTATCTTGAGTTATCTCTTATTTATTTATTTCCTTGTATAGATTTATAGATTGATTTGATTATCCTTGATGAAGGTTGTAAATTGATTTGATTACTCTTAATTAGGGATTGTATATTGATTAGATTACCCTTGATTTGGGTATTGTGTATTATAAAATCTCATACGAGCCTCCCATTGAGGTATTGAGTTTCTCTCCAACTTTTGTCTCTTCCTCTTTCTCTCATTACATATCATTTCAGATCCTACAGTCTTGCATCTATTATGCTAATGATTTTAATCATGTGGCATTGTTGATTTGATGGTGGCCGATTCTGCTTGGAATGAAAATTTTCACATAACTTATATAAGGGGGGAATATTGTTCTCAATGGTTTAGATTTTAGGTGTGGGGCTACATTTATGTATGAAATTGAGCCCTGAAACTTAAACAAATTTATCAATTAACTATTAAGCAGCAGTACAAGATTTTTTTTAATATAGGGGAACTGATCTTCTGGTTTATAGTGTGTATTAATTGCTTTCTGGCCAGGGGATTGGGTATGTTTAGCGAGTTGCTTCGCTTGGTGGCAACCAATAGGTTGAATGCTTAAAATGTGAATGGAACCCTGAAAATTCAGCTGAAATTGAAGCGGATCACAAAGAAGATCAATGTGATTGAACAGCCAATGGTATGGAGGTGGATCGAGCACAAGGGGTTCGGACCCATGTGTGAGGAGTTTCTTTGAATTAGAGGGACCCAACCAGTCCTAGAAGCGCTGAAATCAAGTCATTAAAAATACAGGAAGGGTGGGCGGGATTGGGTTTATCAGAAAATAGGGAGTTTGTCACTGCGTTTGGAGTTTGCATTAGTGCCCTCATGGGATGACAAGGACTTGGATTTAATTGCCAATTAAATGGGGTGACTTTTTTTTTTTTGTGCGTGGGGGTGTGGGTGAGAGTGGGTGGGTGGGTAGGTGTGTGTGTGGTGTTCGGGTGGGGGGCACAGTGTGCAAATTCGCTTTATTCTTGGTTTAATTTTAGCAATATGAGGTCTTATTTAGAAGGTATGAATGTATTAGGATTTTTAGAGATCTTTCAATTAGGTTTTCTTGAGTTTTGAAGTTTTATAACATGCACTGTAAGGGACAGTAGAAAGGAGCTATTTTGCACAATCGACTCTTCTATATTGAATAACAGTGAATTTTTAGTTATTTACAGTTCTGTATATGCAAGTTTAGTCAAAGTAGGACACCTAGTAACATAGAAGTAAGTTTGGGCACACAAAAGATTGTAGAGAAAGAAAACTTTAGGTACCATGGATCTATAGTGCAACAGGATGGAGGGATTGATATTGATGTAAGTCACAGGATTCAGGTCGGGTGGACCAAATGGAGGAGTGCTTCGGGGGTCTTGTGTGATCGGAAAGTCCCCCTCAAGGTTAAATGAAAGTATTATAAGGTGGCGGTACGACCAGCGTTGTTATATGGATTAGAGTGTTGGGCAGTAAAGCATAATCATGTCAAGAAGATGGAAGTTGCGGAGATGAGAATGCTAAGATGGATGTGCGGGATCACAAGGAGAGATAGGATTAGGAATGAGGAGATTAGGGGCAAAGTAGGAATAGCACCGATTGGAGATAAAATGAGAGAAAATCGACTGACATGGTTCGGCCATGTTAGAAGACGTCCAACGAAGGCACCTGTTAAAAGGTGTGAAAGCATGGAGATTGCCAGGAGTAGGAGAGGGACAGGGAGACCCAAGAGAAGTTGGAAAGAAACTATTAAACATGACATTGCCTACATGGATCTAACGGAGGACACGGCCCTAAACAGATTTAATTGTTGTCGTCAAATCCATATAGCCGACCCTGTCAGACCCAGAGAGAGAAGAAGACAGATGATAGTTTGTGAATTCGATGATCCCTTTGAGGGTCACGATCTTTCATTATATAGAGATAAAGTTTACAAGAATGTTTACAGTGATTGAGAGAATTAACTAAATTAAAGTAATCATAATCTAATTAACATCTAATCAAATCTCCTAATAAGGCGTAAAATCAATTACATATCTGTACAAGAGATTTGTTTTGACCCACAAGTTGGGCTCAATTTGTCATGGGCTGAGACCCACTGAACTAGGCCCATTGGCCTAGTTGACACCCCCCCTCAAATTGATGCGGGTGAATCCACGAGCATCAATTTGCCAACTAGGAATTGGTGTCGTGGCCGAGGAAGTCCCTTGGTAAATATATCTGCAATTTGAAGTCCGGTAGGAACATGAGGAAGAGTAATTGCGTCACGCACAAATTCATCACGTATGTAATGACAAGCCACTTCAATATGCTTTGTGCGTTCATGGGAGACAGGATTTTCAGTAATCCGTATGACACTGGTATTGTCCGCATAGAGAGGTGTAGGGCCAGATTGTGGAAATCCAAGCTCAGAAAGAAGACCCCGAAGCCAGACAATTTCAGATGTGGCAGCCGACATGGCACGATATTATGCTTCTGTGGATGATTTGGAGACTTTATCTTGTTTCTTACACTTCCAGGAGATCAATGAGTCCCCTAAGAACATGCACCAACCCGCGGTAGACCGTCAACTATCAGGACATCCAGCCCAGTCAGAATCTGAATAAGCTATGAGAGAAGTCGAATTGCCCACAGGAAAGAAAAGGCCACGAGATGGTGTATGAAGAACATAGCGAAGAATGCGCCGAACAGCAACAAGATGGAGATGGCGAGGTTGTGTCATGAATTGACTAACCAGATTCACCGCATATGAGATATCAGGCCGAGTGATACTCAAGTAGATCAAGCTTCCGACTAAACGGCGATACATTGTGGCATCAGGGAGAAGATCACCCGTATCGTGTGCGAGTTGAAGATTGGCCTCAACAGGTGTATCTATAGGAGTGGAGTTTTGAAGGCCAGCCGTCGCAATAAGATCCATAGCATATTTGTGTTGATCTAGGATGAGACCTTTTTCTGACTGATGAACCTCACGGCCTAAAAAATATGTGAGTGGCCCTAAGTCTTTCATATGAAAAGTTTCATATAAGGATGGCTGTAGATAGGTGATCATGTCAGAATCTGTCCCAGATATGATGATATCATCCACGTATACCAAGAGGATAGTAATCCCTTTTGAGGAGCGATGAAGGAACACAGAAGGATCAGAGGAACTTTGAGAGAACTGTAGATGAAGGAGAGCATCTCTAAATTTCTCAAACCAAGCACGCGGAGCTTGCTTAAGACCATATAGAGATCATCTTAAGCATGCGCAGTCTCCTGCCGAAACACCCGTAATGCCTTAGGGAAGTCGCATATAGACTTCTTCCTTGAGATCACCATGAAGAAAGGCATTCTTGATGTCAAATTGGTAAAGAGGCCATGAGTGAGAAGAAGCAATGGCAAGAACAGTACGGATTGTTGTCATTTTTGCAACTGGAGCAAATGTTTCTTTATAGTCAATGCCATATTCCTGTCGGTTGCCCAGTGCGACTAACCGTGCTTTATATCGATCCAACGAGCCATCAGACTTAAGTTTGACTGAAAAAACCCATTTGCAGCCAATAGGTTTTGCAGATGAGGGACATGGAACAATATCCCAGTTATGATTCTCCTGCAGAGCAGCTAATTCTTCGTGCATAGCTTTTTGCCAACAGTCATGCTTCACCGCCTGTGAGTAAGAAGAAGGAATAGCAATAGAGCAGAGAGTAGCAAGCAAGGAAGTGTGAGTGAACCCATATTTTTCTGGAGGCTTAGAGAAACGGGTAGAGCATCGAAGCTGAAGTGGAGATGGAGCATCATGTGATGAAACGTGGTCAAGATCAGGTGCCGGTGAGGGATCCGGAGGGGGAGGCAGTAGTGGAACATCCTTATAACGACGCTGTTCATAGACAAGGAGTGGAGAAGAGATTGGGTCAGAAAAATCTGGTAGATGAGAAAATGATGGTAAATCCGAGGAATGGTTAGGAAAAAAACTTTGATTTTCGAAAAATGTGACATTTCGAGAGATGCGAAGACGGTTGACCACAGGATCATAGCAGATATACCCCTTTTGGTGATATGCGTAGCCAAGGAATGCACATTTGGCGGACTGAGCAGTTAATTTAGTACGTTCAGTCGGAGGAAGATGAACAAAACATAAACAGCAAAAAATGCGCAAGTGGGTATAAGAAGGATCTTTACGAAAGAGACGAAAGTATGGTGTTTGATTGGTGAGGCGATAGGATGGTAAGCGATTGATCAAATGAACTGCAGTGGCTAACGCTTCGGCCCAAAATCTTGCGGGAACTAATGATTCTAGGAGAAGAGAACGAACAATATCGAGGAGATGTCTGTTTTTGCGTTCTGCAACTCCGTTCCGTTGAGGAGTGTAAGGGCACGATCGCTGTGATAAAATCCCGTGTTTTTGCAAATAAGTTTGAAACTGATGGGACATATATTCCCCTCCGGAATCAGATCGGAGAACTTTAATGCGAGTAGAAAACTGATTTTCAACATACGCCATAATTTTTTGGAAAATATCAAAGACTTCAGATTTAGAGTGTAAGAAATAAACCCATGTGAATCTACTATGATCATCAATAAATGTGACAAAATATTTGAAATGTGTATGAGAAATTACAGGTGTAATCCCCCAGACATCACTATGAATAATGTCAAAGCAATTTGAAGCCATAGTAGATTTGGAAGAAAATGGAAGAACTTTGCTTTTTCCAAGTTTGCAAACAGAACACTCATCAGAAATGTGACTAAAAGATGTTTTATTTTCATTAATACTACCAGTGTTCAACATCAAAGATAACAATCCTTATTTTTAGTCTTCTGGGTCGCGCAACCGGCGGAATTCCTCGTCAGTGAAGTGGGAATAGAATTCCCGATATATTAAAGATTGGGGTCCGTTTTGTTATTTTGAATGAGGATGGCCTAATCTATTGTGCCAGAGCCTCCAAACATCTTGAGGAGAAAAACAAGAAAAAGCAGAGATTTGTTTATTCTGAGAGGAAGGCATTACAAGAGGAAACAGGCGTCCACACTTAGGCCCCTTCGCGATCACCGTCCCCGACACTTGATCTTGCACAACACAACCAGAACGAGAAAATGAAACATTACAATTATCATCAATCAGTTGTCCAACAGACAGAAGATTTGTAGTAAGATGAGGAGATAGAAAGACTTTTGTGAGAGGTAAAGAATGAATGATATCACCAGTAGCTGTAATAGGAAGCTTTTGACCATCAGCAGTATGGACTTGCAAATTCCCTTTGTATGGTTGCAGGTTAGAGAGATGAGTGGTGGAGGAGGTCATGTGATTGGAAGCTCCAGAATCAATAAACCATATGGAAGAAGAGGAATGTTGGTTACCTGAAATGCCAAGTGCAGAAAAGGCATTGATGATCATTTGTTGAATAAGCTCAGGGGTGATCTGAGGAGCAGTAGTGGAGGCAGGAGGTGGCGAAGGCATGACTGGTGCGGAAGGACTATTACTGGAAGTAGTAGCATCAGCAGTGTTGACATGATATGCTCGTGGAGTGCGATTTTGTGGCCGCTGTTTGCATTCATTGATAACATGACCATTGGATTTGCAGTAGTTACAAAACTTGGTCTTACACTGTGAGGCATAGTGTCCATAACTCTTACAGCCAAAGCATTGGATTTTGCTGAGATCTCTTGCAGGAGTTTGTCTTTTAGCAGCAGCATTAGTATGATGAATGATCCCTCCCGGACCGTGAGAGACACCAGGAGTGTAACTGGTAGTGGCAGCATATGCGACATCAGGAGAGTTTCCGGAGGACTGTTGCTTCAGAACATGCTGAGTGAGCTGACTTTGTTCCTCTCGCAAGAATTCATTAAGACACTCATTCAGGGATGGAGATGGAACCCTGCTCATCAGATTGGAACGAATGATCTCATATTCAGATCTCAATTTCATGAGGAACTGGTCTCTATGAGAAGTTGCCTGTAATTTTTGAATCTCAGAAAGAGCTGCCTCAGATACATTGAAGTATTTGATTTCATCATATTCTGCCCATAAATTGAGAAAACCCATATAATAGTCCTGGATAGAAGAGGTGCCTTGGGAATACTGAGCAATCTCCAGTTCAAGTTGATATTGACGGGCAAAATTCCCTTGGTGATACACTTGTTTCAGATAATCCCACATCTCCTTGGAGGTCTTGTAAGGTTTGAGGTTCAGGATATATTGTGGTTCAACGGAACCAAGAATCCAAGTTTTTATCATGGCATCCTTAGTATTCCAAGAGAGTATTTTTTTCTCATCTTCCTTAGGTCGTGGATCCCATCCGGAAACAAGTCCCCACATTTCCTTTCCTTCAAGATAGACTTGAAATTGATACGACCAAGAAGTATAATTCTTTCCATTAAATTGGATCAATTTAATTTCATGCTTTTCCATTTCAGTCAAACAGTAGATCTATCAACTGTGCACAAAAAAATCTCGTTGTTCTTAAATCAAACTGATGGATCAGATCACACACCAATCAGATCACAAATAATATGCTAGATCAGATCACAATCAAAGAGATCAAGTGACCAGAACTGTTCCCAGAATGAGCAGTGCACAAAAAATTGCAAACACAACCCAGACGACCCTGTCGTCAGTGTGTAGTTCTGTACGTGGGGCCCACCAAGTGATCTGTATACAGATCTGAGGGTGAAGATGGGTGAGCAGCAGAATTCTGCACCTACTAGAAGTGGTCTCAGATATACCGGATCCAAATCAAATATTTTGGACGGCTGTGATAAAAAGAAATTGACAAAACAGAGCAGCAACAGAACACAAATAGTGCACAGAATGCACTTACATGCCCCAGACGACCTGAAAATCTGAGGGAGAATTCTTGCGTGGGGTCCACAGATGGATCTAATTAAAGATCAGACCAGAAGATAGAGACTAGTATCCAATTCCCTTTCAAGCAGTACAAGTTTCAGCCAGATCCAATTAGAATCAAGGATTCTGTCCGGCTGTGATGAAAACTATTTAAAGAAAGTGAATAATCACAAGATGGAACAAAACTCCTACCTCTGATTTCTGAAAAATACTGAAAAAATCTCCAAAATAACCAGAAGAGATGGACGACCAAGGCTGGAGTGAAGCTTGAGGAGTTTGAGATGATCGCAGGTGGGCCACTGTTGATTAGAAGAGGGAACATCCACGAAATGCTATCCCAAAGCACAGATCTGTGATCTGTGTGCCAAAAATTCCTCATATATTGTTCACAGATACTAAAAAGAGCAGTCGACCAGCTTGGTTGAAATATCCAGGTTCAATGATGCTGATGTGGGATGGGCCACGTCTGATCACACCTTGATCTGGCGACTTCCAATGCTTGGAAGATGAAGAAAAATTCTCCAGAAAGTCTCTTAGAGACTATTACAACTTCCAATGGAGAGGATTCACTCAGAGGCACAGCTCTGATACCATGTCAGACCCAGAGAGAGAAGAAGACAGATGATAGTTTGTGAATTCGATGATCCCTTTGAGGGTCACGATCTTTCATTATATAGAGATAAAGTTTACAAGAATGTTTATAGTGATTGAGAGAATTAACTAAATTAAAGTAATCATAATCTAATTAACTTCTAATCAAATCTCCTAATAAGGCATAAAATCAATTACATATCTGTACAAGAGATATTTGTTTTGACCCACAAGTTGGGCTCAATTTTTCATGGGCTGAGACCCACTGAACTAGGCCCACTGGCCTAGTTGACAGACCCCACCTAGTGGGAAAAGGCTTGGTTTAGTTTGGTTTGGTTTACAGTTCTGTATATGTTATATTGTCATCGATTCTTGTGATTCTGAGTGTTTGTGATTTAGATCCAGACAAGTAGGGTGGTTCAACTCTACTCCTACCTTGGGTAAATCCATGTTAACAGCGTAACAGTCCCTGTTACGTTATCATATTGCAGTCTCTTGATAGTTTGTATACTGTTGTATGTTTCCGTGTGAATGCGCAACTGCATGAGAAATTTAAGACAGGTAAAAAATTTTTGCACGAGTAGCAACGACTAACTTTAAAAGATAGAAATAAAAAATCCTAAAGATCACTGGATTCTTTTTAAGAGAAAATGGATGGACTAAACTTGAAATGGGACAAGCCGTAATCTTTTTTTCTGTCTTTTAAAGATTTCACACATGCGAATATGAGCCAACTCTTTGTCCAACATACATAATGCTGACCATGGTTTTAAAAGTCGGCCCCATGTTGTGACTTGGTCACCCCAAGTTGACCTGGCTTGCCTGAGGTTCATGGGACTTAGTGAACTTGTCACACCAAGACCCAAAAGTGTTTAATTGTGAAATTTTATTAAAGAAAAAGTCTAATAAGATAAAAGAATATGTTGCTTATAACTATAGAATTTAAGAACTCATTTAATTTAAATTGTTATTATTAAATTTGAGGAGTCAGAGGAGGTGCTCGTGTTTAGGTTCATGGTAACCTACATCTTTGTATCATTGGGTCTTTAAGAAGGATTAATCTTGAGTTACAAAATTTTTCTGGAAACCTTGTTAGTTCTCCACGCCCACCCACCCCCACACCCCCTACCCCCACCCGCGAGTGCGCACAAAGAGGCCCCAATATTTGTGAAAGAAACCCCAATATGTAGATAACATGTGCAATGGAGGTGTGGGGTGACTTGACTTGCTAGTGGCAGAGTCCAAGATTAACTTGGCCAATGACTAAAACCATGGTGCAAACCTATGCATCTCATGGTTTTACTCACACCTTTAAGCAATAGTTTTTAAAGATTAAAATACTTGTAAGACAAAAATTATGAGCTAATTTATATATGGCTTTTGACAGATTCAGGGAAAATTCTATGTAAGACTTGATCCTTTGGGAGAAGGTGCCAGTTGGCGCCGGTCATTCGGTCAGGAGATATATTCTCCGCTTCTTCTTGCATTCACACAACAGGTTAAAGAACTTTAAGCTTACTTGTTTCTGTGATGTTCGTCTATTAAATATTTTCATGTGTCACAGATGCAGGTCCGTTACTTGAGGCATTGTTTTTCTTTTGCAGGATGGAGATAAATGGACAAGTTCTCATAAACTAAATTTCTCAGTGATGGGTCCCTCCTATAGCTTACCTGATAATGTTGCAATGATCACCCTTCAGGTACCTTCTTTTGTCAATTACCTTTCACAGCACAGCCTGCAATTAGAGTCTGAAAAACTTCAGGGCAGTAATTGTGCTGTAAGTACGTAATAAGTACTTAAGTTGTACCGTCTTGATAGAATCAGTGAGATCATATAGTTAACATGCCCATTCAATTTAATATATACAAGGTATAGAGTAAATATGAAGCAAAAATTGTCTTAAATATTGAAAAATATAAAACATGAGAACTTTGATCAAATATATTGATTGTCTCATCTTTTCTATCATGAGGTTATACTTACTAATTATAGAATTCAATACATGAAAGTTTATAACTTTATTATATTTTAGTCCATACCAAGTAATAAACTGCCCCAAAAAATCATTTTGCAGTCGGAACTCCTATTAAAGCAGCACATCTATTGGTTCTACGGCTAAGTTAATTCTTATTTATCATTTGATCTTAAAAAATAAAGTGGGTTGGAAATAGTATTAGATCACTCAACACCAGGCTAAGGAAGAAGTCCTGCATTTGTTGGTTTTTACTTTTTGTAACAGGTACAGTTTGGCTGGTTTTTCCAGTGGATTCAATTGAAATATACTGAACTATTGTATCCATTTTGCCTGAGTTAATGATGTAATTCAGCTGGCCACATTTGTATTCCGGATGTATGATCACTCACTGAACACCGTAGTTCTCCACTCACTGGTTGTTTTATTGCTTTTATAGAAGAAAGTCGTTCATGTTCCATGTCCAAGAGAAGCCTGGCATTTCTCGGGGCATGATTACCTTGGCTCCTCAAGATTCATGGAGATTTCAGGAGTTTCCAGTGGAAAAGTTTGATAAGAAAAAAATAGAGACTGCAAGTCTTCTAATAGCCGGTTATACAAGAGACAGATCCTTTCAATCTATTGAGTTCTAATGTTCAAAATTCAATATTAATGATGCTCAATACCTTGATGTTGGTAGGAACTAAAGCCTATGTTTGATGGAGACTAAAGGAGTGAATATTTCTCACTATATATTTGATGCAATATGGTGTTAGTCCAAACCAAACTCAGACAAACCTGTGTTGACTGAATCCAATCAGACCTTAGTAGCCATCCCACAATACCCAATTCTAGTGATTTAAGAAGCAAAGTTAAGCAACCAGCCCATAGGTGATGATTAATCAACCATCCACACACTAGCAAGGATTCGAGTTAGCCCAATATCATTAGCTTTTTGCTGTACCCAAAACACAACGCGGACTCCCGCTGTGATGGTAAATCGACAGTCCATAGTAACTCCATTTAGGTATTTCAGTTGATATGCATGAATTCTTCAATTCTTCATACTAGACACATGAAGATGGAGTTGAGGTGATGGAATAATGTCCTCCATTGAATGTGAAGGAAAGTTCATTAGGTCCTCCAAGAGTCCCATATTGTAAAATATGTCATCTTGAGAAGATGAAATATAGAACACACACACACACACACACACACACACACAGAGAGAGAGAGAGAGAGAGAGAGAGATGTTGCTGAAATTGTGTCCCTATATAAGCCCTATTAACAGTGTCACGACCCAAATTCCGGGGCCCTGTCGGATATCGAGATCGTGATAACTTGGCAACATATACCATACATTTATCAAATAGTTCTAGCAAGATGGTAGGCATTTAAATCAAACCATAATTCCAATTAAATTATGAAAAGTCAGAGACACAAATAATCTATGCATAATAAAAATCCTTATGCCTTGACTGAGTCAATAATGTATTAAAAATATTGAATAAGTTCCCTAAAACAAAAGCTAATCTCTCTAACAATTATTTTCTCGTTCTCTCCCTTCAACCACGCATGCCAAAATCTACGTGCTGAACGTCGTCCTGTTCTGGCCCACCCGTAATAAGATTACCTGAAGGGGGCAACACAACATCAGTACTACTGGTGAATGAATATTCTTAATTACACAAGTCACGTATAATATAACATCACATAATTCAACAAATCTGAATCAATAATCAAATATCATTAGAAGTTATTTCATACACAAATCCGTGCCCATGCACATTACCACGCCTCAAAGGCCTTATCGTATACATGTATACCGGTCACCATGACCCTGTCTCATCAGACGCGTCCACCAAGGACCAGCCATCATAATGGCCACTCACGTCCACTAAGGACTAGCCGCTGTAACGGCCCGGACACTAAGTCCAACATTCCATGTCTGAGACCATCCCAAATCTGGGACCCAGTGCACAATATCTCATAATCACAGGTTCACCTTTCTAAACATGTCATAACATTACAATAAACAGAATCCAATTAAATATCCATAACTTACACACAAATCAACAGAGCGGACCAGTTCCCCCCTACACAATTTACATGTCGCTGCCCCACTTCTAGTCATGACCGGTAGTGATTGGTGTAGGGGTGGCCCACCTTTATTATAAACAGCATATTACACAAGTTTACAGAATCATGCCCACATTCCATCAAAACAGTCCATTCAATTATACATAATTCACATAAAATCTTCATTTATCTAAATAAGAAGGTTATGTTGTAATTGCATAAGAAATCCAGGGGCTGTCCCAATTGACAGATTCCATCCAGGCCTCATCTTCACACACACAACATAAAAGAAACAACATTTCACGCCTGAATTGTTTGGTGTAGAAAGAAGTGGGTCCCACCGATCAAATCCATGATAGACTTCATGTTCCAAGTCGCCCAAGGCTTGGAGTATCATATCAATGGATCTGATTCATTATGAGACCATTATATGGGGCCCACAACTCCATGACAGATTTCTAAATATTCACAAGAAGTCACGCATGGGTTATTTGCATCCACTGGATAGTGGGTCCAACTGTTCCAATACCCCAGATGTCCCACTTCTCCATGGTCGCCCATGGGTCCTCTAAAAGATGTGTGGTCCTGATCTCAGATCAGGTCCATTGATGGGTCCCACAATAGCTGTCGACCTTCAGCCCTGTTTTCATCAAACTGACGCATGTAACATTAAAAACAAGTGGATAGTGGCCCAAACGGGGCCCACCTCACATGGGTCCAAGTCTATCTTGGTCGACCATGGGTCTGCCTCCCACCCTATGGTCTAGATCAATCATACAGTGGGCCAAGGGGTCCCACAACTCTCTATCGTCAATTCCTACCATTGACGCCAGTCTCTGTTTCAGCATATTTGCAAGCCTATTCGATGGATGTAGGGATTTTTATTCCAGATTATTGGTATCATACAAACAGAACCATTCCTACACAATTCCTTGGCTCCAAAACAAATTTCAAATCTATTCCATGGTTACAGACAATCACCATATAGATAATTAAATCATACTCCATTATCAATCATCTTAATTGAACCATCTAAATAATTAGGAAGATTCACTCACCTTTGATAAACGATCGTCGCCTTTGCAATATGTGAATGCGAAAAGGACATCAGTAGCCTTCCTCTCCTTCCCCTAAATTGCAACCAACAAGACTTTTCTCTCAGAATTTCTCCAAGGAAGATGAATAGGATACCATTGTAGTGGTCGTTGGTTCTCCATATATATAAAGGGGAGATAGAATTCTAGTCATCTCAGACTTCCTATTTAGAGTTGTTATACAACTCCACTCCTTTCCAAACCCAATTACGTGGAATACTACCAAGTTAATAATAAGCAAAACTTCTAATTCCATAATAAGAACTTAACTAAGATACTACCTGGGCCTGACTAATCCTGGGCCCAGGTAACTCAGGATATTACAAACAGAATCCTAATACAAATCAAATCCTAAATTATAGCTACCTAATTGTACATGAGTTATGAGTAGGCTAATTGTAGTTTAACTAGAATACAATAGCTAATTAAGATTCAAATACAAGTAATGGGCCCAGATGGGCTTGCGCAAATGGACTTGATGTTAGGGAGTTATATAGCAGCAATTTGGTAACCAGAAACTAATGTCGAGGCCGAGGAAGTCCTTTGGTAAAGATATTAGCAAATTGAAGCTCAGTAGGGACTTGAGGTAAAGAAATGATATCGCGCTTAAGTTCGTCCAGAATAAAGTGACAATCTACTTCAATATGTTTGGTGCGTCCATGAAAGACAGGATTTTCAGTGATCCTGATAGCCCCAGTAATATCTGCATGCAATGAAGTAGGAGAGGCTTGAGGAAAGCCAAGGTCCGAAAGAAGTCCTCGGAGCCATAAGATTTCAGAACATGCAGAAGACATTGCCCTATATTCCGCCTCTGTGGAAGATCAAGAAACACGCTCTTGTTACTTGCATTTCCAAGAAATGAGAGAATTTCCGAGATACATGCACCAACCAGTAGTAGACCGACGTGTATCCTGACAACCCGCCCAGTCAACGTCTACATAAGTGGTCAACTAAAGAGGATTATGCTTGGGATAATATAAACCACGAGTGATAGTGCCCAACAAATACCAGATAATGCGCTTGACAGCAGTAAGATGAAGGTGTCTAGGAGATGTCATGAATTGGCTCACAAGATTGACAGCATAGGAGATACCCGATCGAGTGATGGTGAGATAGACAAGACTATCTACCAAGCGCCTGTAGGTATGTGGATTAGGAAGAAGGTCACCATCATCTTTACTCAATTTTAGATGGACCTCTACAGGCATATCAACGGGCCTTTGGGAGATTGATGCACTTCTAACCCCAAAAAATAATGCAAGGGGCCCAAATCCTTCATATGGAAAGAATCCCTGAGAGAGGCTTGGATAGACGATCATCATCATCAGTGCCAGTGATAATGATGTCGTCAACATACACAAGAAGAATAGTAACACCAGTAGATGTTGTTTACAGAAAAAGAGACGGATCGTAAGGGCTTTGAGTAAAGCCTCTTGTGCATATGCAACCCCTAAAAGTTTCGAACCATGCTCGAGGAGCTTGCTTCAGACCATAAAAGACTTTCGTAGATGACAGACGGATTTCTTAGATGGAGCGGGGACTCCCTGTGGTATCTGCATATAAACCTCTTCTTTCAGATCCCCATGGAGAAAGGCATTTTTGACATCCATTTGGTATAATGGCCAAGATTTAGAAAAAGCAATGGCGAGAAGTAACCGAACTGTAGTCATTTTTTCCATAGGTGCAAACGTTTCCTCGTAATCAATCCCATATTCTTGCCTATTTCGGAGTGCCACTGTGTCTATCAAAGGAGCCATTAGATTTAAGTTTGATTGAGTATATCCATTTGCAATCGATGGGTTTAACTGTGGAAGGCCAATCCACAATGTCCCATGTGTGATTCTGATCCAATGCATCAAATTCTTCCTTCATGGCCGGGTTCCAACTATCATTTTGGACTGCTTGCAAATACGAACTTGGGATAGAGACAGAAGAAAGTGTTGTCATCAAGGAAGTGTGTGTAAATCCATACTGCTCGAGTAATTTAGAAGCTTTGGAAGACCGACGCAGGACAGTAGGAGTTGTGGAACCAGTTGCCGGTGGAGGATCAAGAGGAAGGGCATCTGCAGTGGTAGGTTTTTCCTGACAATGATCAACAAAGTCAGGATGAAAACTAGTAACGTTTCGGTTATCTGAAAAACCCGGTAAGAAGCGGGAGAAGATGAAGGAGGGCAATCCAAGTTAGTTTGAAAAAAATACTGGTTTTCAAAGAAAATAACATTATGAAAAACCCTGATGCGGCGACCAATGGGGTCGTAGCACACAAAACCTTTTTGATTGGTGGCATAACCCGAAAAGGCACACCGGAGAGATTGTGCGGTTAATTTTGTTCGTTCTGTGGGACGTAAATGAACAAAGCAAACACATCCAAAGGTATGTAGATGATCATACACAGGATGATGACCAAACAGTTTAAAATGCGGTGTTAATTGAGCAATGGTAGGGGATGAAAGACGGTTTATTAAATGTGCTGCAGTGGTGAGAGCTTCTGCCTGAAAACGAGGAGGAATTGATTATTTAATCAGCAGTGTTTTCGAGTAACATCAAGGAGATGCCTGTTTTTCTGTTCCGCGACTCCATTTTGTTGAGGAGTATACGGACAGGTATGTTGAGAAATGATTCCTTTAGTCTTTAGAAAAGATTGAAAATTATTGGAAACATACCCCCCCCCCCCCCCCCCAAAAAAAAAAAAAAAAATCTGAGTGCAGAGTTTTAATGCATTTTGAAAATTGGGTTTCAACATAGCTAAGAAAAAATTGAAATGCCTTAAGAAAAAATTGAAATGCCTTCAGACTTAGAATGCAAAAGTTAAACCCAAGTAAACCTGCTGTAGTCATCAATGAACGTAACAAAGTACTTGAAATGACCATGGGAAAGGTGAGGGGCAATGCCCCAAATATCGTTGTGAATTAAGTCAAAACATTCAGTGCTCCATGTTGTGGAGTGAGGAAAAGGTAAAGTTTTACTTTTTCCTAATTTACAAGCATCACATTGAAAAGAAGCATAATCAAAAGGTTTATTTAATGATACAGATTTAAATAATGTAGACATCGTAGGTGCATTCGGATGACCAAGTCTATTATGCCACAACCGAGAACTATTCTGAAGAAATTCCGAGTAAATGTGGAAACCGTAAGGGAAAACAGTCTGCCACGCTTTGACCCCCTCGTGATCACTTCCCCCGACTCCTGGTCCTGCACAACACAACTAGAAGAAGAAAAGGAAACATAGTAATTATTCTCAACAAGTTGACCCACAGAAATCAAATTTGTAGCAAGATGAGTAGACACTAAGACATTGGTTAATGGTAAGGGGCTAGAGGTATCACCAACAGAGGTGATGGGAAAATGGTCTCCATTTGCAATTTGAACAGTAAGAGGACCAGTGTAAGGAACGACATTTCGCAATTTGGTGGGTGAGGATGTCATATGGTTGCTCCAGAATCCAAGTACCATGTATGAGACATAGACAAATCAGTACCTGAGATGTTCATAGATGCCATGGGATTGATAATCATTTGATTTACCATATCAGGAGTGAGAGGATCTAGGGATGCAGATTGTGATGAGGAACCAGGCTGTGAAGAAGAATCATACTGGAGGGAACCATTGAAGTCAGAGGGTGCATATTGTTGAGAGGTTACTGTGTAAGCACTTGGAGCGGACTGTACTGTGTAAGTATCAGGAGCTGACGGCACATAGTTGCGAGAAGTAGAATTACGACCCTTCTTCTGACATTCTTCAATAACGTGACCAATGGCTTTACAATACCTGCAGATTTTTGCTTTGCATTGGTTTGCATAATGACCGTATTTTTTACAGTTATAACACTGAACTTTACTGATGTCCCTAGGAGGTGGTCTGGTTGTAGTAGCATAGGCAAGTGGAGCCTCAGCATATCTCAGTTGTTCCATAGAGGTTTTGGTAAGCAGACGTTCCTCCCACAGAAGTTCCTGAAGATGCTGGGAAGAGGAGCCCGACTCATTAAGTTTGATCTAACAGTCTCAAACTCTGGACGAAGTTTCATGAGAAACTGGTCCCGATGGCTATTTCGTTGTAAGGGAAGTAATTCTGGTAGAAGAGTTTCAAACACAGTTGCAAACTTGATCTCATCATATTCAGACCACATTCGTCGAAACCCATTGTAATATTCCTGTATAGACAGGATGCCTTGAGAAAATTGGGAGATGTCGAGCTCCGAGTGAAATTGGCGAGCAGCATTACCTTGATAAATCTTTTTAAGATAATCCCACATCTCACGGGCAGATTTGTACGGTTTTAGATTGAGAATAAGATGGGGTTCAACAGTTCCAAGTAACCAAGTTTTGATTTTAGCATCCTTAGTTTTCCAGGCTGAGATCTTCTTATCATCATCCTCCGGTTTAGGTTCGGAACCATCCATGTAGCCCCAGAGTTCTTTTCCTTCTAAGTAGATTTGAAACTGGAAGGCCCACGATGTTTAATTTTTTTTCCATCGAAACGAACTAAGGCGATCTCATATTTTTCCATTACTACCGGTGTGTAAAAAAAATGCAGACAACTTGTGAATAGAGGCAACAGAAGGACTTGATGGAGAACAGTGCACGGAACATGTGCAAAAATTCAGACGACCCTGTCGTCAATGGAAGGTGTTGTACGTGGGCCCCACCAATTGATCTACTCACAGATCTAAGGAAGGAGATGAACTCTAATAGAAATATAGAAATAGCAGCAGCAAACTCAATTGACTTATGTGACCATAGCACACAACAGGGCATAAAAAAAAAAAAAAAAAACAGCAGACGACCCAGTCGTCAATGGAAGGATTTCCACGTGGGCCCCAGATGGTTATCAATAGTCAGATCAAAGACTGAGGATGGAAGGGTAGACTATTTTCGCAACTATTGGAAGAAGTCTCACTCAAAACGGATCAAAATCCACAATTATGAACGGCTGTGATGAAATCTGTTGGACAAAACTGAAATACCAAAAGATGTGGTAGATGGCCTACCTCTGATGATAAAAGATTGCTGGAAAAATCACCATAAATAAGAGAAATACCAGGCGACCAATGATTGGCTATTCCGTTGTGGCTGTGATTTCGATCTTAGGTGGGCAACATTTGATCTGAGATGATCAGGGGTGATCCAAGATGATCAGACTGAAGGGACTTGTCTCTGAGGGCTTCTAGAACTTGGAAGATGACTTAGGAGGATCTTGAAGAAAGACTTAGGAGATGTCGACCATGCTCTGATACCATGTCATCTTGAGAAGATGAAATATAGAACACACACACACACACACACACAGAGAGAGAGAGAGAGAGAGAATGTTACTCAAATCGTGTGTCCCCTTTAGGGTTCCATCACTTCTCATTGGATAAGCCCTATTAACAGAATCCTAATACAAATCAAATCCTAAATTATAGCTACCTAATTGTATATGAGTTATGAGTAGGCTAATTGTAGTTTAACTAGAATACAATAGCTAATTAAGATACAAATACCTGCGCAGATGAGCTTGATTGACAAAATAGTGCATCAATATCCACCATTGTAGCTTTATACTGTCTTATCTTAATGAGATTTGTGATTGATTTTGATTGATTGTAGTTCCCTATACAAGAGATAATAGAAGTTATATAAAAGAGAGGCCTGTTGATGCTAAGGTGCAACTCCATTTACTCAAATCAGTTCTCACTTTTTGTTGTCATGGTATCAGAGCCCGGATTTGAAGAAAGGAGTTCTTAAAAGATTGTCAACTCAAGAGAAACTTGTTTCACTTTCTCTTCATCTCGTCTTTTTTTCTTTATTTCTTCTTCTCTATTTGATTTTTGATCAAACACGTATTAATACATCCTCAGCATCTATGGATTCTCTTAGTTCTGATTCTTGAATTTCTGGGTTTACAACTGTGAAAATTTTGTTGGATCTATTTGATTGAATTGTTGGATTTTAGTGGAACCAAAATGTAACAACCCAGATTCCGGGGCGCTGTTGGACTCCTTATTGTAACCAACAAGTAGCATAATACTATCATGAGTTAAATTATTGGAAGCATAAGTAACCGGGCTTTTACCTAAAATCTCAATCTTTAATAAAAAATAGTCCAAATCTCAATGGCAATGGAAATATATCCAAAATGAAATAAATTATCTATGTCCCAAAAACAGTCTTTGTAGTTTGAATGAATCAACTAATGCATTTATCTAATTTCTAATTTGATCTGTGAATCCCGTGTCGCTCAGCCGGAGATGTCAAATCCTATTTCTTCATTGTCATCCTCATCTCTTTCTATGTTATGTTACCTGGGATTGGGGCAAAATACACAAATCAGTAACACTATGTGAATAGCATTCTACATTTACAAGTATGTGTGCAAATAACAATGTAATAAATTAAATATTCAGCTTAGTCATGAATTAATTAGAAGACATGTTTGTTAAGTCAATTCTACATTTGCAAGTATGTGTCCAATGGTCCAGCCAATTCTTTATTACATACTAGATATCATTCTTCATAGAGATTACGTGATTTCGATTCATCACCAATTCACTATTATTCTCAATACCCATAACAAGGTAACTTGGAATTGTTCCCACACAAGTTTCGGGTTTCATGCGCCCTACTCCAATCCATAATCGGTACCCAGCAATGTAAGAGCAATTGCATAGTTACCTAGCTAGGTTTGAGCTATTTCTCCATTAAAAGGCTTAACAAAATTATCCATCATAAATCATAATGTGCAGGCATAATGGGATTACACGCATCACATCACATGTTTTACATAACAGGATTAGAGTTTTAGGTCTGTGAAACATGACTATAGTAGAATCCAAAATCATACACGGATTCATTTATTCATATTTAAAATTCCATAGGTTAATGAAGAAACATGAGAGAATTCATAATTTTATAATTCTATGCCATTCAGATTCATTCTATGTCACGACCCAAATTCCAATGCAATGTCGGATTCTGGATCGTGATTCTTTGGCAACATTCACCACACATTCATCAATTAATTTCCACAAGGAATTAGGCATTTAAAACAAACTATAATTTCAATTAACTTATAAAGGTCAAATAAACATCACTAATCTCTGAAATAATAAATTTCCATGTTCTGACTCAAAATCAATGAAGTCCTAAACATCAAATAAAATTTCCATAAGAAGGGCTAATCCCTCTATTAGCTATTTAAAATCTCCATAAGAAGGGCTAACCCCATCTAAATCAAAACTGGTATCCAACAGGCATAAGGGGTGTTTATACCCACCCAATAAAAGGTTGAGTTTAATTCCTCAATCATGATTTAATAATCAACCATCAGATTTTTATTATAGTGCACAAATCAGTTCAAAAAGAAGTCATAAAAAATCATTTAAAAAAACAAAATTAATTTCACCAATCAATATCACATATTATGCTCTATAAAGATAATCAATACTGAACCAAGATCACAATCACAGCACGGATAGGAGTATGTATTCAACCACAAAAATGTGTATGACACATAAACATCCTACCGTGAATATATAAATATCGATAATCAGATCGTCAAACATATGGAAACATCAGCAAAACCCATGCTCAATTTTCAGATAATAACAAATCAGAGTAGCCATAAATATAAGGGTCCAGCCAGGCCATATTCCCAATATGGGGTTTTCAGCCATGCCTAAATCCCCTCGGATTGCGTTCAGCCAACCTTGGACTCCTCTAATGGAGATCTGTCAAGGGGTTGTTGCCTCGTAGTGACCGGTCCACCACCACAAAATGGGAACTCGAACCATCAGTTAACATCTGCCTCACTTTCAATTGATTTACTTGTAAACAAGAGGCAAACCATAACTTAGAGTGATAGATCTCTATACTCCCTAGGCTCTCACATGCACACTAGTCAACGCTAATCAAGTACCAAATGTAAGTAGAAATGATTCTTTACTCACCTTGTGTAAGCCGTTGTCACTCAATTGATTTGTGGAAGGCTGTAGACCATTAAGAACCTCAGATTTGCTGTCCCTTTCTTGTACTCCTTGATTTCTCCTTGCCAAACTATTATGGTCATCTAAACCAGGTTTATTTTGATATGGGTTTATATTGATGCGCAGCGGAAGCGTGGTGGGCCCATAACTCACAGGTCCCAGGATCAAAACCTTGCTCTGATACCAAACTGTTATGGTCGTCTAAATCAGTGTGGGTTCCTCGAACCCGCCCTCTTCTTCTTACAATTTTTAATAAAGCAGGTAGAAATGGATGGAAGTTAATAGCAAACGGAAAATATATCACTGGTTTGTCTTCTACGGAAAACCAACCTCCCAAGGTTCCCATGGAATTAAGATTCACTGTTCCTTTTCATTTTCCATTCAAGTTCAACTCGTATAACTAAGAAGTAGCAACTTCTCCTACACACTAGCAACTTAACAAAACAGACTTTGACCCTAAATGAAGACTCTTTCTGAGCAGGACTTATTCAAAAACCAACCCAACTCACCATGCCACCTAGTTCCATGGAAGCCATGCAAAGTAACGTTGGCATTATGCACATAACACAATCCTTTAGTCTTCCCCTCAGAGTGCTCTAGGATTAGGTTTCCAAGTTATAAGCTATGATGCCCAGATACGGATATGGACATAAACTCTGATACAAGGATCGGGGATACGACTTCTTGCTTTTGAAAATCTAGGACATCAATACACATATCGGTGTCCTAATTTTTTCTTTATATCTCTTTTGAATCAATGAAAGTATCATTGTTTTTGTCCCTTTCTAGCATTTTTTTATGGTGAGATGTAAAAATATTAAAACTATATGAAATAGAGGACTTTATAAGGAGGATATGTTAAACTTGTTCGCTAGAAGTATCGATGTAGTACCAATACAAGTGTTGTATCAGTCCAATACGGATACGTTGAGCTTGTTCAAGTATATGTGTATCATAGGCTGTAAGAGAGTAAGAGGTAGAGAAAGAAAGAAATAAAGGAATAGGCGTTTCGATGAATGAAGAAGCACACAACCCTTTGTGGTCTCGGGAGGTATGTGCACATCCCAAAGCACCTCCGGATTTGTGCCTTGTGCACAAATCCCTTCCCCAAAACCTTTCTTTAAATTATAAAAAAGAACATGGGCCCCACCAGAATTTCTATTGGTTCACAAGTGTGGGCCCTAACAGTTCTGTTTAATTACCTAAACATAAAAGAAAAGGGTCCCACGAGAGTTCTTTTCAAATTGAGAACAATATGGGTTTGAACCCTGGGCCCATTCAAGGGTGGTACCTGTCACGATATATGTGGGTTCAGGCCCACATGCCGACCTGGATATTTGTCTCAAATCCAAGCCCATATTGAGTAGATCTAATTGATAGGATTTGGTCAAATTGTACATTGTGTAACTTCCTTTTATATAGATTCCCATCATTAATTTAGATTGTACAGCCATATAATGTACAGATTGGTAGCCTTAATGAAGGCACTTTTCATCCTATTTAATGGAAGGGTCGATCTCTAAAGCAGGCACCCAAATTCATATGCAACTCAGTCTGTTGCATTATTTCAATTCTTGTATCGTATGTATTGATAGTACCCACTAAAATTAAATCTCATTTTCTTCAATTATCCATTTGGTACCATTGGGCAACCCACAAGGAACCAAATAATTATTAATACTCAAAATAATTTAATTATACAACTCAGATTGTCATACCAAAATATTAAATAAATAATTATTTAAATTAAGATTTTGAGTTCGAGAATTTCAATTTATCCGAAAATAAATCCAAGAGATAATTAAATCTCTATAAATAAAAATCATTAATTATTCAAATTTCTACCAGGGATTCAGGGATATTACACATATTTTCTTTAGTTAACCACTATATGAACCGCCTCGGCACCGCCACCCTATTGAAGGCCTTCTCTAAATCAATAAAAAAAAAAAAAATCATAGCTAAATTTTTCATTGTCACCGTCATCATTATATTGAGATAAATGCTCTTCGTTCAGATATTCACAACATGCAATGATTACAAAGCAAAATGGTATGAAGTTGCTTCTCATGGAAATGAATTTATGCCATGAGCAAATGGCGCAAATATTTTTCATAATGGCTTGAGTTTGTCACTGTTGCCATTGGCCTACAATGAGATCAGACTTCAGCCTCCATTGCCGCAATTCCATATCGGCAAATGGCCGCTTCGACCGTTCTACGTGTCATCAACAAATCTACTGATGTGGATGATCCAGATGGTTCTCATGTGAGACTCCTTTCAAATAACTAACACTTAATCTCATCACATCCTAAGTAAAAGCAAGCCACATTTGTACAATATTTCTTGGTATCAGGTTCTTGATTCAGAAAAAGGAAAATTCTTAAGTTCGTTGCAAATCGTCATATTTATGGTGTTCTCTGCAGGAACTTGAAGATGGCAGTGTTCTCCTTCGGTTAGCACACCTATATGAGGTCTTGATTTTCACTCAACTAACCATTTGAAACTTTATGTTCTGCTTGGGTGATGAGAAAAGGGAGAGAAAATGGTGGTGGAGAAAACAGTCCATAGTTCACATTTGCACTGTGGAAAGTTTTTCCTCCCGTTTGCTCCACATCCAAACAAACCCTTTGTGATCTGTATCTTCTACCGTTTGATGCTGAAAATAATGTTTTTGTGACCTAGTGAATTCAGCACCTCTCACCTTTTCTTCTAATTTTGACCCTCTTCATTCTTACATCTAATTTTTTCTGCTGCTTCTGTCATTATTTGCAGATGGGGGAGGATAAGAATCTTTCGGAAATGGCTAGTGTGGATCTTGAAAAGTTGTTTCCAAACAAGAAGGTAATGATAAAACACACGTTTATCTTGAAGATTGACAGCGTCAGTATTATTAACAAATGTGAAATTTCAGATACAGTTGCTTTGTCAACCAAGCATGCTGAAACAATTGCTTGTCTAAATAATCATCTGTTTATCCATATACTCAAGTATGCAGTGCTCTAGGATGAGAGCTGCGTTTTTTTTTTTTTTTTTTTTTTGACCTCTAGCTTGTTCTGGTGCAAAAGTTGTTTTTCTAAGGTGTAGGAGATGAGAGATATTTGCAGAAGGAGAAAAGAGAACAGAACAGGACAAAATTAGAAATAATTGATTCACACTGATTAGCTTACAGAATAAAGACAAACCAAATCTGATATCTTTTCCATTCTACTTCATTTCACAACTCATGCCTCAGTTCAAGCTATGTAGATTTATTTATTTATTTTTTTACCGTTCAAAAAAAAAATCTACATAGCTTGAACTGAGGCATGAGTTGTGAAATGAAGTAGAATGGAAAAGATATCAGATTTGGTTTGTCTTTATTTTCAAGCTATGTAGATTAGAATGCATTTTTGTTCAAATGTCTTCAGTTTCCAGGTGAGGACGAGGACCTCGCTGGCAACTACCATCCAGACTGTCCATCTGGTTCATGGTTCTTGTTGAATGGTGCCTCTACTGTGTTTTTTTTTTTTTTTTTAGAATGGTGCCTCTACTGTAGATGACCAATAGTAGGGAAGTCACATTTTATACTTTATACCGTATTGGCCTTTCCACCTCTGGACTTCTCCCAGTTAAACCACTTTCATCGTTCTTTTTCTCCTTTTTCACCATTTGTTGCCCAATTAGTTTGGTTTTACTACCACAGTTGATGCATATCGTCCACAAGATGGTCTATATTTACTATCATTCATGTGCACACTGGTGAATGGCAATCAATCAAGAATTAATGTTTCCAACTCACATAAATTTTGGTTTGTCTAACCATATGAGCAGTCTCTCAATTCTCATTTTATTTTCTCAACAGATTAGCAAATTAACAGAAGTAAGCTTATCTACTAATCAAGAAAGGGCAGAAATGTTAAAAAAGAGGCTAGTTTGGCAAGTAAAAGCTGACAGGATGGAAGAGACCACAGTCCGAGGCGGGCCTGTTGATGTATCTAAGCCGGTGGTAATGATTGGTCCAATGGAGATCCGTACATTTATTATCACTTTCGAATATATCAGTTCTCTAGTTGGTTGATCCCTTGATAATGATGCTCACATGTATAAGCTTTCATTGCAAGAACATCGTTTTCTCTTGAATGTACTGTTCCTGTGTAATAATAACAAGGGTATGTCAAAACATATTTCGTCTTTGTTGTTGTGCATGGAATCTTATCTGCCTTTTCCTGCTTACCCACATCTACAGTGAACAGAAATCCTTGCCGACCATAAAAAGGCCCATGGGATGAAGACTAGTGGCTTTGGGTGGGTCCATGGTGTATATGGAGCCTGACCATGTTGGGGTTTTTTGTACCTGGACACTGACCCAACTATGGTCTAATGTATAGGACTACTACACCGGTGGACTCAAATGGATCTGCCGCTAATGGAGAGCATTTTTTGTAAACTTTGACAGTGGATTCTGCCATCCATAATCCATTATGCTTGCATTTTTCTGTGAATGACGGTGATGGACTCTGCCTCTAGAGCTTCTAGTCGTAATATTTCAAGTGGGGTCAACGATATTTCAAGTGGGGTCAACGACAGTCTAATGTAACTAGATCTGTTCTGTTCATTTTAGTAATTATGGATATTATTAATATCATCACCATCACCACTAATAGCTTTGAAGACCCATTCCATCCTTATTATGGATGAGCCTTGAGAGCTTTTAAATCAAGTGGTCTATTTCTTCCTTGGTCAAGTAGTAGAGATTTGTTTGTGAGAGTTGGGGTGTCAATTGCTTGACTGTAGGTTAATGGCCCGGGCTGGGCTAGGTTAAGGAATATCTAGGCCTGGTCTTACTTCAAAACACTTTGCCCAGGCCCAGCTCGGGCCATGAGGCCCAGCCCCGGAGAGCCTATCTCAAACAACAAAGTGAGAAGAACATTAATTTTTTTATACTCGAAGATCAAGGAATAAAGATGCTACTTAGAATTAATTCTACGTCTTGTAGACCCTTTTAATGTATGTGGTTTAACTTTTTCTTTCTAGTTCTTTTATGTGTTATGATTGGAGAGAATATTTCACATTATTAGATCTAGGTTTTTGAAAATTAAAAAGATGAATTAAAAGTCGAGAAACACGTAATCACTTGGATTTTTCCTACTCTGAGAAGAGAGGAGAAGGACTACGTAGTCGTATTTTCAATGCTTATATGATCGTCTAACTTTTAGATCTATGATACATTTTTTTCGCTTTTTATTTTTCAGCCATCATTCTTTTTTATTTTCAGTTAACTAATTGAATGTTTTCACAGTAAATATTTTATTTAGAATATCATAATTGTAACTTTCCATATTTAAATCACTCTTTCTATAATTGTCTTTGCATAAACTAAAGGTTGGAAAGTGCACACGCATTGCACTAGTGTTAGATTTCATTTATTGGACATGATGATTGCTGCTGAAATTTAGTAATTAAAGACTGATTACTAAAGTTAAATTCGGACCTAAGGAGACTCATGTGACTGAACGTAAAAAAAAATAGGGCTGTTTTTTGTCCAAAAGTTTGTGATTTGAAAACCAGTCAAATATAGTTCTATTGACTTGAAAAATATCAGAATTAAAGTTTGTAGTGAGGACTTTTGGACCTCCAAATTTCAGCCAAAAAATCACTTGGGAAGAGGGTCAAACAGTGGCATGAACAGGGGTACTCAGCAAGACAACATGCTCAAGTAGGCATCTTTGAAAGCTCATAACTTCCTCGTTTTAAAAGACTTTTTCTCTCTATATTTTGTTGGACTCATCAATCACCAAAGTTCAAATTTCATCCATTAGATTTAGGTTTAGAGCATCTAGTAATGTCTTACGGTCCACTGAAAACACGCCCGTGCACAAGTTTTTCCATACTATGAGTTTTTCTGCATTCATCAGATTTTTTGAAACTTGCATAAAATTGCATTGTTTGCATTTAGGGCATTATAAATCATTCATATTTTCATAAAAAAAATTGATTTGGGTAAGTATGATGTAATTTAGAAAATTTTGTTTTGGTTTTTCTTATATTAAATTAGTTGTTTGATTTGTGTTCTTTTGCAGGTTTTTAGCTTATTTAGGACTATCTAGATTAGGTTTCTACATTTATATTAGGTTTTTTTTATTTTTGGAAAGTATTGTAATTAAATATTGGGACATCTACCAGAAAAGTTCCTTTAAATAGGGCAACTACAGCTGAGGACCCTAAACTTTTATAATGATGGCCAAAGACCTCCATTTTTTTTCCATTTTGCCCTTTCTTTGTTGATGTTAACATAACCATATTCCCTATTCATGTTATAAAAAAAGAATTCACATGTTTTTTACGTTTTGCCGTTTCTTTGTTGATGTCAACATAACCATATTCCCTATTCATGTTATAAAAAAAAATCATATTCCTTATTTCTAAGAATTGGTCTCTTCACACAAATCAAAAAAAAAAAAAACCATATTCCCTATTCCCAAGAATCGGTCTCTTCACTCAAATCGACAGAAACTAAAGTCCCATATTCTATCATAAGTAATATTTGCTGACATCAACAAAACATTTGTCAATATCAAGATACACTTTTGTAAACGTCGACAAAAACGTCTAGTTGGCACAATCAAGTGAGCCTTGTACAGGTTAAGCATTTATACATAAACTTTGTTGACGTTGACAGAAGATTTTTCGACGTCAACATAAACACCCAGTTAGCACAATCAAGTTACCGCTGTGCATAGCACAGATTAAACATTTATACATAGAATTTGTTACCCCTGTGCATAGCACATAAACACCCAGTTAGCACAATCAAGTTACCCCTGTGCATAGCACAGATTAAACATCAACATAAAATAACCATAACTTGAGATTAGGGTTATGTTGACATCAACAAAGAAAGGGCAAAATGGGTAAAAAAAAGAGGTGATTTGGGAAGGAGGTCCTTGGCTGTCATTATAAAAGTTTAGGGATCTCAACTGTGGTTACCCTATTTAAGGAGATTTTTCCGGTAGATGTCCCTTAAATATTTTATATACAGTTGTTTTAGCAAAGTTGATGTATTTTGCTTAGCTTCCATTTAGGTCGGATTTAGTTTTCAATTTAGGAGAGGATGAAGTTGAAAGGTTTCTTAAAAAGCATTGCTCCTAGTGGATCAACCCTGTAACCGGGATAACTACATCTCACCTTTGCACTTGGGGGGACAAATAAGTTTTTGGCGCAATTATTGGGAGCACCATATAAGGTTACTTTTCTTACTTTCCTCATTTACATTGCTTTATAGGGGTGACATTTTTGGCATCTTTCTAGACATTTCTGGCACCTTTCTAGATCATCACTATGGCTGACGGGTTCTATTTATTCAAATTTAATAATTCTGATGCTGGGCAAGTTATCCTAGATGAGGGGCCATGGTCTGTCCATGAACACCGTTTAATTCTTCAAAGATTGACAGAGGACATTGCCATGTACAGACAGCAATTTGAAACTATTCCATTCTGGGTGCGCTTTCCCAACTTGAAATTTTGCTTCAGGTCTAACTCTGCGATAAGCAAGATTGCCAGCGTCATCGGACGCCCCATATGCATGGATCATGCAACTGCTGCCGGAACACGATTCGCCTTTGCAAGAGTGTGCATTGAAGTAGGAGTTGATGCTTCATTCCCTACAGAAATTCGAATGAAGTTTAAAAAGGAACACCATTTTGTAGAAAGTAGAATATGCGTGGAAGCCCAACTCTTGCAAAACCTATCATTCATTTGATCATGGCGATAAAGCGTGCCCTTTGAAGCCTGCTCCGTCTCAGCCTAAGCAGATTTGGGTTCAAAAAAGTTCAGGGAGTTCTAGTTCGTTGAAGGCTGCTACTGTTGATACACCTGGGGTGGGAATTCATACAAACATTGTTGCTGATGAATGGAATGTAGTCAAAGGGAAAACGCCAAGCTCGCCCAAGGATATACCCAGCAAATTAGCTAGCCCAAAATCTGGCGCTACCACTATGCAGGATAATACCAATCTGTTTTCAAGGTTATCTAATGTTGAAGGAGATTCAAATGTCTCAGTGGAAGAATTGGCTTCTACTACAGCTTTGGTTCTCGGAAAATCTGGTATTGATGCTGATCAAAACATATCAGGTATGACGGCTACAAAAAACCTATCTTCTATCCATCAACTAGATAAAGTTCTGCTCCCCAAAATGGCAAGTTCAAGTGCAGGTGTTAAAACTAAACCAGTTTCTACTGGAATAGTTATTAAGGAGAAGGGCAATAAATCTCGTTCTTCATGACTATCCTAACTTGGAATGTTAGGGGTCTTAATAGAACATCTATGCAGTTGGAAGTTCGTCAAAAAATTCAAAGTTTGAAGGCATCACTAGTTGTGTTATTGGAAACAAAGGTTAAGAAGACATCTTTTCATTTTCTGAAAAATGCTATTTTACCTAATGGATGGATGGAAGTTTCAAATGTTGATGTTTGCTCCTCCACTCGGGTTTGGCTGATATGGAACCCCCGGTTTATTTCTGCCCATTCTTTCTGTGGAAGCCCAAATCATTCACTGTGATATTAAGCATAAGAATATCCAAATATTCTATTCTGCTTGCTATGGAACAAACAGCTATATTCAAAGAAGAGACTTGTGGCAGTCAATTACTTCAAAAACTACCTCTTCTTCTAAGCCTTGGGTACTTGTTGGGGATTTTAACACCATCAGATGGAGTCATGAAAAAATTGGAGGCACTTGTCCGCGAGGACTTGGTCTTATTGAATTCAATGACTGCCTTCAAGAAGCAGGCTTGATAGATTTGAAATTGAATGGCTCTCCTTTTACTTGGTCAAACTCCAGTTTAGGTGCTTCGAGGATTGAATGTAAATTGGACCGAGTTCTTGTTAATGCAGCTTGTATGAATGTTAATTTATTCAAAGGGGAAGTGCTACTTCCTAGTATTTCAGATCAGTCTCCTATCTTATTAGCTCTGAATGAAAGATCTCACATCAAAGCTCCTTCCGGTACTACAACTACTGGGCTAAAGTGCCAGACTTCAGTAAGATCATCCAGGATGCTTGGGCTGATACAGTTACAGGTACACCTTTTTTTAGGGTGGTTACAAAATTGAAAAGAGTTAAACATCAAATTCTTGAATGGATAAAAACTCAGCTGTAGGTTACTACAAAAGTTCAGGAAGCTCGAAACTCTTTGGATGATATTCAGAAGCTCATGACCACTAATATGAACAATATTTCTCTTCAAGAAGTTGAGCGTGCAGCATGTGCCAATCTTGATCTTTTATCTAGAGCAGAAGAAAGCAATCTCAAGCAGCGATCTCGGGATTTTGCTGTTAACCTGGGAGATGGTAATACCAAGTATTTTTACAGCTTGATGCGTACGAGACATGTTCAGTTCTTTATCTCAAAAATAGAAGACATGCAAGGCAATACTTTCTCTGATCCTCCAGGTATTGCAGCTGTTTTTGTATCTTATTTCTCTAGTATACTTGGGCCTCCTGTTGTGCTGCAACAGCCAGACCTCTCTCATATTGCACCATATGGTTATGTTTCGGAGCCGGATGCTATGAACCTAAATATGCTAGTGACAATTTCAGAAATTGAGGAGGTAATAAAACCTGCAAATCCAAACAAGGCTCCTGGGCCGGATGGATTTAATGCCCATTTCTTTAAAGTTTTTTGGCCAATAATTGGCAATGATGTGTGTGAAGGCATTGCTGATTTTTTTTAAACACGGTTCGATGCTTAATCAATTGAAAGCTACTTTTATAGTACTTGTTTCAAAGGGTGAGAATCCAACATCTCCAGATAAATTCCGGCCTATCTCTTTGACAAATGAATTGTACAAAATTATTAGTCGCATCTTGGTGAACAAACTAAAGCCGGTAATTGGGAAACTTATTGGGCCCATGCAATCAGCTTTTATCCATGGGAGAAGTATTGCATATAATATTTTTGTTGCATAAGATTTAATCCATAACTTTCACTTGATGAGAGGGCCTCCTCGTATGTGCATCAAAATTGATCTTGCCAAAGCATATGATAGTGTAAGGTTGGATTTTCTAGAAGCAGCACTCATCTCTATGCGTTTTCCAAACCACTTAATAAGGCTTATCATGGCATGTGTTTCTGATGCTCATTACCCAAATCTGGTGAATGGGAGTTCTAAAGGATATTTCAAACGCACGAGAGGCCTAAGGCAAGGCTGCCCATTATCTCCATTCTTGTTTGCCATAGTGATGGGATTTTTCCCCACCTTGATGACAAGATATGCCTCTTCTCAGCTGATCCCAACTCCTTATTAGAAGAATCGGGTGGCTGTCTCCCACCTATGTTTGTTGATGATTTATTTGTCTTCTGTAAGGCTACAGATATTGCTGATGTGAACCTTAAGAATTTCCTTCATCATTTCAAAAGCTTTTCAGGCCCTGGGGTAAACTAGGGGAAAAGTGCAGTTTTCTTTGCAAATTGCACCATTCAGAGCCAAGCTATTATCTCTAATATTCTCAATGTGCAAAAAGGGACCCTACCAATGAAATATCTTGGCCTTCCTTTATCTCCTAAGAGACTGAGTTTTAATGATTGCCAACCTCTTATTGCAAAAATTCAAAAGTGTTTAGTAGGGTGGAAGTCAAAGATCTTATCTTATGCAGGAATGGTGGACCTCATACGGTCTACCTTATCTACTATTCAGCTTGATTGGGCAGCAATCTTTCTTATCCCAAAGGCCACTCTAAATGCTTTGGATAGGCAGGCAAGAGATTTCTTTTGGAACAAATGGTCTCCTCATTATATTCATCCTATAGCTTGGGATTCTATCTGTCAACCTATATCCTGTGGAGGGCTAGGCATTCGTTCATTTGCAAGAACTGCTCGGGCGTCATTGCTGAGACAGCTTTGGAATGTGATTCAAAACAAGCAAACGTACCGGAATGTTTGGATAACTACTAAATACCTAAAGGGTAAACCGTTTTGGGATGTTTCAATACCAAAAGATGCCTCATGGGGCTAGAAAGGGATTCTTGAGATGCGTATGATAGCTTTGCCTTTTATAAAGTTCCTTGTCAGGAATGGTCATTTGATTGAGTTCTGTACTGATCCTTGGGTTAAAGGAGGAAGGCTGAAAGATAGATATGGAGAAGAAGCAATTTATGATCTTGGCTTCGGTGGTGACATCAGGGTGCATCGGTTTATTGCAAATCATGAGTGGGTGTTTCCCTCCCCTACATCTAATGCTCTTATAGATGTTTTTCATGAGATCCCATTAGAAATTCAGCCTCACTATGATTTTGATGATGAAGTTGTGTGGACATTGGAAGAAGATGGTAATGTCACTCTCTGTAAGACCCCGACCCGAGTGACCGCGATTAGCAATAATTAAGTCGTGTTTTAGCTCTAAATGAGATTAGTGGATTTTGGTTAAGTTTGGGTTAATATAGCTTTGGGGATGGTATGCACAAAACAACCTAGAAATAAGCTACTTAATATGCACACAACTTAAAACTCGCAAGCGCACAAGATCACTATGTAGTGTAGTGAATTATAAGTACGAGGTCGATCCCACGAAGACTTGTGATAAAATAATGTCAAAATTAACTAAAAATTAGAATATTAAAATAAACAATTGAAGATGAAAAGTGGAATTAAACTATAAAAAAACAGTAATTTAAAGTATCAAAAGCTAATTGGAAAGTAACCTAAAAATAACTAATATGAGAATTGAAAAAACAGTAATAATGAATGAATGAACTAGGGTTTCATCTACTCCCCTAACCAATTTTATGCATGTCCCTTATTATCTTTTAATAAAAAATGAGATTTTATTAGTGACATCTATCAACCTAGACCATGGCATATGCGTCTAGATTATTATTCCCCTAAACCTAATTCATGAGTGGCATACTACATGGATTGCTCATTATGATGTAAAAACTAAGCATGGCATATGTCCTAGTCAAAACAAACATAATGCATAAAAACAATGGGAAAGATAAATGCATGAGTCTAAGCATGGCATATACTTAGATTATTCATGGTTCTAAACCCTAGATGCATAACATCAAGATCAATCAACATGAAGTTAGCTACTCTTAAAATTAATTGAACATCACATGGTTGGCATGGCATATGCACAACTCATCAATTAATAACATGGTTTAGAATCTCAACCAACAAAACTGAAATCTGAATTAAAAGATGCCAAAAGAGACTACATAGAACTAGGCTAGGGCTTCAATTACACCCTAGCCCTAAAATAATTAGCTACTCATGTTTTTATGAAAAATAAACTAGAAAGTAGAGTCATAAGAAGAAAACTAGAAGATGATGGTGAAGTAGTGGATGGCCAGCAGCTTTTCCCCTTTATTCCTCCTCCAAAAGCTCTCCAAAATGCTCCAAAGATGGCTCCAAGGATGGCTATACAGCAGCTAGGGTTTTTGGGATGAAGATAGCTGATTTTTGTGATGATAGGGTGGTGTTATGGTGGCTGGAATTATTTTGGACGTGGCTGCTGTAATGGATAGATAATGGCTGCTTTTTTGTGTTGGAATTAGGGCTGAACGTGGCTGGGTTTATGGAATGAATGGTGTTGGAATTACTGTTCACGTCCTTCCCTTGTATGCTATTTATAAGTCTTGAAAACAGCCCCTTTTAGCAAGTAGTTCCTTTGTAGAAATAGATCTTCAACCTTCCTTGTAATTAGGAGGAAACCTAATTAGATTGAATAAGGAATCTTCTTTCTTATTTTAGCAAGCTTTCTAAATCTGGTCCCACTTGTATCTTCTAGAAACTTATTCACATGGACCCACAAATCTGAGATTAATTGCAAGGAATTAAATCTGAACTTTTGAAATAAAAGTGGGCCCTATTTGATGCGTGCAACATGAGTGTGAGACCCCTCTTTTAGGACTTCATTCTTGGCTTGAATAAGACTTGCTTTAACTTTCCTTCTTTTTCTCCTTGTTTTTCTCTATTCTTGAACTCCACTTCTAACTTGAATAAGACTTCTAATTTCTAAAATTCTTCTATTTGTAATAGATGTGGACCCCCCTTGGGCGTGTAACCCTAGATTAGGTTTCTTCTTTCTTTCTTTTGCTCTTCTTCTTTGATTAGAATTTCTTTCTCTAATTATTTCCTTCTTTGATTTGAATTGTAAGTTGTCCAAATAATTAGAAAGTCTTCTTGAAATCTGGAATATCTTGAATGGGACCCACCATGGTCTTTCTTTGGGATTCACGCCCATCATCCTCTTCATTAATTCCTCTCTTTTTGCTCCTTTTGACCTTAGCATAAAAATTAACAAAACTATGTAAAATCAAATAAAATAACTATGACTAGCCCAAGATGAATCAAATATTAGGGCTTAGATTGCAAACAATCAAGCACTTATCAAATTCCCCCAAACTTACATTTTGCTAGTCCTCGAGCAAAACAATAAAATAAACAAGGTAGAAAATAATGTCAAAACCAAGAAATACAAAGAGAAAGCTTCTATAGAGCTAGGAGAACACAAATCTAGGAGATGAAGAGAATCACTTACATGGAAGACCTTCTAATAGACAAGATTAGCTCAATGGAAAACTTGAAAACCTTAGTTTTCTTCTCCAATGGTATCAAGATGAAGCTCTCAAGGTGAAGAAGAAGATGGTGGAGTCCATTTCTCCATTTGGGCAAGGTTTGGAAAGGGTTGGAGATGAAGAAGCAAGAAGAAGAAGAAGAAATGGGAAAAAGCTCTCAAAGGAGCTGAAACTCCTCCCTCACTGTGCTGGGACGGTTTTGGGGAAGAAGGGAGAGGGGTGGTACTATATATAATGGGTGGGTGTGGGCCCCACCACACTTAGAAATACTTAAAACTTGCAATGGAGATTAGAGGGCTTTCTAGACCTCGGATCAAGAAACTTAAAACATGAAAAGTGTCCGGCACAAAATTATCTTTCCAACAAGGTTAATATTGGCATACTTTCGGGGTCCACTGAAAAAGTCAACGTTTGGTCAAAGGAATCAAAATAATGGATTCAAGTGTTAAGACATCAATTTTTGGGCCTCGAATGCGATCGATAAAGAAGAGAGAAATGTTTCTCATAAAATTTAGTTTTCAAAAAGTATATATTTGGCAAGGTTCTGAGATCTCGAAACTTGGATCCAGATTTAATGTAAAAAGACTGATTTTGCCCCCAGGGCTGGAAAACTGATTTTTGGAGTTTCAAATGGGTACGGAGTGAACACGAAAGTTGTAGGGAATGACGAGATTAGTCAAACAAAGCTGAAATGGGAATTTTCAGAAATTAAAGAGAATATCTCCACAATGACCACACAAAACAAATAAGACCCTACGGTCACTGTCTAGGTTAACTGGCTCTCAAAACTTCACAAAACCAAAGAAAATATAATCAAACTCAGAAATTCGATCAAACAACCGGTAAACCCACCGAGAAAATAAATCCACGATTAAAACCACGCTAAACCAAGAAATCTGGGGTTGGGTTCTCACATCTCCCCCCACTTAGAACATTTGGTCCTCCAAATGAACTAAACAAATCCAAAAGCAAGTGGGGACATTAATCCCGCACATTGAAAACAAAACTACAAATCAAAACTCCAAAATGGTCCTCTCGAAAACATCTGAACTCGTTGGGTCATCCTCGCTGTAGAACTCTTCGGTCAACTAACAACAGTCGTCAAACATTCTTCCACTGGCTCGAATCTGTCACTGCCCTGGCAATCTGGCTGCTCAAGAAATTTGCCAACTCTGACTCTTTCTAAATTCGACCAAGTCTCTTGCTTCTAGCCAGTTTGGTAAAGAAAATTCTTGGAACAATTCTGTCGGTTTCGTCGTAACTGTCAAAGCTAGGATCTCATATCCACTGCACAATCTTCAAGGTAAACTCTTGCTAGTTCTAACTCTTTCTGCTCGGTGCTCTTAATCCTCTGTACAACAATCAGTCTCTGACACTAACATGCTTGTACCTTCACCATTCTTCATTTTTTAGGAAGAAGGAAAAGGAAACCGCTAGGGGAAGAGGGAGAAAGCGATGAGAGGAAGAAGGAGACAATGGGGAAGTGGGGTTCAGGGCACTTTGGGGTTGAATGGTGCAACGACATCGTCACTTGTTTCGATCATTAATAATAAAAAAAATGGAAGTGGTCCCCCGTGCCATATTTACTAGTGGCCCATTTTTCGTCTAGTGACCATCTAAGGTCCTTTTTCAAGTAAATTCCTCTATTTTATATTGGCAAGCTATAGATCTATTATGTACTGTGTGCGGGCATGCAAACCACCCAACCGTTTAAAACTAGTGGCTTTGATATATGTGTTTGTCACTCCATTGTTAAAAGCCAACTCTGGTGTGTTCATTGTGGCAGGACAAATGGATGGAAGAAATGAACTTAATATGGAAAGCCAAGAGACTTAAGCTGGGGGTAAAAAAGAAAAGAAAAAGAAAAGACCAACAATGCCTTCGAAAGAATTATACTTAAAAATATAAATATATTCCTAGCAAGAAAAAACGCTGGCAAAAAAAATTTTAAAAATAGTTTATGTAAAGTGTAAATATTTTACCGGAAAAAAAAATGCCGGCAAAAGTTTATTTTTCAATTTATTTTTTAAAAAATAAACCTCTTTTCCCAACGCAAAAAAAAAAGTCAGCAAAAGTTTTTTGAAAATTTATTTTTGAAAAAATAAACCTCTTTTCCCAGTGCAAAAAAACACCGGCAAAAGTTTTTTAAAAACTTATTTTTGAAAAAATAAACCTCTTTTTCCAGCGAAATAAAGCGCCTATAATATATAGCTTTTTACCGGCGCTACATCTTTTTCGCCGGCAAATGGTATTACTGGCGACCTTTTTCCAGCGGCTTACCGGCGCAAGAGAAATCGCTTGGAATAATTTTTCCTATTTTTTTATAGACCTTTACCGGCACTTAGTTAGCGCTGGCAAAAGTGCACATTGTTGTAGTGTGCATGCTTGACATGCCTCTTTTATTTTTTTTTCGATTAATCTTTTTCGCCTTTTCGGTATTAAAATTAAAAATTAGAACACAAGCATGGAGAATGACAAAGATATTTAAGTGGTTCGGTCAAATTTGACCTACTCCACTGAGAAGAGAACCATTATCATCTTAATTTCTTAAAGGTTTGTAAATAGGATTACCTTTAAAACCTCACAATCTTTTTATAGAATAAAAATAACAAAGAATAAAAAAACTTGTACATTTACTAATTAAAATGATGGAAAAGTAAAAAAAAAAATCAGATGTGTAGTCCACTAATGTATTTTGCTGGATCATAATCTTCCATTGATGTCAACTCTTGCTTCTTCTTATCTGCCAAATACTAGTCTCATTGGCAAACACAACAGTACTCCACCGTTTCTTCAGTTAGATTTGTTCCTTTGTCATCCACCACACGTCCACCTGCACTAAAAGCATGTTCTGATGCTACAGAAGACACTGAAAAAGTCAATAGATGACGAGCCATGCATGGCCGTCAACACCGGATAAATATTTTCTTGTTGCTTCCATCAGGCTAAAATGTCAAAACAAGATGCATTCTGCACTCGTATTACACCGGCGTCAAGATACGAGGATAACTCCGTCACTGTGTTACTTGAGCTTAAGATGGATGCCATGCCCGTGGACAGGGAAGAATACCACACATCCCACACAACTTCACCTGTTTGTTGGACTTCTGAATGGGTCATACTAACCCCAGTTGTACCCACTTGCTCACAATAAAATTGAAAAAGTGCTTTTAATTTTGCCTTAATATTTAAGAAAATATTTAAATCTTGATAATTCATATTTTTATTTATTCCATCAATAAAAAAAACTCTACACCACTTAATTTTAACCTAGGATCAAATATTGTAGCTAAGGAAAATGTCATTGGAGCATCTTTCCAATATTTATTAAAATTTTCTTCCGTGTTTCTAATAGTGTTATTCAGTAGAAAATGATCTCTAAATCTATTAAGTTATAAAGTAATTTGAAAAATCTTTATTAAAGCTTCATTAAATGTGGGATAATATATCCCGAAAAAAGATAATGTTAAAGTATAAAAAGCTTCTAATAAATTTTCTATATAGGCACACAACTCCTAATGTTCATCACTCATCAACAAATGTTGTGCATCAAAAACACAAAATTCATTCAAAACTTTTTTCCGGTCAATTGCCTTGTTTAACAAATCATACATAAAATTCCATCTATTTCCTACCTCTTTGTGTATTTTTGTAGCTGATACATCTTGCCTTGCACATATTTGGGTATACAATTGTCTTCTTTGTGTGGAGCAGAAAATAAATTTAGCAATATCTTTAATAGCATCTGTGTAAATTGCAATATGGTTTAAACCAACCTTTGCGATGAGATTTAAGATGTGACATATATATGCTTTGGAAGATAGGGCTATCTATCAAAGTTTCAAGTGGCATCTGCAATCTCATAATAGCCACTGTATTATTACTGGCATTATCTAAAGTTATAGATATAACTTTTTCCTTAATATTGTATTCTTTTAGTTTTTCCAAAATAATTGTACTTATTCTAGTGCCATTGTGTGGCCATTCATGATAGCTAAAACTAATTATTCGTTTATTAATAATCCATTTTGCATCTATGCTATGTATAGTACTACAAAGATAACTATCACCCCCTTTAGAAGTTCATATATATGTAGTTATGACTATTCTACCAGAAATTTCTGAAAGGTAATTTTTAATATTTGTCTTATCTTCCTGCTAGCATCATTTATAGCTGTATTTCTTGAAATACTGTGAAATTGTGGTTGATAGTATTTTTTGACCCATTCTTCAAAAACTCATTTCAGCAAAAGAAAATGGTAATTCGGATAACACAATCATTTAAACAAAATCTTGTCTAGCACTTTGTGCTTTAAAAGAAAAAAGACCCAAACTACTACTATTACTATCGCCAGTAGTAGAAGTTTGGATTTGTGATCTAGGCCCTCCCGCCCCTGCATCCGTTGGCTTATGTAAGGCTTAATATTTTTGCATATATCTTAACAAATGTCATGTACCTACTTTTGATTCGGCACCATAAATCTTACCACAATTTTTATTTTTGCCTTTTGGACTTTCTTTCCGTATTCAACAACTTTAAACGTATCATATATATCCCAAACTATTGACGTTCTATTCCTCTTGGATGCTTTACGGGAACTACTATGAGGGGGGGGGGGGGGGGGGGGGGGGGCGCTAAATTAACGGAACAATTTTTTGTGGGAACTCTTCTAGAAGATCGTCCAGATTTCAAAAAATACAATTTAAAAGTAATCATAGTAATAGCCTTCCTTTTGTGATAATTAATATAAGAAATGGGAGAAAATGAGAGTTAATATAATATATTATAAGCTTATAAATATGGGATTTCAAATTTAAATGATATAAATACCTCCAAAATTTTTAAGGCCCTTTTAATATTGTCTCTTGATGACTTGATCTTTGACCCTCCAAAAACTTCTTAGAGAGAGTGAGAGAGCTCAATGCTTTGAAAGAGAGCTAAAGAGTGTATAGAGAGTGAGAGAATTGTATAAATTGATGAGAAATGAAAATGGGAGGGTTAGAGTATTTATAGACATTGTAAAATTAAAAATGACACAACCTTATATGACCGTTTTATCACTTTTTTTTTTTTTGGAAGGGGGGGGGGGGGGGGGGGGGGGCCGGCTGTGACTGTTCACGAGCCGTGCTTAGTGAGCCGTTGAATGGCGGGCCGGGGGGGGGGGGGGTACGGGCCGGCCGTGACTGTTCACGGGCCGTGCTTAGTGAGCCGTTGACTGGCGGGCCGGGCCGAACCATTTGACATCTCTTGATATACTAATAAATATCACAGATACCTTGGTTCACTTACTATTCCTCCTTGCACGGAGTGGTCATTTGGAAAATCCTTGGGAAGGTATTTTTGTTATTCAGTTTATTTATGTTCATGTGCTCTTTTCATTTTACCCTTTCTTTTATTTCATGTACTCTTTTCGTTTTACCTTAAAAAAAAAAAAAAATCATATACTCTTTTATATTTACGAGGAGGTTTGCCAGTCTTACGTGTGAACTGGTCTTTTACTGGCTGGCCTTACGCATAATAAGGACCCAGTTTGGGCAGTTAAGGCTTTCCATAAAACCCTACCTCAGCGCATCCGGATAGTATCTAGGCCGAGTTTAAGCATATTACGTCCATGTAGAAGGCTTATCATGGGCCATAACAGACTGGGTCACTTGGACACATGTAGTTATTGGGCTTGATTTGATCAATGTTTTAGAAAAGTAGGCTGGACCTGGACCTTTGTCAAGAAAAAAAAAAGGCTGGTTATGTGGATGTGTGCTTTGAAGCCCAACTATAGGCTCAGCACCTCAAGATATGAAACACAAAGGGACCAAAGGTTTTGTAAATAGCTGGACCTAGGCCAATTCTTGAAGCCCATTGGATGGCTGTGGGCTTTAATTTTATGTGAAAAAAATGAACAGATATAGGGTTGGGTTTAGCCCAGAGCTGGCAGTCGGCCAGTCATTTACAAATTCAACCAGAGTAAGGTCGAGCCATACTCCTTTAATTACCATTATGAAAATTCAAGTTTTTATTTCTTGCAAAGTCTGCAAGCGGTTTAGGCTCAAACCAAAACTGAGCCATTGAGGATAATGCTGGTTGGGCCTAAACCAAGTCCAGGTTGGTCCCTTCTTACCCATGTACAAATGATCAAATTAAGGTCAGGCCGGGTTGGGACTCGTTATATCCAGACCCAAAAAACAGATATGTCAGGGCATCTGGGTCCGCTTCCAAGTCTGTCTACTCCAATCTTAGAACACAGGCCCAGAGGGGATGAAGTGATCATTACACGACTTGGATCAGGGTCAAGGTTGAGCTTATGTGTTATAAAAATCATATAACTAATACATACAAATAAGACCATGATAATGATGATGATGATGATGATGATCATCACCCCCACCATCATTGTTAATTTATTATTCAGGGTTGAGTTGGGTCCATTACTATAGTATTCAGATTTATAAAATTTGGGCCCTTGACCCAGTCTCAACCAAAATTTGGCTATATCAGGTGCAAGTGCAAGTGCAACACAACCCATTTACAGCGCTAGTTGCCAATATAGCAGTCCGTTTTTTCCTTTTTCTTTTTGTGGCAGGATTAAGTTTCATAAATCAAATCAAAATAGTACGTGATGAAATTTGTGCCCAACAACCCTCTCGACCCATAAACCACCCAACAAGTCCCAGCCCTCGAAAATTTACCCCTTTTGTTTAACCTAACATTTATGTTTGAATGCAGGTGAGAGAATTTTATGAGGAGCAACTACTCGTACGGAAAGCAGCACCCCTGGATGGGACCTACAAAAACAATGCAAGGCCTTTACAGCCAGTCAGCCCGACGTGTGTATCTATATGATGTGGGCCTCGCCCAATAACTTTTCGGCATGTGTATGGTTGTGAAATATGATTATCATCATCATCAATACCATTATACCAGCTCTAACTGATCTCATTATCATCATTGTAAGGGTTCTTTTTTTTTTTTTTTTAAAGAAATTTCATTAAAAAAAAAAACCAAAATAACTATTAGAGAGAGGGGGCAACCAAGGCCTAACCCACTCCGGAACAACATCCTCCCCACAAAATCTCCTACCAAGCATAGAACAATGTTTGGCCAAAGCATAAGCAGCCTCATTCAAAGTTCTAAGAATAAAACAAAAACTAACTGGAAGAAAACCAACTACATTGACTTCTAATGTCCAAAATGATTGAGTTGATGGCCCAATCTGCTTGCACATTGATGGAATCAATAACCTCTTTAGTATTTGAAAAAAGCATAATTCCAGAGAAACCCCTTAATGAAGCTTCCTTTAGAGCATAAAGAATGACCCTTGCCTCCCTTCTTTAGAGGAAGGGTTTTTTGGCTCATCATGAGCTCCTGCACAAACACAGGGTTATTCAACATCATCAAATAACCAAAAGAAGATTTTCCATCTATAGATTTATAAGCTACATATGTGAAAATCAATAAATTATTATTATTATTTTTTGAAGATTAAGTGATTCTTCATTTTCTCAAAAATAATAAAATACAGAATGGAATCCTACTTTCCAGAAGGCGAGTAGAAATATCCATAGGGGCATACCCCTTTTAAAGAAAGAAAAGAAAAAATAAAACAAATAAGAGATAAATCTCAACAAAGCAATTAATTACCGCCCACATCCCGGGCCATGATAAATGGAAGCAAGGGCAGCACCATTGATATGCGTTGAGTGAACAATATACCTGCTGATGACCTTACTAAAACGCAAAGTATTTGGATGCAAAACCGAAACAATCACCCGATCAAAAGTGGTAACAACTGAATTGATTTGTCTAGCCTGAAATCGCACTATCCAATCTGATTTTGAAGGGTTAAACGGAACTTGAGTAAATGATGAAGCGGCCTCTATAGTAAGATGCTGAATAGTACTTGGAACAATTTGCAAAATGGTAAACACACCTGAGTAGTAATTAAGATTCGGTTCAACTTGTGCACTAAATGGAAGATTGATATCTTGCCATAAGATTCCAACTACTACCTGACCAGCACTAGTGATGGATAGTCTCCACCCCTCTTTCAACGCACCCAGTGGGTAGGGTATATGTTCCCCTACCGGAAGATTCCAATGGCTAGCAATCTCTTCAGGAAGATGTAGATCAAGATAGAGAACCCTACTGCAAACAGTTTGAAGAATATTGAACCCTACTGCAAACAGTTTGAAGAATATTCTTTGTCACCAACAAAGAGGTGGTCTCTTTTGAGCGGAAAATCCTCCCATTTCTTTCAGCCCAGCTATGCCAAACAAAAGCATTAACAACAAGCTTTCCAAGAGTTTGAACATCTTTCTTGTCCTGATGTAAACGCAAGCTTACAGATTGCAGCAGAGCTAAAGGACTCTCACAGTCAATGGGAATCAGATTTAGCGTAATGAGAAGGGCTGTCCAAACTGAGTGTAAAAGGGGCAATGGATCATCAAATGGGAATCACTTTCCCAGGTAGCAGCACATAAGACACAAGTTGAGTCACAATCCACATTGCGTTGGAGGAGAAACTCCTTAGTTTTGAGTCTTCTTTGTAAGAACATCCAAGCACAGAGCGAATGCTTCTTAATGCACCCCGGAAACCATAGTAAAGCAGCCCAATTGAGAGTTTGAGTAGTAAACCTGCACACCAGATTGTATGCTGATTTGTAAGATCCTGGTCCCACCTATAATATTTTATTATATTTTAATTAGATATTATTATTATTTTAATTGAATGTATTTTAGTATTTAAGTGGTTAGGATTAAGTGGGGCACACGTTAGATTCGATGTGTAGATTGGTGAGTTGGGTTAATGGGTAGATGACATGACCCTTAGTTTTGACCCAATGACTTAAGCCCATATAATATTCTCTTAACTTAACCCCTATTTTAAATGCACGTCCTTATCTCTTCCCACTTATCTCTGTAACTCCTTCCGGTTCTTCTTCCTCGTCTTCTTCCTCTTTCAACTTCCCAAGCCATTCCAGCTTTAGGATCCAGCCATCAGAATCAAGATCAGAGGATACCATCATTCCTGGTTCAACTTTCTTATCTCAAGTAAACTTTTCCTCAAACCATTAGAAGTAGATATGTGCTCTTAGGTTATCTTCTTATTCTTTCCTATGTTGGGTTTTGGGTTGGAATACCATAGATCTGATCACCTTGGCATTTTTATCCCATCTCTTGTGTCATATTGGTGTTAGGATTGTGATTGAGTGCCCCGATAATCTCGGATTGGGTATTGGTTAGGATCTGTTGCGTTTTCTTCAAACCGCGAACCTCAGGCAAGTACTTAACCATAATTTGTAGATTTAATACTTGTGTTCTTCCTTGATTTGTGTGTTGATGCATGTAGAAACCCCTCTTGATGCCCTTTTCATACCATAATGTTAATATGTTATTTTGACTTATGATGTGTTCGGAGATTGTGATTTCATCGATTTTTCCTATTTTAGTATCACTGTTGCAGTGTTTTTCCCAAATTATTGTTGACCACCGCCCACCCTGTTTGGATTTCAAAACCCCTTTTTAATCTTCCAAAATTTTATAATCGTGTGATGTGGATAGGTTGGATGGAATTGGATTCATTGTAGACCAACCCATTGGAAACCAGTGAGAACCTGACTTGTAGCAGATTCCCACACACAGAACCGTGGGAATGGGTTATGCGTGTTACTGACCATGGGACCCAGGTGGGCCCTTGATGATCGAGACCGTAAATCCAATAGTGGACCCACGGGCAACCTTAGGGATGTGGAACCCTGTGAGGTGGATCCCGTGTGGCCCTCCATCGAGCACCTTGATCAGAGAATGGGCGTGTTTGAGGAAGAAAAACATGTTTGGGCATTTGATGGTTGTGGGGCCCGTAGGATGATTTGATCATGGATCTAGTCCGATTCTTGTTCCGTAAATGGCTGGGCGACTTTGGGTGTGAAGAAGATCCGGGGTTGTGATCCGTGGGGCCCACTATCCGAGTGGCCCAATTTCTTTGGGCGTCGAACTCCATTACAGAACCGTGTTGTGTTGAGTGGGGAGGTGATGACCTGACAAAGTATAGGAATAAAGGAGGGAGAGTGGTGATGACCTGGGATGATGCAATCCCATATGAGACTTTGGTTACATTATTTACCTAGCCCTTAAGTTTATGGAAATTAGGAATGAGACCCTTATCCTTTAATGAATTCAAATTAGATCCTTGGGCCCATTTTATAAAGAGTTGAATTTGGAAAATGTTATGGAATCATCGTGTTTTTCTAAAATTATAAATTAAGATTGTGATTTATCATTATTATTTGTAAATTAAATTTAAATGATATCTTTGGTTTTAATGTGTTAAATTTATATATTTAAACTCTATTAATGAGTAAATACCGACTGGGCACACGGTATATTACTAAAGTGGGGTTTAGTACTTCGTATAACCTCGGGGAAATCCTAATGGATTCGAGCTCAACCCATCTTTATTGGAAAATCCTTAATTGGGTCTATGCAACATTGATTGAGAAGGGATGTGTTGACCTTTTATCTATTTAGAGATTCATGTGGTTGTTGGGTACGAGACATTATGTTTGACTTTAGGATTGGCTTGTGGTTATTCTTTGACCTTCAAGTTTGCATACGAGATTGATGTTGGTATACTAGCTGCATACCCTATATTGATTGGATATGGACCATGATGTGGCTTGGCAATCGATTGAGATATTGTAAAGGTTTATTCGAATGATTTATCGGTATTGATTGTGGATTATTGTGCAGCCAGCCCTTCACTTTGACTTAGGTTTCTATGTCAGAGCATTACAGATCACTAGGTTTATTCTATTATGATATGTATATATATATGTACATCGATTGGGTCATAATTGAACGACTACAGTTGTAATTGGAAGGCTGATCACTGATGTGAACGGACACTGTAATATCCACATTGATTGTTTGACCGGTATTCTGGATTATCGATCGGTTTATGACCGCCGACGTGATTTAGATAGTTAAGGCTGACCCCCAAAGCAGTGGCATTGCTTCTGTGTGATTATTGTATTGCTCTACTGTGTAGATTGGATTTAGGTTATACGTTCTTTTCATTGTTGTCACATTGTTATTCTGTTATGATTATTACCTCTGTCATTACTCACATTGATCTTGTGTTTTATTTATAAATTATGCTTTCGTACTTGCTGTTTACTTTGTTTATTGATGCATAGGTACCGATCCCTACCCTGCCTTGGAGACGGAGGAGGATCAAACGTTTCAAGCGTTTGAGCCAGTTGACGAACCCGAGTGGGATGCTGGAGACGGTTTTGTAGCCGCCTGAGCCTGCATGAGAGAAAACATCATCTTAGGAATCCTCTAGATGAACTTCCTTTAATGATATAGCTTTCCTTAGTAATTGTTTTATTCATTCTGCAACTTTAACTATTAATGTTTATTTGATTTTCTTGTTGGATCTCATTTATGAATATTGAATACCAATTGAATAAGGCTTCCATTGCATTTAATGAAATTTTATTTGGATTCACCACGGTTTGTGATGTTATGTGGGTCTACTTTTGGAAGCTTGTGTTGTATTAAACACATGAATTTGAATTTGATTTAATTTTTCACGTTTTTTCCCAATTCTTATTTTGGGGACGTGACATGTTTTCAAACTAAACTGGCCATTATCCTCTAATGTCCAGACAATTTCATCCTCAAAACCGCTCCAAGGTTCAATGTCATTAAGAATAATATTAAAAATCTCCAGAAGATCATTGGAAATTGGGCTAGGAAAAACCCAATTACCATCAGCAACAAAGCGCTAAACACAAATAGCATCCCCAAGACCCATGTCATAAATCGCCCTATCACCATAGCAATCTTTGAGCCTTCCACCATTCAACCATGGATCAGTCCAAAACTTTATAACATGCCCATTACCAATCAAGAATTTAATATGGTTCATAGCAAGAGGACGGAGACCCAGAATATTTTTCCAACCACAAGATGCATGCTGTGTAATAGGAATATCCCAAATGGAATTCCCTCTCAAGTGCCTTGCATTGATCCATAAATTCCTGCAACTCTTTTTATTAAGAACAACAAGCCAAAGTTGACGAAGAATAGCAGCCTTAGAGGTACCATTTGTGGAACGAATTCCCAGACCTCCTATAGATAATGGTTGACAGATAACATTGCAAGCAATAGGATGAAGATATCTAGAAGACCAACAATTTCAGAAGAAATCTCTCACCTGACGGTCAATAGCATGTAAAACAGCTTGAGGAAGCATATGAACCGATGCCCAAAAGAGGTGGAAGGTAGAAAGGGTATATTTGATCAGTTCAACCCTCCCTGCGTAATAAAGTGATTTAGCTCTCCATCCTGCCAAACGCCGTTGAATTTTAGTAAGAATAGGCTGGCAATCATTAAAATTCAACCGTTTAGAAGATAAGGGAATCCCCAGATATCTGATAGGAAAATGTACCATTGGAACATTTCAAAGGGAAGAGATAGCCAATTCATCATCAGGACTGCAATTTGCAAAAAAAAAAAACAAAGCACTCTTGGACCGATTAACTCCCAAGCCAGTGAAACACTTGAAGTGCTCAAGAAAATGTATAAGGTTTGCTGCTGCACATAGAGAAGCCTTGCTGAAAACAATAAGATCATCAGCAAACATCAAATGCGAAATAGTGACATTTCCCTTAACAAAAGGGGATAGAATCAAATGAGAAGCTGCATATTTATCCATCATGAGATAAAAGAACTCCATAACTATAGTAAAGAGAAATGGAGAAAGAGGGCATTCTTGACGTAACCCTCTTGTTCCTTTGAAGAAACCTTCAGAGCATCCATTAACCAGGACTGAGAATTGGGCTTCTGTAACACACTCCATAATGAGTTTGATATATAATATGACTTGGGAAGTGAAGAGCTTGAAGGGCCGCCTTTAGGAAATCCCACCGTACACTATCATAGGCCTTTGCAATATCAATTTTAATGCATAGTCGAGGAAGTCCTTTCTTTAAATGAAAGTTATGAGTTAAATACTGAGCTAAGAGGATATTATCAGAGATATTCCTTCCTGGAACAAAGGCTGATTACATAGGACCCACAAGCTTGGCAATAATAGGCTTCAATCTATTCATCAAGATGCGGGAAATGATTTTATAAAGCTCATTTGTAAGAGCAATAGGCCTGAATTTGTCTGGAGATCTAGCATCTTCACCTATAGGAACCAGAACTATAAAAGTATGCTTTAGCTGCTTTAGCATATAGCCATTCGTGAAGAAGTCTATTATGCATTCACACACATCCTTGCCTATGATTGGCCAGCACACTTTGAAAAAATGTGCATTGAACCCATCTGATCCTGGAGCTTTATTTGGATTTGCATGTTTACTAGACTCCTCAATCTCAGAAACTATTACTGGATTCATCAGCAATTGTGCATTCCCCTCAGTGACATAAGCATAGGGAGTAAGATGAGTAAGATCAGGACAATGACTTTCAAGATTAGGAGCCAGAATATTTGTAAAGTGAGAAACAAAAGCTGTAGCTACACCTGGATGATCAGAGTAAATGTCCTTCCAAATCTTCAATGTGGGTTATGAAAGATTGGGTATGCCTTTGACGTATAAGCCGATAGAAATGCTTGGTGTTACTATCACCCAAGTTCACAGCCAGGTCTCTGGACCTCTGCTTATACATGCCTTCCTCAGCCTTGAGAATATTGATCAAGATGAGAGCGGGCAATGCGTTCCTCCTCCTGAAGACTGACATTGGATGGTTCACGTAACATAGACTCCTGAATAGTTTCCAACTGAGAAGATGCTTCTGATAATCTAGTAGATAATGAAGAGCATGCATTTTTCCATTCAATGAGCTGACCCTTTACCAATTTGAGCTTACGAGCCACCCTATATAGAGGTGTACCTTGTATATCAGTATGCCATGCAGTCTGAACTGTATCAAAGAAACCAGGCATCTTGGCCCAATAGTTAAAATATCAGAAAGGGAGCTTTGAGTTTGGGACTATCATGAAGAGATAGCAAAATAGGAGAATGATCTGAAATCCCTTGTTTGAGAACCTCACCTTTAAAAGGGTGGGATTTAAAAAACTCCATATTTACAAGTACTCTATCCAGTTTAATCTCAATTCTAGTGTCACCAATACTAGAATTAGACCATGTAAAAGGAGAGCCTTGAAGAGGAAGATCAGCTAGTCCCACTTCTTGGATGCAATCATTAAACTCAATAAGACCAGCAGCTCTTGGGAATGAACCCCCTGATTTTTCATGAACCCAACGAATAGTATTAAAATCACCAACCACTACCCATGGTTTGGAAATAGTAATAGATGAAGCAATGAGGAACTACCGTAGCTCTCTATGCTGAGTTAAATCAAATCGCACAATTCTGTACTGAATATCACAACGTATTGCCTGATTAGTCATCTGCACCACTTGAACATGACTCACTCTAGGATTCCATAATAACCAGATACGGGCCGAGGAGCTATATATGAGCAATATTTGACTTGTCCATCCAACCATTAGGCAGAATTTGATTTGCAATAAAATGAAGAGAGGAATGTTTCAACTTTGTTTCAAGAAGCACAACCAGATCCAGATGTAAGAATTTTATTTTATATCTCAAATCAAGATGCATGGATGGTCTATGAAGAGCACGAACGTTCCATATGATGTACTTCATAAGGAACGGCTTGATGGATTATGCCTTTCTTTAATAACCACCTCATGTGGGTTATGTTTACTCGTGCTTGCCCCTCTCATCAAAATGGTTTTATCAAGATGATGAATTGAAGAGAAATCGCGCTGTTGATCAGAACTCATACCTGAAGTAGGATTGGTCAAAACACTGACCTTATGACCTAAAACTGTGGCAGTGGTGGATAGAATTTCTGCATCAGAGACAGTATAATCACCCTCCAAATTAGATAAGTTGAGGAAACTATTGGAAGAAACATTAGTAGGCCCTTCAAATGACCTGTGCTGTAGAACTTGCTTAGGAGAAGGACCCTTATCAGGTGACTTTCTTCGCTTAACTGTGTTCCATTCCTCACTGACAGAACTATCTTGATTCAGAGGATTACGTGGGATCTCATGGGTAAGATTTTGAACATTAAGATCAGCAGCAGAGTTTACCTCAGCAGATGTAGCAGCAACCGGTTGAGGCTGTTCTTTTGGTACCCACTTTTTCTTTGGCTGATTAGAATCCATTTTCAAAGGGCAAGCTTTGTCTCCATGATTAAAAGTATGACAAGTTTTACAAGGGTTAGGTTTCCATGCATATTCAACTCGTTGAATAATTGTTTTATCCTTGTATTTCATACGAAGTCCAGTCGGGTAATCAGCCATCACATCCACCTCAACACAAACTCTTGCAAAAGCATATCTAGTGCCTGCAGCAGTAGCATGATCCATACATATGGGGTTGCCAAAACTTGCAATCTTGCTTAGAGTAGAATTAGTGCGAAAATAGAAGTTTAGATTAGGCAGACGAACCCAAATAGGGATAGTCTCCAGATCCTGACGACACAGACCATCATGTCAAAAATGAGAGGTCGACCATGCACAAACCAAGGGCCATCGTCCAAAACTTGTTGGCCAAGATCATAGGTTGAAAATTTAAATAAGAGGAATCCCTCTTCCATTGGAATGATTTCCAAATCCTTATTTCTCCATGCTTTTGCCAAAAAATATTTGATATCAGTAAGAGGAGGAGTATTACCTATAAAGTATCCAACGAGGGCATTACCCCAGTTTTGAATAGCCGCAGATGAGTCTTCATCATCAAACTCAATATGGTGAGCAGGATCTTTCGATGGCTGATGATAGAGTTTTAAATTTCTTGGCCTCTCTTGCTGACTTTGAAACAACGAAGACCACGCAGGCTTTCCATGTATCTTGCTAGTACCATCATCAGCAAGAGAAAGACCAGCAGAATCCATCTTCTCACTTTGACCATCATTCACACCATGTAACGCAGAACTACCGCCTATATTTATCACAACAATATTCCCAGATTGATCACCCTTCTCAATTAATTGTATGGCAGAACATGATTCAGCAACAGTTCGTGACTTATTCTCCATACCTATACGCACCTTGGCTTCAAGAATGAGATCACGAGGAGTATCTGTAGGGATCGCAAATGCTTGGTTTTTCTTCAAGATCGATCTGTTAAGGGATACTTTGGCATTTCTATCTTCAGCATAATCCAACATGAGGCAGACATGCTCCTTTATCTTGACAGTTTGTTCCTCGTCAAATTGAGATGTGCCATGCTTCGCAGCAGGTTCATTGATCATGATAATATGGTCATCGCCACTCTGATGTGTTGTCTCATCTTTTCCATAAACTACCATCGCTGTGGCTGGATCAGCGACAGCCTCTGCAAAACCTTGCTGTAAATGAATGAAAAGGCATCGAGCGAACCCAAAGTTTGCAAAGGACGAGGATTCTCAGTCTGATCACAGATCAACTGCGCATCAGACGGATATGAGAACTGCTGTTGAAGGGCGTAAATATTGCGGAAGCAATGATCTATAGGTGCTGGTTGCTACAAACGCGATAAGGACAGTGTCGGCTTGAATCAGGCAATGGCGTGGAGATCTGTGACTGTCTACGAGAGATCAGTCACATATGAGTCACTCTTCAATATCCAAGGGCAATGATGGACACCCTGGATGCAGAAGATGATGATGGAGAATTGGAGATCGATTTAGTGGAAGGAAGATGAATTCTTCAAAGTTATTCCAAGCTATATCTCTCATGTCTATATATAGCCCTTAGGCTAATGGGTGATAAGATCTCTATTCAAATTCGAATTGAGAGATGATTATGATCAATCTCTCTCAATTTGAATTTGAATGTATATATGATAAAGAGATAGAGAGTTGGATAAACCTCAAGCTATCCTTATCCATATCACCATGAGACTCCTTGTGAGGGGTGTATCTTTGTGAGTGGGGTCTATCCACATGTAAATACAAGTGGGTCCCATCACAAATGCCAACATCTCCCACTCGCACTGAACAAGATTCATTCCATTTGATCACTAATTTCCATCATCAAATTCTACAACGTAAAAATGGACCTGAAGAGTGGGACCTCCACTATGCCTATTCACGGAGAGAATGTACACTAAGTCACCATCTGACTAGAATACACCAACTCACCGACACATCAGTCTGCCCTAGACACTCGCATGACCACACCGGATTGGATGTTGACTCATACCCTTGAGTCGTGTTCAACCCACATACGTGCTTATTCAACTTATCGAGTAAAACCTTTTACAAACATTTCTTTTTATAAAATAACATATTTATACATATATATAATTTAAAATTTTGTTTGTCTTAAAATTTCCAAAATACTCGATATAGCCCGGGCTGATAAGTATCGTAAGCACGTATAAACTAGAGTGTGATGTCAAGGGGTCTTCCCATGGACTTACGAGGGTAAGAATCAACCAAGCAGCTTTCCTAGCACGGCGGCTCGTAGGCTCCAATGTTGTTGTGGCACAACCGCAGCTAAAGTAGCATCACCGATCTCATCTTTCCAACGTAGAGGTTGGTATAAGGGCACAAGAGCCTCAAGAATTGGTTCACACAATAACCAACTCCAAGCTCAAGAGTCACCTACGGGACTAACTCTCGCACAACAAGCAGGATTTCTAGGGTATTATCCCGTTGCTCGTAGGTAGGTCCTTAAACACGCATGTCTGTAGACACGCGTCGCAGTGTGAAAAGCATTACTCTATTACGGAGCCCATGCTAACATTGCACCAATTCACTACTGCGCAAGCTGATCGTCACAAATACAACCACGCTTGGTTTCTAAAACAGGCTATCGGACTTATTAGGGTGTGATTTGTCCGACGACTAATGCTAAGTCTCATTCAGTCTTGTGATCCACATCACCCCAATGCACACAAGACTGAGTCGGCATTCCATACATCTGTACGCACCAATAAGATCCATATTGGCTTAATCAGCATATCATACAAATGCATGCACCTCATCCTATCAGTCACTAAGACATCAAGGGCGGTCTTTATCCATGCGAGTGGATGACCTCACCTGTTTGGTGCCACGTGTGCATCTAATACACACGCTTTTTGTGTATGTTGCCAATGTAAAGTATATGCACATGTATGAATGAAAGGAATATAACACGTATATAACCACAAAAAAAAAACTTTTATTAAAATAAGTCCAATACACTCCCACTGAATAAAAGGATTACATATATTGCATTCCCATACGCCTTACATGAATAACGAATAGTTCTCGCGCCAAGGGTTTGGTCATCGGGTCAGCAATCATTTCCAAAGATGGCACATGAGATATTGCTATTTCTTTTGCTTCTATTTGTTCACGGATAAAATGCCACTTTCGTTTGATATGTTTTGCCCTCTGATGAAACCAGGGGTCTTTTGCCAAGCATATGGCAATTGTACTATCTGTTCTCAATGGAATGGGATCACGGGCAATAGATACTAGTCCCAAATCCAACAGAAAACGGCGAATCCATACAGCCTCCATGGCCGCCAGTGCGCAAGCAACATATTCGGCCTCAGTGGTCGACATGACCGTACACTCCTGCTTCTTACTGGACCATGAAATGGCTCCCCCGCCCAGTAAGAACACATATCCCGATGTGGATTTGCCGTCGTCGGGATCATCCGAAAAAGATGAGTCACTATATGCTAATAAACTCAAGCCACCACCGTGATAGCAAAGCATCATATCTTTGGTGCCCTTTAAATATCGGAAGATTCGCTTGACGGCATTCCAATGAGCAATACCCGGGTTACTTTGAAATCTACTAACCAACCCAACCGCATAGCAAATATTGGGGCGTGTGCACAACATAGCATGCATTAAACTTCCTACAGCGCTGGCATAGGGTATGGAAGCCATTCTTTTTGTTTCAGCATCGGTTTGAGGACATTGCATTACACTTAATTTGCAACCCTTATCAATCGGGGTCTTAACGGGACTAGCATTGGCCATTCTAAATTTCTCTAGAATTTTCTCAATGTAAGTTGTTTGGGACAAGCCAAGAATGCGTTTTGAACGATTCCGCGTAATTTTAACCCCTAAAATGAACTCAGCCTCACCCAAATCTTTCATTTCAAAAACAGTTGACAACCAAGCTTTGGTCTCAAGTAAAAAACCAATATCATTACAAGCCAAAAGAATATCATCAACGTAAAGGGATAGCAACACAAATTTATGTTTAGATCGCTTAATGTAAACACAATGATCTTCGTAACACATGGAGAAACCATTTGACAAGATTGTATTATGGAACTTTTTGTGCCATTGTCTCGAGGATTGTTTAAGGCCATAGATAGATTTCTGGAGTTTACAAACTTTATCCTCATGGCCTTTTTCCACATATCCTATTGGTTGTTTCATGTATATTTCCTCCTCAAGATCACCGTTTAAAAAAGCGGTCTTAACATCCATCTGGTGTAATTCTAAATCCATGTGGGCTACAATAGATAAGATCATGCGGACAGAAGAAAATCTCACCATAGGGGAGAAAGTTTCTTCATAATCCACACCTTCTTTCTGTGTGAACTCCTTAGCCACAAGTCTAGCTTTAAATTTGTCAATGGAACCGTCGGCTTTTCGCTTGATTTTCAAAACCCATTTATTTGTAATGGCTTTCATATCCTTGGGAAGATCCACAAGATCCCATACATGGTTATTACGCATAGAGCTGATCTCATCATTCATCGCGAGCATCCATTCCTTCGAGTTTACTGATTCCATTGCTTCTTTATAAGAACGTGGTTCGTCGTCGTCAGTTACAATGTATGCATAAGAAGTTCCCTCAATTTCAAAAAACTTCTTTGGAATCAATCCACGAGAAGAACGACGAAGGGCATCATGATCACTCCCACTTACCCGTGACCTCATAGGATCTCTCCCACTAAGACCAGCGAGTGGTGTTGGCTCCTCGTGGTAGGAGAAGTCATCCATTTCAAATAGTTCAATGGACACCCTTGTCTTCTTCTTTTTGGGATATTGAAACTCGAAGAAATCTACATCACGAGATTCTTTTTCAATTAATCTGCCATTGACATCCTCATGAACTAGAACGTATCCTTTTGACAATTCAGAGTATCTCACAAAGATACTTGGAATTGTCTTAGGCTCCAATTTATTAGGATTCGTGATAAGGACATGCCCTAAAGAACCCCACGGGCATAGGTCTCCCAAGGAAGGTTTTCTACCAATCCACAACTCATACGGAGTCTTTGGAACAGACTTAGGGGACTCTATTTAATATATATGATGCAGTTAATAACGTATCTCCCCAAAAGGAGACAGGTAAATTTCCATGAGCCATCATTGATTTAACCATGTCAACAGGGTCCTATTACGTCTTTCCGCAACTCCGTTTTGTTGTGGGGTGTAGGCCATAGTCAGTTGACGAGAAATTTCATTTTCCATGCAAAAACTTTTAAAAATCTCCGGAGTGTATTCTCCACCTCGATCGGTCCTAAGGGTCTTGATGTTTTTGTCAAACTTATTTTGAACTTCTTTTGTAAAAATTTTGAAAAAATCAATTGCCTCATATTTGTGGGAAATAAAAAACACACGACCATAACGAGAGTAATCGTCAATGAAAGTAATAAAATATTGATTTCCTTGTCTATTAGCCACGTTCATTGGTCCACAAATGTCAAAGTGAATGATCTCAAGGGTGGCTTTGGATCTTTCAGCCTTTGGAAAAGGTTTTCTTATTGCTTTGCCTGTCACACAAGATTCACATGTGGGCAACTGTACTTGTGTGAGAGATCCAAGCAAGCCTTCCTTAGCCAATCGGATCATTCGATCTTTTCCTATGTGGCCCAATCGAGCATGCCACTTTATAGATTCGGAACTTGTGTCATGCACAATAAATAAATCAGAAAATCCAACCATTGAATTATTGAAAACCAAAACATATAAGTCTCATACAATAAAACCCCATCCATAAATAGAGCTATTTTTTCTAATGGAAACTCTATCCTTAGTAAAACGAAAATCAAAACCGTCTCTCGCGAGTCGGCAAACGGAGAGGAGGTTCCGTCTCATGCCAGGTACAAAAAGCGTCTCATGGAGCACCATGGTTTTTCCTGTAGACGTTGAAAGATAATAATCACCAATTCCAAATATGTCTTCTGAAGAATTATTTCCCATGTAGAGCTTGTTGCAACCGACATCTATTGACTGGAACTCCCGAAAACCACTCCTATCCTTTGTCACGTGCTTGGTTGCCCCTGAATCAATTATCCATCCATTAGAACTTTTATCCACATAAAGTGCTTCGGAGCAAACCAAAGAGAGTGACAAATTTAGGGTGTTTACCGATTTTCGTTTGGGGCAAGTTTTAGCGATGTGGCCAAGTTCCTGACATTTGTAGCATTTGGTTTTGGCTAAGTCTCTGGGCTTGTTACGCTTCCGATGCTTCTTTTGGTCTTGCTTGGGTGCACTCTGGTCCTGTTTAGGCTTCTTCCGGCTGTCTACCCCATTTTGAAAAGTCCCATTTTGAAACTTACAGTTACGTTTGGTCCCCTTAGTCCCCGACCCTGATACAGGCTGCTATTTTGCAAATAGTGCCTGTCCAGCGATCTCTACTTGAACTCTTTGGGCTTCGAGTTCGAGATGGCGACACAGATCCTTAAAAGTTTTGACTGCCTCTGTGTGGGTCAAAATTTGTTTTATTGTGCGCCAAGAATCAGGTAAAGATCGCAGGACTGCAATGATCTTTTGGTCCTCAGTTAGTACATTTCCTGCCCTTGTAAGATCCGCAATCATTTGACTCATTTTGCGGAGGTGGTCCCTGAGGTTTACACCTGGGGCCATCCTATACGCATCAAATTCCATGGTCATTACACGGGTCTTACCAGCAGTAATTTCACCATATTCTCCTTTCAAGGCATCCCACATCTCCTTAGCCGTGCTGTAGGTTTCATAAGTGGGAACCAATTCAAAATGCATACTACTCAGCATAATGTTGTGAGCAGTCCGATTATCTTTATCCCATTTCTCAAAATCATTCAATGCGGGCATAGGTGCAGCATCATTTGCTAATTCGGGTCGGGTCTTAATCGATTCCAAGGTATACGTGACCTCTTGTTCATCGAACAAGTAAATCATGGTCCGGTACCACTTATCATAGTTATTACCATCTAACTTATCTCCCTTATTAAGGTCAGCAATGATATTTTTGGAAGCCATCACTAAAAAAAAATATAAAATATGATGATCAATGAATGCACAACATTGGCAACTCACACATATGTATCGATTGCCCTTTTTGCACTCAAATCATTCCGAGAATTAGAACATTGTAGTGAAAACCCTTCATGCCTAGGGCTAATTCGGGGCAATCAAAAATAATTATCGTAATTATATGGGTGATTTGATAGCATCATGCAATTTAATACTTTGATGCAATTACAAATATGCATAAAAAAAAATACAACAACAGACTATTTTTGGATGATTTGAATCCTTTTAATAGGAAAAACTGTTGTAAAAAGTTTATTATCCCCCGCATCTATTAGGGCCCATAAAGAAATGCTCAACTGGATAAAGCTTGCACCTAAGCCTCCAATTCGGTCTTATGAAATCAAATCAATCAAGTAAGCCCCCAGGAAAGTGGTGGGGTCACAATGGTCCCGCTTAAAAACCACTTTCCTCGAACATAGACTGTCTCCCTTTAGTGGGACAAGGCTTTTCTTGGAATCAACTCGATCAAAGAGCGCAATTGGTGCAACTCGGTGGTCTTCGTCCTATTTAAGCTAGAAATCCTAGGGACTGGCCATAAAAAAACTAGAACATGGCCCAAAAGATATGTGGGGATGCATGTAATGCTTATGCTATGTATAGTGAAGAAATCAGATCATGAACACATAACAGCTGTTGAACAGATTCCTGAATAGGTAGACCAGTATCAATCTCTGTAGGAACACGTGATGCATTTTTAATGGAAGCATTCAAGAGGCCAGATAAACGATCTTTTGCTTCTTTTAAGAGATCAGGAGGCAGATATGAGGGAAGAGCACCATCCATGTTCTTCCTAATAGCAGTCATAATTAGAGAGACTTTCGCAGAAGGATCATCAAAGAATAGCATGAGATCTTTCAAGTTTGAACGTAATCGTTCAGCATCAGTGCGTGAAACAGGAACCTTGGGTACTGGTTGTGGGGATTTCTTCTTACCACAAGCCATTGGATCATCGGATCTAGAAGCCAAAGCAAGGAAGAGATCGCCGGTGGGGTGTGTGTGTGTGTGGGGTGGGGGGGGGGGGGGGGGGGGAGAACATTAGGACTTAAGATAACTTCTTTTTTAAAGCCTCCCTCACTATCATATGGGTACAAATTTAGAATTTTGCCAATTAACTTTTCTGGGATCAATGGCAACACCTTTAAAAACAAAGTTATTTATGGCTTCCCATAATACCCACCATATAGTTAGAGCTATAGGTGGGAGATTGGGGTTTTCCTGCATCCACACCATATTAGTTAGTTTCATGAGATTCTCCCACCAGTCAACGATATTTATACTGCTCATAGAATGAGCCAAGGGGCCTAAATTAGAACTAAACCAGATTGCTCGAGCATGGTTACATAAAAAGAGAGAATCTTCCACTGTTTCCTCCTTAGATTCACAAATAGGGCACATAGTAGATCCTGAGTTAGTTTTAGGACCTAACCACTTCCTCACAAGAATTGCCTTACCAAGACATTTCCATCCAAAAAGAACTCTTTTGGGAGCATGGGTTTCCCAAAAACTTTTCCATTTAAACATACCTCTACTACTAGTAGTATCAGAAGAAGAGATAGTATAAGCAGATTTAGTAGAAATATTTCCATTTTTAGTGAAAGGCCAAACTCTTTTATCATTTAGTCCAGTACTTTGAAGGTAGATCTTGGTGATGTCTTCTACATCCTTGGTGTTATTAAAGATATCTGAAATCAAAGGAAGGCTCCAACATTTGTTATCATTCAAAAAATCTTTGATTTTTAAAGTCTGGGATAGATATTTGAGATATAGGTTTTCTAAGCCCTTGATCACAAGGGCCACCTAGAGTCCCAAACAGAAATATCTTTACCATCCCCAATGACCCATCCCTATATGATCATTGATAAAGTTAACCGCATTCACAAAACCTCTCCAAAACTAAGATTTCCCGAATTAAAATTGGCCTCCCAAAGTGACTTATTAGGACATTATTTAGACTTGATAATCTTTGTGCATAATAAGTTCTCATTAGTTATACATGTCCAAACAGTTTTAGCAAGTAAAGACATATTGTTCTCTTTGGATTTTCTAATGCCAAGGCCTCCCTCCTCGATTGGTTTGCATAATTCACTCCATTTAATAGTGTGAAACTTCGTCTTATCAACTCCATCTCCCGACCAAAATTTTCTCATCATTTCATCCAAGGAATGTAAAGTCTTATTAGGTAGCTAATATTATAAACAGGTAAAAAAGAAACAACAGATTAATAACTAAGGTATTCCTCCCGGCTTGAGATAACACATCATTGTATGAGTTAATCCACACGTATTGACGAGTAGATTTTATACTTATTATTACTGTAGAGTTTCCAAAATCAATGTCTATGATACAATTTGACTCGAGGAGGAATGATAGAAAGAGAGCCCACATGACCCCATATGAAAAGGCCCACACTTGAGACCTCTCCATTGACCTTGGGGGTGGGGGGAGGGATTTGGGATTTTATGGGTTATGAATGGTCCAGAGATCGTTTGGATGAGGGACTTTCCCAACTGTTGATTAGCCAACAATCCCAATTGTATGGACCAATTATAATATGGCTCAAATGACTGTGCCAATGTTGAAAAAAATTAAAGAATCTGGTAATGGGCCACATTGAACAATTACAATAGAGCCCAACAGGTTATAAATGTTGTGGAACAAAAATAATTGAATTCAAATTATGGGTTATGAATGGTCCAGAGATCGTTTAGATGAGGGACTTGCCCAGCCTCTGAAAGTAATTATCCCAACTGTTGATTAGCCAACAATCCCAATTGTATGGACCAATTATAATATGGCTCAAATGACTGTGCCAATGTTGAAAAAATTAAAGAATCTGGTAATGGGCCACATTGAACAATTACAATCGGGGGGGGGGGGGGGGGGGGGGGGGGGGGCGGGGGTGTTTGATTTTATGGGTTATGAATGGTCCAGAGATCGTTTAGATGAGGGACTTGCCCAGCCTCTGAAAGTAATTACCCCGAGGGGGGGGGGGGGGGGGGGGGGGGGAATTTTATGGTTATGAATGGTCCAGAGATCGTTTAGATGAGGGACTTGCCCAGCCTTAAGTAATTATCCCAACTGTTGATTAGCCAACAATCTCAATTGTATGGACCAATTATAATATGGCTCAAATGACTATGCCAATGTTGAAAAAAATTAAAGAATCTGGTAATGGGCCACATTGAACAATTACAATAGAGCCCAACAGGTTATAAATGTTGTGGAACAAAAATAATTGAATTCAGAGATCGTTTAGATGGACCAATTATAATATGGCTCAAATGACTATGCCAATGTTGAAAAAAATTAAAGAATCTGGTAATGGGCCACATTGAACAATTACAATAGAGCCCAAAGGGTTATAAATGTTGTGGAACAAAAGTAATTGAATTCAATTTAGGGCCCAACCGGGTTCGAACCGGTGACCTCTTGATCTGCAGTCAAATGCTCTACCACTGAGCTATGGACCCAATTGTATCAAATCTTGGTATTGTTTTTATATAACTAGTAAATCTTAAAACTGAAGTCCCAAAACATACTGAGTCAATTTTTACTGCACAAGGACCGAGTCAAAAGCAAGTACTGAAATCCGCGTGAGCCTTGAAGTCTTGGCTGTTAGCCTGTTACTACGTGAACTCGTCTGGAATATGAATTGTCTGAGTGTGTCATGACTCTTTGCCGAGTTTAACGCTATAAATTTGTCAAGCTTGTTAGAAAAGGGAGAAAGATTAAGAGAGAAGATTAAAGAAAAAAGTAGAGAGTTTTTCTATTATATTATTGTGTATACAAAAACAAAGGGGAGATACCTATTTATACGTAAATTAACCTCATAAGAGAGGAAACCTAATTCTAACAGTAACTCATCTTAAGTCGGCATCCATCCAAGATCCATATCTTATAACAAAGCTAGATTTTTTATGCATTTTCTTATTTTACAATTTCATCAAGGAGAAAGCTCTACCTTTAAAAATATGGAGCAACACCTTTTTTTTTTTTTTTTCTTAATTTTACGATTTTACCAAGGAGAGAGCTTTTTACCTTAAAAAAGATGGAGCCACCTGCCGGCACAGTTCCTACATTGGCGGTTTTCACCTTTGGTGCTCCGTTATAGTTGTTATGTATAAATTTTGATTCACAACTATAATTCAAGGTGGGCCTGCTTTTGTGAATGGCACGGATGAAAAAATTGCACATTGTTAATATGACATGGTATCAGAGCGGGTTCCGATCCCATCGTTCTTGTATCGCCCACATGGTAGGTCCGTCCATAAAATCTGTTGGATTTGCCGGGGTGTGTTGAGAAGTCCTACATCCAACGTCACCCAAGTCTTGAATTGGACGAAACTTGATATACATATTTGGACATTCCACCTATCAACTTAACTTTAGAGTTGGTACTTGGTATCTAAGAGAGACAACCCGAGATCAAATAAGCACCCTCTGCATTCCAAAAAATGAGTGACGAGCCATCTTACATTTCTTTCAAAATGAGATGTTGGCATTGGGCAGCTTACATTGAGTAAAGTGATCGCATTATATTATATTAAATGTGAATTGAATTGATGTAAAATGATGGAGTTGTAATTGTACGATAGAGATTTAATAAAAGAAGAAAAAATTTTCAAGCATGATATGTATATATAGAGGAATTTACCCATAAAATCCCTCTAGGACCGCATACGTCCCAGCGGGACCCAAATTATTGTTCGATACGGGAGAGATCCTCGTTTGGGCTTTTCTTCTTGTTTTTTTTGTCGTTTTGCAATATGGTCGATATCGACTATAGTCGATATCGACCATTTTGCAGGAACCCAAAAAGAAAATGGGTTGGAGAAGAGTGGTCGATATCGACCATAAAACTGTCCTCTTTAATTGTCGATATCGACAACATAACTGAAACACAAAAAATACAGTCATTGTCAGTATCGACCACTTTTATTGTCGATATCGACCACTTTAAAACAAAAACGAACAAAAGGATGATGGCACAGATCAGTGCTCCGTTTGGAGATACAAAACCTGTAAATTACAGAAGCAGACCATTACATAAACCTCCTTTCTTCATGCTTGGGACTGGTGAAAAGTGTCACATGACAGAAGCCAAATATTGTACTACACTTTCTCATTAAACCAATAGACCGATGTTAAAATATAAATTACAAAATAGGAAACCAGCTCACAAGAAATTGAGCTCCTTGTTTTTATATAAAGTTAACTGCAAAATGATTATAATTAAATGAAATGGTTAAGAGTATGTCTAATGTGAAGTCATTACACAATTTACAATAAGCAGTCCACTTTCATATGCAACTATAACTGGCATCATTGCAGCCCAAGAGACAACATCTTTCTTGGGCATTCGGCGGAAGAGATCCATTGCATCCTCAAAACAAGAATACTTCATGTACATGTCAACCAGAGCAGTAGACACAGCCATATCTAATTCAAATCCTTTTCTAGCAGCCAACTTATGTATCCTCCTGCCTTCATTTAAATCACAAGCTACTGCACATGCTTGCAGACCACTAACAACAGTAATCGAATTCGGAGCAATTCCCTTCTCAATCATCTCACTAAAAAGACCAAGAGCTTCAACTGCATTCCCATTTTGCAAATATCCAGCAATCAAAGAGCTCCAAGAAACCACATCTTTCTTCGACATTCTATCAAACTGATTCATCGCGTTATCCATATGTGACCCACTTTGGCATAATAAATTCAAGAGAGAATTAGCAAGAGACATGTTATGTTCAAATCCTCTCCTAACCACAAACCCATGACAACACCTTCCACACCCAAGATCCCCACATTGCGCGTTGGCCGAAACTGCACTAACAAACGTCCACAGAATAACATCCGGTTGAGGAAATTTATCAAACACTTTACGTGCATCACCCATTTCCCCAAGGAGAAAAGGCCAAACCTCGGACCTGATACTTAGATCAACACCCTGTAAAATAAAAGGGGAAATGAACACACAACTCCAGGAAGCACATCAAAAGAGTCAATTTACTGAAATCCTAATTAGGAATATCAAAACAAAAAATTAGCGCTGAAATAGAAAGTGATGTTGAAACTCAGGCGGGACGGTTTGTTGTCCACATCGAGTTAGGAACAGCTCCACTATGCAAGCTGGTGCTCTACACACACAAAACGCATCGTGCATTGATATTTACCTTCCATAAAATTTGGGCAGAAGGAACGGAAAACACATCCAAACATATGGCCAGCCTAATGCAATCCAGAAAAACATCAAGTAATTTGCAAACATCAGACAAAAAACTCCACACTCCATGACAAACCATAGGAGTAAATAGACCAAACGCTCAAATAGATCCCAATAATAGCTAACTTTTTAGGCTACCTGATGGATTTCAAATTAAAGCCAGCAGTCATCTAAATGAATCCAGGAAGGAAACTAACCATCCATGTCAAACCAAACACTTGAAAATTATTATTTGTGCAGCCACGGACAAGACCAGACCAAACAGAAATCAACCCCGCCCTGGATCCGGTATTTCTTTGCTAGTATCTTGTCACAAAGCATGGAACGACTCTTACATATATATATTCAGGCTTGAGAAACTACCAATATCTACAGAAAGAGGGGTTGCGCAAAAACTGTGTTTTCAAAGCATTTGCAACTGGCCTGAAAACACCAAATTGGGTACGGTGGATTCAATTTGATTTCACCCAAAACCACGATGAAGACGAGGAAGCCGACGATGATCACCAATCTCCAACCTCTATTATTAAAACATCAAAGCAAGGGCATCGAAGGGTTTCTGTGAGTGCCTAAAAATTACAGACTTGAAATGATGGATTAGGCTGGATAATATGCCTCTTTGAAGGTGGAAAGATGACTGGAATCTGCAAGGAGAAGAGAAACAGAGCAGTCAAAGACCCTGGCTGTAGTCAGCGTGATGAGTTCACAAAAGATACACTTTCATAGCATTATTTTATGAGTTTTCAAAGATAAAAGAACTCAAAATAATATTTTTAGCATAAAAATCATAAATTTCCTCCCCATCATGCTTTGCTCATATCTTTCCATTATAGATGGTCATTTGTATGCATATGAGTTCCAATGGCTTCCATAGAAAATATGTTAAAAAAATACTCTCAATTATGTTAATTTCTCTTTGTAGGTGTTAATTGAAGATTAATTTGAAGATTAAAGTTGAGATTCAAGAGTTAAAGAGAGTAAGGATAAGTTTGGAAGACAATTGGATAAAGAGATGACAAAGTTAGGCCAACAATAAGAAGAAAAATGAAAGACCTGGGTTGGTATTTTGACCATATCTTTTTACTCGGGTGTCCGATTGAGGTGATCTCAGAAGCATTGGAAAGCTTGTTCTAAGATCTACAAATCATATTTCACATTTTTCCTAATTCAGACGTTTCGGGGGTCAAAATCGTGCATCAATATGGGAACTGTTTTCTAACTCGAGAATGACATTCATATGTTCATATTTTCATTCTTGTCTAGTCCCACATCGGAAAGAAATCAAAAGAAAGCAAGGCAAATGTTTCTATATAAGGAAGGGAGCTCTAGGCATTAAACACACAAGCAAGGAGAGCCCCTTCCTCTTTACTTAAGCTTTTCATGTAATTGAGAGCAATTGTAGAGAGAAAGTGAGGAAAGCCTTGTAAAAATTAAAGATTTGGAATGGAATTGAAAGCTTTATCTTCTCCAATGGGTGGCTAATCCTTTTGATTGGATCTTCTAGGTGAAGCTAAGTTGATCCTATTCCTTTTGCTTATGCTCTTTATTTTAATTCCCTTGTTTATGTTTTTAATATGTTAGAGTAGATTTTTCTTCATTGCATTGTGCAACCTTCCATGCTTAGTTTCTATATTAGCATTCTTTTTACTATCTATGCTTAGGTTTGATAAATCATGCTTAGGAGTTAATATCTTTTGATGGTTTATGCTTACTTTTGATAGATAGTCATTAGGAATCTATTCTTTTATGAAGGGAAGAAAATCTTAGCTATTAGATTGTTAATTTTTATCTTAGAGCTTTTAAAGTTATATTTTCCAAATCTAAGCATTGATTTGTAATTAGATTGGAGTAATCTTTTTTGGGAAAAAAGAAGAGCATTAGTGTTGGATTAGTGTCACTTAGTGGATTCTAGATGATTCAATGATCCATTAGTATTGCTTGTTTCTTGTTTTATTTACTTTAGTTTGATTCTATTCACTTTCTCACACACTTATTCACTTGTTTTGATTCTCACACTCCATTTCTCTATTCACACCATTAATTATACATTTGATTTTACACTACTTTAGCATATTTCTTTTTCTCTATCCACTCATTTTCAATCTTTCACTTGTTATTTTCACACACTTATTCATTTGATCTATCTAACATTTCTTCATTGTTCTTGTATTAACCTTGTTATTTTTTTTTTTGTCATTAACTTTGTTACTAACTTGTTACTTAGCTTGTTCTCACTTGACTTTTTCTATTTTTACTAACATCTTTTTGTTATCTAGTTCTTGTTTTCTTTTAGTTTGTATTTTTTTTATTTTCCTTGTTATATATATATATATATATTTTTTTTGTTTCCATTGTTAGCTATATTTGAGTTGATACTCCTTTTCATTGATCATTGTTAGTTTCCTTGTAACAATCCTTGTGGGAACGATATTCGGACTTCCATAGTCTATATTACTTGAGACAACCGTATACTTGCGGAAATCGCCATCCAGTTTTTGGCGCCGTTGCCGGGGATTGAAGTACATATGAATCCTTCATTTTAAGGATTTTCAACTCTCATATAGCTTAGTTGCATTTTTATTCTTTCTTTTAGTTTTCATTGCGGATTCTACACATTTTACTTGTTTGTATTTTCAGGGATTCCGCGGTTGGAGCAAGGAAAGAGGAAAAGAGCAACCAAAGAACTCTAACTTAGGAATTTAATTTGCTTTCTTAGAAAATCTTGTATTAGGATTCATTTCAAGTTTGTAATAATTTTTAAAGTTCATTTAATTTTTCAAAGCATTGTAATAATTAAGGAAGGAGGACGGTTGGACGATACCGTCGCGGCCCCCCAAGTTCGTACACCGAAATTGGTGTCGGTGGCTTGGGTCGACTTCAACCGAACTCCCCCCAATTTAGTTTGGGAGGTGCGTATTTCGATACACCCACGCATCCCCCGTTAGTGGGTTAATTTTGTTGGTTGTTTGATTGTTTAATTGCTTTGTAGTGCTTAATCATTTTCAAACACAAAGTAATTGGGAAAGCACACACTTAGTAAGGGAAATCATACCCCCAACAAGATAAGGATTGGATTTCATCACCATTTCCTTGCCCATAGGAACTCATTTTCCTCACTACTTAGGAATCCTTAGCCTTAAATAAAATTTGAGTAGAAACGTGACCATAGGACACGAGCTCATTAGGAGAAGACCATCAAAGGTTGTACCATTTGCGCTCCTTGACGGAAATCGGTGCCTAGAATAGCCTTGTCCCTTAAGGGAGACAGTTCATCTGTTCTAGGAGTTTGGTATTTAAGCGGAACCTTTGCCACGCGCATCGTGATCCCACCAATCCCCTGGGGGCTTGCCTGGCCGACTACGTTTCATAGGACCGGATTGGAGGCCTAGGTGTACTCTTCACAGTTAGGAGCTGTCTAGTTTAAACTTAGGTAGCCTTAGTTAAGCATAGTTTGGTTTGTTTTTCAAAATCATTTTGTTTTGCTTGTTTGTGTTTAAGCATTAATCCTCGTTCATCATCACTTGAGCGGACCATCACTTTTGGAGTTGAGCGGTAGTTTATGCACAATTGGTTACGTGTGCAGGGTCGTTTAGAGAGCTTCAATTTATTCGATATCCCTGTTGAGAATTTTGCGGACCCCATTGCCATTGAGGAAATGGCTGACGGAAACCCACACCCCCAACCCATGACTCTTAGGGAGTACATGTACCCAACCCGATCTACCCAGCCCTCATGCATCGTCATACCCACCACGAATGCCTCATTTGAGCTGAAATCCGGCTTAATCGAAATGTTACCAATTTTCCAAGGGGTGGAAAATGAGAACCCATATCAGCATGTGAGAGAGTTTGAGGAAATCTGTGGGACCATGAAGTATAACCATATGTCTGAAGAAGCCCTTAAGCTTAGGTTGTTCCCATTCTCGCTGAAGGAGAAGGCGAAAGCATGGCTTTACGCCCTACAGGCTAATTCCATAAACACATGGGAGGGACTAGTCGAGGCCTTTTATAAATAGTTTTATTCAAAACAAAAAACGGCCTTCATTAGACATACCCTGAACAGCTTCCACCAACTGGAGGGAGAAACCATGTATGAGTACATGGAAAGGTTCAAAGACTTACTGTTACAATGCCCGCATCACGGATTCGAAAAGATCCGGCTAGTCCAAATCCTTTATGAAGGACTGGACTATCCCACCAAGACCATGGTGGAGTCTTTCTGCAACGGAGTTTTCACTCAAAAGACAGCTGACCAAGCTTGGACATACCTTGAGGAGGTCGCTGAGAACACTCTCCAATGGGAACCTATCAGAGAGGATCCCAAAAGACCCATTGTTGCAGAAAAAAGGGGCATGCATAGAGTGGAACCCAAATTCGAGGCTGAGGCCAAATTGGCCACGCTGACAAGGAGATTAGAAGCCCTTGAAATGAACCAAACCTGTCAGCAGACCACCCCAAAGACCCTGGAATCATTAAAGATGAGCCAAGCAGTTAGTGACCCTTCTGCCCCACCCTGCACCAATTGTGGAGACTTTACCCATCCTGGATCCCAATGTAGAGCATTCTTTGGTCAAAGTCAGAATGAGAGTATGGAGGAGGTGAGTGCACTTTACCAGAATACTAGATATGAGCGGCTGAGGTATGATCCGTATTCGAATACATACAATCCTGGTTGGAAGGATAATCCTAATTTTTCATGGACCAAAGGACAACACCAAGGAAACCCTTCTCAGCCAATGGCCCAGCATATGCCACCTCCGGGATACCAAAAGCCTCAAGTACCCCAAGTGTCACAGGGACCACCCATGGTCCAAGGTTATCAGAATCTTAATCCCCAGAATCAGCAGATAAGTTCTCTAGAGGACACAATGAAAATGTTAGCCCAAAATACCCTCCAATTCCAGCAAAGCACTACTCAGAATTTGAATGCCAATACCCAATCCATTGCCAAGCTGGAATACACTGTCAGTCAGTTGGCTAGGTCAATAGCTCAAAGAGACAAGGGTACCTTTCCAAGTCAGCCCGAAGCCAACCCCAAAGGCCAAACTTCAACTGGCCAATTTGTTGTCCATGATGACAAGGGCAAAGTCCATGAGCAGGTCAATGCAGTGCATGCAGTTACCACCCGTAGAATGGCCTCAAGGGAGGCTGACACACCAGAAGAGGACCCTAGGCAATCTGAACGGACCCAAGTGAGGAGGGAGCATGTAGTTTTGGAAGAAGAACCTGAGGAACAAAAGAAGGACCTAGAGCCTACAAAGGAACCTGAGAAACCAGTAGGAGTTGCCTCACCAAGTGAGCCCCCTCCTAGATCCTTTATTCCCAAGGCCCCATACCCTCAGAGGCTAGGTCAAATGAAAAATAATGTCCAGTTGGATAAGATCCTTGAAGTGTTCAAGCAAGTGAGAATTAACATCCCACTGTTAGAAGCCATCCAACAGATCCCGACTTATGCCAAAGTCCTCAAAGATTTATGCACATTCAAGAGGACAACCAATGTACCGAAAAAAGCCTTTCTTGCCCAGCAATGCAGTTCCATCATTACCACTTCAACCCCAATCAAATACAAGGACCCTGGGTGTCCTACAATTTCTTGTCAAATAGGGGATCATCACATAGAACAGGCTTTGTTGGACTTGGGTGCGAGTGTCAACCTGCTCCCGTATTCAATATACGAGGAGTTAGGTTTGGGGGAGCTGAAACCGACCAAGGTGACCTTACAACTAGCTGATGCTTCAGTTAGGTACCCCAAAGGTGTTGTTGAGGATGTTTTGATCAAGGTAGGTGAGTTTGTTTTCCCGGTGGACTTTGTAGTCCTTGATATACAACCACCAATCAGAAATGTCATGAAGATCCCGGTAATTTTAGGGAGACCATTCCTTGCAACTTCCAATGCCCTGATTAATTGTCGAAATGGTGTGATGCACCTATCATTTGGGAATATGACAGTCCAGATAAACATTTTCAACGTTGGCAAGCAACCCAGAGATGAGAGTGATTATGAAATTTGTGAGGTGAGTTACCTAGAGGAGCTTATTGAGAGTGTAGGATCACAGTTAGTTTGTGAGGACCCACTAGAGGCCTGTCTTGCACATTTTGGAGGTAACATTGATGTTGAGAATAACATTAAAGAAGTAAATGCGTTACTGGATTCTGCCCCTGCTTTTGAGAGGAGTCAATGGCAACCCAAGCCAGAGATCTTGACTCCATCGGCTGCCCCACCTGTTCCATCAATTGAAGAACCGCCCAAGCTTGACCTAAAACCACTACCTGACACCCTCAAGTATGTGTTTTTGGGCCCAGCTGATACTCTCCCTGTCATTATAGCCTCGGACTTGGAAAAAGTCCAGGAACAACAATTGATTGAGATCTTGAAGAATGACAAAGAGGCTATAGGCTGGACAATTGCTGATATAAAAGGAATAAGCCCATCTGTGGTTCAACATCGGATCCATTTGGAAGAAAATGCAAAAACTTCCAGAGAACCACAGAGGCGTCTTAATCCATCAATGAAGGATGTCGTAAGAGTGGAGGTTCTGAAACTACTGGATTCAGGTATCATTTACCCTATTTCGGACAGCTCATGGGTGAGCCCAGTCCATGTTGTGCCAAAAAAGTCCGGGATAACTGTTGTGAAGAATGAGGGAAACGAGTTAGTGCCCACAAGGACCCAGACGGGCTGGCGAGTGTGCATTGACTATAGAAAGTTAAACTTGGCCACCCGTAAAGACCATTTTCCCCTCCCATTTATGGACCAGATGCTTGAGAGACTAGTCCGGTCATGCCTTTTATTGTTTCCTTGATGGATACTCAGGCTATAATCAGATACTCATAGCACCCGAGGACCAGGACAAGACAACTTTCACATGTCCTTTCGGTACATTCGCCTACCGGCGCATGCCTTTTGGGCTGTGCAATGCACTTGCGACATTTCAACGGTGTATGATGAGCATATTTTCGGACATGGTCGAGCGATTCTTAGAGGTGTTTATGGACGATTTTTCGATCCATGGGAGTAGTTTCCAAGAATGTTTGCATCACCTGAACCTTGTTTTAATGAGATGTCAAGAGAAGAATCTTGTTTTGAATTGGGAGAAGTGTCATTTCATGGTGAAAAGAGGAATTGTCCTGGGCCATGTTATTTCTGAGAATGGCATCGAGGTCGACAAGGCCAAAATTGATCTCATTTCCAACCTGCCACCGCCAAAAACGGTGAAGAACATCAGATCCTTCTTGGGCCATGCGGGTTTTTATAGACGGTTCATTAAGAATTTTAGCAAGATAGCTGCACCTTTGTGCAATCTGTTATCTAAGGATGTGCCTTTCGTCTTCAATGAACCTTGTCTACAAGCATTTGAACAATTGAAAAAGGAGTTGACCTCTACTCCGATAATAAAGCCACCTGATTGGACAATTCCCTTTGAACTCATGTGTGACGCTTCTGACCATGCTATTGGGGCTGTGTTAGGACAGAGAGTGAACAAATCGCCCCATGTCATATATTATGCCAGTAGGACCTTGAATGACGCTCAGCTGAATTACACAACCACAGAGAAAGAGCTGTTAGCTGTCGTCTTTGCCCTGGAGAAGTTTAGACCCTACTTGATTGGGTCTAAGGTCATAGTTTACACCGATCATTCGGCCCTTAGGTACCTGTTGATGAAAAAAGATGCGAAAGCCCGTTTGATTAGGTGGATTCTGTTGCTACAAGAGTTTGACCTTGAGATTCGGGACAAGAAAGGTTCTGAAAATGTTGTAGCTGACCATCTCTCCCGATTACCTACTGACCCCGAGCATGAGAGCATCCCATTGAGTGAGAGTTTCCCGGATGAACAGTTGCTGAGTGTCTCCCATTTTCCTTGGTTTGCGGATATCGTTAACTACCTGGTCATTGGACAGATGCCCGATCACTGGTCCAAACAAGATAGGTCCAAGTTTTTGTCTGAGGTTAAGCATTTCTTCTTTGATGACCCATATCTGTTCAAGTATTGTCCGGACCAGATCATTAGGAGATGCATTCCGGAAGAGGACTTTTTAAGTGTGATATCCTTCTGCCATGACCACGCCTGTGGTGGGCATTTTAGTTCTAGGAAGACCGCTGCAAAGGTGTTGCAATGCGGATTTTACTGGCCCACTCTTTTCAAGGATTGTCACACATTTTGTTTGCACTGTGAGCGTTGCCAGAAATTAGGCAGAATTACGCGGAGGAACATGATGCCTTTAAATCCGATGCTTATTGTGGAAATTTTTGATGTTTGGGGCATAGACTTCATGGGTCCATTTCCGAGTTCCTTCGGCAACTTATACATTTTGCTTGCTGTAGATTATGTCTCCAAATGGATAGAGGCGATTCCAACTAGAAAGAATAATCGTCACGTGGTTATCAAATTTATTAAAGAAAACATCTTTTCTAGATTTGGTACCCCCAGGGTGATTATCAGTGATGGTGGGAGTCATTTTTGTAATAGCACCTTCGAGAATCTGATGAAAAAATATTCTATCACTCATAAGGTTGCTACTCCGTATCACCCACAGACTAGCGGACAGGTGGAAGTGTCCAATAGGCAAATAAAGCAAATTTTGGAAAAGACAGTCAGTCCTACCCGAAAAGACTGGTCTTCAAGATTGACAGATGCCTTATGGGCTTATCGGACTGCCTATAAGACCCCGATCGGAATGTCTCCATATCGAATGGTCTTTGGGAAAGCATGTCATCTGCCGGTAGAATTGGAGCATAATGCTTACTGGGCCATCAAAATGTTCAATTTTGATTTAGCTAAAGCCGGTAACCTACGCAAGTTGCATCTCAATGAGTTAGAGGAACTTAGAAATGACGCCTATGAGAATGCCAAGATTTATAAGGATCGGATGAAGAAAAACCACGATCAATCTATTTTGAGGAAATCCTTTGAACCAGGCATGCATGTTCTTCTGTATAATTCTCGCCTGCATCTCTTTCCAGGAAAACTGAGATCCCGTTGGACTGGACCCTTCATCGTGCGCACTGTCTATTTTCATGGGGCAGTTGAGATTGAGAACCCCAAGAATGGGGATGTTTTTAAAGTCAATGGCCAGAGGTTGAAACCTTTTTTGGAGCTTAAGGACAAGGATGTCGAAGAAACCCTTCTTCAGGACCCTGTATATATTGCATGAGTAATTTTCAGGGTCATTTCGGGCTGACAACGTGAAATTTAGAGCTGGTTGGTAGGCAACTCAATAATCATTTTTTGCATCAACCCATGGTAAGGCGATCCAATTTTTTTCCCTTGTCCATTTATCATTTCACAATTTACATTGTATATCATTGAGGACAATGTTCGGTTTAGGTTTGGGGGTGTTGCACTGCATTGCACACATGTATTTGCTTGTAAATATTTAGATTTAAACAAATTTTCAAAATTTATTTTTCTTTCTAAAAAAAAAAAAAAATCCAAAAATTTCCATGGGATTTTAGCTTGTTAATAAGTTTCGATATCTTAGTTTAGTATACTATCCAAATCCTAAAAAGAGTGTCACAAAATCAAGTCTTGGAAAATTTTTTGCACATTTAGCCACATGAAGTGTAGTCTAAGTGAAGAGTGGGCACATCTGAGTGATCCTGACAAATCACTAGTAGAGACTAAACCAATTGAGTGTAGAGCCTTTCTAGTCCTCCAAGGTAAGGATTCTTCTGCGCTAATTCCGAGTAGAATGAAGAGCTACTCAAACTCGTAGTTTTCGGCACATTTCTTTTATCTCATTAGTGCCTATTTTTCCAACCATTGAGGGTGTCATCAAAATTGCGAACTAACCTTGACTTGTAGCTTGTGAACACCTTTCTAGACCTGGTAAAGTGAAGATAGGCAATCTAAAATTAAAACTCCATAGCCATTAAAAACCTACCTATAAAAATATTTCCCTAGTAACTCTTTTTGAACCTTTATCCTTTATGCATTTTTCCTTAAAATTCCCAAAGCCTCTCCACCCAAATGAAAAGCCTTCAACCCATTGTTTTTGAGAAGTGTAAGGAAAAGATGAAGAAAGAAGGAAGTGTGCATTGATGATACTTCACATGATCTATCCAAGGAAAAAGTCTTCTCAAAAAAAAAAAAAAAAAAAAAAAAAAAAAAAGGGAAAGAAAAAAAAAGAAAAAGAAAAAGAAAGGAAAGTTGAAATTCATGGGAAGACAAGAAAACAAAGAACAAAAAAAAAAAAAAAAAAAGGGTGAAGAGGAATCAAAGAAAAATCCTTCAAAGAAAACTTAAGACTTTACCTTCTCAGAAACCCTAAAACCTCATTTTCCATATTTTTACCAAACCCTTTCCCCTAACCCCATTACAACCAATAAAAGACCTATTGGATTTCAGGAAAAGTTAGGATGTTCAACAAGTGAGAAGTTGAGTGAGCATTTTCACCGTCAGTTAAATGGTTGTTCTTTCCATGAGATAAATTCTTTAAAAATTCTTTGTTCTCAAAAGATGTGTTAGTCCTTTTGCCTTGCCAATACTCACATATAGAGTGATAAGTCAGAAAATCTAAGCGATTTTATTTCCGAGAGTATGACTGTGAGGCTTGAGTCAAAACGAATGGATTTAGAAGGTGATCAAAGTTGTGTTTTCTCATAACCCAAAACTGCACAAGTGTTGGCTAAATTCACTCAAATACACTCCGGGACTTGAGCATCATTAAAAGAGTTTTAGCAATTGGATAGTGTTCAAAACTTTCTCTCATTTTTATTAGCATGCTACAAACCCGAGGATATAAATAAAAAGAATTTTGTGGGATTTATTCGCTGAAAACCCTCACGAGACAAAACTCGTCCACTAAGGGAAACTTAGGGGTTTAAATGGCTTGTTGCACGAGCTAAGTGCAGCCGCGATTCCTGCGAAAGTGAGTTAGGATTTTTTTTATCGTTTTCTGCATTTAGTTAGTTTTCTTTTATTTTGCTCGGGACTAGCAAAATGTAGGTTTGGGGGTGTGATGAGTTCACAAAAGATACACTTTCATAGCATTATTTTATGAGTTTTCAAAGATAAAAGAACTCAAAATAATATTTTTAGCATAAAAATCATAAATTTCCTCCCCATCATGCTTTGCTCATCATATCTTTCCATTATAGATGGTCATTTGTATGCATATGAGTTCCAATGGCTTCCATAGAAAATATGTTAAAAAAATACTCTCAATTATGTTAATTTCTCTTTGTAGGTGTTAATTGAAGATTAATTTGAAGATTAAAGTTGAGATTCAAGAGTTAAAGAGAGTAAGGATAAGTTTGGAAGACAATTGGATAAAGAGATGACAAAGTTAGGCCAACAATAAGAAGAAAAATGAAAGACCTGGGTTGGTATTTTGACCATATCTTTTTACTCGGGTGTCCGATTGAGGTGATCTCAGAAGCATTGGAAAGCTTGTTCTAAGATCTACAAATCATATTTCACGACATTTTTCATAATTCAGACGTTTCGGGGGTCAAAATTGCGCATCAATTTGGGAACTGTTTTCTAACTCGAGAATGACATTCATATGTTCATATTTTCATTCTTGTCTAGTCCCACATCGGAAAGAAATCAAAAGAAAGCAAGGCAAATGTTTCTATATAAGGAAGGGAGCTCTAGGCATTAAACACACAAGCAAGGAGAGCCCCTTCCTCTTTACTTAAGCTTTTCATGTAATTGAGAGCAATTGTAGAGAGAAAGTGAGGAAAGCCTTGTAAAAATTAAAGATTTGGAATGGAATTGAAAGCTTTATCTTCTCCAATGGGTGGCTAATCCTTTTGATTGGATCTTCTAGGTGAAGCTAAGTTGATCCTATTCCTTTTGCTTATGCTCTTTATTTTAATTCCCTTGTTTATGTTTTTAATATGTTAGAGTAGATTTTTCTTCATTGCATTGTGCAACCTTCCATGCTTAGTTTCTATATTAGCATTCTTTTTACTATCTATGCTTAGGTTTGATAAATCATGCTTAGGAGTTAATATCTTTTGATGGTTTATGCTTACTTTTGATAGATAGTCATTAGGAATCTATTCTTTTATGAAGGGAAGAAAATCTTAGCTATTAGATTGTTAATTTTTATCTTAGAGCTTTTAAAGTTATATTTTCCAAATCTAAGCATTGATTTGTAATTAGATTTGAGTAATCTTTTTTGGGAAAAAAGAAGAGCATTAGTGTTGGATTAGTGTCACTTAGTGGATTCTAGATGATTCAATCATCCATTAGTATTGCTTGTTTCTTGTTTTATTTACTTTAGTTTGATTCTATTCACTTTCTCACACACTTATTCACTTGTTTTGATTCTCACACTCCATTTCTCTATTCACACCATTAATTATACATTTGATTTTACACTACTTTAGCATATTTCTTTTTCTCTATCCACTCATTTTCAATCTTTCACTTGTTATTTTCACACACTTATTCATTTGATCTATCTAACATTTCTTCATTGTTCTTGTATTAACCTTGTTATTTTTTTTTGTCATTAACTTTGTTACTAACTTGTTACTTAGCTTGTTCTCACTTGACTTTTTCTATTTTTACTAACATCTTTTTGTTATCTAGTTCTTGTTTTCTTTTAGTTTGCATTTTTTTTATTTTCCTTGTTATATATATATATATATTTTTTTTGTTTCCATTGTTAGCTATATTTGAGTTGATACTCCTTTTCATTGATCATTGTTAGTTTCCTTGTAACAATGCTTGTGGGAACGATATTCGGACTTCCATAGTCTATATTACTTGAGACAACCGTATACTTGCGGAAATCGCCATCACAGCGCAAGGCTCTTCGATGCCTAAGTTAGTTTAAGAACTCAACAGTAGGATGGAGACGAATAGTAAACGAGTTGTGTGTTATGCGTATTGCAAGTTACGCACAGCGTACCTTGTATTTGGAATTGAGTCCTTTATTTATAGAAGATGGAATCGACTGTGGACGGTGGGTCCTTTGACGTGACCTCATCAGCCCATTCTTCATTAAATAACAGTCCCATCATAAGCCCATCCTGTCCCATTGTAGCCCATCCTGTCCAGTCGGGCCTTACCCTGGCGCCTTGGGAGCTGTGGTCGCCGAAATATCAAGGACTATGGGCGGCAAGATGGCTCATCAGCCGTAAGACCCCGACCCCCAAATCTTTTGTTTAGTGTTGTTTTTATTGTGGTTTAACTTTTTAAGCGAGATTAGAGTTGGTTTGACTTTGTTTTTGAGTTTGACTAGATTTTTCATAACCTTGGAGGGTTTTGAGGACCGTTTTGACTTTAGTTTGACCCAGTTTTGTAAAATGTGTTTTTGAGAGAAATTACTCCTGATTTCTAAAAATCTCAAATTTTATTTATTTTGATTCATTTTATTGTTATAAACAACTTTCATGTTTTGACCATTTTGATTTAATGCTCAGAAATTGCGTTTTTCGAGAAAAATGGGCAAAAATGACTTTTCACATAAATATGTGCATAAATTTTGAGAATTTCAGAAATTGGGGAAAATATACTTTTTGAAAATTAGATATTTCGATGATCGATTTTGTCTTCTTCGTCGTTTTCGTCCGGGACCCACAAGTGTTAGTTTCAGCCTCTTGAACCTTAGGGCCCATTGAGACCCACCTGCCCACTTTATAAAAGCCCAGCTGGACTCTTCTTCTCTCATTCATTTTCCTGCAACTTTTTGGCTGAGGGAGAGGGCTTATTCTTTTCCCATCCAGCCCTCACTCTCTCTCCTCTTGCAAGCTTCCTTCTTGAGTGCCAAGTGAAGGATTGATCTCACCTTCTTCTTCCTCATCTCTCAAGCATTCCAAAGATCCCATTTTCAAGAACATTGGGCTGGGACAACTCTCCTCTTCAAGCTTTTCTCCTTGTTTGGAACACCAAAAGGTTAGCAATGGTTTTCTTTTCTTAAAAATCTTTCTTTCCTAGGTCTTTAGAATGTTTTTCTCATATTTACAAAGGGTTTTCATTGAGGCTTGCAAATGATTGATTTTCTAGGGTTTTTGTTAGGGGATTTTGTGTATTGCAATTTGATGGATGCATTATCATTTTAGCATCTCATGAATTTTCACACATGCATTGAGTTAAAAACCTTGAAATCTGATTTTCTACATGCATTGTTTTTAAATATTGTAAATCTTAGTTTGTGCATATTTTGGATTTAAATCTTGGATGCATTTGTTTTTGAAAAGAATTTAAATCAAGCTAGCCCATGTTTTAAAGTTTCAAATGATATTTGGCTTTTAATGTTTCATGATTTTAAAAGCACTTGGATGATTTAAAATCATGTTTCCAAGCTTGGTTTAATGGCCCAAAAATCCCCACAAAGATTCTCTTTAAAAAATGCAAGTTGGGATTTTTTGCCTAAAGCCGTCGGTCAACCGACAGCTTGATGTCGGTCAACCGATAGTGGAACCGAAACCAACCAAGAGGCTCCATCGGTTCCAAAACCAGACAGCTACATTTTCAACATTTTTGTGCTGTCAGTTCAGCCGTCGGTTCCATGTCGGTCAACTGACAAATGAGGGTCAACCGATAGATGTATAACGGTCAGAAAACTTTTGAAAACATGACCGTTGCCTAGTGACCGTTGAGGTGTCGGTCAACCGACACCTACCGTCGGTCGACCGACAGGTATCCGTTGACAGCTTTTTTCTATAAAAGCAAGCTCATTCCTTTGGCCAAAGTTGATGATTTTTAAGCCATTCTTGAAGAGCTTTGAGGCCAAAGAAAGGGGAAGAGCTAAAGAAGGCTAATGGGTCATTAGGAAAAGCTAAAGCTTGGATTAATGAAGTTAAACCACCAAGTAAGCTTTGCCTTTTGTTAATCATATGTTTTATGCTTTGTCTAAACTATTGGTAAATGTTTTTAAGCATATTAACTATGATGTGTTGAATCCATTCTTCTCTTAATCTTTTATTTTAGTTATTGGATTCTTCACCCTTGATTTCAAACCAAGTTTTGTTTTAAACTTTGTCAATCATGCTTAGCCAAAATCTTTGATTTCTTTATAGCATGATACATTAACTTGTTTGAAACTCTCTTTGTTGTTTTCAATCTATTTAAACCTTAGTTAAATTAGTTTTTGAAAACAACATTGCACATGCATCACTTGATTAGTCTTAATCATTTTCATACAACTTGTGATCTTTAGATTTTCATATCATTCACAAGTTTGTATTTGTTCAAGTGATTTGCATTTGACTTCAATCATATCTTTTATGTGCTTTAAACTTTGAAATGCTTTAAGCATAAAATTCATTGGACTTAATTTTATCTTGATTGAAGTTCTACACACACACACCTCATAAGCATTCATCTTTGTAATTCTTAGTGTGTTTGTGTGAGTTGATTTACAATTTATTTTTCGCCTATCTTAGAGGCAATTTTACTTAGGCTTAAATTGTAATCTCTTAGAGTGTTTTGTGAAAACACTTTCTTTAGAGAAATCATTTGATTGTAAGGTTATTGCTTAGCCATATAAAAGCATTGTGTATAGGTTGTTGTTTAGCCTAGAAAAACAACATTGTAAGGTTATTGCTTATCCTTGGAAAGCATATTGTAGAGGTTATTGCTTAGCCTTTTGAAAAGCATATTAGTGGAAATCCGGTGGGGTGTTGAGTCACAAGCCGGTAGTGGATGTAGGCATTGAGGCCGAACCACTATAAATCTTTGTGTAGTGGTGATTGTTTTGTGGTGATTGTTTTGTTTAAGCTTCCGCATATTGTATGTTAATCATCACATGTGACTAGTTAATTGTAAAGAAATTAAAATTGGTCATAATTAGTCATTAAGTGTAGATCACCCTATTCACCCCCCCCCTCTCTAGGGTTAGGATACCCAGGACTTTCAGTTTTCTCTTGGTTTATTTTGTGGCTTTTGTAGATGGAAGACTTTGAACCCTTGATAGACCTTCTTGGTGTGATTTGATCCTCATTTTGGTCAAGGCAAGTGAATATCTCAGCTAATATGGTGTTTAAAGCTTAATGTGAATGATTTTGTGATATTTTCATGTTATACTATGTTTTCTCTATGGTTTATGAATCTATTTTTTTTAAGTGTTTAATGCAAATGATTTATGCTTAATCTTCTTAAATTATTATTTTATAATAATCTTGGATTTTCCTTCTCATCTAATTATCTCTTGGTTAGTTAGCTACATTTCCAATTTTTAGTGTCTTGTTGAATGAAAAGATTTTGTTTATATTTGATTCATTGGAAATGGATGGAAGGAATTAGTGTATTAATGTGTTTAATGGGTTTTATTTGACATGGAGAAGCTCAAAATCTATGAGAAAATTTGTGGAAAAGAAGAGATGGAAAAACAATCAAAGAAGGGAAACAAAGAGTGCACAAATGCACTAGTTTCGGGCCCAACCAGTAATTGGGCCGCTCGAGCGGACCAGCTTCTGGGAGGGGTCCGCTCGAGCGGACCTGAGCCCAGGGCTGGCCCTTTTTGAAGGGCTATATGAGGGCTGTTTTATGGTTTTTCTTGAGGCCTGTTTGAGGCCCATTTTAGCACTCTTTCTTGCTTGATTTTTAGGCCCAATGATCTTTTATAAATGCTTGAAAGCCCATGATTTATTACAATGAAATGTAATGCTTGAAGTGTATCAATTGAATGGGAAAAATGAGAGAAAGTATTGATATGGAATTTTTACCCGGGAATTCTTTAGTCTTGAAATATACTTATTTATCTCAAGCGTTGAGGATTTTCATTGGTGCCAAACTCATAATTGTAAATCAACACTTGGATGCTAAGTGTGCATTGAGACTTTCCTCGGTAAATCATTGATCATCATATACTCTTCCCTTCCATGTTAGAAAATCTATATGTATCCTTTTATTAAATGACTCGAGTGGTTCACCACGAAAGTTGTTATCTTTTATGCAAATCGAATTGAATATTGATTTGAGTGATTTCGCCACGTTTTAAAGGATCAATTGTACGATTTTCCTACAAATTATATGGAAATGTATTCGAGTGATTCGTTACGGAATTTCGTATCATTTTCTACTAATTGATTTGAAATGTATTCTAGTGGTTTGCCACGTTTTGAAAGTATCATTTATATGCTTTCTATAAATTGATTTGAAATGTATTTAAGTAGTTTGCCACGGAGATTTGTATCTTTTCAACAAATCGAATGAATATTGATTTGAGAGGGTTTTTCCCACGTTTTAAAAGGATCTATTGTATGAATTTTATACAAAGTGATTTGAAGTGCATTTGAGTGGTTCGCCACGTATGATCATCGATAAAACTACTCGCTTGAGTGAGTGATATTGTCCGCGTGATAAGTGCCCAGAGTAGTTACTTTTATCGATGAAAATGTATCGAAGTGATTTGATTGTATTGATTTGGTTTTCATTCGGCACCACTGGGCTTGGGTTCCTCTTCAGGCTGATCACCCGGCTTGGGATCCTTATATTGTTTGCCAACTGCAGTTTGGAGCTCTTTATGAGCGAGTGTTTCCGGCCATGGCGACGATTAGATCTTTTCTTCCATTTTGCATGGATTAGAATTGATCGAGTACCTTGTTACCTCGGTAATGAGGTACGAGTACCTTTATTACTTCGGTGACAGGTACGAGCACTCTTGTCACTTCGGTGATGAGGTACATTTCTGAGTGAGTGCTCTTGTTACTTCGGTAATAGGAGAATTTAGCGCATGTCGTTGCCAATGCTTTTATCGAACGCCATTGATTTATTTGACCGTCATTGATCTATCGATTGTTAATGTTTTATTCGATCATCACTGATTTATGCAATTACTATTGATTTATTTATTTACCATTGATTTATTCATTTTGTCATATTCTTCATATTGCTAATGATTTAGAAAGTGCTTTCTTTACCCCATTGATTTATTTATGTTTCAAACCTTAACTGTATCAAGAATGATTTTTATATCATTTTATAAATGTCTATCATCATGTTACCTGTTTATTTGCTTATCAGACCGTTGTGTCTGACCCCTCTTGTTTGGTGCCAGGTCTTGATTCCTTTGCCTTTTTAGGTGGCTTGAGTGAGGAGGCGGTTGAGCCGCCGGTTGGACGCGAGAGGCTGCCCATTGATGCCATATAGATGTCAAGATTGCACCGGAGTTTGTAACATAATTGGGGTAGTGATTTATTTAGTTAGTTTTTGTTTGAATGACTTTTATTAGCCCTTTTCTTTGGGACTGTAATGAAAATACTTTGTAAATTGTAACTTGAACATATGTGGGAAAGAAAATGCCCTATTACTGTCAGCTCAATGTTTTATGATTCATGATTTATACCAGTCTGCTTAATTGATGACCTTATGTTAGTGGTTGAGTGCAACACGGAATTCGATGGCCACGGGCTCCGGATCGCAATGCCATACAAGCTTCCGCGAAACATTCGGATTGTGTGGAAATGTGTGAACCTCATCCACGCGGATCTTGTGAAAAGCAGAAATTTTAATTAATCCCAAAATTTCGCACCCCGAGATCAGATCACTGCAGGGTCCCGGTTTTTGGGGTGTGACAGATTGGTATCAGAGCAGGTCAGTTTCTAGGAAATAAAATACTCTAGAGACATTAGGACGTGTGGTGAGGACTCGTTAAATTGTATAGATTTGTTTTCCCTTGTTTTTGTTTCTTTGAGTTTGAGTTCGCTTTCTTTTTGTCAGAGACTCTCCGCCTGTTTTTTCTTTTGTTCTTGTTGTTAGAGAATTTGGATGACCAAATTTCCTCTTTTGTGGGAGAGAATTTAAAGTCTCCATACCCAAATTTAGTGTCTTTTGCTTTTGTTCGTACCGGAGACTGAGAACCTCGTGGGCCTAACATGTTGTCTTCGGAAGACTTCGACGGATTTTCAGCCTTTCAGCATCACCAATGTGGTTAGTGATAGAAGAAGTATGCATATGGTTGTTCGAGAAGAACATGAGCAGTATTTAAGGACCCCCTTTCAGCTAATTAAAGATCGTCATGCAGCCTACCAAGGTAAGTAAGTGTGGATTTTTGGAGTGAACATGGACCATTTTTCAAAGATGAAGGACTGCAGAAGCTTTATTGGATGTTGATCTTATGAAGGGTGAGGTGATTTTAAGTTAGTAAGGTTAGAAGTTGGTGCCAGAGGCTAAGTGATTTCCGGATTCAAAGAGCTTTTGTCATGGTCTTGGTTGAGAATTTTCATGACTTGCAACTAAACCGGTGCAATTGACTCAGCAGAAATGCCAAGTGGATGATTAAATGCATTCAAGATAATTTTCAGCGGCAGAAGAAAGGGTACTATGCAGAAAAGAGCCTAACTTGATAGCATGATAAAAGAGATTTTGTGGATTTTATCAATTTACGGGTTATTGGATTGGACAGTGTACAGATACAAGCTGAAGAAGTGTCACAAGTTCGTTATGGTTTTCTTTACTCTATGGATGGAGGTATATTAGTTGCATGGAAGACAGTTGGAAATAAATTCAGATTTATGAGACAGTGAACATGATTCACGACGGGACTTTCGGATGTAGAAGAGAATATCGTTCTTGCAGGAAAGGTAGAGTATGAGACAGAAGCAGAAGATTGAGCATATTCTGGATTGTGAAATTTCAAGTCAAGCAAGGAGTGGTGGAGTTGTTTTGAAGCTTGGATTGAAAGTTTCAGCTTTTCACGGAATGACACCAGGTTGATAGATATTTTTGTTAATATCACACTTTCGGGCAGGGGATCAAGGACAGTAAGCAGATAGGATCAGAGCGAGCATGGATTTCGGAGTACGGTGGACAAAGACTTGGACTTTAGAATTTTAAACACATATTGGATTTTTAAAGATTTGTCGTACGTATCAAGGGTAACAGATTTAGAGAGTAGAGATTTGAAGAGTGAAATCTGAAAAAGGCAAACCGTGCGAAGTGTTGACACACAGAACAGCTCAGCAGGTTATGGCAGTTTAACATCTGGTTTATAGTAGTGTAGTATCTGAGTTATAGCAGACCAAGTTAGAGACATGATACTTATAGAAATTTTGGAGTCTGTAAATTTCAGAGCAGGGTAGGATTGGTGATGTGTCAGGAAGACTGCACAACCATTTGGCTCAATCAGTCTATTACTCACGGGAGAAGACAGATGATGCAGGCGAGGAACCGGCGGGTAAGCTACTCACTTAAAAGATAATGCATTGACACGCGACTTTTTTTTAAGAGCTTTAATAGAGGTGGTAGCATTGTTTCGAGAATTTGAATGACATTGATTGAAAATGGAAGAGACTGGTACATGGTAATATTTCAGCTTCACTAATTCTTCGAAGACTAAACTGAATGGAAGGGTTGAAACAGGATCCGAGAAGCATAATAAGAGCAGGCATATGGAATTCTGGAATCTTCTGGGATAGAGATTATTTCAGTGAAAGCATGTCTACGACCACATCTTTATGCAAGTGTCAGAATCATCATGTACAGTGCGGTATGACTTAAGGCACATAATTCCAAGATAACAGAAGGAGACAGAAGTTGCAGCTTCTTGGACCGACAGTGATGTACTAGGTAAGTAAAAGAAATGATCTAGTGTAAGGATGCTAGATGACCACCGAAGGGTGACTGGAAGAAATTTTAAACATCAGTTTGGTTAAAGGACTATGTTGTTGAGCAGAAGCGTGTGACAGTGTGGAGCTTTTAACCAGATCAGATATCTTGTTGCCGGTGCATCTCACCATCAAGTTTGATCAGGGATATCTCAGTCACCGAGGATCAACACAGGGTGTCAGTTTTTCTTTGGCCCTTTGAGTTTTTTATTTTGATTTGGTTTAGACCATTTGGAGGACCAAATGGGTTTTAAGGGGGGGGGGATGTAAGACCTCGACCCCCAAATCTTTTGTTTAGTGTTGTTTTTATTATGGTTTAACTTTTCAAGCGAGATTAGAGTTGGTTTGACTTTGTTTTTGAGTTTGACTAGATTTTTCATAACCTTGGAGGGTTTTGAGGACTGTTGACTTTAGTTTGACCCGGTTTTGTAAAATGTGTTTTTGAGGGAAATTACTCCTGATTTCTAAAAATCTCAAATTTTATTTATTTTGATTCATTTTGTTGTTATAAACAACTTTCATGTTTTGACCATTTTGATTTAATGCTCAGAAATCGCGTTTTTCGAGAAAAAAGGGGCAAAAATGACTTTTCACATAAATCAGTGCATAGATTTTGAAAATTTCAGAAATTGGGGAAAATATACTTTTTGGAGACTAGATATTTCGATGATCGATTTTGTGTTCTTCGTCGTTTTCGTCCGGGACCCACAAGTGTTAGTTTCAGCCTCTTGAACCTTGGGGCCCATTGAGACCCACCTGCCCACTTTATAAAAGCCCAGCTGGACTCTTCTTCTCTCATTCATTTTCCTGCAACTTTTTGGCTGGGGGAGAGGGCTTATTCTTTTCCCATCCAGCCCTCACTCTCTCTCCTCTTGCAAGCTTCCTTCTTGAGTGCCAAGTGAAGGATTGATCTCACCTTCTTCTTCCTCATCTCTCAAACATTCCAAAGATCCCATTTTCAAGAACATTGGGCTAGGACAACTCTCCTCTTCAAGCTTTTCTCCTTGTTTGGAACACCAAAAGGTTAGCAATGGTTTTCTTTTCTTAAAAATCTTTCTTTCCTAGGTCTTTAGAATGTTTTTCTCATATTTACAAAGGGTTTTCATTGAGGCTTGCAAATGATTGATTTTCTAGGGTTTTCTCTTGGTTTATTTTGGGGCTTTTGTAGATGGAAGACTTTGAACCCTTGAGAGACCTTCTTGGTGTGATTTGATCCTCATTTTGGTCAAGGCAAGTGAATATCTCAGCTACTATGGTGTTTAAAGCTTAATGTGAATGATTTTGTGATATTTTCATGTTATACTATGTTTTCTCTATGGTTTATGAATCTATTTTTTTAAGTGTTTAATGCAAATGATTTATGCTTAATCTTCTTAAATTATTTTTTTTATAATAATCTTGGATTTTGCTTCTCATCTAATTATCTCTTGGTTAGTTAGCTACATTTCCAATTTTTAGTGTCTTGTTGAATGAAAAGATTTTGTTTATATTTGTTTCATTGGAAATGGATGGAAGGAATTAGTGTATTAATGTGTTTAATGGGTTTTATTTGACAAGGAGAAGCTCAAAATCTATGAGAAAATTTGTGGAAAAGAAGAGATGGAAAAACAGTCAAAGAAGGGAAACAAAGAGTGCATAAATGCACTAGTTTCGGGCCCAACCAGTAACTGGGCCGCTCGAGCGAGCCCATGGGCCGCTCGAGCGGACCAGCTTCTGGGAGGGGTCCGCTCGAGCGGACCTGAGCCCAAGGCTGGCCCTTTTTAAAGGGCTATATGAGGGCTGTTTTATGGTTTTTCTTGAGGCCTGTTTGAGGCCCATTTTAGCACTCTTTCTTCCTTGATTCTTAGGCCCAAACGAGCCCCTGGCTGCGCTGGGCGAGGGCAGCACAGCAGAGGCGGGCGAGGGCGGCGAGCCCCTGCCTGCTGTGCCACCCTCGCCCAGCGCAGCCAGAGGCTCGCCGCCCATGGGAACTCTCCCCCCTCGCCCGCGGTGACCGTGCTTCCCTCGCCGTGGCTGCTCGCCCAAGGGGGGGGGGGGGGGGCCACGACGCTGCCCAGCTCTTCCTCGCCGTGGATGCTCGCCCAAGGGGGGCCCACAACGCTGCCTGCGCCTCCCTCGCCCGAGGCAGCCAGCGCAACGCTCGCCTCGTCCTCGCCCATTGCGGGATTGCCGGAGGCGCCAGCGTCGCCGCAGGGGCGCCCGCGTCCTGACGGACGCCCAGCGCAGATCACGTCCGACCGCCGACTGGCGAGTGTCCAGGATGGAGCCACTCGCGCCTACGCCCAGGAACTTGTCCCCCGGGCGCCCAGGCCTTCTCCCCCTGGCCGGTTCCAAAGCTCGCCCATACCTGAATTAAAATCGGAAAAGAGGAAAAGGATTTTGGAGGGAGAAGAGACCTGAATCTACCAATGCCCCCCTTTCAAAAAATTATTTGTGCACGGGGCATTGAGGGGGCAAATGATGGGTCAAGCCCAATCCGGATAGCGGCAATGAGTCAGGTCCGAGTAACCCGGTCCGTCTAGGATCGTGGGTCAGGCCAGAATAGCCCCGTTGAGATCCGGGTTTCGTTAAACGAAGCCTCGTCACCGCAGGCTCCAAGTCATCGCGACGAAGTCCTCCCCTAACCTGCATTTACCAAGTCTCGCGGAGAGGATCTCACCTGCCTTCCACCTGGCTCGATCCTCAAGGACACGTCTGACGCTCCAAAGAGACGTTGAACCGATTGCATCCCCACCTGGTGGGAAAGAGTTATAAATAGAGCCCTCTCATCACTTGATAGGAGGGAGTTTTTTCCCTATTTTCTCATATCTGTAACCCTCTACATTAATCAAACATCACCATTTAGAAGTGGACGTAGGTCACGCTTGACCGAACCACTATAAATCTCTCATCTCTCTTCATTTACTGCATAGCATTAATTATCTGACCGGTGGTGTCCGAAGTTACCCTTTTTGGCATCATCAGTTAAATGCTTGAAAGCCCATGATTTATTACAATGAAATGTAATGCTTGAAGTGTATCGATTGAATGGGAAAAATGAGAGAAAGTATTGATATGGAGTTTTTACCCGGGAATTCTTCAGTCTTAAAATACACTTATTTATCTCAAGCGTTGGGGATTTTCATTGGTGCCAAACTCATAATTGTAAATTAACACTTGGATGCTAAGTGTGCATTGAGACTTTCCTCGGTAAATCATTGATCATCATATACTATTCCCTTCCATGTTAGAAAATCTATATGTATTTTTTTATTAAATGACTCGAGTGGTTCGCCACAAAAGTTGTTACCTTTTCTACAAATCAATTTGAATACTGCTTTGAGTGGTTTCGCCACGTTTTAAAGGATCAATTGTACGATTTTCCTACAAATTATATAGAAATGTATTCGAGTGATTCGTTATGGAATTTCGTATGATTTCTACTAATTGTTTTGAAATGTATTCTAGTGGTTCGCCACGTTTTGAAAGTATCGTTTATATGCTTTCTATAAATTGATTTGAAATGTATTTAAGTGGTTTGCCACGGAGATTTGTATATTTTCAACAAAGCGAATGAATATTGATTTGAGAGGGTTTTTCCCACTGCAGTTTGGAGCTCTTTATGAGCGAGTGTTCCCGGCCATGGCGACGGTTAGATCTTTTCTTCCATTTTGCATGGATTAGAATTGATCGAGTACCTTGTTACCTCGGTAATGAGGTACGAGTACCTTTGTTGCTTCGGTGGCAGGTACGAGTACTCTTGTCACTTCGGTGATGAGGTACGTTTCTGAGTGAGTGCTCTTGTTACTTCGATAATAGGAGAATTTAGCGTATGTCGTTGCCAATGCTTTTATCGAACGCCATTGATTTATTTGACCATCATTGATCTATCAATTGTTAATGTTTTATTCGATCATCACTGATTTATGCAATTACTATTGATTTATTTATTTACCATTGATTTATTCATTTTGTCATATTTCTTCATATTGCTAATGATTTAGAAAGTGCTTTCTTTACCCCATTGATTTATTTATGTTTCAAACCTTAACTGTATCAAGAATGATTTTTATATCATTTTATAAATGTCTATCATCATGTTACCTGTTTATTTGCTTGTCAGACCGTTGTGTCTAACCCCTCTTGTTTGGTGCTAGGTCTTGATTCCTTTGCTTTTTTAGGTGGCTTGAGTGAGGAGGCGGGTAGGAGGCGGTTGACCCGTCGGTTGGACGTGAGAGGCTGCCCATTGATGTCATGTAGATGTCAAGATGGCATTGGAGTTCGTAACATAATTGGGGTAGTGATTTATTTAGTTAGTTTTTGTTTGAATGGCTTTTATTAGCCCTTTTCTTTGGGACTGTAATGAAAATACTTTGTAAATTCTAACTTGAACATATGTGGGAAAGAAAATGCCCTGTTACTGTCAGCTCAATGTTTTATGATTCATGATTTATACCAGTCTGCTTAATTGATGACCTTATGTTAGTAGTTGAGTGCGACACGGAATCCGATGGCCACGGGCTCCGGATTGCAACGCCATACAAGCTTTCGCGAAACATTCGGATTGTGTGGAAATGTGTGAACCTCATCCACGCGGATCTTGGTAAAAGCAGAAATTTTAATTAATCCCAAAATTTCTCACCCCGAGATCAGATCACTGCAGGGTCCCAATTTTGGTGTGTGACATCAGCCCTACTTGCGTATGTCCTTGTCTTATCACACGTCCCATGAGGTGGTTGAGCTTCCATAGAACTTCGGCTGTCAGTGTCTGTCTCGGCTTGCCTTCTGGCACTATTGCCGAGATGCGTGACCGAGGCCAGGACATAGTACCGAGGTCAGAAGTGACCGAGGTTGGGAGCGACCTTGATCTCGGTTAGCGACCTGGTACTGCTGCTGAGGTGCGCGTGGCTGAGGTTGAGATATGATAAGTTGGTACCATTATCGAAGCTAATGTAATCTCGGTATCTTTGAAAATATCCCCACACAATTGCCCCTAGCTTTTGAGCACTTAGAATTCCTTAACTATTTGACGCCGGAAGCTATCTGATGGGAGAATCTTTTGAATTTGAATCTCATATCGGTCTCGGTTGGTGACGCTTCATCTCTATCCGATGTCGTTTCGCCTGCCCGAGGTATTTAAATGCCACGCCTCAATTATCACGGAATACGGGCTGACGATACTACGTGTCACCGCCTAACTGGTTGCCCTGTATTCTCGAAGAGGCGCCTACAGTGGTTTGACGTGTCTTTTTCGAAATTCGAAATGGCGCCATCATGAGGCGCCCTATTTTTTGCTATAAATAGGGGGTGCGTCCCCTCCTTATTCTTCTTCACTTGCATTTTTTAGAGAAAAGGGGAGGATTTTTCAGAGAACTTTTGGGGAAGAGAGTCCATTGTGAAGAGAAGTGCTGCCGAGATCAAACTTCTGCTTGTCTGAGTCCCATTCTTGCCATTCGTCTCTGTAAGTCCTTCTTTCCCCGTTTCGTTTATTTCTGCGATTAGGGCTTTTGTTATTCTGTCTAGGGTTTCCTCCCTATTCTTTCTCTTTGAGTTCTGCCCTTCATCTTCTTAGTTTCTGTTAACTCTAGAAATGGGTGTCTATAGTTACTGGTTAGAGACCGCAGGGGCCATAGCTCAGCTTAAGGTCGTGTACAAAATACCCGAAGATGTCCTAGTCAGGGCACCTTACCCCAATGCTTATGACGATGGTAGTGTTGACACCAAAAATGTCACTTTGCCTCTTCAAAATCCAGAAAGCTACATGAAGTCGCAGCCTGCCATAAATAGGCATTGCTACTTCCAAAAATCAAATCTTGTCAGAATCAAACAAAAACTGCAAGATCCTTCAAGACAGCCAAAAGAGGAGTACATAAGAAGTTTCGGGCCATTTCAAAATCATTTGGCCTAACTTCGCTTCTCCGACAGCTGAAAAGTAGCTCCCGGCGGTGAAAGCATCGGAGACACCTTAGAGCCAATGGATGATCTCAAAATACATCCAAAAGGCTCCACGTCAAGTTCCGAGTCAAACCGACAACGTTTGACCCTACATCAACCCTCGAACAGCTAAATCAAGTGTAAGACCCCGACCCCCAGTTCTTTTGTTTAGTATTATTTTAATCGTGGTTTAGCTTTTTAAGCGAGATTTGAGTTGGTTTGACTTTGTCTTTGAGTTTGACTAGATTTTTCATAGCCTTGGAGATTTTGAGGGCCGTTGACCTTGGTTTCACCCGGTCCATATGATTTGCATTTTTGTGAGAAATTATTCTTATTTTGGAAAAATTAAAATTTTTACTCCTTTTGACTCATTTTATGAAGTTTAACAACTTTCATGTTTTGACAATTTTGATTTGATTCTCAGAAATTGCGTTTTTCGAGAAAAATGGGCAAAAATGACATTTTCACTAAATCTGTCCATAAATTTTGAAAATTTCATAAATTGGGAAAAAATACTTTTTGGAAAGTAAACATTTTGTTGATCGATTTTGTCTTCTTCGTCGATCTCATTCGGGACCCACAAATGTTAGTTTCGGCCTTTGTAATATTGGGGCCCATGGGGCCCAGCCCACTTAACCCTTTATAAAACCACCATGGGGCTCTTCTTCTTCCCCATTCTTTCATTTTCCTGCAACAAGAGTGGGCATAGGGTTTTCTCCCAGCACTTTCTCTCTCCTCTTGGAAACCCCTCATCTTGAGTGCTAAATGGAGGATTGATCTCCCAATCTTCTTCTCCTCTCTCTTGGCTTTCCAAAGACACCATTTTCAAGAGATTTGAGCTAGGAGAGACCACTTTTCCAAGCCTTTCTCCCTTGTTTGAGCTACCAAAGGTTAGCAAAAGTCTTTCTTTCTTCAAATCTTGGTTTTTCAAACCATTTGGAGTATTTTTATCATACATGCAAGGGTTTTCATTGAGATTTGCAAAAGATTGATTTTCAAGGGTTTTCTCTTGGATATTTTTGGGGCTTTTGTAGATTTGGGGCTTTGCTATTAGAGAGGTGCTCTTGGAGTGATTTGCTCCCCATCTTGACTTGAGGCAAGTAAATATTCAGATATTGTGGTGTATGTTGTTTATTATGAGTATTTGTTCTTCTCTTAAAAACTATGAATTTTCTACCTTGGTTTATTGATTTGTTCTTGAAATGTTTGAGCAAAGATTTATGTTTATGGCTCTCTAGTTTATGATTCCAATAATCTGAGATTTTTATTTAGTAATGAATCATCTTTGAATTTGTTATGCACATTTCAGATTTTAATGTTTTGATGGATAAAAAGTGCTTTGTTCATGCTTGAATCTTGGAAAGAATGGAATGATGTAATGTATGATTGTTTTAATGGATTTGGTGTGGCAAGGAGGAGCCCAAAGTATGTTAGATTTGATGTAGAAGAAGTGGGAGGGAAAGAAAAATCAAATGGAGAGGAAGAAGTGCTGAAATCAGGGGAGAAAAACCCCCCTGCACGGGCTGGACAGAAGCCCAGCTCGCTATAGCGAGCCAGGCTTCTGGAATGGGCTGTTTTTGGCCCAATTTCTGGGCTGTTTAAGGCCCTGTTTTGAGGCCTGTTTTCAGCCTATTTAAGGCCCTGTTTCAGCTTGTTTTTAGGCCAATTCCCAACCTATTTTAGGCCCATTTCATCCCATCTTTCCTCTTCATCTTTAGGCCCATTAATCTCCTTTTTATGCCTAAAAGCCCATGAAAGATTTGGGTAAATTGTGATAATTGAGAAATTGTGAAATGGGAATGAGAACAATGAGAGAATGAGCATATGTGAAATTACCCGGGAATCTTTCAAGTCTCAATGCGCACTTTATCATTTTAAATGTTGTGGATTTTCATTGGCATCAAACATATTCTTTTATTAATCAATGTTTAAAGGTTAAGTGTGTATTGAGATGGTTCCTTGGTAAGTCATTAAGTCATTCTACACTATTCCATTCCATTTCAAGTCAGAGAATGTATATGTATTCTTCGGTAAACTAATTTGAATAGCATCGGTGATTTGTTATAAAATCATGTGGTTGTCCATATTCGAAAGGTTTGATCGTATGATTTTATACAAATTACTTTGATGTGTATTTGAGTGGTTTACCATGGAAATTCGTATGTTTTCTACGAATCGATTTGGAAGGAGATTTGAGTGGTTTGCCACATTCGGAAATACATCGATAAGACTATTATTTTGAAAAGACTATTATTTTGAAAATAAAACCTCGAGGCAAGATGGGGCCAGAGCTTTGTAGTGCGAGGCCATGAGCCAAAGAGACAATTATTTCGAGAATAAAACCTCGAGGCAAGACGGGGCCAGAGCTTTGTAGTGTGAGCCCATGAGCCAAAGGGATTATTATTTTGATTGGTATTGGTTCAGGTTTTGAAAACTAAAGGCACCACTAGGCTTAGGTCACCTTGTCGGGCTGATCACCCGGCTTGGGATCTTTAATTTGTCTACCAGCTGCAGCTTGGATTCTGTCTGTACCGACCATGGCAACGGTTTTTATCTGCCGGTCCCACGTGTAGTGGCTACGGTTCTGTCTGCTCTTGTTACTTCGGTAATAAGAGAATATAGCTATGTGTGGTTTGCCAATGTTTTATCCGTTGTTATTTTGTTTTATGATTCTTGTTTGTTTATGCTCATTATAATCTTTGAATTTATTAATGTTTAAGAAATCGATCTTTTATCGTATTGTCTCTATTATTCAGGATTTTAAATGTATTTCAAATCATTAAATATGTTACGTAGGTTGTTATCTCTTTAAGATATTTATGCTTCAGAGACTGTGCATTTATTCGCTTTGATATTTATGTTCGGTCTTTCAATCGTTTTATCATGTTTTATTACTATTATTGTTTAGACTCTTTAAATGAAATTACAATTATTCCATCAGATTTTATAAATGCCCATTTCCATACTACTTGTTTATTTGCTTGCCAGACCGTCGTGTCTGACCCTGTTTGTTTGGTGCCAGATTTCTCTCCCATTGCTTTTAAGATGTTTGATCGGAGGTGGCAGTTGAGCCGCCGGTCTGACGTGAGAGGCTGCCCATTGGTATCATCTAGATGTCAAGTTTGGCACTGGAGTTCGTATCTAAATATTGGGGGTAGTATTTCTATTTAGTTGAATATTACTTTTGTATGGTTTCGTTAGCCTTTTTTTTCTTGGGATTTGTAATTAAGACACTTGTTAATTGTAATTTGAATATGTGGGAAATAAATAGTCCTGTTACTACCAGCTCAGTATTCTTTGAATTATGATTTGTGCCAGTCTGCTTATATGATGGCTTCGAGTCCGACACGGAATCCGATGGCCACGGACTCCGGGTCGTAACACCATGATTAGCTTCCGCGAAAATATATTCTGATCGTGATGGAATTTTGTAATCCTCACACATGCGGATCTTGGGAAATACAACAAAAATTTTAATTAATCCCAAAATTTCGCATCCCGAGGTCGGATCACTACAGGGCCCGGTTTCGGGGTGTGACATGAAGCCTCTTGGCGGCGAGAACCACAAAGTCCATCACTCATCAGATAGAGCACATGGACGGCTTCAAAATGCTTACAAAGGGCTACACGTCAAATTTCACCTCATTTCGATAACATTTGACCAGACTTTGACGCTCGGAAGCCAAATCAGGCCTCTCAGCCGCGAAGCTCCCTAGGACCATGGTTTCTAAGACAGAGCCTATGGATCATCTTCAAATGACTCTAATAGGTTCCCTGTCAAATTTCAAGTCAATCAGACATCGGTTGACCGCACATCAAGCCGCGACATCTTCATCGCGACAAAAACAAGTCTACTGGTCAAACGGCTTCAAAACTCAAACAAAATCCTATGGTTGGTCTTATTTATTGCTCAGGAGGCTTCACCCCAAATTTCAGGTCATTCCGACATCGTTTGTCCCAGTTTCAGCTTCTGACAGAAAATCGGCAGCTCTGCGCGACAAAGTCTTCGGCTTTCTCGGAAAATTAGAAACTTTGCAAACCAAAATTCAAGGATTCTCATCAGGTTTTCTACAGGGAAATCAGGCCAATAAATGATAAAAAATGTCAAGAAAAAATACAGAAGAAAAAAGAATAAAAAAACATAAAAAACGGACACAAAATGGGACAAAAGGGGGGAAAACCCCCCAGGGTCGCAGGCCCCTGCGACCCTTGCCCAAGGTCGCCAGCCCCTGCGACCCTGGCCCATGGTCGCTGGTGACCATGGAGCTCGGGATCGCCGGGAGGGCCCCGAAAGCCCCGTTTTTCATCGTTTTTCGCGATTCGAAGCATCTAACCCCTGGGATTTTCCAAAATTCATACTTTTGAGACACCAAATCCTTTAACATCCGTCAAAATCACGGGTCAATCAAGAGTATCAAAATCAACATTGATCGCCAACCGGTCAACCAAAAAAGTATGCTTTCTACCCGACCGATCGAGAAATCGACAGGACAGATGGCACCGACCCATTGTTGGCAACCAATACCTGAAGTTACATGGTCATCCGATGTCGATCTATATGAAGATCCATCGATGATCATCGCCAGAAGAATCCCAAAAGATGCGGCACGGCCCGCGACTCTTCAACTGCTCGGCGACCACTTAATGCGATTAATTGACTAGCTTTATTACAGTCATTAATCCATTTCTTTGGACTGCCCAATCAGAAGCAATCATCCGGGAGTTACAAGTCAATTGATTCATGGCATTTAACCCATGAAACTCCTCCCATCATGGCGATTAAAGGCGATTAAATGCCCTCAATCTCCTCCGGCCAATCAGAAGCCAAGAAAAAGGAGTTACAAAATAAAGGAATTAAATCCTGTAACTCCTCCCATTAAGCGGCTTAATGACAATAAAAGCCCATAAACCCTCCTAAATGGCTACAAAAAAGCCTATAAATAGGAGAGCACTCCAAGAAGAAAAAAAGAACGGAAGAGACTGCAGAAAATCCGGAAATTCAGACAGAAAAAGGCATCAGAAACCTAAGAGAAAGAAAGAGAGAAAACTTTGCGGAAGTTCTACACCGACCACCGCTACAAGGTGACAAAAGTCCCTTGGGGGGTACCCCCCCCCCCAAGGTCCTTGCCTTCTCCTTCTGCCTCCAATGGCTTCGACGTGGCTTTTCAGCCCGTCTACTTAGTTTTTGTTGGACATAGGACCTCCTTTTGGTCTTTGTCCTCTAAAAACCCGAGGTTATAGCCAAGCCAAGCGAATCAAGAGCATCCTCTGTTCTCATCTGCATGGATGATGGCGAAGCCCACATATGGCTTGCGACCGTCAATCTGAACGAGTCCCCCACAATCTCCTGAGAAGTTAGATCCTCCTTTTCTTGCTTTTCATTGTAGTTTGTATTTTTCCAAAAGAGACAAAAATCACAACTCTTGGCTTTCATTATTGATAAGAATTGTAAAATCGGCTATAAACACCAAAAATCGGCTATAAATGCCAAAAAATCACCTTTCTCGGCAAATCAAGAAAAATGTCTCTTTTTTTAAATATATATGCAATGGAAAACTTGAAAGAAGTTGATTTCCGTTTTACTTGCGAAGGTTGATCTCCGGATCACCACTTGCAATTCCAAGTAAAATAGAAAATCTGGCACACCCACACAAAAAAATGTTGATGCACGCCTCTGCTCCCCGGTTACGAAAGGGTCAGACCCAAACGGACTCCCACGTCCGCCGACCTCGGTAGAACCGAGCGATAGAAGCGCTGTCCATCAAGCTGGCTCCACTCGGTGGGACTCGTTCATTTGAGAACACGATGCTAGAAATAAAATATTTGCATATCATATCTTTTGCTCTATGCTTATATTTCTTTTCTCGATTCCTTGGCCACTTTCTAATTGGTGGCCTATGTTGGATTTCGCATCTAAAAAAAATGAGACGAGATTTTTTAGAAATTTCTAATTCTTTGAGTTTATTTCCACTCTTTCTCTTTAAAAAAAATAAAAAAATCAGATTTCTTAGTTTGGATTCAAAATTGAGAAACTTTGATCCTTTTCGTTTCGTCTCTGTGCTCGCGGAAATCGTTGAGCCGGTTCGAATTGCGGAAATGGCCATTGTTTTTCTTCGATGAGTTCATTAGAAATTAGAAAAAATCAGATTTCTCATTTTGGATTCAAAATTGAGAAACTTTGATCCTTTCCTTTCGTTCGTGCGCTCGCAGAAATTGTTGAGCCTATTCGAATTAGGATTTGGGCCATCGTTTCTCTTCGATGAGTTCATTAAAGATCGAAAAATAAAACAAAATAAAAAATAAAAAAATGACATAGACCACTAAGGTTAAACTAATTGCGTTTTTTTATCACGGTTGATTCAAGAAAAGCCTTGTCCAGAGTGTGGAGACAGCTTGACTGTTCTAGGCAAGGGTCCTCCAAACGGGTTCATTAAGTAATCCTACCCTTACCTGGGGGCAATTCAATCAATCGAGATTTCATTAGACCGGGTTAGGAGGCCTATGTGTACTCTCTCGTCTTTTAAATAAAAGAATTTTTTCAAAATCAAAAATTTTAAAATAAAAAATAAAAAAATTTTCAAAAAATAAATCTTAAAAAAAATAAAAAATTAAAAAAAAAAAGATTTTTCAAAAAAAAAAACTTAAAAAAAAAAGATTTTTTTAAAAAAAAAAATCTTCTAAAAAAAAATTCCGTCATTTTGGGTTCAGATTGGAGAAATTTTGGTCTCCTCCTTTCTGAGCACTGGCGCTCGCGGAAATCGCTGAGCCCGTGTTCAGATTGGAGTGCCTTTTGCTCTATTTGATGAACCCAATCTTGGCCTTTCAAAAAAAAAACACTCGTCATTTTTGGATTCAGATCCGAGAAATTATGGTTCATTTCCTTCTGAGTACTGGCGCTCGCGGAAATCGCTGAGACCGTATTTGGATCGGAATACCATCTGCTCTCTTTGATGAATCCAATCTTGACCTTTCAAAATAGAGAATCTCATCTCATGGATGCAGTCTCAAAACATTTGTGTCTAGCGGTACTAGTACACCCTTTCAGGGTCTACTGTATTCGCGACCGGCACATTTGTAACTCCAAACTTATATTCTTCTTACATCGAGCAGGCTCTGCTTCTCGATAAGTCGAATTTAGGTTCACAATTGCTTCTAGCAGTCACTGGGACGCTCATTCTGGGCTTACCATACCTGCGATCAGAAAAATTATACCCTCTATGGCTTTTTGCCTTCTTCATATTGCTTGGGTCATCTCCCTCGAGCAATTTGAAAAGACAAAACCATAGAACTTCCCATTTATGATCATTATATTCTTGTGATTACTAATGGATGTGGTCTTGTTTCAGAAATTTTTCGAAAAAACTAACAATGGCAGCATCGCTTACCATTGCTTTCGATGAGAGCAAGCACCAGCTCATGCTTCAACAGAAGCAAACCACGCGCACCTACAAGCGCCCCATCAGCTGCCGAAGCGTCAACTCCCTCGGCAACTCTCTGAACTCCGGGTCGACCTCGACTCCCCGGACATTGTCTTTGGGATGCTGGGACCATTCCCACTTCCCGAAGAACAAACTGCTCCTTCCAAGAAGCAGAAGGCTGCCTCTCAACGTGTCACTACCCTCTTGCCTACATGAAGGAGGAGAGACCCATCTCCAACCTGACTCCCAAGTCAACCCAGCATGAGCGGGCTTGTTCCTACAAGCCCAAAATCAAGTCATGTATCACTAGGCCTCTACAAGCACCTGCTAAGGCCTACAATCCTGCAGTTCGACCCTTCATCTCTACAGGGGCTGAACTTGAAACATTCAAAACTTCGCTGCAACAGGCGAAGGACCGGGTTCGCATCCTGTCCTTGCCCAGCTACAAAGAAGACAGGCTTGGCTGCTGCGCCTGAGGGAGCACATCCTTCGTTGTCAAAGCCCAGCCAGAGCTGACTGAAGCTCAAATTGCTCGTCGTATACGCCGCCGAGCGTCGTATCGACAAAAGAGACTAGAGAAGCAAAGGACCCAGCCTCCTACACTTCAAGTCTCTCCCAAATGGGTCGAAAAAGAAAGACCCAACCAAGTTGCTGCTGTCCATATGGTTGGAAAAACCAGAAGATGCCAAAAGTCCGATTCGAATCCAACTACACCGATGAGTGGGAGGAGTCCCTTGAAACAGGAGAATATCTCTCCGATGAAGAATGGGTTCCTGAGACTCATCTTATGCTAGTAATCTAGTATAACCCCCTACAGCCGCAAGGATCCTGGTCTGATGATGAAGAAGACCAAGAGGCTGTATAAGAAAATGCTGCTGACCCAGCACCCATCATTGCTCCAGTGGAAATCAACTATGTTGAGCCACAAAGAGTTGATGAAGAAGAATATCTGGCTCCCATGCCTGATCTTGAAGAATATGCAAGGATCTTGCAGCATCTCGCTCTAGAACAAGAGCAAGACCGCGTCAACGAGCTTCCTCGTAATCCAGAGCCTGAAGTCCCTGAAGACCATCAGGTACATCCTCCCTTAACTCCTGAAAATGGAGAAAATTGCTGGATAGACGATCCTCTTAGATCCGAGGATGAGTCTGACTTCGATCAGACAACATCTCCTGTCAGAGCTTCCTGTAATGTGATAATTCGGGATTATAACTCTTCCGAAGCATCGTCTGATGAGATCACTTACACTCTGACGACTCCTAGCAATGTATCTTCTGGAGCCACCTCATCTCATGTGACTTTCACTGAGACGACACCCTCTCAGGTTTCTTCTCCTGAGACTGTGACTTCAAAGTTTACACCCTTCCTGACTGAAGAATTCCCAGCTATTGATGCTTGGGACGATGAATTGGTCAACGAAGAAGAAAGGTTGCTGGATGCTGTTCAGGACTTGTTCCCGAAAAATGCTCCGTGCAACACAATCACTAAGGATGGCAACTTTGCTGCAGATACATCCTCAGTAAATGAAAAACGACAGCCTCTTGATCCTGAAGACAATCTTCCAAATGAAGACCCTTCTCAAGAAGCTCTCGAAGTTGGTAGAGGCACCCGCTCTGGCCGGGACTACCACAAAAATTACAACCAATCTTCCTTTACATATATAAATCCTTTAGAAAAAGATGTTGTAAGCGCCCCTAGTGGCAACAGTGATGAACATGCAGGCCCTAAGGAGGCTTTCAAGTATGACTTGATTGAACACTTCAAGCACATACCTGCACGTCTGCACATCCTAGATTTATTGCGAATGTCTCCGCACACTCGTGATAATCTCATTTCAGAATTACAAAAGCTGAATAAGGATGTCGACAAACATGCCCCGCAAGTCCTCCAAATTGAAATGGACTACCGGGTCAAAAACTCAGAAGCTTCCTCAAAGGGAGAAAGGAAAAAAACTGAGGGATCATGCATTGAATGCCTCTCGGTTCAAAAGGCGGCCAGTGCAACCATCGTCTTCACTAAGGATGACCTCCTACTTGGCGAAACAAGGCACAACCGACCCCTGTACTTCACAGGGTACATCAAGGAAATGCCTATGCACAGAGTTCAGATCGACCCATGTTTTACACTCAACCTCATCTCCACTTTGGTCCTCGAAGAGTTGGGCATCCCACCCAGCAAGCTGAGCCACACATCTGTATCTATCTTTGGATACGATGGGAGTACTCAAAGGCCTATCGGCAAAATCAGGTTCAAGTTGCAGATCGGTGATCTTATCTCTGAGGTCAATGTGTATGCAATAAAAACCCCTTCATGCTACAACATCCTTCTCGGACGCCCCTGGATCCACGAGAATGGTGTTGTCCCTTCAACTCTACATCACTGCATCAAATTTGTTGGCGACGACGGCATGATACATCGAGTCTTTGCGAACAGAAAACCCTTCAAAGGTAAAGAAGTCCACTTCGCAGACTCACAGATGTATGAAGGTGAGAAAGAAGAAGAGGAGAAGCAAACAACACCCTTTACCGAAAATTTTCAGAAAGATAAAGGCAAGGCTCCTCAACAATCACCGGAAGAAAACAAACCATTCGGTAAATCCGAAGAGAGCCTTTAAACTCCCTTTATCATCTCCCAAACCTTTAAAGCCTTTGGTCATCACAACTAAAGTGAAGAAGGCAAAGCAAAAGTCTGGGGGCAAATTTGTTGTCTCTTTCGTGTCTATCATGCAAGACACGGATTCGGATTCAGAGCCAGAAGACGACACATCTTCAAGCCAAGCTGACACTCAGCAAGTTCAGCCTGCTCTTACTCCAATGGAGACAACTTCTGACATAGAAGATCCTACGTCAGCTTCCTTCGTTGTTCCAGCAACTTCAGTAAAGGGAAAGCCGATCTTCTACCATAGATCGAATGCTTCTTCATCAAACTCCATGCTTGAACCTTTCCAAAATGAAGGTATGCCTCAACTATCCTTATATAGTTCTGTGACATAAGCTATTATGAAGAAAATGGGCTATGACGCTCAAAACCCAGTCGGTTTGGGAGAAGGTCGCGGTATCCTGACATCATTGGGGCCCGTCTTGACCAAAAGCCAGCTGGAAGATTGGAGACTCTACGGCTATGTAGAAAAGTCTTCACACTGGTTAGGGTATGATCCTGACACTCCCCTGAGACAGTTGACACAAAGGCTTAAAAGTCAATTTACTGACCAAGCCTCAACATCTCGTATCCATGAAGACATCGATCTCCCTGGATATCTCTTCGATGAGTCACCTGACAAAGATCCAGGAAGATCATCCAATTGGTACGATTTCTCTGACAATGAAGAGGAATTGTCCGATGGCACGGACGTGTGGTCTTCTGACCCAGAAGAATCCTCGTCTCCAAAAGAAGTACCCTACTTCGACTTGGTTTCAACAGGCGATTGGGATCATCTCATAGCAAACCTTGAGAAAATTGCAGATCAAGAAGACCCGTGTTAAGGAACAAAACCTTGGTCTGGAAATGCCCTTGAAACCCCAGAAGATTTCGTCGAGCTGGAAGCCTCCGAAAATATTATGGAGGAACCACATTCGAACCTTCCAACAGAAGATCCTATTCAAAAGATAGACTTGGGAACCCCTGATAACCCACGTCCTGTATTCATAAGCAAGAATATAAAGGATGATGAGTTACCCGAGTATATCGCCTTTTTCATGAGTTCGTTGATTGCATTGCATGGTCTTACGCTGAAACGCCTGGCTTAGACCCCAAAATAGCAGTCCACAAACTCAATCTTCAAGAAGACATCAAGCCTGTCAAATAGGGCCAAAGAAGATTCCGTCCAGATGTCATGGATAAAATTGAACAAGAAATCCAAAAACTCAAAAGCGTCGGCTTCATACGTGAGGAACAACATCCTGAATGGTTGGCCAACATTGTCCCCGTGACAAAGAAAAACGGGCAGATCAGGGTATGTATTGACTATAGAGACCTGAATGGCGCATGCCCTAAAGATGAATTTTTGCTCCCCATACCAGAGGTAATGATTGATAATACCTGTGGATTCGAGCGAATGACATTCATGGATGGTTTCACTGGCTACAATCAGATAAAGATGCATCCTGAGGATGAAAAACATACATCCTTTCGAACCCCATTTGGCGTGTATTGCTACACTGTCATGCCATTTGGTCTGAAAAATGCTAGTGCCACATATCAGAGGGCTATGATGAAAATATTCCAAGATATGCAGCACAAGACGGTTGAATGTTACGTTGATGACCTCGCCGTCAAAAGCAAAAGAAAAGAAGATCATCTCGAAAACCTTCGAGAAGTCTTCATCCGACTTCGCAAACACAAACTGCGAATGAATCCTTTGAAATGCTTCTTCAGCGTCACGTCGGGTAAGTTCCTCAGATTCTTAGTTCGGAAAGCTGGAATAGAGCTTGACCCCATAAAAGTCAAAGCCAATCTAGAAATGCCCTCTCCAAGAACCTTGAGAGAACTCAAAGGGCTTCAAGGAAGATTGGCCTACATCAGACGGTTCATCTCTAATCTTTCGGGGAAATGCCGTCCATTCTACCGGTTGATGAAAAAAGGTGTAAACTTTGTTTGGGATGCTGACTGTGAAGCTGCATTCCAAGATATCAAGTCATACCTGACCAAACCTCCAGTGTTAGCTGCTCCTACCACTGGAAAACTATTCATCTTGTACACAAGAGCCCTTGATCACTCTCTGGGTGCTCTGCTTGCATAAGAAAATGATGAAAGAAAAGAAGCTGCTCTATACTACCTCAGCCGCATGCTAGTAGGTGCAGAGCATCGCTACTCTCCAGTCGAAAAAGAATGTCTTGCAGTGATGTTCGCCGTACAAAAGCTGCGTCACTACTTGCTTTCCAACATAGTCTACCTGGTCTCGAGGATCAACCTCTTGAAGGTCCTTGTCACAAAAGCAGGTTCCCTCAATGCCCGACTGGCAAAATGGTCAATCCTTTTGTCACAATCTGATATTAGGTATGTACCGCAAAATGCAATCAAAGGACAAACTCTAGCAGACTTTCTCGTAGAGAATCATTGCCTAAAGATACTCCACTCAGAGATAATCTCCCAGACGAACCAGTCTACAATGTGGAGACTTTCTCACAAAGTGCCTCCTGGGACATGTACTTTGACGGTGCAACCAGGACAAATGAAAAAAGACAGCTGATCTCGGGAGTTGGCATCCTCTTTGTTAGCCCCGACAAATACATGATTCCAAATGCTTTCTCGCTACTGGAACCATGCACAAACAATGCAGCTGAATATCAAGCTCTGATCCTAGGATTGAAACTCGCCATCGAATCCAATATCACCATGCTGGAAGTCTTTGGAGACTCTCAACCGATCGTCAACCAGATGAATCAGAAATTTGAAGTCAGGAAGCCTGATCTGCTGCCTTACTACAACAAGGCACAATCGCTTCTGCAAAAGTTTGACATCTGTCACATCACCCACATTCGTAGAGGTGAAAACATACGTGCAGATGCCCTGGCCGGACTTGCCGCATCTATGGCAATCCAGGAAGGGGAAAACATGCAAACCACAGTGTGCGAAAGAAGAATCATTCCTCCTCTTAACACACATCAAGTAGTTGCTGAATGCCACCAAGTGGTTGGAAGTCGGATTTTAATCCTTCAACCTTCAATCGGTGACTGGAGGGATCCGTTCATTGATTACACTATGTTCGGAATCCTACCTGAAGATCCAAAAGAACGGGTAAGCATCCAAAGGCGAACCCCAAGCTTTCATTTGGATATTCCTTCAAAAATCCTCTACAGGAAATCCTTCAACGGGGTACTTCTACGCTGCTTGTCATAACAAGAGGCTGGAGAAACACTCAAAAAAGTTCATGGTGGTCTTTGTGGAGCTCATCAGGCTGGTCCAAAGCTCTACGATCAGATAAAAATGTTAGGTTATTACTGGCCTACCATGGTAGCTGACGCAATGCAATTTGCTAAGCGCTACCGACAATGCCAAGTTCATGGAGATTACATTCACATGCCTCCAGAATGGCTACATCCTACAGCGTTTTTATGGCCTTTCGAAGCCTGGGGTATGGACATCCTAGGTCCTATTTCTCCCCCTTCAAGCAAAGGTCATTTGGTCTATGGATGCGAAGCTGTTGTACCCTTTGAAGTACAAATTCCTTCCTTGAGGGTATCCTTGCAAAATGACATGACTCAAGAAAGCAATGTCAAATTACGACTCCATGAGCTAGACAATCTCGATGAGAGACGGCTCGAAGCTCGACGAAGCATTGAACTTTACCAAGCACGCATGGCAGGATCTTTCGACAAAAAGGTCAGGCAACGTGCCTATAAAATGGCTGACTTGGTTCTTGCGGTAAAAAGACCAATGGTCTTCGCTCACAAGTCCAAAAGCAAGTTTAAGCCAAAATGGGAGGGACCCTACGTCATCGACCAGGTTTTCTCCAACGGCGCATACGCACTCCTAAACATGGAAGGTGACAGATGTATGCTACCTATCAACGGTAAGTTCTTAAAGCGGTACTACCCTTGAAGACTTACGCAACTGGGTAAGAGCAATGCCTGTACGACCAAAACCGGTTTCCAGGTACTCGCTTGCTAAACCCACTCCTTTTTGAATTTTCATATCAAATGTTGAGATTTCTAGAAATTTAAATAATGTTTACTTTCATCGTTTCATTGTTCAAAAAAAAATCCAAGTTTAGGAACCTTTCCCTAACTTGACCAAAATTTTCAACCCTTGAACCCAAAATTCATGGTTTGAAATAAAATCCGGATTCAGGGGATTTCCACCCTAGTCCACCCTGCCTTTTACCGCCAAAATGGTTTTAGGTCAAAACTTATGACCCTCGTGTCTTTAAACAAAAAAAATGGTTTTTTCAAAAACCGCGGGGAAGCGACGCTTAGTCGATACTCGCACAAATCGGAAGCATGCGAACCACGTTCGACACTTCTAAAATCGCAGGGAAGCGACATTTCGTTGATACTTATAAAATCCAAGAAACCATGGAGACGCAATATTTCAGTTGATATCCACAACCCAAATTTCAAAGGTTCGAAAAAACCAAGAAACCGTGGAGATGCAACATTTCAGTTGATATCCATAACCCAAATCTCGAAGGTTCGAAAAAACCAAGAAATCATGGAGACGCAACATTTTAATTGATATCCATAACCCAAAGGTTCGAGAAAATCACAAATTTCAAAAATTGTGGGGAAACGACATCAAGTCAGTACCCGCAAAACCAAAATTTTTAAAAAGCAAGGATGCGACATTCCATCGATACTTGCACCCAAATCCGTGAGGATGCGACATTCCATCGATACTCGCAACCGAATGAGCAAGGATGCAACATTCCATCGATACTTGCAAGACCATTCAGTAGGGAGGCGACTTTTAGTCGATACTTGCATTTTTTAAAACAAAATCGACTATAAACGCCACCAAAACCGGCTATAGATGCCACCAAAACAGGCTATAAATGCCACAAACCGGCTATCAATGCCACAAAACAAAACCGGCTATCAATGCCACAAATCAAAACTTGGTTTTCAAAAAAAAAAAAACTCGGCTATCAACGCCACCAAAACCGGCTATAGATGCCACCAAAACCGACTATAAATGCCACAAAATCGGCTTCCATGCCACAAACAAAAATCTGGCTCCCATGCCAAAACAATCATTTGACAAAAGATTTTCATAAAATGATAAGCTTTTGATCAAATCCCATTTAGCAATTGCTTTCATCACAAAAAGATTTAAGTGAATGTAGGGAAAACAAAGAAAAGAGTACCAAAAAAATACATGCGGTACCAAAAAAAGAAAGTGTTCACAAACACTACAAAACAAAAAAAAGAGTACAAAAAAAAATACATGCGGTACCAAAAAAAAGAAAGTGTTCACGAACACTACAAAAAAAAAAGAGTACCAAAAAAACACGTGGTACCAAAAAAAAGAAGGATAGTTTATGCTGCAAAAATCAGGAGCTCAGCCAAAAATGGTCTCGAACGAAGATTTCAGCTCCTCAAGCAAACTTTTGGCCTCAGCCGTCAGGAATTCCAGGGCACGCTTCTTCAGGAACTTGCCATGAGATGCTGGGGTGGGCTGTAACCCTTCTTTCACACCGGGAAACTTATCCTGAGCAGTTTGTCATTGTTTGTCCTCTTGAAACTTCCTTTCAAGGACTCGATCAACATCTGCAACCCGGTGAATCAAAGCACTCTCCCTGTCGCGAGCCTCTATTATAGCAGCCCACTTGGCAGCGACTTGTGCCTTTAAATGCTCAAGACGTTTCCTGGCCTCATTGACCTCCCTATCAAGGATGTTAAGGTTATGTGTCAGCCCAATGATGGCTAGCTCTTCTAAGTTCTTCTCTCGGACTATCTGCTTCATGCTTTGTGTAGCCTCATTCAGATCAGACTTAGCCTTATCAGCAGGGTCCAGGAACATCTCCTTGAAGAACTGGTCGTCAGCAAAACCCATGGTCTCAAACCACTTGTCACCCAGTGCAATGATCCTATCAACGATCGCCCTGGCACCTGTGACATCCAGACCAGCCTCTTCGGCATCACTGAGAATCGCCTGCACATGCTGGATCATGCCAAATCCGGCATCCAAGTGCCCAGAAAGGAGAGTCTCAATCCAAGAGCTCAGAACCCGCACCACCACCTTCTTCGCAAAAAGAAGAGATGGCCCAGCTGAAGATTCGCCCCGCTCTGTTGGTCAGCTGCTCATGTCATCACCCGTTGGAATAGTAATAAAAGAACTCTTTCCAGTTGGAGCTGCTCGGGAAGGAGTCTCAGCACGAGGTATCTCCTCAACAGTGTCAGAACTGGTCCCAGGAGTCTCTACCTCTAGATCGACCTCTGGCATCTCTTGCTCTGGTTCTGAAGGAAGCGACAGACTCTCCTCTGTCACTTCAAATCCTGCCAAAGAAACAAAAAAGTATGAATATGATACTGTTTGAAAATCATTATCGGGGTTATTACTACAAAATACCTTCTTCGACGACTGGCGGAACGCTCTCTTCCTCTATGAACTCATCGGAAGCATCGGCAACATTTGCATCCATCGATGGTTCAAAGTCATCGGAATCCTGTGGCAAATCAGCTTACAAGAAAAATGTTAGCAAACAAAGTCACAGACAAAAGAAAAAGAAAGCAAAAGAAGTTATACCAATTGGAGGTTCTGGATTCACTCCAGAGTCCCTCGGTTCTTCTTCAGGTACCCCGACAGGATCCGTCACCGCCTCATCGGTTGGAACCTCAGGCATCGCCAAGTGTTCCTCTGCTAAAAAAAAAAAGAAGCAGCAGGGGAGAAAACAAATCAAGACATGGAAAAATCCCATGAAAAGAAATGGAAAGAAAAAAAAGGAAGAATCATACCTTCGCCGACGGTCTCTTCTTCTCGGTTTTTCTTTTCCAGAGGATCATCGTCATTCCCTGGCACCTCCTCATTGATAGTAAGAGGGACTTCTAAGTCAGGAGAGTCCTCATGTTGCCCCTTGCTGCGATGATGACCCCTCTTCCTCTTACTTCTGTGGGCTCGCTTCTTAGAAAAACCTGCCCCGCTGTCAGAGTCAGGTTTCCCACTTGACTCCTCACTAGATGGTCTACTCTTGCCAATAGACTCCACGGAAGCTTGCCTATGCGCCACTTGCATCCAAGCATCAAGTTCAGCTTCCTCCTGTTCTAGCTGCTCTAAAGCCTCATCAGGTATTTCTCGAACAGCTTCAGAACCAATGACGCCCTGGTCACCGAGAAAACATATCTTGTGCTTCTCTCCAGAAAGGAAGGCCCAAACTTCCTCTCGTCGGACGCCATCCGACTTTCCAAGGCTCTTTCCAGATGACAGCTTCACATCAAGCTCCTTCTTGGGAAGCCCCCGATATGCCGAAAAGCTCTCCGCGAACCACTTCGCAAAGCCGGCAGTCCGGGAAGTCGACAGCATAGGATAAGAGATCATGGCAGTAATGTCTCCAGCACTATAGAAAGCCCATGCGTTTCTCCCGTCCTGTTAATGTCACGTCCCCCGAACCCGATTAAAGAAATAACCGGATCCGGAGAGTGAATTTTAGGACTAATTAAAAATTTTATCCTTTGGGCCCACGGATCGTAGTCCACGGTGAGGATTTAATATTTCAAACCTCAAACCTCATGTGGTATAATACAAATAGAGTCCAAACAACTCTAGACATATGGAATCTCAAGCAATGGATAATAATCTCATTAAATTAAAGTTTGCAAGAAAGAGAAACAGAACTAAAAAGTTAAGTAATTTATTACAATGGCCAACCCACTAAACATGGCCAATCAAAGAAACAGAGTCAATGTAATATAAGGTTCGACGAGAGAAATAATGAATGAAAGATAATCTAATGAAACCAAGTGTATCTCACTCTCGTGCCAGGATATGATGACGCTACTCTACGTCATCGACACGCCACTCTCGTGCCTCCTCGCTGGTTGGAGATCCTCTGGGATCTCCTCACCTGCCTGCTCCTCGTAGAAGAACTCACCTGATGTGTCTGCACATCAAGGAACAAAGTCAACGACATGTTGAGCAATAGATATACAAAACATAATAAACACGACATGCATCAAGTGTAGAGTAATGACAAGTATAAGATCATATGAATACAAGAATATGAAGCTAGGTATAAAGCGAGATTAATTTGTAGAAACAATAACAGGAATCCTAGCAATCATCTAACTATAACCACTATCCATGCAAATGCAAGCAAGACAAGCAAAAGGGAGACTCCGAGGATGTCCTATGCCACCTCCCGGGGTACCAATAACAATCCCCTTGAACTACTGATACCATAGTCCGGCTCCAGTGGGATCCTAGGTCCCTGTCCTGGGAATAGCAGTACGGTCCTAGCCCGCTCCCAGCTATTCAACGCCATGGACGCCGTCCTACGCCGACTGCCCACCCCGACAACCGGAGTAACCGATTCGTCATTAAATCCCAAACTGCAGATGGCCATGATATACAAATAATAACAAAGTGGTTTTGACACAAGGACAACAAGACGAGCAAGTCTGGCTAGTTTCATGTACAAGACAAGATTCTAGGGATTATCTTCTCCAAAACAATACAAGAAAAACAAGCCACGTGATAATCCCCTTCCATTACTAGCCAGTCATGTTCATCAAACAAGACACGGTTTCCTAAGGTACATTCTAAGTCAGGTCCAAGTCCTAAATTCTATAAGAATTTATGTTTCATAATTGATTAAGTATTTTATGCCAAGAGTGTACAAGGAACATAAACAACGAATATAAGTCAAAAGTCAAGGAGATGTTACAATCCAATCCTAGGCAAGTGGTGTCATCCCTGTATTCCACGTGTTCTAACGGAGTACATGTGGAAATTGGATCAATGATGCTTTTAGGAAAATCCCTTGGTGTACAATCATGTTAAGCATCTATTGGTTCAGTTCCATATGCATTCGGTTATAACATATGTAATACACGAATACCTAGACAACCCATCGAATTCACACCAAGCCACGTGTTTCGATTTCAATCCCCATTAATGGTCAAGTGAGAGTAAGTTTATGGTTTCCAACATCTAAGGCCCAAACATAGGTTACCGGTCTCTTTTCCAATAAAACATAAGCTGGATTAATAATCTAAGTATTTACATCACTTCCCGAACTCCGATCATGATGAAACTAGAACCATTGGATTCTACATTCCAAGAGGTTTCCAACGGTATATAGCTCGTGAGATTCTGACGAACGGATCAAAAGTTATGACCGTTGGAAAATCTGCCTAAAATCGTTCAATTGCCAGGAGTTCGAACGTTCGAAGAAGTGTTCGAACGTTCGTCCCAGGCCAATTTCCCGAGAGCTCAAGTGTTCGAACGTTCAGGAAAAGTGTTCGAGCGTTCGTGTGCAGAAAGTGATGTTTGCTGAATTTTTTTGTTCTATTTGTTCCAGATCATCTCCATTCTGTTCTAAACCTTTCCCAATGGCTATATCCTGCACAAAATTGAGCCTCCTGCTCTCCCAACAATTCATTCCATCCACATTCCATTCCATTCCATTAAGAAATTCTAAAACAACCTATTATCATCAATTATCCATTTTCCAAAAACCTAACCTAACATATAATTTCCAATTAAAATCACAACAGGCTTGGAATTAAAGGAAAATCTACAGAAAACATAGCCAATCAAATGAAAACAAACATACATGCTTATATATGAATTGCAGATCTACTTGCCTCAATGTCAGAAGATTGGAATTGGGTAAACGCGGGGAGAAATCTTCCTACCGCAAGATCCACGATCTAACCCGATAAAATGCAAACTAGGAAACCAAGAAGATGATAGGAAGGAAAAGAATTAAGATCTAACCTAAATATAACCAAAAGGAAGATGTTAGAAAAGATGAAGTTACCGGAAACCTTACCAGGTTGATACCGGAAGCAAGAGGATATCGCAAGGATGAATCCTAGCGGATCGGATCTCCGAATGGGGTCTCCTGGGCTAGGGTTCCGGGCTTGAGAAAGGAAGAGGAAGAAGAAATGGCTGCGGTTCTTCGTCGGTTGCAGAGAATGAAATGAAATTAGGGCACAAACTCATTTAAGAAGACGATAGAGAGGAAAAGACCGAATCGCCCCTTTAAGTGGGTCCGGTCAAAGAATGGACCACTTGAAAGGTTTCTGATCGCCGGATCGCGATAAGTCAAGGGACAAAAGTCATCAGTACGACGAGACCTTTCCAACGAACCCAAAAAATCGTGGCGTTTGGAATATTTCGGAAAAACACTCAATTTTTCCAAAATTGCAAACTACCCCCTGCTATGATCAAACGAACTCGGAATCAAACGAAACTTCGCAGATACTATTCTAATGCTAAAAGAAAATCGCTCATGATCTAAACCCACTTAAATATCTAAAATACAATTAAATATAATAATAACAAATTACACGGGTCAACGGCCGGGTTTTGGGCCCAACTGACCCAGTAAGGTCACAGACCTTACAACTCTCACAAATAAAAAGAACATTTAGTCCCCCAAATGCCTAAACATACCTCATCTGGAAAAAGATAGGAGTACGTCTTCAGAATCTGCTCCTTCAGCTCCCACGTAGCTTCCTCCGGACTGTGGTTCTCCCACAGTACTTTAACCCACAGGATGGTCTTAGTACGCAACACTACCTCCTTAGTGTCGATAATCTGCGCTGGTCGCTCCACATAGGTGACATCTGCCTGAAGCTGAAGTGGCTCGTGCTGCAACACGTGGGTGGGATCGGGAATATACTTCCTAAGCATTGAAACATGAAATACGCCGTGCACACCCGCTAACTCTAGCGGTAGCACTAAACGATAAGCCACGTCTCCAATCCTGCTCTTGATCTCAAACGGTCCCACAAATCTCTTGGCGAGCTTCCCTTTCTGTCCAAATCGGACAACACCTCTCATCGGAGACACTTTCAGGACAACACCTCTATAATGGAGTTTTTTTTTAAAAGGAGAACTTACTTGAAGCCATTGATGGAGAAGAAGAAGAAAAGTCTTGAAGATCTTGAAGAAGAAGAACTCTTGGTCTTGGAGCCCTCTTGGGATTGTTGCAAAAGAAAGCAATAAGAGCAAGAGATCCAAACCCCTCCTCGCTTTTATAGAAGAGAGCAAACCAAAGAAGGAAAGAAGAAAGAGGTAAGTGTTACTAATTAGTAACCTTACCAAAAGAAAGAAATTAGAAAGATTCTTTTCCAAAAGAAAGATATCTTGAGGGATTCTCTCCCAAAAAGAAATCAATAAGAGATTTTATCCCAAAAGATAGGAGATTTGAGATATTCTCTCCCAAAGAAAGATATCTTGAAATATTCTCTCCCAAAATAAAGGGAACATGAGATATTCTCTCCAAGTAAAGATATTCTTAGATATTTTCTATCCAAAGGAGATATTTTTAGATATTCTTTACAAAAATGACACCATATGAGATCTAAGCCATTTCAAAAGCTTAAGGTCCCATGGGTTAGCCCATATGAGCCAGGTTTGACCACTTAGGCACTAAAAGAAAAATTTTGTGCTTTTAGTCAAAGAGAAATCCCTCTTACCAAGAGCATACAAAAATGGTTCCGTGCCTCTTTTGAGTTGATTGGATGATAAAAAAAAAAAAGAATTCCAAAGCCCCATGAGCTTCCAGAAATCAGACCATCCAGCCTCATATACCAAATTGTGCCAAAATCTTGAAATTGACATTCTACAAAAATCCAAACCAAATCCTGGTCCCCTAACTTGCGACATACAGCTTGTTAGGTCACAAGACCAAAACCAAAAACCAAAACCTGATCCCCTAACTTGCCACACACAGCCTGTTAGGTCACAAGATCAAAACCAAAATCGACCCCCCAACATTCCACATACAGCTTGTTGGGTCGCACGGTCAAAATCAAACCCGACCCCCTAACCTGCCACATACAGCCTGTTAGGTCACTAGGTCAAAACCCAAATCCACATCCCTGGTGTCATCTTCAAAACTTTGCCTCGAGATGGTAGTGATCCCTTTCACTACCATTAAATTCCCCTAGAAGCTCAAAAGGCCACTCTACCAAAAGAAATACTGCTCAAAGACTCTTGGTCAAGTCACAAGCTCTCCTTCAAAAATCTCTTCGAGGCACATCGACTACAAAAGTTAAGCAACTCGTCGCTGTACCTCGAGGAGGAATTTGTTGACACCAAAAATGTCACTTTGCCTCTTCAAAATCCAGAAAGCTACATGAAGTCGCAGCCTGCCATAAATAGGCAATGCTACTTCCAAAAATTAAATCTTGTCAGAATCAAACAAAAACTGTAAGATCCTTCAAGACAGCCAAAAGAGCAGTACACAAGAAGTTTCGGGCCATTTCAAAATCATTTGGCCTAACTTCGCTTCTCCGACAGCTGAAAAGGAGCTCCTGGTGGCGAAAGCATCGGAGACACCAAATCTTCGATCAGAGCCGATGGATGATCTCAAAATACATCCAAAAGGCTCCACGTCAAGTTCCGAGTCAAATCGACAACGTTTGACCCTACATCAACCCTCGAACAGCTAAATCAAGCCTCTCGACGGCGAGAACCACCGAGTCCATCACTCATCAGATAGAGCACATGGACGGCTTCAAAATGCTTACAAAGGGCTACACATCAAATTTCAGGTCATTTCGACAACATTTGACCAGACTTTGACGCTCGGAAGCCAAATAAGGCCTCTCGGTGGAAAAGTTCTCCAGGACCATGGTTTCCAAGACAGAGCCTATGGATCATCTTAAAATGACTCCAATAGGTTCCCTGTCAAATTTCAAGTCAATCGGACATCGGTTGACCCCACATCAAGTCGCGACATCTTCATCGCGACAAAAACAAGTCTACTGGTGCTAGGACCCCAAATCGCTTCAAAACTCAAACGAAAGCTAATGGTTGGTCTTATTTATTGCTCAGGAGGCTTCACCCCAAATTTCAAGTCATTCCGACATCGTTTGACCCAGTTTCAACTTCTGACGGAAAATCGGCAGTTCTGCGCGACAAAGTCTTCGGCTTTCTCGGAAAATTAGAAACTTTGCAAAACAAAATGCAAGGATTCTCATGAGGTTTTCTACATGGAAATCAGGCCAATAAATGATCAAAAATGTCAAAAAAATAGAGAAGAAAAAAGAATAAAAAAACATAAAAAACGGACACAAAAACCCCCCAGGGTCGCAGACCCCTGCGACCCTGGGGCTCGGGATCGCCCGGTGGCCCCGGAAGCCCCGTTTTTCATCGTTTTTTCGCGATTCGAAGCGTCCGGCCTCTGGTATTTTCCAAAATTCATACTTTTGAGACACCAAATCCTCTGACATCCGTCAAAAATACGGGTTAATCATCAAGAGTATCGAAATCAACATTGATCGCCAACTGGTCAACCAAAAAAAAGTGTGCTTTCTACCCGACCGATCGAGAAATCGACAGGACAGATGGCACCGACCCTCTGTTGGCAACCAACACCTGAAGTTGCATGGTCATCCGATGTCGATCTACATGAAAATCCATCGATGATCATCACCAGAAGAATCCCAAAAGATGTGGCATGGCCCGCGACTCTTCAACTGCTCGGCGACCACTTAATGCGATTAATTGACTAGCTTTATTACAGTCATTAATCCATTCCTTTGGACGGACCAATCAGAAGCAAGCATCTGGGAGTTACAAGTCAAGAGATTCATGGCATTTAACCCATGAAACTCCTCCCATAATGGCGATTAAAGTCGATTAAATGCCCTCAATCTCCTCCGGCCAATCAGAAGCCAAGAAAAAGGAGTTACAAAATAAAGAATTCAATCTTGTAACTCCTCCCTTTATGTAGCTTTATGACAATTAAGGCTCATAAACCCTCTAAATGGCTACCTAAAAGCCTATAAATAGGAGAGCTCTCCAAGAAGAAAGACACAGACAGTAGACAAAACAAACAACAGACTGCAGAAAATCCGGAAACTCAGACAGAAAAAGGCATCAAAGAGAGAAAACTCTGCGGAAATTCTACACCGGCCACCGCTACAAGGTGACAAAAGTCCCTTAGGGGGTACCCCCCCCCCCCAAGGTCCTTGCCTTCTCCTTCTGCCTCCAATGGCTTAGACGTGGCTTTTCAGCCCGTCTACTTAGTTTTTTATTGGACATAGGACCTCCTCTTGGTCTTTGTCCTCTAAAAAACTGAGGTTATAGCCAAGCCAAGCGAATCAATAGCATCCTCTGTTCTCATTTGCATGGATGATGGCGAAGCCCACATATGGCTTGCGACCGTCAATCTGAACGGGTCCTCCACAATCTCCTGAGAAGTTAGATCCTCATTTTCTTGCTTTTCATTGTAGTTTGTATTTTTTTTTAAAGCGACAAAAGTCACAACTCTTGTCTTTCATTATTGATAAGGATTGTAAATCGGCTATAAACGCCAAAAATCGGATATAAACGCCAAAATCGGCTATAAATGCCAAAAAAATTGCCTTTCACGGCAAATCAAGAAAATGTCTATTTTCTTAAATATATGTGCAATGGAAAACTTGAAAGAAGTTGATTTCTTTTTTACTTGCGAAGGTTGATCTCCGGATCACCACTTGCAATTCCAAGTAAAAATAGAAAATCTAGCACACCCACACAAAAGAAATGTTGATGCACGCCTTTGCCCCCCGGTTACGAAAGGGTCGGACCCAACGGACTCCCACGTCTGCCGACCTCGGTAGAACCAGGCAGAAGCGCGGTCCATCAAGCTGGCACACCAGGTGGGACCCGTTCATTTGAGAATACGATGCTAGAAATGAAATATTTGCATATCATATCTATTGCTCTATGCTTATACTTCTTTTCTTGATTCCTTGGCTACTTTCTAATTGGTGGCCTATGTTGAATTCCGCATCTAAAAAAAAATGAGATGAGATTTTTTGGAAATTTCTAATTCTTTGAATTTATTTCCTTGATCCTTTCCTATCGTTCATCGTGCTTGCAGAAATGTTGAGCCTGCTCGACTAAGGTTTTGGGCCATCGTTTCTCTTCGATGAGTTCATTAAAGATCTAAAAAAAAAAACAAAAAATTAGATTTCTCAGTTTGGATTCAAAATTGAGAAACCTTGATCTTTTCCTATCGTTCATCGTGCTTGCAGAAATGTTGAGCCTGTTCAACTAAGGTTTTGGGCCATCGTTTCTCTTCGATGAGTTCATTAAAAATAAAAAAATATATAAAAAAAAATGAAAAAAGACATAGACCACTAAGGTTAAACCAACTGCGTTCTTTGATCATGGTTGATTCAAGAAAAGCCTTGTCCAGTGTGTGGAGACAGCTTGACTGTTCTAGGCAAAGGTCCTCCAAACGGGTTCATTAAGTAATCCTACCTTTACCTTGGGGCAATTCTATCAATCGAGATTTCATAAGACTGGGTTAGGAGGCCTATGTGTACTCTCTCGTCTTTTAAATAAATTTTTTCAAAAATAAAATTTTTAGAAATAAAAATTTAAAATAAAAAAAAAAAATTTCAAAAAAAAAATCTTAAAAAAAATAAATAAAAAATAAAAAAAAAGATTTTTTTTTAAAAAAAATCTTCAAAAAAAAAAGACACTTCCGTCATTTTGGATTTAGATTGGAAAAATCTTGGTCTTCTCCTTTCTGAGCACTGACGCTCGCAGAAATCGCTGAGCCCGTGTTCAGATTGGAGTGTCTTTTGCTCTCTTTGATGAACCCGATATTGGCCTTTCAAAAAAAAAAAAAAACTCGTCATTTTTGGATTCAGATCCGAGAAATTATGGTTCATTTCTTTCTGAGCACTGGCACTCGCGGAAATCGCTGAGCCCGTGTTCAGATCGGAATACCATCTACTCTCTTTGATGAATCCAATCTTGACCTTTCAAAACGGAGAATCTCATCTCACGGATGCGGTCTCAAAATATTTTTGTCTAGCGGTACTAGTACGCCCTTTCAGGGTCTACTGTATTCGCGACCGGCACATTTGTAACTCCAAACTTATATTATTCTTATATCGAGCAAGCTCTGCTTCTCGATAAGTCGAATTTAGGCTCACAATTGCTTCTAGCAGTCACTGGGACGCTCATTCTGGGCTTACCATATCTGCGATCAGAACAATTGTACCCTCTATGGCTTTTCTCTTTCTTCATATTGCTTGGGTCATCTCCCTCGAGCAATTTGAAAAGACAAAACCATAGAACTTCCCATTTATGATCATTATATTCTTGTGATTACTAATGGATGTGGTCTTGTTTCAGAAATTTTTCGAAAAAACTAACAATGGCAGCATCGCTTACCATTACTTTCGATGAGAGCAAGCACCAGCTCATGCTTCAACAGAAGCAAACCACGCGCACCTACAAGCGCCCCATCAGCTGCCGAAGCGTCAACTCCCCGAACTATTGTCTTTGGGACGTTGGGACCGTTCCCACTTCCTGAGGAACAAACTGCTCCTTCCAAGAAGCAGAAACTCGCCTCTCAACGTGTCACTACCGTGACACCAAAGGCAAGCACCAGAAGGCCCGAAACTCGTGGCAGCCCCACGAAGCCTCGACCAGCAAACAACCAGGTCTATCCCAAGACTTGGTCCCTAAGACCTTCACCAAAACAGAGAAGGTCCCAAACATCCACTAAGCCAGCATTCCTGGCCCCACTCAAGGAGAACCAGTTCTACCCTCTTGCTTACATGAAAGAGGAGAGACCCATCTCCAACCTGACTCCCAAGTCAAACCAGCATGAGCCGGCTTGTTCCTACAAGCCCAAAATCAGATCATGCATCAAAAGGCCTCTGCAAGCACCTTCTAAGGCCTATAAACCTGCAGCTCGACCCTTCATCTCTACAAGGGCCGAACTCCAAAAATTCAAAGCTTCACTGCAACAGGCGAAGGACAGGGTTCACATCCTGTCCTTGCCCAGCTACAAAGAAGACAGGCTCAGCTGCTGCGCCCGAGGGAGCACATACTTCATCGTCAAAGCCCAGGCAGAGCTGACCGAAGCTCAAATTGCTCGTCGTATACGCCGCCGCGCGTCGTATTGGCAAAAGAGACTAGAGAAGCAAAGGACCCAGCCTCCTACACTTCAAGTCTCTCCCAAATGGGTTGGAAAAGAAAGACCCAACCAAGTTGTTGCCGTCCATATGGTTGGAAAAACCAGAAGACGCCAAAAGTTGGAACAAGGCCAACAGAGGATTGAAACTCTGATGGAAAACCTTCTCCTCGCCTTCCAAAATCAGGCGAACAATGAGCCTCCTCCGAATCATCAAGACGATGAGGTAAATGGAGAAAAAAATGAGTCACGCGCCCTTACCAAAAAAGACGTAGACAGTATCCTCGCCAAAGCAAAAGAAGAGGATATACTCAAGGAGCATGGGATCAAGCCACCATATCCCTTATGGATGGACTCGGTCCCGTTCCCCACTAAATTCAAGCATCCTACTCTCCAAACATATATGGGGAAAGGATCAGCCAGACAGCACGTCATCCACTTCAAGATCCTGATTGGAGCTATCGCGGATCAAGATGCACTCAAGATCCGCCTCTTTGCAAGTACCCTAAAAGGTACGGCCTTCGATTGGTACTCCACTCTGCCAGAGGACTCCATCCAAAATTGGGCCATGCTAGAGACACGCTTCCTGACTCACTTCAAAGGTGAGGATCATCCCGCTACTATGGCTCAGCTATGCAGCCTAAAACAGGGGGATAATGAGTCAACATATGACTTCATTCATAAGTGGAAAGCAATGGCATACAAATGCTCTGATTTATTGCCACAACATGCGTCGCTAGTCGACATCTGCCGAAACAACATGAGAGCTAGAATCCGCTCCATGATCATCGGCAACAAATCAAAAAACATGGGAGAACTCCTAGAAGCTTTCATGGAAGCTGAAACGGTGATTAAAGACCTCAACAGTCAAAAATCATCAAGAAAAGAGCCAACCGCCATTGTAACCTCTAAACCAAAGAAGAAAGAGGTCCTCAATGTGCAGACAAGTCAGCTCCTCAGCCACCAAAGAAAGCTGAAAACAAAGCTGCTGGTAAGAGACCTGAACTCTCAGATGCCTTCAAAGAACGAGTAGAGAAGAAATACCCGTTTGATGAAGATGTTGATGAAATCTTCGGGGCTCTTATGGCAAACGGCAAGCTCACCTTGCCCGAAACCAAAAAGACCGGGTGATGTTGGCAAAACCAATGATCCTCGGTACTGTCCGTACCACCAGATGATCTCGCATCCTCACAATCAATGCTTCGTTGTGAGGGAGAAAATAAACGAGATGTGGAAAAACGGAGTCATCACCTTTGACAAAAACTATGGGTCTGCCTCTGTCAACATGGTGACATGTGGACAAACATCAAAATCACCGAAGAAGAAGATCACTACTTCTTTCAAGGTGATAAACTCAATCCAAGCGTCCGAGGAACTGGTTCCTTACCCGACACCAGACGGACAACCCATATGGGTACATCCCGATCTCCTGGAAGATGAAAATTGGGAGGTCGTGAAAACAAAGCCTACAGCTCAACAGCGAAGGCAGGCTAGGAAATATCTCCTTAAGCTCAAACGGCAAGAGAAGACCCAGGCAAAACAAGAAGTCAAAGAAAAGGCAGAGCTTCCTCCACCGCTTCACTGGAGGCAACAAAAACATCCCTTCCAGAGACTTCAAAGGGGGTAAGAAAATTCACTCTAAGTGATTTCATGCCACCTCAATTCAAAGAAGCCATGCAGGAGGCATCATACTCTTGCAATTCCGTAGTTGGATTCTCCATTGATGGATACGAGTCCAGCGACACCGATGATGGATTCGAATCCAACTACACATACGAGTGGGAGGAGTCCCTTGAAACAGGAGAATATCTCTCCGATGAAGAATGGGTTCCTGAGAATCATCTTATGCCAGTAATCTGGTATAACCCCCTACAGCCACAAGGATCCTGGTCTGATGATGAAGAAGACCAAGAGGCTGTACAAGAAAATGCTGCTGACCCAGCACCCCTCATTGCTCCAGTGGAAATCAACAATGTTGAGCCACAAAGAACTGATGAAGAAGAAGATTTGGCTACCATGCCTGATCTTGAAGAATATGTATGGATCTTACAGCGTCTCGCTCTAGAACAAGAGCAAGACCGCGTCAACTGTTAGTTTTATTGACTCAATCCAGTAGATGATATAATAAATTGATTAAATTCTTTATTTATTCATATATTCATGTTTACTTTTCATGAGATGAATGGTGATTTATTATATACTTGCACAAAACCAATACGAATGACATGATGGTTCATGAGATGAACCGGGGTCCACAAGTATATTAGATGTAACACATGTGTATGGATGAGATCCACATACGGGAGACATGTGTGGCAAATCTTATACTTAAATATTATCACAACCAGTGATGAGACTGGACATCTCATACTGATAAGGTTGTAGTACTTTGATCACTATGAGATAGTGTGATTTGTCTCGATCATCAGAATGGAAGATTCTGGATCATAGTGTTGATACATTGGATGTATTGAAGGACCATGAGAAGCACCTTATAAACACTGTCTTTATTTTAAGGTCTGCTCTCATAATTCCCTAGCAATAGGCTCTCAATCCTGAGACATTAATGAACTCAAGTTTCTATCTATTCATTTGCTTTGAGTCACCAATGAGTGAGGCCAACTGTAGGTCAACACCTCGGTGATTTGGGTACATGGTAGTAGAGCTGTGGGAACATTCAATGGTCAAGATGGAATCTATCTTTAATATCCCCTTGTGCCAATTAATGGATTTATCATTGGTAAGTGCGCACCCATTCCGATTAAGAGTTAATTGGAAAGGTACCTATGATCATTATAATTAATTGGGGCTCAAGGATAATAAGATATGGATCAAGTTTGGAAGACAGGTCCAATTGATCCATGGATATTGATAGAGGGGTCTACTTGTGGTAATGTGGAAGTTTAGGGTCTTCTATGTAATATTCCTAAGACTGGAGTTCAATTGCATTTATATAGTGGAGTTATTTGCAATTAACTGTGGGCCCGGATTACACATGAGATGTGGGGTCGCGTGTCCCAGTTGGAGCCAGCTTTCTAAGGAATCCCTAGTGGTCCCCACGCTAGCCCAATTATTAGAAAGTATCTAATTCTAGTTGAACTCTAAAAGGAAAGTTACTATTTCTATTTGAAGTGAGACTTCTAATAGTGGTAATAGTAGACTTACTAATTTTAGTAGAAGTGAGACTTCTATTTTAATTAGAAAGGAATTGGAAAGTTACTAATCATATTTGAAGTGAGACTTCTAATTATGATATGGTAAGTTACTAATTAATTAATGGAAGTAAGACTTCTATTTTAATTAAGAAAAGAAAGTTACTAATTTTTGGAAGTAAGACTTCTAATGGAAATTAGTAAGTTGGGCTTGCAAAAGCTATAAATAAGAGGAGAAGAGGGCCTTGGACGTCCCATGCATAAATCCACCTAGGGATTCACGCCCAAGGCCCCCTAGTGCAAGTGTTGCACGAGCTCTTCTCCTCTTCCCTCTTCTAGTTCCTCCCTAGAGTACCTAGTAGTTTTCTCTTGAGATCCCACCATCTTCTTGAGAAAAGGAGAATCTAATACGGGTCATAGCGTGGAAGATCAAGAGGTCTTGGAGATCCCTATTTGATTAGTGAAAGCGTTTCATCATCAAAGAAAGACGCAACTTCTCTATTAGAGCACAACCGAGCTCCAAAGGTATAATCTACTTCCTTGCATGTTGTAGATTTATTTGTAGCTTATATGTTGCTGGTTCTATCTTCTAGATAGATTGCTTTACTGATCATGATGGCTGAGATTGAGGACATGGATCTTGGATTGGGTTTTATAGCCTTATGGATAGTTGATCCCTGCGTCAAGTGGGTCAAAAGTTTTTGAAACCTATCCTAGAGGCCCACCCTATTTCCAACATCAACGAGCTTCCTCGCAGAGCATCCATTGCCGAAAGATTCTCCACTTAGAGATGATCTCCCAGACGAACCAGTCTACAATGTGGAGACTTTCTCACAAAGTGCCTCCTGGGACATGTACTTTGACGGTGCAACCAGGACAAATGAAAAAAGACAGCTGATCTCGGGAGTTGGCATCCTTTTTGTTAGCCCCGACAAATACATGATTCCATACGCTTTCTCGCTACTGGAACCATGCACAAACAATGCAGCTGAATATCAAGCTCTGATCCTAGGATTGGAACTTGCCATCGAATCCGGTATCACCATGCTGGAAGTCTTTGGAGACTCTCAACTGATCGTCAACCAGATGAATCAGAGATTTGAAGTCAGGAAGCCAGATTTGCTGCCTTACTACAACAAAGCACAATTGCTTCTGCAAAAGTTTGACATCTGTCACATCACCCACATTCGTAGAGGTGAAAACATACGTGCAGATGCCCTGGCTAGACTTGCCGCATCTATGGCATTCCAGGAAGGGGAAAACATGCAAATCACAATGTGCGAAAGAAGAATCCTTCCTCCTCTTAACACACACCAAGTAGTTGCTGAATGCCACCAAGTGGTTGGAAGTCGGATTTCAATCCTTCAAACTTCAATCGGCGACTGGAGGGATCCGTTCATTGATTACATTATGTTCGGAATCCTACCTGAAGATCCAGAAGAATGGGTAAGCATCCAAAGGCAAACCCCAAGCTTTCATTTGGATATTCCTTCAAAAATCCTTTACAGGAAATCCTTCAACGGAGTACTTCTACGCTGCTTGTCACAACAAAAGGCTGAAGAAACACTCAAAGAAGTTCATGCTGGTCTTTGCGGAGCTCATCAGGCTGGTACCAAGCTCTATGATCAGATAAAAAGGTTAGGTTATTACTGGCCTACCATGGTAGCTGACGCATTACAATTTGCTAAGCGCTGCCAACAATGCCAAGTTCATGGAGATTACATTCACATGCCTCCAGAATGGCTGTATCCTACAGCGATTTCATGGCCTTTCAAAGCCTGGGGTATGGACATCATAGGTCCTATTTCTCCCCCTTCGAGCAAAGGTCATCGGTTCATCTTCGCCGCTACGGATTATTTCTCCAAGTGGTCAGAAGCATTTGCGTTCAACGAAATGAAGACCTCATCAGTCCTTCAGTTCCTGCGCACCACATCATTTGTCGTTTCGGCATACCCAAAAGATTCATCCATGATAACGGACTACAATTCCGGGATCATCGATTCTACAGGTTCTGCGACAAATACAAAATCCAAAGCTATCCTTCGACTCCATACAATCAGGCAGCAAACGGGTTAGCAGAAGCTTTCAACAAGACACTCTACAAAATCCTCAAAAAAATGGTCTCTAGTCACAAAAGAAACTGGAGCGACAAAATGTCTGAAGCTTTGTGGGCCTATCGAACCACCGTTCGAGGACCAACCCATAGCACGCCATTCTCCTTGGTCTATGGGTGCGAAGCTGTCGTGCCCTTAGAAGTACAAATTCCTTCCTTGAGGGTATCCTTGCAAAATGATTTGACTCAAGAAAGCAATGTCAAATTGCGACTCCATGAGCTGGACAATCTCGATGAGAGACGGCTCGAAGCTCAACAAAGTATTGAACTTTACCAAGCACGCATGGCAGGATCTTTCGACAAAAAGGTCAGGCAACGCGCCTACAAAAAGGGTGACTTGGTCCTTGCGGTAAAAAGACCAACGGTCTTCGCTCATAAGTCCAAAGGCAAACTTGAGCCAAAATGGGAGGGACCCTACGTCATCGACAAGGTTTTCTCCAACGGCGCATACGCACTCCTAAACATGGAAGGTGACAGATGTATATCAACGGCAAGTTCTTAAAGCGGTACTACCCTTGAAGACTTACCCAACTGGGTAAGAGCAATGCCTGTACGGCCAAAACCGGTTTCCCGGTACACGCTTGCTAAACCCACCTTTTTTTAGAATTTTCATTTCAAATGTTGAAATTTCTAGAAATTTAAACAATGCTTACTTCCATCGTTTCATTGTTCAAAAATCCAAGTTTAGGAACCTTTCCCTAACTTGACCAAAATTTTCAACCCTTGAACCCAAAATTCATGGTTTGAAACAAAATCCGGATTTTGGGATTTCCACCCTAGTCCACCCTGCCTTTTACCTCCAAAATGGTTTTAGGTCAAAACTTATGACCCTCGTGTCTTTAAACAAAAAAAAATGGTTTTTCAAAAAAACAGTGGGGAAGCGACGCTTAGTCGATACTCGCACAAATCGGAAGCATACGAACCACGTTCGACACTTCCAAAATTGCAGGGAACCGACATTTCGTCGATACTTGCAAAATCCAAAACCGTGGAGATGCAACATTTCAGTTGATATCCACAACCCAAAATTCAAAGGTTCAAAAAAAAAACCTAAAAACCGTGGAGACGCAACATTTCAGTTGATATCCACAACCCAAATTTCAAAGGTTCGAAAAAACCTAAAAAAAAACCATGGAGACGCAACATTTCAGTTGATATCCATAACCCAAAGGTTCCAGAAAACCACAAATTTCAAAAATCATGGGGAAACGACATCAAGTCAGTACCCGCAAAACCAAAATTTTTGAAAAGCAAGGATGCGACATTCCATCGATACTTGCACCCAAATCCGCAAGGATGCGACATTCCATCGATACTCGCAACCGAATGAGCAAGGATGCGACATTCCATCGATACTTGCAAGAACATTCAGCAGGGAGGCGACTTTTAGTCGATACTTGCATTTTTGAAAACCAAACCGGCTATAAATGCCACAAACCGGCTATAGATGCCACCAAAACAAACCGGCTATCAATGCCACAAAATAAAAAAATGGCTTTAAAAAAACCCGGCTATTAATGCCACAAACCCGGCTATAGATGCCACAAAACAAACTCGGCTATCAATGCCACAAAGAGCTGGCTCTCATGCCAAAATCGGCTTCCATGCCACAAACAAAAATCTGGCTTCCATGCCAAAACAATCATTTGACAAAAGATTTTCACAAAATGACAAGCTTTTGATTAAATCCCATTTAGCAATTACTTTTATCACAAAAAGATTTAAGTGAGCGTAGCGAAAATAAAAAAAAGGCATCCCATTTAGCAATTACTTTTATCACAAAAAGATTTAAGTGAGCGTAGGGAAAACAAAACAAAAAAAAAGGCATCCCATTTAGCAATTACTTTTATCCCAAAAAGATTTAAGTGAGCGTAGGGAAAACAAAATAAAAAAAGAGGCATCCCATTTAGCAATTACTTTCATCACAAAAAGATTTAAGTGAGCGTAGGGAAAACAAAAAAAAAGAGTACAAAAAAAATACATGCGGTACCAAAAAAAAAAGAAAGTGTTCACAAGCACTACAAAAAAAAGTACCAAAAAAAATACAAGTGGTACAAAAAAAGAGAGAAGGATGGTTTCTGTTAAAAAAAAAAAAAAACAGGGGCTCAATCAAAAATGGTCTCCAGCCAAGAGTTCAGCTCCTCAAGCAAACTTTTAGCCTCAGCCGCCAGGGATTCCACGGCACGATTCTTCAAGAACTTGCCATGAGATGCTGGGGTGGGCTGTAACCCTTCTTTCGCACCGGGAAGCTTATCCCGAGCAGTTTGCCATTATTTGTTCTCTTCAGACTTCCTTTTAAGAACTCAATCGGCATCTGCAACCCGGCGAATCAGAGCACTCTCCCTGTCACGAGCCTCTGTTATTGCTGTCCACTTGGCAGCGACTTGTGCCTGCAGATGCTCAAGACGTTTCCTGGCCTCAACGACCTCCCTATCAAGGATGTTAAGGTCATGTGTCAGCCCAATGATGGTTAGCTCTTCTAAGTTCTTCTCTCGGACTATCTGCTTCCTGCTTTGTGTAGCCTCATCCAGGTTAGACTGAGCCTTATCCGCAGGGTCTAGGAACATCTCCTTGAAGAACTGGTCATTAGGAAAACCCATGGTCTCAAAACACCTGTCACCCAGCTCAATGATCCTATCAACGATCACCCTGGCACTTGTGACATCTAGACCAGCCTCTTCGGCATCACCGAGAATCTCACGCACATGCAGGATCATCCCATATCCGGCATCTAAGTGCCCAGAAAGCAGAGTCTCAATCCAAGGGCTCAGAACCCGCACCACCACCTTCTTCGCAAAAAGAAGAGATGGCCCAGCTGAAGATTCGCCCAACTCCGTTGGTCGACTGCTCATGTCATCACTCGTTGGAAGAGTAACAAAAGAACTTTTTCCAGTTGAAGCTGCTCCTGTTCGGGAAGGAATCTCAGCACGAGGTATCTCCTCAACAGTGTCAGAACTGGTCCCAGGAGTCTCTACCTCTGGATCGACCTGTGGCATCTCTTGCTCTGGTTCTGAAGGAAGCGACAGACTCTCCTCTGTCACCTCAAAACCTGCCAAAGAAACACAAAAAGGTATGAACATGATCCTGTTTGAAAATCATTATCAGGTTTAATACTACAAAATACCTTCTTCGACGAATGGCGGAACACTTTCTTCCCCCATGAACTCATCGGAAGCATCATCAACATTTGCATCCATCGATGGTTCAAAGTCATCGGAATCCTGTGGCAAGCCAGCTGGCAAGAAAAATGTTAGCAAACCAAGTCACAGACAAAAAAAAAAAAGAAGAAAACAAAAGAAGTCATACCAATTGGAGATTCTGGATTCACTCCAGAGTCCCTCGGTTCTTCTTCAGGTGCCCCGATAGGATCCGTCACCACCTCATCGGTTGGAACCTCAGGCATCACCAAGTCTTCCTCTGCTAAAAAAAAAAAAAGAAAAGCAGAAACAAGAAGCAAACCAGAACATGGAAAAATCCCATGAAAAGAAATGGAAAGAGAAAAAAGAAGAATCATACCTTCACCGACGGTCTCTTCTTCTCGGCTTCTCTTCTCTGGAGGCTCGTCGGCATCCACTGGCACATCCTCATTGATAATAAGAGGAACTTCCAAGTCAGGAGAGTCCTCATGCTGCCCCTTGCTGCGATAATGACTCCTCCTCCTCTTACTCCTACGGGCTCACTTCTTAGAGGAACCTGCCCCACTGTCAGAGTCAGGTCTTCCACTTGACTCCTCACTGGATGGTCTACTCTTGCCAGTAGACTCCACGGAAGCTTGCCTTTGCGCCGCTTGCATCCAAGCATCAAGTTCGGCTTCCTCTTGTTCTAGCTATTCTAAAGCCTCATCAGGTATTTCTCGAACAGCTTCAGAACCAATGACGCCCTGGTCATCGAGAAAGCCTATCTTGTGCTTCTCTCCAGAAAGGAAGGCCCAAACTTCCTCTCGCCGGATGCCATCCTACTTTCCAAGGCCCTTTCCAGATGCCAGCTTCACATCAAGCTCCTTCTTGGAAAGCCCCTGATATGCCGAAAAGCTCTCCGCGAACCACTTCGCAAAGCCGGCAGTCCGGGAGGTCAACAACACAGGATAAGAGATCATGGTTGTAGTGTCTTCAGCACTATAGAAAGCCCATGCATTTCTCCCATCCTGTAAACCTCCAAAGCGCTTCACCATGCTTGAAGGCGCTCCAACAACGCCTTGAGAAAAACCCAACTGCAAAGCAAAGCGAGAGGGTACATACGGCTGGATGTCGACGAAAAGATGTCTGCGGTACACCATCGTGCCGACACGTATGCTGAAAAGCCACTCCTTCTCTACATTCGTCAAGGAGTAATGCCTTCCCGACCCCGCCCTGGTAGAGTCTCGGGAGGCACCAAAATCAAAAGCCTTCTTCTGCAACTCTGGAGAAAGCTTCACTGAAGATTGCCCCATCTCGACGTCCCTGAACCGTCGGATCCTCATGCGGGCAAACAAAAGTGATTCGGACACGGCTTTGCCCTTAGCCAGTCGAATCATCAGAGGATCATCATCCTGTGCAGCACCCAGCCGGTGGAAGCCAGGACAGTGATATACGTACCACGAATAAAAGATGTGGGCTGAAAATACCCTATTCATGGGAAGCCCAAGCCGAACCAAAAAAGTAGCAGCCTGCAGTTCGGTACACAGGTAGGAGTAAAGAGCTGGCACCAAAGCAAGCTGCTCTCCAAACGCCATCTGACAAGCCGGAAAAAAACAACAGCGAGATCTCTCCGCAGTGCAATGTCAGGACATATGGCGTTTGTACTAGCACAGAAATCTCTCAACTCTTCTTGCATAGCAAAGATCTTCTTCGAACTTGGATCCTGAGCCCTGACTTCCTGGGTCGCACTATCAGAAGACTCCCCGTTATCAAAAAAGTTGGGGAACGAAGAGCTAGAACTCTTCCAACTGCTGGATCTAACTTTCAAACCCTCCTTCTCCTTCAAAAAATCATAGAAGGCGACGAGCCGAAAGTACAGAAGCCTCAACTCCTCAGACTGCCCCTAAAGGACGTTGTCAATCGGCATAAACTCCTCATAGAGTTTGCCAAGGATGGGCAATCCAGTAATGGCGCTCAGCTCCTTCAAAGAGAAACCAATCTCACTATTCGTCACAACGAAGGTATTGGTTTGTGGGAGGAATGACTCCAGCATAGCCATGAAGGCCTCGTCGGAAAAGATCACGGTCTCCCTAAAGGCGCGGACCGCATCCAAAATCCCGGCTTCCTTCAAAACGGCGCCACCAATCAGCAGGACGCGATCAGTCCACGACTTCCACTCGGAGTCAGCATTGAAACGGCCACGAAGTCGAAAAGCCTTTATCAAATTGTTGTCATCACCGCTGAAAATACCAAGGCCCACCGGTCTCAAATCGACCGACGGATAATCAGAACCCTGGTAGCCGCTGGATGGCATCAACAGGTCCATGTCAGCAGGCGACCTCTCCGTATATCCAGGAGAACCGCCAACAAAAACCCCGGTCTTAATTACATTTGTCCTTCTCACCCAACTTGGAGGGTCTTCCCTCTTAGAGCTCGTGGGGGCAAGCCTCATGAATGAGATGGTGCGATCAAACATCGACTGGGTAGCAACAGTCTTCTTCTCACCATCTGCTGTGAAAGAGAACTGAAAACATCTCCTCTGGTATGTCATGTCATCAGGGACGGCATCACCAAAGAAGAAGGTAGGCTAGGGTAAAACACTCTGATCTTCCATCACCCATGGACGACTGCTTACCATGATCTTATAGAATTCCTCTCCTTTGAGAGCGATCAGTCGCTACCTCATCTCATCTCTATTGAGGGAGTCGCATTCTTCATGATTTCTCTCAACATACCGGACCTTCTCAAAGGCCTGCTGAACGGCCGGATTAGAAGACCTAGCAGATCGACGAGGTGCGCTTGTAGCAGGCTCTTTACCCTTGTTCGTTCTGGAAGAACCACCTGAAAAGGATGAAAAAGAAAAAGATCAAACATCAAAATGACAGAATCTCGCCAAAAAAAATCTGGCAAAATTTTGACATGATAACGGGGCAATTCCGAAGATAAGGAACTATCCCGAAAGAAATAGAAAGCTTGAAGATGGGCTAAACATTGCTGCGAGCTCCGAAACTCCAAACTTTCGAAACCTCAAAGTCTCCGCAAAATCAGGAAGGGCTCAACATCACTGCAAGCTCCAAATTCCCAAATTTGCGAAAACTTTCAGGTATGCTATTACATCATGCTACAATTCAATTTAAAAAAAAAATATACATGCATGAACATCTTGGTTTGCGAAAAAAAAATGCATTATCATGATGAGCAAAAAAAAAAAAGAAATAAACTTTCTCAAAAAAAAAGAGGGAAAGAAAACAAAAAAAAAGAAAAAAGAAAAAAGGGACTGGCCCACAGGCCACGTGGCCGTATGGCCAGATCCGTACGGATCTGTCCGTACGGCCCCAAAAAAAAAAAAAAAAAACAAAACATGCAAAAAAAAAGAAAAAGAAAGCAAAAAAAAAAAAACGTGTGAAAAAAAAAGAAGCAAACACGTGGAAAAAAATAGAAGAAGAAAAAAAGAAAAAAAAAGAAAGAACCTTTTTTTTTCTTCTACAATGGGGTTTTCTTGAAAAAGGGAACTTACTTGAAGCCATTGATGGAGAAGAAGAAGAAAAGTCTTGAAGATCTTGAAGAAAAAGAACTCTTGGTCTTGAAGCCCTCTTGGGATTGTTGCAAAAGAAAGGAATAAGAGCAAGAGATCCAACCTCCTCCTTGCTTTTATAGAGGAGAGCAAACCAAAGAAGGAAAGAAGAAAGGGGTAAGTGTTACTAATTAGTAACCTTACCAAAAGAGAGAAATTAGAAAGATTCTTTCCCAAAAGAAAGATATCTTGAGGGATTCTCTCCCAAAAAGAAATCAATGAGAGATTTTCTCCCAAAAGATAGGATCAATGAAAGATTCTTTCCCAAAGGAAGATATCTTGAGATATTCTCTCCCAAAATAAAGGGAACATGAGAGATTCTCTCCAAATAAAGATATTCTTAGATATTCTCTATCCAAAGGAGATATTTTTAGATATCCTTTACAAAAATGATACCATATGAGATCTAAGCCATTTCAAAAGCTTAAGGTCCCATGGGTTAGCCCATATGAGCCAGGTTTGACCACCTAGGCACAAAAAAAAAAAAAAAATTTGGGCTTTTAGTCAAAGAGAAATCCCTCTTACCAAGAGTATACAAAAATGGTTCCATGCCTCTTTTGAGTTGATTGGACCATACAAAGAAAATTCCAAGCCCCATGAGCTTCCAAAAATCAAACCATCCAGCCTCATCTACCAAATTGAGCCAAAATCTTGAAATTGACATTCCGCAAAAAAAAAAAAAAAAAAAAAAACCAAAAACCAAAACCTAATCCCCTAACTTACCACATACAGCCTGTTAGGTCACAAGATCACAACCAAAATTGATCCCCCAACATTCCACATACAGCTTGTTGGGTCACACGGTCAAAACCAAACCCGACCCGCTAACCTGCCACATACAGCCTGTTAGGTCACAAGGTCAAAACCCAAATCCACATCCTTGATGTCATCTTCAAAACTTTGCCTCGAGATGGTACGTGATCCTATTCACTACCATAAAATTCCCCTGGAAGCTCAAAAGGCTACAAAGACCAAAAAGAAAGACTGCTCAAAGACACTTGGTCCAGTCACAGGCTCTCCTTCAAAAATCTCTTCGAGGCACATCGACTACAAAAGTTAAGCAACTCGTCACTGTACCTTGAGGGGGCATTTGTTGACACCAAAAATGTCACTTTGCCTCTTCAAGAACCAAAGAGCTACATGAAGTCGCAACCTGCCATAAATAGGCAATGCTACTTCCAAAAAAATCAAATCTTGTCAGAATCAAACAAAAACTGCAAGATCCTTTTGTTGGAATTTGAGATGCATTGAGTTGAATCTTGAAGCATTGGTGTGTTTGGTGTCTCAAGCATCAAATTGTATTGGAATTATTGTCAACACTATGTCTCAATCATGTGTTGAAAGAGTGGAAGTGATAGAGCTCAAGAAGAATGAAAAAGGAAAACAGTGAAGAAAATCAGTTTTTCCTGGTGCAGTGTACCCGGTCGACCGAGCTCCCTGGCCGGTCGACCGAGCATGAAGAAAGTGCAAAATCAGAGCTTACAGTTATTTTTTTGACACAGAGGTCATCCGGTCGATCCAGCTCCTGGTGCGGTCGACCGAGCATGCACGCGGTCGACCGAGGCTTCCAGGATGTCGACCGAGCTCGGTTCCAGAATTTGACAACTTACAACTTTTTGAAAGTTCGTCAGGCGCCCAGTTCACCCGGTCGACCGAGGGTCCCTAGCCGGTCGACCGAGCACACACAGACAGCAAGTATTGCAGAATTAGAAGTCTTTTGCTAAAAGTTAGGAATTTTTGGTAATTCGTTTGGGACTCTTTCTAAACGAATTGTAGCCTATTTTGGACACTCTTTGGGGTTGCTAAAACCTATATAAACACTCCTAATCTCGTTTTCAATAACAAGCATCAAAGAAAGAAGAGTTTGAGAGAGTTTTTGAGAGAAGAGTGCTTGGAGAAGAAGGTGCTTGTGTCTTGCTGTTGTGGAGCAACTTTCTACAGCAAGTGTGGACGAATTTGAAGCCTCATGAAGATGGTATTTTCGTTCATAAGATAAGTCTCTCTTTTATGCTTTAGATTTCTATTTGTAAGGGATTGAGAGAGAGAGAATTGTAGAGGGGAAAGGGCTGTAGATCAGTTTATCTTCTTTGCTGTAATCATCAAGTTGGTGCTTGGTGTTTTGGGGTTTGGTGATCCTGTCTGTGGGTGCAGACAAATTGTAAAGGGAGTTGTAGCTTCCTAGATAGTTGGTGCTATCTGAAACCTAAGGGAGTCGGTGCTTCCTAGATAGTTGGTGCTATCTGAATTTAAGGGTTGGTGCTCTTTGTCGTCGGTGCGACTAAATAAGATTCAGACCTGTACCGGATTGTTGTTCGGACGGGATTGAACCGTGGACGTAGCCTTTTGGTGAACCACGTAAAATCTGGTGTCAATTGTGTGGTTTGATTTGAATTGTTGTTAGCAAGGACCTGTTTAAAAGAGATCACTGATTCACCCCCCCTCTCAGTGATCACGAGATCTAACAATTGGTATCAGAGCATAAGGTTTCCCTTGATAAGCTTAACACGCTAAGGGTGATCTTTGTCAAATCACATGGCAACCAGCACAGCGAATATGAAAGCACCGTTGTTTGATGGTTCTAATTACACCTTTTGGAAGATTAGAATGCAGGCCTTCATCAAATCTCTTGGCTATGATGTCTGGGAGACTGTCAGAGTCGGTTACAATTCTGCCATTGTACCCACTGATGCTGCAACGAAGAAGTTAGCAGACAACGACTCTAAGGCGCAGAATGCACTCTTTAGCGGCCTTGTTGACAGCGAGCTGATCAAAGTTATAGCATGCAAGACAGCCAAGGAAATCTGGGATAAGCTGAAAAGCATCCATGAAGGAGATGAGAAGATCAAAGAAGCGAAATTGCAAACTCATCGCTCCCAATTTGAGTCTCTTCGCATGGAGGATAGCGAGAATGTTGATTCTTACATGCAACGGGTGAATGAAGTCACGAATGACATTCGTGGACTAGGAGAGGAGATTAAAGAACCAGTCATCGTCAAAAAGGTTCTAAGATCTCTCCTTCCCCGGTTTGATTCTAAAGTCTCAGCCATAGAAGAAGCCAAAGATCTGAACGAGTTTTCAATGGATGAGCTGCATGGTTCTCTCACTGCCTATGAGATGCGCATAGGTAAGACGTCTTCATCGGATAGAGAAGCGGCCTTCAAAGTTCAGAAAAAGGCAAAAGAGATTGCTGGTCATGATTCTGATGATGATGAGCTTGAGGCTCAATTTATTAGAAGGCTGAAGAAAGGAAGCAATGGCAAGTATAAAGGGAAGCTACCCTTTAAATGCTTCAATTGTGGCGGTGTTGGCCACTTTGCTGCGAAGTGCCCGCTTGAAAGAAGACAATGATAATGACTCTTATGTTGATAAGAGTAAATGGAAGAAGAATTTCAGAAAGAAGGGCAAAGCAAAGAGCTTCATCAGTCAGCATAATGACAGCACGTCTGAATCTTCGGACGATGATGAATCAGTCGAGGCGACTGAAGCACTCTTCATGGTTACTATTGAAGAAGACGATGAGCAAGAGATGGAAAACGAAGAGAAGGCTGAAGTGAATCTTGAAGAAGAGCTCATTGCTGCACTTGAGGAGCTTAGCAAGGAGCGAAGATCAAGTAAGAAAAATCTGAAACTTCTTCATGAATCTGAAATTTCAGTTATTGCTTTGAAAACTGAATTAGAAGAGTATAAAAGAATGGTAGATGTCCTAGAAATACAAATCTGTACCAAAACTGAGGAAGTGATGAAACTTGAGAATGAAATCCTTGGAGCAAGGACTGAAAATATGCAAATGAAACAAAAGCTCAAGGAGTTTCAAGCTATCAATGGTACATTGAAGCTGAATGAAATTTTGAAAGTTCAAAGACCCCCTCACTTCAGATTTGGAATAGGATTTGAGAATGGAGAATCTTCTAAGGTTACACCTTCTGTAGAGACGGTGTTTGTAAAGCAAGTTACTACACCTTCCAATTCTGTGAAGCCCACACTGCCTAGAAAAGAGCCCATTCAAGTGAGAAAGGACATGAAGCCTAACCAGCCATATAAAAGATACAAATTTTATGGCTATTGTTATCATTGCAATAGGTATGGACATAGAAGGGCAGATTGTAAATTCTATGTGAGAAACAGCCCAGCTGTGAGTAGGAACCCTTTCTCAATCCTAAATAGCCACAAAATTGAGTGCTATATGTGTCATAATTATGGACACTTGGCTAGGGATTGTAGGTTGCATATTGCCAACAAGTTTCAGGTTGAAAAGAAACCCAAGTTAGTCAAGGCTTGGAGAGCAAAGCAAAGTGCAGAAAGTCCCAAAGAATCTCTCATTGTGCAAACCGCTTTCAATGCACAAAAGAAGACAGCACCATGGGTCCTTGATAGTGGCTGTTCGAGTCATATGACTGGTGATAAAGAAAAATTCATCAAGTTACAGCACTATGAAGGTGGTTCGGTAAAGTTTGGTAACAATGATGGTGCCAAAATTGTTGGAAAAGGTGTTGTTCAGCTGATGGCAAACAAGATCAGATCTGAAGAGGTCTTATATGTGTCTGGATTGAGACACAATCTGTTGAGTGTGAGCCAGATCTGTGATAAGGGCCACGAAATTGTTTTTACAAAGAATGGGTTTGCTATCAAGAAGAGTAGCAACGGCAAAACAGTGGCTACTGGGTCAAGGACAGCTGGAAATCTTTACACCTTGTCAGATGGAGCTGAAAAGACATGCTTATTGAGTCGGTCAGAAGAGAGTTGGTTGTGGCACAAACGCCTTGGGCATCTAAACTTTGGCAACATGTCAAAGATTTGCAATTCAAAGGCTGTTAGAGGTATGGCTACAGTTGAAAAGCCTTCAAACCCCATTTGTGACTCTTGTCAAAAGGGAAAGCAAACGAGGGTAATGTTCAAGACGAAGGAGCATCATACGAAGAAACCTCTTGAGCTGGTACACACTGATCTCTGTGGACCGATGCGGACTCAAAGCACCAATGGAGATAAGTATTTTATGCTTTGCATTGATGATTTTACTCGCATGACATGGGTATTATTTCTTAAGCATAAACATCAAGCACTTGATCGGTTCAAAGTGTTTAAAGCACAGGTTGAAAACATGCTAGGGAAGCAGATCAAGACGCTAAGGTCTGATCGTGGAGGCGAATTCACATCTGATGAATTCACTAAGTATTGTGAACATCATGGCATCCAAAGACAATACTCAGCCCCTAGAACTCCACAGCAGAATGGAGTTGTTGAGCGCAAGAACCGCACTGTGCAAGAAATGGCACGCACCATGCTGGTTGAAAGTAAGATGGCTGATAAGTATTGGAAAGAGGCGATTCATACGGCTGTTTATATTCAGAATCGTTGCTTGATCAGGCCACATGAAGATAAAACACCTTATGAGCTATGGTTTGGAAGAAAAGCTACAGTCAAGCACTTCAGAGTCTTCGGTAGCAAGTGTTACATCAAGCGGCTCGAACAAAATCCGGGCAAATTTGAAGAAAGAGCCGATGAAGGTATTTTTCTGGGTTACTCATCCTCTAGTAAAGCTTACAGATGCCTTAACAAAAGGACCAGAAAAATTATTGAAAGTGCTGATGTTAGAATTGATGAAAACCATGAGTCAAAGAAGGTAACTCATAATGACAGTCCAGTGTATGAGGACTCGAGTGAGATTGATGATGAAGTGGCTGAACCTGATTCTGAAAAGGCAAAAGATGATTCAGAGGATACTTCTCCTAGAAAGAAAAGTACTTGGGTAGAGCAACACCCTAAGGATCAAATCATTGGAGATCCTGAGGCCGGTGTAAAAACTAGACAAAGTGTAGTTAGCAATTACTCACTTGTGTCCACCATTGAGCCCAAGACAGTAGCTGAAGCTAGTCTAGATGAAAGCTGGTTAAAAGCTATGCATGAGGAGTTGGAGCAGATTGAGAAAAACTCCACATGGGAACTAGTCCCTAGACCTACTGATAAGAATGTGATTGGTACAAAATGGGTCTTTCGGAACAAGCTGAATGAAGATGGTCAGGTCATACGAAACAAGGCAAGGTTGGTTTGTAAAGGCTATGCACAAGTTGAAGGCATAGATTTTGAAGAGACCTTTGCACCGGTGGCTCGTCTGGAAGCCATTCGTATGTTTCTTGCATTGGCTGCCTATAAAACCTTCAAGGTATTTCAGATGGATGTTAAGTCAGCTTTCTTGAATGGTTTACTTGAAGAAGAGGTCTACATTGAGCAACCTGATGGCTTTCTAATTAGCAAAAATTCAGACTTAGTTTGCAAGCTGAAGAAGGCTCTATATGGACTGAAACAGGCGCCAAGGGCATGGTATGCAAGGCTGGATCTTTATCTTCGCAAGATTGGTTTTGGAAAAGGACTAGTTGATAGCAATCTGTATGTCAAATCTGATTCAAGCAAACAGCTGGTGGTTATTGTTTATGTTGATGACATAATATTTGGAGGCAATGATGAGAATATGTGCAGGATTTTTGCTGAGGATATGACGAAAGAATTTGAGATGTCTATGCTTGGAGAGCTAAAGTTCTTCCTAGGATTACAAGTTCAGCAGCTGAAAAATGGTATTTTTATATCTCAGATGAAATATATAAAGGAAATGCTGAAGCGTTTTAACATGGAAGACAGCAAGCCCGTGAGCACGCCAATGACAACGAACACGAAACTTAGCAAAGATGATAAGGCTTCGTCCGTTGATCACACCACCTATCGTTCTATGATAGGAAGCTTGCTTTACTTGACTGCTACAAGACCAGATCTTCTACAAGCAGTATGTATGGTGGCTCGATTTCAAGCATCACCAACTGAGACGCACCTTACAGCAGTGAAAAGGATATTTCGATATCTAAAAGGTACTATGGAGCTTGGAATATGGTATCCTAAAGGTAAATCCTTTACTCTTGTCGCATACTCAGACGCCGATTGGGCTGGTTGCGTAGATGATCGCAAGAGTACAAGTGGTGGTGCATTCTATCTTGGTGATAGATTGGTAGCTTGGCACAGCAAGAAGCAAGACTCCGTCTCACTTTCAACAGCGGAAGCAGAATATATTGCAGCGGCAACTTGTTGTACGCAAGTGTTATGGATGCGGCAAATGCTCTCTGATTTAGGAGTTCCAACAACAGATCCTACGCCGATCCTCTGTGATAACACTAGTGCAATTCATATCTCCAAGAATCCAGTTCAGCATTCAAGGACTAAGCATGTTGCAATCCGCTATCACTTTCTCAAGGATAAAGTTGCAGATGGTGAGGTAAAGTTGGAATACGTTCCTACTACTGAGCAAGTGGCTGATATCTTCACAAAACCTTTGCCAAAGGAAGTCTTCGAGTATCTCCGAAAGAAATTAGGAGTTACTCACTCTCCTACACCTTAGGAGATGTGCCAGAAAGGGGGAGCAATGAATTCGTTGAATATCTTATTTGCTCCTAGATTGGTCCCTTTGGAATTATTGTCAAAGGGGGAGAAGATTATGCATGGAAAGGTTGATATGCATGTCATCTTGAGAAGGTTATCTGGAGATTGGTATCAAGTTATGCTGAGAAGATTATGCAAGGAAAGACTATATGCATGTTGAAGTTAGTCTTATGCTAAGAAGATGGAAATATGATAGCATGAGGAAGATGGAAGATTGGAATGAAAATTGGTATCAAGATAGTGAATGAGAAGATCATGTTCCAAGGGGAGTTTATTGTTCTAAAAAGGCTCTATGATGTCAACATGTTCCAAGTGTCTGTGTTGAAGTTCCAAGTGTTGCCAACAATTCCAAAGGGGGAGATTGTTGGAATTTGAGATGCATTGAGTTGAATCTTGAAGCATTGGTGTGTTTGGTGTCTCAAGCATCAAATTGTATTGGAATTATTGTCAACACTATGTCTCAATCATGTGTTGAAAGAGTGGAAGTGATAGAGCTCAAGAAGAATGAAAAAGGAAAACAGTGAAGAAAATCAGTTTTTCCTGGTGCAGTGTACCCGGTCGACCGAGCTCCCTGGCCGGTCGACCGAGCATGAAGAAAGTGCAAAATCAGAGCTTACAGTTATTTTTTTGACACAGAGGTCATCCGGTCGATCCAGCTCCTGGTGCGGTCGACCGAGCATGCACGCGGTCGACCGAGGCTTCCAGGATGTCGACCGAGCTCGGTTCCAGAATTTGACAACTTACAACTTTTTGAAAGTTCGTCAGGCGCCCAGTTCACCCGGTCGACCGAGGTCCCCAGCCGGTCGACCGAGCACACACAGACAGCAAGTATTGCAGAATTAGAAGTCTTTTGCTAAAAGTTAGGAATTTTTGGTAATTCGTTTGGGACTCTTTCTAAACGAATTGTAGCCTATTTTGGACACTCTTTGGGGTTGCTAAAACCTATATAAACACTCCTAATCTCGTTTTCAATAACAAGCATCAAAGAAAGAAGAGTTTGAGAGAGTTTCTGAGAGAAGAGTGCTTGGAGAAGAAGGTGCTTGTGTCTTGCTGTTGTGGAGCAACTTTCTACAGCAAGTGTGGACGAATTTGAAGCCTCATGAAGATGGTATTTTCGTTCATAAGATAAGTCTCTCTTTTATGCTTTAGATTTCTATTTGTAAGGGATTGAGAGAGAGAGAATTGTAGAGGGGAAAGGGCTGTAGATCAGTTTATCTTCTTTGCTGTAATCATCAAGTTGGTGCTTGGTGTTTTGGGGTTTGGTGATCCTGTCTGTGGGTGCAGACAAATTGTAAAGGGAGTTGTAGCTTCCTAGATAGTTGGTGCTATCTGAAACCTAAGGGAGTCGGTGCTTCCTAGATAGTTGGTGCTATCTGAATTTAAGGGTTGGTGCTCTTTGTCGTCGGTGCGACTAAATAAGATTCAGACCTGTACCGGATTGTTGTTCGGACGGGATTGAACCGTGGACGTAGCCTTTTGGTGAACCACGTAAAATCTGGTGTCAATTGTGTGGTTTGATTTGAATTGTTGTTAGCAAGGACCTGTTTAAAAGAGATCACTGATTCCCCCCCCCTCTCAGTGATCACGAGATCTAACACCTTTAAGACAGCCAAAAGAGGAGTACACATGAAGTTTCGGGCCATTTCAAAATCATTTGGCCTGACTTCGCTTCTCCGACAGCTTAAAAGGAGCTCCCGACGGCGAAAGAATCGGAGACACCAAATCTTCGATCAGAGCCGATGGATGGTCTCAAAATACATCCAAAAGGCTCCATGTCAAGTTCCGAGTCAAACCGACAACATTTGACCCTACATCAACCCTCGAACAACTAAATCAAGCCTCTTCGGCGGCGAGAACCACCGAGGCCATCACTCATCAGATATAGCACATGGACGGCTTCAAAATGCTTACAAAGAGCTACACGTCAAATTTCTGGTTATTTCGACAACATTTGACCATACTTTGACACTCGGAAGCCAAATCAGGCCTCTTGGCGGCGAAGCTCCCTGGGACCATGGTTTCCAAGACAGCCTATAGATCATCTTAAAATGACTCCAATAGGTTCCCTGTCAAATATCAAGTCAAACAGACATCGGTTGACCGCACATCAAACCGCGACATCTTCATCGCGACAAAAGCAAGTCTACTGGTGATAGGGCCCCAAACGGCTTCAAAACTCAAACAAAAGCCTATGGTTGGTCTTATTTATTGCTCAGCAGGCTTCACCCCAAATTTCAGGTCAATCCGACGTCGTTTGACCCAATTTCAGCTTTTGACGGAAAATCGGCAGCTCTGCGCAACAAAGTCTTCGGCTTACTCAGAAAATTGGAAACTTTGCAAAATAAAATGCAAGGATTCTCATCAGGTTTTCTACAGGGAAATCAGGCCAGTAAATGATCAAAAATGTCAAGGAAAAATACAGAAAAAAAAGAATAAAAAAATAGCAAAAACGACACAAAACGGGACAAAAGGGGGAAAACCCCCCAGGGTCGCCGGCGACCTTGGGGCCCGGGATCGCCCGGTGGGCCCCGAAAACCCCGATTTTCGCCGTTTTTTCGCGATTCGAAGGGTCCGGCCTCTGGTATTTTCCAAAATTCATACTTTTGAGACACCAAATCCTCTGACATCCGTAAAAAACACGGGTTAATCATCAAGAGTATCGAAATCAACATTGATCGCCAACTGGTCAACCAAAAAAAAGTGTGCTTTCTACCCGACCGATCGAGAAATCGACAGGACAGATGGCATCGACCCGCTGTTGGCAACCAACACTTGAAGTTGCATGGTCATCCGATGTCGATCTACATGAAAATCCATCGATGATCATCGCCAGAAGAATCCCAAAAGACGCGGCATGGCCCGCGACTCTTCAACTACTCGGCGACCACTTAATGCGATTAATTGACTAGCTTTATTACAGTCATTAATCCATTCCTTTGGACGGACCAATCAGAAGCAAGCATCCGGGAGTTACAAGTCAAGAGATTCATGGCATTTAACCCATGAACTCCTCCCATCATGGCGATTAAAGGCGATTAAATGCCCTCAATCTCCTCCGGCCAATCAGAAGCCAAGAAAAAGGAGTTACAAAATAAAGAATTCAATCTTGTAACTCCTCCCTTTATCTAGCTTTATGACAATTAAGGCTCATAAACCCTCCTAAATGGCTACCTAAAAGCCTATAAATAGGAGAGCTCTCCAAGAAGAAAGACACAGACAGCAGACAAAACAAACAACAGACTGCAAAAAATCCAGAAACTCATACAGAAAAAGGCATCAAAGAGAGAAAACTCTGCGGAAATTCTACACCGACCACCGCTACAAGGTAACAAAAGTCCCTTGGGGGGTACCCCCCCCAAGGTCCTTGCCTTCTCCTTCTGCCTCCAATGGCTTAGACGTGGCTTTTCAGCCCGTCTACTTAGTTTTTTATTGGACACAGGACCTCCTCTTTGTCTTTGTCCTCTAAAAACCTGAGGTTATAGCCAAGCCAAGCGAATCAATAGCATCCTCTGTTCTCATCTGCATGGATGATGGTGAAGTCCACATATGGCTTGCGACCGTCAATCTGAACGGGTCCTCCACAATCTCCTGAAAAGTTAGATCCTCCTTTTCTTGATTCTCATTGTAGTTTTTTTTTTTTTTTACAAGAGACAAAAATCACAACTCTTGTCTTTCATTATTGATAAGGATTGTAAATCGGCTATAAACGCCAAAATCGTCTATAAACGCCAAAAATTGGTTATAAACGCCAAAATCGGCTATAAATGCCAAAAAAATCGCCTTTCACGGCAAATCAAGAAAATGTCTCTTTTCTTAAATATATGTGCAATAGAAAACTTGAAAGAAGTTGATTTCTTTTTTAGTTGCGAAGGTTGATCTCCGGATCACCACTTGCAATTCCAAGTAAAAATAGAAAATCTGGCACACCCACACAAAAGAAATGTTGATGCACGCCTTTGCCCCCGGTTACGAAAGGGTCGGACCCAACGGACTCCCATGTCCGCCGACCTCGGTAGAACCAGGCAGAAGCGCGGTCCATCATGGTGTCTCCCGAGACTCTACAAGGGCAGGGTCGGGAAGGCATTACTCCTTGACGAATGCAGAGAAGGAGTGGCTTTTCCGCATACGTGTCGGCATGATGGTGTAGCATAGACATCTTTTCGTTGACATCCAGCCGTATGTACCTTCTCGCTTTGCTCTGTAATTGGGTTTTTCTCAAGGCGTTGTTGCAGCGCCTTCAAGCATGGTGAAGCACTTTGGAGGCTTGCAGGATGGCAACAATGCATGGGCTTTCTATAGCGCTGAAGACACTACTGCCATGATTTCTTATCCTATGTTGTCGACTTCCCGGACTGCCGGCTTCGCGAAGTGGTACGCGGAGAGCTTTTCGGCATATGGGGGACTTTCCAAGAAGGAGCTTGATGTGAAGCTATGTCTGGAAAAGGCCTTGAAAAGTCGGATGGCGTCCGGCGAGAGGAAGTTTGGGCCTTCCTTTCTGGAGAGAAGCACAAGATAGGCTTTCTCGGTGACTAGGGCGCCATTGGTTCTGAAGCTGTTCGAGAAATACCTAATGAGGCTTTAGAGCAGCTAGAATAGGAGGAAGCTGAGCTTGATGCTTGGACTTGATGCTTGGATGCAAGCGGCACAGAGGCGAGCTTCCGTGGAGTCTACTGGCAAGAGTAGACCATCCAGTGAGGAGTCAACTGGGAAACCTGACTCTGACAGTGGGGCAGGTTCTTCTAAGAGGTGAGCCCGCAGGAGTAAAAGGAAGAGGAGTCATCATCGCAGCAAGGGGCAGCATAAAGGTTCTCCTGATTTGGAAGTTCCTCTTACTATCAATGAGGAGGTGCCAGAGGATGCTGACGAGCCTTCGAAAAAGAGAAACCGATAAGAAGAGACTGTTTGTGAAGGTATGATTCTTCCTCTTTCTCTTTCCATTTCTTTTCATGGGATTTTTCCATGTTCTAATTTGCTTTCTCCCCCTGCTGCTCTTTTTTTTTAGTAGAGGATGAAGACTTTGCGACACCTGAGGTTCCTGCCGATGAGGCGGTGACAGATCCGGTTGCAGCACCAGAAGAAGAACTGAGGGACTCTGGAGTGGTTCCAGAATCTCCAACTGGTATAACTTCTTTTGCTTTCTTTTTTTTGTCTGTGACTTGGTTTGCTAACATTTTTCTTGTCAGCTGACTTGCCACAGGATTCCGATGACTTTGAACCATCGATGGACGCAAATGTTGACGATGCTTCGGATGAGTTCATGGAGGAAGACAGTGTTCCGCCAGTCGTCGAAGAATGTATTTTATAGTAATAACCCTGATAATGATTTCTTAAATAGGATCATATTCATACATTTTTGTGTTTCTTTGGCAGGTTTTGAAGCGACATAGGAGAGTCCATTACTTCCTTCAGGAGGTAGAGACTCCTGCAACCAACTCTGACACAGTGGAGGAGGTACCTCGTGCTGAGATTCCTTCCCCAGGAGCTCCAACTGGAAAGAGTTCTTTTGTTACTCTTTCAACGGGGCATGACTTGAGCAGTCGACCGACGGAGCGGGGCGAATCTTCAGCAGGGCCATCTCTTCTTTTTGCGAAGAAGGTGGTGGTGCGGGTTCTGAGCTCTTGGATTGAGACTCTCCTTGTTGGACACTTGGATACCGGACTTGGCATGATCCAACATGTGCAGGAGATTCTTGGTGATGCCGAAGAGGCTGGTCTGGATGTCACAGGTGCCAGGGCGATCGTTGATAGGATCATTGCACTGGGAGACAAATGGTTTGAGACCATTGGTTTTACTGACGACCAGTTCTTCAAGGAGATGTTCCTCGACCCTGCTGATAAGGCTATGTCTGACCTGAATGAAGTTACACAAAGCAGGAAGCAGCTAGTCCGAGAGAAGAACTTAGAAGAGCTAGCCATCATTGGGCTGACACATGACCTTAACATCCTTGATAGGGAGGTCGATGAGGCCAGGAAACGTCTTGAGCATTTGAAGGCACAAGTCGCTGCCAAGTGGGCTGCTATAACAGTGGCTTACGATAGGAAGAGTACTCTGATTCGCCAGGTTGCAGATGCCGATCGAGTTCTCGAAAGGAAGTTTCAAGAGGACAAACAATGGCAAACAGCTAGGGATAAGCTTTCCGGCGTGAAAGAAGGGTTACAGCCTACCCCAGCATCTCATGGCAAGTTCCTGAAGAAGCGTGCCCTGGAAACTCTGTCGGCTGAGGCCAAAATCTTGCTTGAGGAGCTCAAATTTTGGTTGGAGACCATTTTTGGTTGAGCTCCTGATTTTTTGTAGCAGAAACTATCCTTCTTCTCTTTTTTTTGGTACCACATGTATTTTCTGGTACTTTTTTTTGTAGTGCTTGTAAACACTTTCTCTTTTTTTTGTACCGCATGTATTTTTTGATACTCATTTTCTTGTTTTCCCTACGCTTACTTAAATCTTTTTGTGATGAAAGTAATTGCTAAATGTGATATATTTTTCTTTGTTTTTCCTACGCTTACTTAAATCTTTTTGTGATGAAAGCAATTGCTAAATGGGATATATATATTTTTTTGTTTTCCCTACGCTCACTTAAATCTTTTTATGATGAAAGCAATTGCTAAATGGGATTTGATCAAAAGTTTATCATTTTGTGAAAATCTTTTGTCAAATGATTGTTTTGGCATGAGAGCCAGATTTTATTTTGTGGCATGAAAGCCGATTTTGGGATGAGAGCCAGTTTTTTTGTGGCATTGATAGTCGATTTTGTGGCATTGATAGCCGGTTTGTGGCATTGATAGCCGGGTATTTTGAAAGCCAAGTTTTGGTTTGTGGCATTGATAGCCGATTTTATTTTGTGGCAATGATAGCCGGTTTTTGGCATTTGTAGCCTGTTTTGGGGGCATTGATAGCTAGTTTATGGCATTTATAGCCGGTTTTGGTTTTCAAAAAAATGCAAGTATTGACTAAAAGTCGCCTCCCTGCTGAATGGTCTTGCAAGTATCGATGGAATGTCGCATCCTTGCTCATTCGGTTGCGAGTATCGATGGAATGCCGCATCCTCATGGATTTGGGTGCAAGTATCAATGGAATGTCGCTTCCTTGCTTTTCAAAAATTTTGGTTTTGCAGGTACTGACTTAATGTCGTTTCCCCACGATTTTCAAAATTTGCGGTTTTCTCGAATCTTTGGGTTATGGATATCAACTGAAATGTTGTGTCTCCATGGTTTTTAGGTTTTTTTGATCCTTTGAAATTTGGGTTGTGGATATCAACTGAAATGCTGCGTCTCCACGGTTTTTTAGGTTTTTTCGAACCTTTAAAATTTGGGTTGTGGATATCAACTGAAATGCTGCATCTCCACGATTTTTTTTGTTTGATTTTGCAAGTATCGACGAAATGTCGCTTCCCTGCGATTTTGGAAATGTCGAACGTGGTTCGCATTCTTTCGATTTGTGCGAGTATCGACTAAGCGTCGGTTCCCCGCGGTTTTTGAAAAACCATTTTTTTTATTTAAAGATATGAGGGTCATATGTTTTGACCTAAAACCATTTTGGCAGTAAAAGGCAGGGTGGACTAGGGTGGGAATCCCTGAATCCGGATTTTATTTCAAACCATGAAGTTTGGGTTCAAGGGTTGAAAATTTTGGTCAAGTTAGGGATAGGTTCCTAAACTTGGAATTTTTAAACAATGAAATGGTGAAAGTAAGCATTGTTTGAATTTCTAGAAATTTCAACATTTGATAAGAAAATTCTAAAAAGAGTGGGTTTAGCGAGCGAGTACCTGGAAACCGGTTTTGGTCGTACATGCATTGCTCTTACCCAGTTGGGTAAGTCTTCAAGGGTAGTACCGCTTTAAGAACTTGGCGTTGATGGGCATCATACATCTGTCCCCTTTCATGTTTAGGAGTGCGTATACGCCGTTGGAGAAAACCTTGTCTATGACGTAGGGTCCCTCCCATTTTGGCTCAAATTTGCCTTTGGACTTGTGAGTGAAGACCATTGGTCCTTTTACCGCAAGAACCAAGTCACTCTTTTGTAGGCGCGTTGCCTGACCTTTTGGTCGAAAGATCATGCTATGCGTGCTTGGTAAAGTTCAATGCTTTGCCGAGCTTCGAGCCGTCTCTCATTGAGATTGTCCAGCTCATACAGTCGCAATTTGACATTGCTTTCTTGAGTCATATCATTTTGCAAGGATACCCTCAAGGAAGGAATTTGTACTTCCAAGGGTATGACAGCTTTGCATCCATAGACCAAGGAGAATGGTGTGCTATGGGTTGGTCCTCGAACGGTGGTTCGATAGGCCCACAAAGCTTCAGACAGTTTGTCCCTCCAGTCTCTTTTGTGACTAAAGACCATTTTCTTGAGGATTTTCCAGAGTGTCTTGTTGAAAGCTTTTGCTAATCAGTTTGCTGCCGGATTGTGTTGACACCAAAAAAAATGTGTCACTTTGCTTCTTCAAAATCCAGAAAGCTACATGAAGTCGCAGCCTGCCATAAATAGGCAATGCTACTTCCAAAAATCAAATCTTGTCACAATCAAACAAAAACTACAAGATCCTTCAAGACAGCCAAAAGAGGAATACACAAGAAGTTTCGGGCCATTTCAAAATCATTTGGCCTAAGTTCGCTTCTCCGACAGGTGAAAAGGAGCGCCCGGCGGCGAAAGCATCGGAGACACCAAATCATCGATCAGAGCCGATGGATGGTCTCAAAATATATACAATAGGCTCCACGTCAAGTTCCGAGTCAAACCGACAACGTTTGACCCTACATCAACCCTCGAACAGCTAAATCAAGCCTCTCGGCGATGAGAACCACCGAGTCCATCACTCATCAGATAGAGCACATGGACGGCTTCAAAATGCTTACAAAGGGCTACACGTCAAATTTCAGGTCATTTCGACAACATTTGACCATACTTTGACGCTCGAAAGCCAAATCAGGCCTCTCGGCGGCGAAGCTCTTCAGGACAATGGTTTCCAAGACAGCGCCTATGGATCATCTTAAAATGACTCCAATAGGTTCCCTATCAAATTTCAAGTAAATCGGACATCGGTTGACCGCACATCAAGCCGCGACATCTTCATCGCGACAAAAACAAGTCTACTGGTGATAGGACCCCAAACAGCTTCAAAACTCAAACAAAAGCCTATGGTTGGTCTTAGTTATTGCTCAGCAGGCTTCACCCCAAATTTCAGGTCATTCCGACGTCGTTTGACCCAGTTTCAGCTTCTGACGGAAAATCGGCAGCTCTGCGCGACAAAGTCTTCGGCTTTCTCGGAAAATTAGAAACTTTGCAAACCAAAATGAAAGGATTCTCATCAGGTTTTCTATAGGAAATCAGGCTAATAAATGATAAAAAATGTCAATAAAAAATACAGAAGAAAAAAGAATAAAAAAAACATCGAAAACGGACACAAAAAGGGACAAAAGGGGGGAAAAACCCCCCACGGTCGCAGACCCCTGCGACCCTGGAGCCCGGGATCGCCAGGAGGGCCCCGGAAGCCCCATTTTTCATCATTTTTCGCGATTCAAAGCGTCCGACCCCTGGGATTTTCCAAAATTCATACTTTTGAGACACCAAATCCTTTGACATCCATCAAAATCACGGGTCAATCATCAAGAGTATCAAAATCAATATTGATCGCAAACCAGTCAACCAAAAAAAGTGTGTTTTCTACCCGATCAATCGAGAAATCGACAGGACAGATGGCACCGACCCGCTGTTGGCAACCAATACCTGAAGTTACATGGTCATCCGATGTCGATCTACATGAAGATCCATCGATGATCATCGCCAGAAGAATCCCAAAAGACGCGGCACGGCCCGCGACTCTTCAACTGCTCGGCGACCACTTAATGCGATTAATTGACTAGCTTTATTACAGTCATTAATCCATTTCTTTGGACGGCCCAATCAGAAGCAAGCATCCTCGAGTTACAAGTCAATTGATTCATGGCATTTAACCCATGAAACTCCTCCCATCATGGCGATTAAAAGCGATTAAATGCCCTCAATCTCCTCCGGCCAATCAGAAGCCAAGAAAAAGGAGTTATAAAATAAAAGAATTCAATCTTGTAACTCCTCCCTTTATGTAGCTTTATGACAATTAAGGCTCACAAATCCTCCTAAATGGCTACCTAAAAGCCTATAAATAAGAGAGCACTCCAAAGGAATCCAATCGGAAAAACAAGACAGATCCCAGATCAGAAAAAAGCACAGAAATCCAGAGAAAGAAAGAGAGAAAACTCTGCGGAAGTTCTACACCGACCACCGCTACAAGGTGACAAAAGTCCCTTGGGAGGTACCCCCCCAAGGTCCTTGCCTTCTCCTTCTGCCTCCAATGGCTTAGACGTGGCTTTTCAGCCCGTCTACTTAGTTTTTTATTGGACATAGGACCTCCTTTTTCGTCTTTGTCCTCTAAAAACCTGAGGTTATAGCCAAGCCAAGCGAATCAAGAGCATCATCTGTTCTCATCCGCATGGATGGTGGCGAAGTCCACATACAACTTGCGACCGTCAATCTGAACGAGTCCCCCACAATCTCCTGAGAAGTTAGATCCTCCTTTTCTTGCTTTTCATTGTAGTTTGTATTTTTCCAAAAGAGACAAAAAACACAACTCTTATCTTTCATTATTGATAAGAATTGTAAATCGGCTATAAGCGCAAAAAATCGGCTATAAACGCCAAAATCGGCTATAAATGCCAAAAAAATCGCCTTTCACGGCAAACCAAGAAAAATGTCTCTTTTCTTAAATATATGTGCAATGAAAAACTTGAAAGAAGTTGATTTCCGTTTTACTTGCGAAGGTTGATCTCCGAATCACCACTTGTAATTCTAAGTAAAATAGAGAATCTGGCACACCCACACAAGAAATGTTGATGCACGCCTCTGCCCGCCCCCCCCCCCCCCCCCCGGTTACGAAAGGGTCGAACCCAAACGGACTCCCACGTCCGCCAACCTCGGTAGAACCGAGCAGAAGCACTGTCCATCAAGCTGGCACACCCGGTGGGACTCGTTCATTTGAGAACACGATGCTAGAAATGAAATATTTGCATATCATATCTTTTGCTCTATGCTCATATTTCTTTTCTTGATTCCTTGGCTACTTTCTAATTGGTGGCCTATGTTGGATTCCGCATCTAAAAAAAATGAGATGAGATTTTTTGGGAATTTCTAATTCTTTGAGTTTATTTCTACTCTTTCTCTTTTCAAAAAAAAAATCAAAAAATCAGATTTCTTAGTTTGGATTCAAAATTGAGAAACTTTGATCCTTTCCGTTTCGTCTCTCAGCTCGCGGAAATCGTTGAGCCGGTTCGAATTGTGGAAATGGCCATTGTTTTTTTTCGATGAGTTCTTTAGAAATTAGAAAAAAAATGATTTCTCATTATGGATTCAAAATTGAGAAACTTTGATCCTTTCCTTTCGTTCGTGTGCTCGTAGAAATTGTTGAGCCTGTTCGAATTAGGATTTGGGCCATCGTTTCTCTTCGATGAGTTCATTAAAAAATATAAAAAAAAGTAAAAGTAAAAAAAAACAAAAAAAACCAGATTTCTCATTTTGGATTCAAAATTGAGAAACTTTGATCCTTTCCGTTTTGTCTCTGTGCTCGCGGAAATCGTTGAGCCGGTTCGAATTGTGAAAATGGCCATCGTTGAAATCGTTGAGCCGGTTCGATTTTGGATTCAAAATCGTTTCTCTTCGATGAGTTCATTAAAGATCTAAAAAAAATAAAAAAAAAGACATAGACCACTAAGGTTAAACCAACTGCGTTCTTTGATCATGGTTGATTCAAGAAAAGCCTTGTCCAGAGTGTGGAGACAGCTTGACTATTCTAGGCAAGGGTCCTCCAAACGGGTTCATTAAGTAATCCCACCCTTACCTAGTGGCAATTCTATCAATCGAGATTTCATAAGACCGGGTTAGGAGGCCTATGTGTACTCTCTCGTCTTTTAAATAAAAAAAAATTTAAAATAAAAAATTTCAAAAAAAAATCTTAAAAAGATAAATAAAAAAAATATTTTTGAAAAAAAAATCTTTAAAAAAAAGATTTAAAATAAAATCTTCTCAAAAAAAAAAAAAACTCGTCATTTCTGGATTCAGATCCGAGAAATTATGGTTCATTTCCTTCTGAGTACTGGCGCTCGCGGAAATCGCTGAGACCGTATTTGGATCGGAATACCATCTGCTCCCTTTGATGAATCCAATCTTGACCTTTCAAAACAGAGAATCTTATCTCATGGATGCGGTCTCAAAACATTTGTGTCTAGCGGTACTAGTACACCCTTTCAGGGTCTACTGTATTCGCGACCGGCACATTTGTAACTCCAAACTTATATTCTTCTTACCTCGAGCAAGCTCTGCTTCTCGATAAGTTGAATTTAGGTTCACAATTGCTTCTAGCAGTCACTGGGTCGCTCATTCTGGGCTTACCATACCTGCGATCAGAATAATTGTATTCTCTATGGCCTTTTGCCTTCTTCATATTGCTTGGGTCATCTCCCTCGAGCAATTTGAAAAGATAAAACCATAGAACTTCCCCATTTATGATCATTATATTCTTGTGATTACTAATGGATGTGGTCTTGTTTCAGAAACTTTTTAAAAACTGACAATGGCAGCTTCACTAACCATTACCTTCGATGAGAACAAGCACCAGCTCATGCTTCAACAGAAGCAAACCACGCGCACCTACAAGCGCCCCATCAGCTGCCGAAGCGTCAACTCCCTCGGCAAATCTCTGAACTCCGGGTCGACCTCGACTCCCCGGACTATCGTCTTTGGGACGCTAGGACCATTCCCACTTCCCGAGGAACAAACTGCTCCTTCTAAGAAGAAGAAACTCACCTGTCAACGTGTCATTACCGTGACACCAAAGGCGAGCACCAGAAGGCCCGAAGCCCGTGGCACCCCCACGAAGCCTCAACTAGCAAACGACCAGGTCTATCCCAAGACTTGGTCCCCAAGACCTTCACCAAAACAAAGAAGGTCCCAAACATCCACCAAGCCAGCATACCTAGCCCCACTCAAGGAGAACCAGTTCTACCCTCTTGCCTACATGAAAGAGGAGAGACCCATCTCCAACCTGACTCCCAAGTCAACCCAGCATGAGCCGGCTTGTTCCTACAAGCCCAAAATCAGATCATGCACCACAAGGCCTCTGCAGACATCAGCTAAGGCCTACAATCCTGCAGTTCGACCCTTCATCTCTAAAGGGGGCCGACTTGAAAATTTCAAAGCTTCGCTGCAACAGGCGAAGGACCGGGTTCGCATCCTGTCCTTGCCTAGCTACAAAAAAGGCAAGCTCGGCTGCTGCGCCTGAGGGAGCACATCCTTCATCGTCAAAGCCTAGCCAGAGCTGACCGAAGCTCAAATTGCTCGTCATATACGCCGCCACGCGTCGTATCGACAAAAGAGACTAGAGAAGCAAAGGACCCAGCCTCTTACACTTCAAGTCTCTCCCAAATGGGTCGAAAAAGAAAGACCCAACCAAGTTGCTGCTGTCCATATGGTTGGAAAAACCAGAAGACGCCAAAAGTCAGCAACAAAAATCCATGTCTGACGTCCGATGACCCACAGCGTCTCCAGGACAAGAAGACAATCAGAAGAATCCCCTGCTCCTTCAAGCAAAGGACGGCAGAGTGATCCTTCCTCAACCTCTTCTTCAAAAAGAATGAGCCCCGGCTCAGTCACCAGGACAGTTTCTTCGTTCGAATCCCGAAGGATGAACGTCCTGGCTACAAATTCTAAGCCACCACCTCGCAATCCACCTCAAGATGATGCGATCACACACATCCAGCAGTTGGAACAAGGCCAACAGAGGATTGAGACTCTGATGGAAAACCTTCTCCTCGCCTTCCAAAATCAGGCGAACAATGAACCTCCTCCGAATCATCAAGACGATGAGGTAAATGGGGAAGAAAATGAGTCACGCACCCTTACAAAAAAGGACGTAGACAGTATCCTCGCAAAAGCAAAAAAAGAGGATATACTCAAGGAGCATGGGATCAAGCCACCATATCCCTTATGGATGGACTCGGTCTCGTTCCCCACAAAATTCAAGCATCCTACTCTCCAAACATATACGGGGAAAGGATCAGCCAGACAACACGTCATCCACTTCAAGATCTTGACGGGAGCTATCGCGGATCAAGATGCACTCAAGATCCGCCTCTTCGCAAGTACCCTAAAAGGTACAGCCTTCGATTGGTACTCTACTCTGCCGGAGGACTCCATCCAAAACAGGGCCATGCTAGAGACACACTTCCTGACTCACTTCAAAGGTGAGGATCATACCACTACTATGGCTCAGCTGTGCAACCTAAAATAGGGGGAGAATGAGTCAACATATGACTTCATTCATAAGTGGAAAGCAATGGCATACAAATGGTCTGATGTACTGCCACAAGCGTCGCTAGTCGACATCTGCCGAAACAAAATGATAGCTAGAATCTGCTCCATGATCATCGACAACAAATCAAAAAACCTGGGAGAACTCCTAGAAGCTTCTATGGAAGCTGAAACGGTGATTAAAGACCTCAACAGTCAGAAGTCATCAAGAAAAGAGCCAACCGCCATTGCAACCTCTAAACCAAAGAAAAATGAGGTCCTCAATGTGCAGACCAAGTCAGCTCCTCAGCCACCAAAGAAAGCTGAAAACAAAGCTGCTGGTAAGAGACCTGAACTATCAGATGCCTTCAAAGAACGAGTAGAGAAGAAATACCCGTTTGATGAAGATGTTGATGAAATCTTCGGGGCTCTTGTGGCGAACGACAAGCTCACTTTGCCTGAACCCAAAAGACCGAGTGATGTTGGCAAAACCAATGATCCTCGGTACTGTCCATACCACCAGATGATCTCACATCCTCTAAATCAATGCTTCGTTGTGAGGGAGAAAATAAACAACATGTGGAAAAACGGAGTCATTACCTTTGACAAAAACTATGGGTCTGCCTCCGTCAACATGGTGACATGTGGACAAACATCAAAATCACCAAAGAAGAAGATCACTACTTCCTTCAAGGTGATAAACTCAATCCAAGCGTCCGAGGAACTGGTTCCTTACCCGACACCAGACGGACAACCCATATGGGTACATCCCGATCTCCTAGAAGATGAAAACTGGGAGGTCGTGAAAACAAAGCCTACAGCTCAACAGCGAAGGCAGGCTAGGAAACATCTCCTCAAGCTCAAACGGCAAGAGAAGACCCAGCCAAAGCAAGAAGTCCAAGAAAAGGCAGAGTCCTCTACCACTTCATTGGAGGCAACAAAAATGTCCCTTCCAGAGACTTCAAAGGGGGTAAGAAAATTCACTCTCAGTGATTTCATGCCACCTCAATTCAAAGAAGCCACGCAGGGGGCATCATACTCTTGCAATTCAGTAGTTGGGTTCTCCATTGATGGATACGAGTCCAGCGACACCAATGATGGATTCGAATCCAACTACACCGACGAGTGGGTGGAGTCCCTTGAAACAGGAGAATATCTCTCCGATGAAGAATGGGTTCCTAAGACTCATCTTATGCTAGTAATCTGGTATAACCCATACAGTCATAAGGATCCTGGTCTGATGATGAAGAAGACCAAGAGGTTGTACAAGAAAATGTTGTTGAACCAGCACCCCTCATTGCTCCAGTGGAAATCAACAATGTTGACCCACAAAGAGTTGATGAAAAAGAAGATTTGGCTCCTATGCCTGATCTTGAAGAATATGCAAGGATCTTGCAGCGTCTCGCTCTAGAATGAGAGGAAGACCGCATCAACGAACCTCCTCGCAATCCAGAGCCGGAAGTCCCTGAAGACCATTAGGTACATCCTCCCTTAACTCCTGAAAATGGAGAAAATTGCTAGATAGACGATCCTCTTACATCCGAGGATGAGTCTGACTCCGATCAGACAACGTCTCCTGTCAGAGCTTCCTGTAATGTGATAATTCGGGATTATAACTCTTCTGAAGCATCGTCTGATGAGATCACTTACACTCCGACGACTCCTAGCAATGTATCTTCTGGAGCCACCTCATCTCACGTGACTTTCACTTAGACGACACCCTCTCAGGTTTCTTCTCCTGAGACTGTGACTTTAAAGTTCACACCCTTCCTGACTGAAAAATTCCCAGTTGTTGATGCTTGGGACGATGAATTGGTTAACGAAGAAGAAAGGTTGCTGGATGCTATTCAGGACTTGTTCCCGGAAAATGCTCCGTGCAACACAATCACTGAGGATGGCAACTCTGTTGTTGATACATCCTCAGCAAATGAAAAACGGCAGCCTCTTGATCCTGAAGACAATCTTTCAAACGAAGATCCTTCTCAAGAAGCTCTCAAAGTTGGTAGAGCACCCGCTCTGGCCAGGACTACCACAAAAATTACAACCAATCTTCATTTACATATGTAAATCCTTCGGGAAAAGATGTTGCAAGCGCCCCTAGTGGCAACAATGATGAACATGCAGGCCCTAAGGAGGCTTTCAAGTATGACTTGATTGAGCACTTCAAGCACATACCTGCACGTCTGCACATCCTAGATTTATTGCGAATGTCTCCGCACACTCGTGATAATCTCATTTCAAAATTATAAAAGCTCAATGAGGATGTCGACAAACATGCCCCGCAAGTCCTCCAAATTGAAATGGACTACCGGGTCAAAAACTCAGAAGCTTCCTCAAAGGGAGAAAATAAGAAAACTGAGGGATCAAGCATTGAATCCCTCTCGGTTAAAAAAGCAGCTAGTGCAACCATCACCTTCACTAAGGATGACCTCCTACTTGGCGAAACAAGGCACAACCGACCCCTGTACTTCACATGGTACATCAAAAAAATGCCTATGCACAAAGTTCATATCGACCCAGGTTCTGCACTCAACCTCATCTCCACTTCGGCTCTCGAAGAGTTGGGCATCCCACCCAGTAAGCTGAGCCACACATCTGTATCTATCTTTGGATACGATGGGAGTACTCAAAGGCCTATCGGCAAAATCAGGTTTAAGTTGCAGATCGGTGATCTTATCTCTGAGGTCACTGTGTATGCAATAAAAACCCCTTCATGCTATAACATCCTTTTCGGACGCCCCTGGATCCACGAGAATGGTGTTGTCCCTTCAACTTTACATCAATGCATCAAGTTTGTTGGCAACGACGGCATGATACATCGAGTCTTTGCGGACAGAAAACCCTTCAAAGGTAAAGAAGTCCACTTTGCAGTCTCACAGATGTATGAAGGTGAGAAAGAAGAAGAGGAGAAGCAAACAACACCCTTTGCCGAAAATCTCCATAAAGATAAATGCAAGGCTCCTCAACAATCACCGGAAGAAAACAAACCATCTGGTAAATCCGAAGAGAGCATTCAAACTCCCTTCATCATCTCCCTCAAACCTTCAAAGCCTTTGGTCATCACAACTAAAGTGAAGAAGGCAAAGCAAGAGTTTGGGGGAGAATTTGTTATCTCTTTCGTGTCTATCATGCAAGACACGGATTCGGATTCAGAGCCAGAAGACGACACATCGTCAAGCCAAGCTGACACTCAGCAAGTTCAGCCTGCTCTTACTCCAGTGGAGACAAATTCTGACATGGAAGATCCTACGTCAGCTTCCTTCGTTGTTCCAGCAACTTCAGCAAAGGAAAAGCCGATCTTTTTCCATAGATCGGATGCTTCTTCATCAAACTCCATGCTTGAACCTTTCCAAAATGAAGGTATGCCTCAACATCCTTATATAGTTCTGTCGCACAAGCTATTATGAAGAAAATGGGCTATGACGCCCAAAACCCAGTCGGTTTGGGAGAAGGACGTGGTATTCTCACGCCATTGGGACCCGTCTTGACCAAAAGCCAGCTAGAAGATTGGAGACTCTACGGCTATGTAGAAAAGTCTTCGCATGGGTTAGGGTACGTATGATCCCGACACTCCCCTGAGAGAGTTGACACAAAGGCTTAAAAGTTGTAAGACCCCGACCCGAGAGACCTTGATTAGAGTTAATTAAGTTGTGCGTTAGCTTTAAGTGTGTTTAGCGGGTTTTGGTTAAGTTTGGGATTAGAATAGCTTTTATAATAGCTTTGGAGAATTTTGAGAGCCTTTTTACTTGTGGGACCCTTTGGGGGCTCTTGCTACGAATTGTGTGAGATTTGGGGTTTAACAATGATTTCCAAAAATTGTGTTTTTAACCCCATTTGACTTATCTTGTTAATCCCTACAACTTTCATATTGACATCGTTCCCATTCGAGAGCCCTAAACCTGATTTTTTTCAATTCGAGGGCAAAATGGTCTTTTTACCCAAAATCTGGACACCAATTTCAATGTCACCAAAACCTGTAAAATATATATTTTTTGGAAATTAGAAATTTTGCCGATCAACTTTGTCTTCTTCGTCGAATCCGTTTGAAGCCCCGAAAGCCATGTTTTTAGCCCGAGAAGTCTTTTAAGTGTGGGCCCCATCCCCACTTGCTATATAAGGAGAGCTTTCTTCTTCATTTTCCCCCTTTCTTGCTAAAACCCTTGGAGAGGAGGAAGTTCCAGCCCTAGGGTTTCCCTCCTTGTCCCTCTTGCTTCCTTTCTCATTAATCAACTCAAGAGCTTTTCTCAATCAAGGAATGGACTTCTTGATCATCTTCCTCACCTCAAGGACTTTCTATTGGTATCATTTGTGAAGACATTCTTCACCAATGGAGCTTCTTGTGAGCTCTCTCTACCTATTTGAAACACTTTTAGGTAAGTGATCCTTCCAATCTTCTAGATTCATACTCTCCTAGCCCTAGAGAGACTAAATCTTGGCCATTGCAAGCTTCCCTTTTGTATTGTTTGGTTTTGATGGTTTTAGGGTTTGTATTTGGGGGTTTTGTGTAGATTTGGTGTCTTGGCTTGGAGAGGTGTTACTGGCTTGATTTTCTTAGCATTGGACCTAAGGCAAGTGGATGAAACGATTCTTATGTGTCTATCATGTTTTACGCAAAACTTTGATTTATCTTCATTGATAGTTTTAATGGTTTAACATGTTTAATAGTTCGATTCTAATGATTATTGAATGATGATTTGATGAGTTGAGGAGGTCAAGAAAGGGCCCAAATACTCATGGAGTTGTGTTTGGAAGAAGGGGAAAGAAAGGAAATGGAAAGGGATTGGACAAAAGAGGGATCCAACCAAATAAGCTAAGATTCGCCGCTATCCGATCAATCGGACTGTGGGCATTTCACGTCCGATCGATCGGACTGTGAATAAATGAGAGCATTTCAGGTCCGATCGATCAGCCAATGAGTCCGATCGATCGGACTGAAATGAGAAGAGCTGCAAAAAAGGGGATTGTTGGACCGTTCTCCAGACTCACTTCAAGCCCATATTCAAGTCCAATTCAGCCCTATCCCTTCTCTTCTTATTTGAAGCCATTGGACCTGTAATGATGAATAGAAGCCCATGAAAGATTTGGGTAAATTGTGATGTGATGTAGTGGGGAGGTATTGTTTGGAGCCCCAATACTATGTAAGGACTTGTAAGGCGTTGTATGAAGTCCGGAGGAAGGAGAAACCTGATCATGGAGATTCGGTGAGGATTTCTAGATTGGTCAATGTGCATAAGGACTCGGAATGTCTCTAATTCCTAAAGAGTACCAATTTATATCATGACCGACATACGGGACCCTATTCACACTGACTCAATTCTGGGAACCTCATTGTCTAGCCCGAAAATATATGAGAAACCATTCGTACTCGATTTTCAACCAAACTCTTATTTGGAATTTGAAACCCATGTGATATGACAAGACTGTCCTGAGAATATTAGAAGTGATGCGTTTAGCTTTTGCTAACCTGTATGTGTCAACCTGATGTGAATATGTATTTGTGCCTATTGGCACCCCGTTCCTTTACTATGCAATTGATTTGATTTCTCCTATTTGACCTATGAGTCGGCACCACTGAGCTTGGACAACCTTGTCGGTTTGATCCACCGACTTGGAGATCCTTCCCCTCCTGATAGTCAGCTGCAGTCTGGAATCCGCAGAGTTTTTACCCGGTTCGCTACCGTGGTCCCGCAGAGTATATATATGTATATTATAGTATTTTATCGTTGTCCCTCCTCACCTTGTGCGACTGAGGTCAATGATCCTGTAGGGTATGCGCTCTCTTCACTTTAGTGAGAGAGGATGTAGCTTTGTGTGGTTGCCATCTTGACAGTTCCTTATTCTTGGTACCTCTATTGTTTTATATCGTTCATGTCGTTATTTAATAGATGATGCATTATCTTTTATGAAATTCATTATTTATACACAGGTTTTTCTAAACCCTTGCAGAGTATCATTGTTTTGTTTTGCCATATCTTTTCACCCACCTGCCAGACCGTCGTGTCTGATCCATTTATTTTTGGTACTCAGGTCCCGAACCTATTGCCATCCAGGAGGAGCCTGAGGAGGCGGTCGGTGAACCGCAGCGCGTAATCGAGTGGCAAGCTGACGATGTCATGTAGACATTCGGCCTAGCCTTGAGAAAGACACATTTTGGGAACTCGTGATATCATCTTTTGGGTTTTATTGGTTGTATGGTCTTTGTTGACCATTATTTTGGGGAAATTAATCAACTGATCTTTTGTATATACAACTAACTTTACTTTTTGGGAAATATGCTTTTGATCATTGCTCATTCTGATATCTTGTCGTGTTAATTATGAATCAGTCTTATTTATGGAATGGAATAGCATTAATATGATTTGCTACACGCTTCCGCAATCTCGAATACATGTTTGATATGATTATATGTGAGACGATATGTATGGATAATCCTCACCGCGGAACCCTGTGGAAAATCATGTGCACGGATAAATATTTTCTTAATACCGTGTGCGGGTTAGCCAAAGAGATGCACGTGGCGCGGTATCATTAGTCCCGATTCCGGATTTGGATTCCATTACCCGGTCCGGCGTCGCGACAAAAGTCAAGTTACTGACCATGCCTCAACATCTCGTATCCATGAAGATATCGATCTCCCTGGATATCTCTTCGATGAGTCACCTGACAAAGATCCAGGAAGCTCATCCAATTGGCACGATTTCTCTGAGAATGAAGAGGAGTTGTCCGATGGCACAGACATGTGGTCTTCTGACCCAGAAGAATCTGTTGGAAATAGGGTGGGCCTCTAGGATAGGTTTCAAAAACTTTTGACCCACTTGATGCAGGGATCAACTATCTAGAAGGCAAAACCCAATCCAAGATCCAAGTCCTCAATCTCGGCCATCATGATCAGTAAGACAATCTATCTAAAGGATAGAACCAGCAACATTTAAGCTACAAATAAATCTACAACAAGCAAGGAAGTGGATTATACCTTTGGAGCTCGGTTGTGCTCTAAGGGAGAAGGTGCGTTTTTCTTTGATGATGAAACGCTTTCACTAATCAAATAGGAATCTCCAAGACCTCTTGATCTTCCACGCTATGACCCGTATCAGATTCTCCTTTTTCTCAAGAAGATGGTGGGATCTCCAAGAGAAAACTACTAGGAACTCTAGGGAGGAACTAGAAATAGAACTAGAAGAGGGAGAGAGAGGAAAAACTCGAGCAACACTTGCTCTAGGGGCCTTGGGCGTGAATCCCAATGCAAGAAAATAGATGCTTGGACGTCCAGCCCTCTTCTCCTCTATTTATAGCTTCTGCAAGTTGCCTCCTCTTTACTAATTACAATAGAAGTCTTACTTCCATTAATTAGTAACTTACCATATCATAATTAGAAGTCTCACTTCAAATATGATTAGTAACTTTCCAATTCCTTTCTAATTAAAATAGAAGTCTCACTTCTACTAAAATTAGTAAGTCTATTATTACCACTATTAGAAGTCTCACTTCAAATAGAAATAGTAACTTTCCTTTTAGAGTTCAACTAGAATTAGATACTTTAGAATAATTGGGCTAGCGTGGGGACCACTAGGGATTCCTTAGAAAGCTGGCTCCAACTGGGACACGCGACCCCACATCTCATGTGTAATCCGGGCCCACAGTTAATTGCAAATAACTCCACTATATAAGTGCAATTGAACTCCAGTCTTAGGAATATTACATAGAAGACCCTAAACTTCCACATTACCACAAGTAGACCCCTCTATCAATATCCATGGATCAATTGGACCTGTCTTCCAAACTAGACCCATATCTTATTATCCTTGAGCCCCAATTAATTATAATGATCAAAGGTACCTTTCCAATTAACTCTTAATCGGAATGGGTGCGCACTTACCAATGAAAAATCCATTAATTGGCACAAGGGGATATTAGAGATAGATTCCATCTTGACCATTGAATGTTCCCACAGCTCTACTACCACGTATCCAAATCACCGAGGTGTTGACCTACAATTGGCCTCACTAATTGGTAACTCAAAGCAAATGAATAGATAGAAACTTGAGTTCATTAATGTCTCAGGTTTGAGAGCCTATTGCTAGGGAATTATGAGAGCAGACCTTAAAGCAAAGACAGTGTTTATAAGGTGCTTCTCATGGTCCTTCAATACATCCAATGTACCAGCACTATGATCCAGAATCTTCCATTCTGATGATCGAGACAAATTACACTATCTCATAGTGATCAAAGTGCTGCAACCATGTCAGTATGAGATGTCCAGTCTCATCACTGGTTGTGAATATATTTTAAGTATAAGATTTGTCATACATGTCTCCCGTATGTGGATCTCATCCATACACATGTATTACATCTAATATACTTGTGGACCCTGGTTCATCTCATGAACCATCATGTCATTCGTATTGGTTATGTGCAACTATATAATAAATCACCATTCATCTCATGAAAGGAAAGCATGAATATACTGATAAATAAAGAAATTAATCAATTTATTATATCATCTACTGGATTGAGTCTATAAAACTAACAGAATCCTCGTCTCCAAAAGAAGTACCCTACTTCGACCCGGTTTCAACAGGCGATTGGGATCATCTCATAGCAAACCTTGAGAAAATTGCCGATCAAGAAGACCCGTGGAAAGGAACAAAACCTTGGTCTAGAAATGCCGTTGAAACCCCAGAAGGTTTCGTTGAGCTGGAAGCCTCCGAAAATATTATCGAGGAACCACCTTCGAACCTTCCAACAGAAGATCCTGTTCAAAAGATAGACTTGGGAACACCTGATAACCCACGTCCTGTATTCATAATCAAGAATATAAAGGATGATGAGTTACCCGAGTATATCACCTTCGTGAGTTTGTTGATTGCTTTGCATGGTCTTACGCTGAAATGCCTGGTTTAGACCCCAAAATAGCAGTCCACAAACTCAATCTTCAAGAAGACATCAAGCCCGTCAAACAGGGCTAAAGAAGATTCCGTCCAGATGTGATGGATAAAATTGAACAAGAAGTTCAAAAACTCAAAAGCGTCGGTTTCATCCGTGAGGAATACAACATCCTGAATGGTTGGCCAACATTTTCCCCGTGACAAAGAAAAATGGGCAGATCAGGGTCTGTATTGACTATAGAGACCTGAATGGCGCATGCCCTAAAGATGAATTTCCGCTCCCCATACCAGAGGTAATGATTGATAATACCTGTGGATTCGAGCGAATGACATTCATGGATGGTTTCTCTGGCTACAATCAGATACAGATGCATCCTGAGGATGAAAAACATACATCCTTTCGGACCCTATTTGGCGTGTATCGCTACACTATCATGCCATTTGGTCTGAAAAATGTTGGTGCCACATATCAGAGGGCTATGATGAAAATATTCCAAGATATGCAGCACAAGATGGTTGAATGTTACGCTGATGACCTCGCCGTCAAAAGCAAAAGAAAGGAGGATCATCTCGAAGACCTTCGAGAAGTCTTCCTCCGACTTCGCAAACACAAACTGCGAATGAATCCTTTGAAATGCTTCTTCGGTGTCTCGTCGGGTAAGTTCCTCGGATTCTTAGTTCGGAAAGCTGGAATAGAGCTTGACCCCATAAAGTCAAAGCCATTCTAGAAATGCCCACTCCAAGAACCTTGAGAGAACTCAAAGGGCTTCAAGGGAGATTGGCCTACATCAGACGGTTCATCTCCAATCTTTCGGGGAGATGCCGTCCATTCCCCCGGTTGAAGAAAAAAGGTGTAAACTTTGTCTGGGATGCTGACTGTGAAGCTGCATTCCAAGATATCAAGCCATACCTGACCAAACCTCCAGTGTTAGCTGCTCCTACCACTGGAAAACCATTCATCTTGTACACAAGAGCCCTTGATCACTCTTTGGGAACCCTGCTTGCACAAGAAAATGACGAAAGAAAAGAAGCTGCTCTATACTACCTCAGCCGCATACTAGTAGGTGCAGAGCATTGTTACTCTCCAGTCGAAAAAGAATGTCTTGCAGTGATGTTCGCCGTACAAAAGCTGCGTCACTACTTGCTTTCCAACACAGTCTACCTGGTCTCAAGGGTCAACCTCTTGAAGGTCCTTGTCACAAAAGCAAGTTCTCTCAATGCCCGACTGGCAAAATGGTCCATCCTTCTGTCACAATTTGATATCAGGTATGTACCGTAAAAGGCGATCAAAGGGCAAGCTCTAGCGGACTTTCTCACAGAGCATCCATTGCCTAAAGATTCTCCACTCAAAGATGATCTCCCAGACGAACCAGTCTACAATGTGGAGACTTTCTAACAAAGTGCCTCATGGGACATGTACTTTGACGGTGCAACCAGGACAAATGAAAAAAGACAGCTGATCTCGGGAGTTGGCATCCTCTTTGTTAGCCCCGACAAATATATGATTCCACACGCTTTCTCGCTACTGGAACCATGCACAAACAGTGCAGCTGAATATCAAGCTCTGATCCTAGGATTGGAACTCACCATCGAATCCGATATCACCATGCTGGAAGTCTTTGGAGACTCTCAACTGATCGTCAACCAGATGAATCAGAAATTTGAAGTCAGGAATCCTGATCTGCTGCCTTACTACAACAAGGCACAATCGCTTCTATAAAAGTTTGACATCTGTCACATCACCCACATTCGTAGATGTCCTAGCCGGACTTGCCGCATCTATGGCAATCCAGGAAGGGGAAAACATGCAAATCACAGTGTGCGAAAGAAGAATCATTCCTCCTCTTAACACACATCAAGCAGTTGCTGAATGCCACCAAGTGGTTGGAAGTCGGATTTCAATCCTTCAACCTTCAATCGGCGACTGGAGGGATCTGTTCATTGATTACACTATGTTCGGAATCCTACCTGAAGATCCAAAAGAACGGGTAGGCGAACCCCGAGCTTTCATTTGGATATTCCTTCAAAAATCCTTTAGAGGAAATCCTTCAACGGAGTACTTCTATGCTGCTTGTCACAACAAGAGGCTGAAGAAACACTCAAAGAAGTTCATGCTGGTCTTTGCGGAGCTCATCAGGCTAGTCCCAAGCTATATGATCAGATAAAAAGGTTAGGTTATTATTGGCCTACCATGGTAGCTGACGCAATGCAATTTGCTAAGCGCTGCCAACAATGCCAAGTTCATGGAGATTACATTCACATGCCTCCAGAATGGCTACATCCTACAGCGATTTCATGGCCTTTCGAACCCTGGGGTATGGACATCATAGGTCCTATTTCTCCCCCTTCAAGCAAAGGTCATCGCTTCATCTTCGCCGCTACGGATTATTTCTCCAAGTGGTCAGAAGCATTTGTGCTCAACGAAATGAATACCTCATCATTCCTTCAGTTCCTGCGAACCAACATCATTTGTCGTTTCAGCATACCCAAAAGATTCGTCCATGATAACGGACCACAATTCTAGGATCATCAATTCTACAGGTTCTGCGACAAATACAAAATCCAAAGCTGTCCTCCGACTCCATACAATCTGGCAGCAAACGGATTAGCAGAAGCTTTCAACAAGACACTCTGCAAAATCCTCAAAAAATGGTCTCTAATCACAAAAAAGACTGGAGCGACAAACTGTCTGAAGCTTTCTGGGCCTATCGAACCACCGTTCGAGGACCAACCCATAGCACACCATTCTCCTTGGTCTATGGATGCGAAGCTGTCGTGCCCTTGGAAGTACAAATTCCTTCCTTAAGGGTATCCTTGCAAAATGACATGACTCAAGAAAGCAATGTCAAATTGCGACTCCATGAGCTGGACAATCTCGATGAGAGATGGCTCGAAGCTCGACAAAGCATTGAACTTTACCAAGCACGCATGGCAGGATCTTTCGACAAAAAGGTCAGGCAACGCGCCTACAAAAAGGGTGACCTGGTTCTTGCGGTAAAAAGACCAATGGTCTTTGCTCACAAGTCCAAAGGCAAGTTTGAGCCAAAATGGGAGGGACCCTACGTCATCGACAAGGTTTTCTCCAACGGCGCATACGCACTCCTAAACATGGAAGGTGACAGATGTATGCTCTCCAACAACGGCAAGTTCTTAAAGCGGTACTACCCTTGAAGACTTACCCAACTGGGTAAGAGCAATGCCTGTACGGCCAAAACCGGTTTCCAGGTACTCGCTCACTAAACCCACTCTTTTTAGAATTTTCATATCAAATGTTGAAATTTCTAGAAATTTAAACAATGCTTACTTTCATCATTTCATTGTTAAAAAAAAATCCAAGTTTAGGAACCTTTCCCTAACTTAACCAAAATTCTCAACCCTTGAAACCCAAAATTCATGGTTTGAAATAAAATCCGGATTCAGGGATTTCGACCCTAGTCCACCCTGCCTTTTACCGCCAAAATGGTTTTAGGTCAAAACTTACGACCCTTGTGTCTTTAAACAAAAAAAAAATGGTTTTTCAAAAAACCGCGGGGAAGCGACGCTTAGTCGATACTCGCACAAATCAAAAGCATGCGAACCACGTTCGACACTTCTAAAATCGCAGGGAACCGACATTTCGTCGATACTTGCAAAATCCAAAACCATGGAAATGCAACATCTCAGTTGATATCCACAACCCAAATCTCAAAGGTTCGAAAAAACCAAGAAACCGTGGAGATGCAACATTTCAGTTGATATCCACAACCCAAATTTCAAAGGTTCGAAAAAACCTAAAAAACCATGGAGACGCAACATTTCAGTTGATATCTGTAACCCAAAGGTTCGAGAAAACCACAAATTTCAAAAATCGTGGGGAAACGACATCAAGCCAGTATCCGCAAAACCAGAATTTTTGAAAAGAAAGGATGCGACATTCCATCGATACTTGCACCCAAATTCGCGAGGATGCGACATTCCATCGATACTCGCAACCGAATGAGCAAGGATGCGACATTCCATCGATACTTGCAAGACCATTCAGCAGGGAGGCTACTTTTAGTCGATACTTGCATTTTTGGAAACCAAACCGGCTATAAATGCCACCAAAACCGGCTATAGATGCCACCAAAACCGGCTATCAATGCCACAAAATAAACCGGCTATCAATGCCACAAATCAAAAACTTGGCTTTCAAAAAAAAAAAAACCCGGCTATAGATGCCACCAAAACAGGCTATAAATGCCACAAATCGGCTATCAATGCCAAAATTGGCTTCCATGCTACAAACAAAATCGGCTCCCATGCCACAAACCAAATCTGGCTCCCATGCCAAAACAATCATTTGACAAAAGATTTTTACAAAATGACAAGCTTTTGATCAAATCCCATTTAGCAATTGCTTTCATCACAAAAAGATTTAAGTGAGCGTAGGGAAAACAAAAAAAAAGCATCCCATTTAGCAATTGCTTTCATCACAAAAAAAGATTTAAGTGAGCGTAGGGAAAACAAAAAAAAAGCATCTCATTTAGCAATTACTTTCATCACAAAAAAGATTTAAGTGAGCGTAGGGAAAACAAAAAAAAACAAAGAAGAGTACCAAAAAAATACATGCGGTACCAAAAAAAAATGTTCACAAACACTACAAAAAAAAGAGTACAAAAAAAAATACATGTGGTACCAAAAAAAAGAAGGATAGTTTCTGCTACAAAAATCAGAAGCTCAGCCAAAGATGGTCTCCAGCCAAGATTTCAGCTCCTCAAGCAAACTTTTGGCCTCAGCCGTCAGGGATTCCAGGGCACGCTTCTTCAGGAACTTGCCATGAGATGCTGGGGTGGGCTGTAACCCTTCTTTCACACCGGGAAACTTATCCCGAGCAGTTCGCTATTGTTTGTCCTCTTGAAATTTTCTTTCAAGGACTTGATCAACATCTGCAACCCGGCGAATCAGAGCACTCTCCCTATCAAGAGCCTCTGTTATAGCAGCCCACTTGGCAGCGACTTGTGCCTTCAAATGCTCAAGACGTTTCCTGGCCTCATCGACCTCCCTATCAAGGATTTTAAGGTCATGTGTCAGCCCAATGATGGCTAGCTCTGCTAAGTTCTTCTCTCGGACTATCTGCCTCCTACTTTATGTAGCCTCATTCAGGTTAGACTTAGCCTTATCAGCAGGGTCTAGGAACATCTCCTTGAAGAACTGGTCATCAGCAAAACCCATGGTCTCAAACCACTTATCACCCAGTGCAATGATCCTATCAACGATCGCCCTGGCACCTGTGACATCCAGACCAGCCTCTTCGGCATCACTTAGAATCTCCTACACATGCTGGATCATGCCAAATCTGGTATCCAAGTGCCCAGAAAGGAGAGTCTCAATCCAAGAGCTCAGAACCCGCAGCACCACCTTCTTCGCAAAAAGAAGAGATGGCCCAGCTGAAGATTCGCCCAACTCCATTGGTCGGCTGCTCATTTCATCACCCGTTGGAAGAGTAACAAAATAACTCTTTCCAGTTGGAGCTGCTCAGGAAGGAATCTCAGCACGAGGTATCTCCTCAACAGTGTCAGAACTGGTCCCAGGAGTCTCTACCTCTGGCATCTCTTGCCCTGGTTCTGAAGGAAGCGACGGACTCTCCTCTGTCACTTCAAAACCTGCCAAAGAAACACAAAAAGGTATGAATATGATCCTAGTTTGAAAATCATTATCAGGGTTATTACTACAAAATACCTTCTTCGACGACTGGCGGAAGACTCTCTTCCTCCATGAACTCATCGGAAACATTATCAACATTTGCGTCCATCGATGGTTCAAAGTCATCGGAATCCTGTGGCAAGTCAGCTGACAAGAAAAATGTTAGCAAACCAAGTCACAGACAAAAAAATGAAAAACAAAAGAAGTCATACCAGTTGGAGATTCTGGAATCACTCCAGAGTCCCTCGGTTTTTCTTCTGGTGCCGCAACAGGATCCGTCACCGCCTCATCGGTTGGAACCTCAGGCATCGTCAAGTCTTCCTCTGCTAAAAAAAAAGGAAGAAGCAGCAGGGGGAGAAAACAAATCAAGAAATGAAAAATTCCATGAAAGAAACAGAAAGAGAAAGAGGAAGAATCATACCTTCACCGGCGGTCTCTTCTTCTCGGCTCCTCTTTTCCGGAGGCTCATCAGCATTCCCTAGCACCTCCTCATTGATAGTAAGAGGGACTTCCAAGTCAGGAGAGTCCTCATGTTGCCCCTTGCTGCAATGATGACTCCTTTTCCTCTTACTTCTGTGCGCTCGCTTCTTAGAAGAACCTGCCCCGCTGTCAGAGTCAGGTTTCCCACTTGACTCCTCACTGGATGGTCTACTCTTTCCAGTAGACTCCACGGAAGCTTGCCTCTGTGCCGCTTGCATCCAAGCATCAAGCTCAGCTTCCTCCGGTTCTAGCTGCTCTAACGCCTCATCAGGTATTTCTCGAACAGCTTCAGAACCAATGTCGCCCTGGTCACCGAGAAAGCATATCTTGTGCTTTTCTCCAGAAAGGAAAGCCCAAACTTCCTCTCGCCGGACGCCATCCGACCTTCCAAGGCCTTTTCCAGATGATAGCTTCACATCAAGCTCCTTCTTGGAAAGCCCCCGATATGCCGAAAAGCTCTCTGCGAACCACTTCGTGAAGCCGGCAGTCCGGGAAGTCGACAGCATACGATAAGAGATCATGGCAGTAGTGTCTTCAGCACAATAGAAAGCCCATGCGTTTCTCCCATCTTGCAAACCTCCAAAGCACTTCACCATGCTTGAAGGCGCTTTAACAACGCCTTGAGAAAAGCCCAACTGCAGAGCAAAGCGGGAAGGTACATACGGCTAGATGTCGACGAAAAGATGTCTGCGGTACACCATCGTGCCGACACGTATGCTGAAAAGCCACTCCTTCTCTGCATTTGTCAAGGAGTAATGCCTTCCCGACCCCGCCGTGGTAGAGTCTCGAGAGGCACCAAAATCAAAAGCCTTCTTCCGCAACTCCGGAGAAAGCTTCACTGAAGACTGCCCCATCTCGACGTCCCTGAATCGTCGGATCCTCATGCAGGCAAACAAAAGTGATTTAGACACGGCTTTGCCCTTAGCCAGCCGAATCATCAGAGGATCATCGTCCTATGCAGCACCCAACCGGTGGAAGCCAGGACAGTGGTACACATACAACGAATAAAAGATGTGGGCTGAAAATACCATAGTCATAGGGTGCCCAAGCCGAACCAAAAAAGCAGCAGCCTGCAGTTTGGTACATAAGTAGGAGTAGAGAGCTGGCACCAAAGCAAGCTGCTCTCCAAACGCCATCTGACAATCCGGAAAAATACAATGCGGCCTGATGTACGTTCCATCTCCTCCAGCAAAAACGGCCTCACCAAGCCAATAAGTGAGGTAAACAGCGAGATCTCTCCGCAGTACAATGTCGGGACATATGGCATTTGTACTCGCACAGAAATCTCTCAACTCTTCTTGCATAGCCAAGATCTTCTTCGAACCCGGATTCTGAGCCCTGGCTTCCCGGGTCATGCTATCAGAAGACTCCCCGCTTTCAAAGAAGTTAGGGGAAAAAGAGTTAAAACTCTTCCAATTGCTGGATCTAACTTTCAAGCCTTCCTTCTCCTTCAAAAAATTATAGAAGGCAACAATCTGAAAGTACAGAAGCCTGAACTCCTCAGACTGCTCCTCAAGGACGCTATCGATCGGCATAAACTCCTCATAGAGTTTGCCAAGGATGGGCAATCCAGTAATGGCACTCAGCTCCTTCAAAGAGAAACCAATCTCACCATTCGTCAAAATGAAGGTATTGGTATGTGGAAGGAATGACTCCAACATAGCCATGAAGGCCTCATCGGAAAAGATAATGGTCTCCCTAAAGGCGTGGTCCGCATCAAAAATCTCGGCTTCCTTCAAAACGGCGCCACCAATCAGTAGGACGCGATCAGTCCACGACTTCCACTTGGAGTCAGCACTGAAACGGCCACAAAGTCGAAAAGGCTTCACCCAATTGCAGTCATCACCGCTAAAAACGCCAAGGCCCACCGATTTCAAATCGACCGACGGATAATTAGAGCCCTGGTAACCGCTGGCAGGCATCAACATGTCCATGTCAGTAGGCGACTTCTCCGCATATCCAGGAGAACCGCTTACAAAAACCCCGGTCTTGATTACATTTGTCCTTCTCACCCAGCTTGGAGGATCTTCCGTCTTAGAGCACGTGGGGCAACGCTCATGATCGAGACGGTGCGATCAAACATCGACCGGGTAGCAACAGTCTTCTTCTCACCATCTGCTGTGAAAGAGAACTGAAAACATCTCCTCTGATATGTCATGTCATCAGGGACAGCATCACCAAAGAAGAAGGTAGGCTTGGGTAAAATACTCTGAACTTCCATCACCCATGGACGACTGCTTACCATGATCTTATAAAATTCCTCTCCCTTGAGAGCGATCAGTCGCTGCCTCATCTCATCTCAGTTGAGGGAGTCGCACTCTTCCAGATTTCTCTCAGCATACTGAACCTTGTAGCAACCCTGCTGAACGGCCGGATTAGAAGATCTAGCAGATCGACGAGGTACGCTGGTAGCAGGCTCTTTACCCTTGTTCGTTCTGGAGGAACCACCTGCAAATGATGGAAACGAAAAAGATCAAACATCAAAATGACAGAATTTCACTAAAAAATCTGGCGAAATTTTGACATGACTCCGGGGTAATTCTGAAGAAAAAGGAAATATCCCGAAAGAAATAGAAAGCTTGAAGATGGGCTCAACATTGCTGCGAGCTCTGAAACTCCAAACTTTCGAAACCTAAAAGTCTCCGCAAAATCAGGAAGGGCTCAACATCGAGCTCCAAATTCCCAAATTTGTAAAAACTTTCAGGTTTGCTATCACATCATGCTACAATTCAATTTACAAAAAAAAATATACATGCATGAACATCTTGGTTTGCCAAAAAAATGCATTATCATGATGAGCAAAAAAACAAGAAAAGAAAATAAACTTTCTAAAAAAAAAAAAGAGAAAGGAGAAAGAAAAGAACAAAAAAAAAAAAAACAGAAAACTTTCTCAAAAAAAAAGATAAAGAAAAAAAAAAAGGAGCTGGCCCACAGGCCACGTGGCCGTATGGCCAGATCCGTACACAAAAGAAACAAAAAAAAAGTGCAAAAAAAGAAAAGAAAAGAGAAAGCACGAAAAAAAAAAGAGGGAAAACACGTGTAAAAAAAAAGAGAAAACACGTGGAAAAGAGAAAAAAAGAACAAAAGAAAAAAACAAAAAAAAAAGAACTTTTTATTTCCTACAATGGAGTTTTCTTGAAAAATGGAACTTACTTGAAGCCATTGATGGAGAAGAAGAAGAAAGTCTTGAAGATCTTGAAGAAGAAGAACTCTTGGTCTTGAAGCCCTCTTGGGATTGTTGCAAAAGAAAGCAATAAAAGCAAGAGATCTAACCTCCTCCTTGCTTTTATAGAAAAGAGCAAACCAAAGAAGGAAAGAAGAAAGACGTAAGAGTTACTAATTAGTAACCTTACCAAAAGAAAGAAATTAGAAAGATTCTTTCCCAAAAGAAAGATATCTTGAGGGATTCTCTCTCAAAGAAATCAATGAGAGATTTTCTCCCAAAAGATAGGATCAATGAAAGATTCTTTCCCAAAAGAAAGATATCTTGAGATATTCTATCCCAAAATAAAGGGAACATGAGAGATTCTCTCCAAATAAAAATATTCTTAGATATTCTCTATCCAAAGGAGATATTTTTAGATATTCTTTACAAAAATGACACCATATGAGATCTAAGCCATTCCAAAAAGCTTAAGGTCCCATGGGTTAGACCATATGAGCCAGGTTTGACCACCTAGGCACTAAAAAAAAAAATTGGGCTTTTAGTAAAAGAGAAATCCCTCTTACCAAGAGCATACAAAAATGGTTCCATGCCTCTTTTGAGTTGATTGGACCATACAAAAAAGAATTCCAAGCACCATGAGCTTCCAAAAATCAAACCATCCAGCCTCATATACCAAATTGAGCCAAAATCTTGAAATTGACATTCCACAAAAATCCAATCCAAATCCTGGTCCCCTAACTTGCCACATACAGCTTGTTAGGTCACAAGACCAAAATCAAAAACCAAAACCTGATCCCCTAACTTGCCACATACAGCCTGTTAGGTCACAAGATCAAAACCAAAATCGACCCCCCAACATTCCACATCACCTTGTTGGGTCCCACGGTCAAAACCAAACCAGCCCCCTAACCTGCCACATACAGCTTGTTAGGTCACAAGGTCAAAACCCAAATCCACATCCCTGATGTCATATTCAAAACTTTGCCTTGAGATGGTACGTGATCCCTTTCACTACCATAAAATTCCCCTGGAAGCTCAAAAGGCTACAAATACCAAAAGAAAGACTGCTCAAAGACTCTTGGTCAAGTCACAAGCTCTCATTCGAAAAATCTCTTCGAGGCACATCGACTAAAAAGTTAAGCAACTCGTCGCTGCACCTCCAGGGGGCATTTGTTGACACCAAAAAAAATGTGTCACTTTGCTTCTTCAAAATCCAGAAAGCTACATGAAGTCGCAGCCTGCCATAAATAGGCAATGGTACTTCCAAAAATCAAATCTTGTCAGAATCAAACAAAAACTGCAAGATCCTTCAAGACAGCCAAAAGAGGAGTACACAAGAAGTTTCGGGCCATTTCAAAATCATTTGGCCTAACTTCGCTTTTCCGACAGCTGAAAAGGAGCTCCCGGCGGCGAAAGCATTGGAGACACCAAATCTTCGATCAGAGCCGATGGATGGTCTCAAAATACATCCAAAAGGCTCCACGTCAACTTCCGAGTCAAACCGACAACGCTTGACCCTACATCAACCCTCAAACAGCTAAATCAAGCCTCTCGGCGGTGAGAACCACCGAGTCCATCACTCATCAGATAGAGCACATGGACGGCTTCAAAATGCTTACAAAAGGGCCACACGTCAAATTTCAGGTCATTTCGACAAAATTTGACCAGACTTTGACGCTCGGAAGCCAAATCAGGCCTCTCGACAGTGAAGCTCCGCGGGACCATGGTTTCCAAGACAGAGCCTATAGATCATCTTAAAATGACTCCAATAAGTTCCCTATCAAATTTCAAGTCAATCGGACATCGGTTGACCGCACATCAAGCCGCGACATCTTCATCGCGATAAAAACAAGTCTACTAGTGATAGGACCCCAAACGACTTCAAAACTTAAACAAAATCCTATGGTTGGTCTTATTTATTGCTCAGGAGGCTTCACCCCAAATTTCAGGTCATTCCGACATCGTTTGTCCCAGTTTTAGCTTCTGACGGAAAATCGGCAGCTCGGCGCAACAAAGTCTTCGGCTTTCTCGAAAAATTAGAAGCTTTGCAAACCAAAATGCAAGGATTCTCATCAGCTTTTTTACAGGGAAATCAGGCCAATAAATGGTAAAAAAAAATATCAAGAAAAAATACAGAAAAAAAAAGGATAAAAAAACATAAAAAAACGGACACAAAACGGGACAAAAGGGGGGAAAACCCCCCTGGCCCAGGGTCGCCGGCGACCCTGGAGCCCGGGATCGTCGGTAGGGCTCCGGAAGCCCCGTTTTTTTATCATTTTTTGCGATTCAAAGCGTTCGACCCCTGGGATTTTCCAAAATTCATACTTTTGAGACACCAAATCCTTTGACATCCGTCAAAATCACGGGTCAATCATCAAGAGTATCAAAATCAACATTGATCGCCAACCGGTCAACCAAAAAAAGTGTGCTTTCTACCCGATCGATCGAGAAATCGACAGGACAGATGGCACCGACCCGCTGTTGGCAACCAATACCTGAAGTTATATGGTCATCCGATGTCGATCTACATGAAGATCCATCGATGATCATCGCCAGAAGAATCCCAAAAGACGCGGCACGGCTCGCGACTCTTCAACTGCTCGGCGACCACTTAATGCGATTAATTGACTAGCTTTATTACAGTTATTAATCCATTTCTTTGGACGGCCCAATCAGATTCAAGCATCCGAGAGTTACAAGTCAATTGATTCATGGCATTTAACCCATGAAACTCCTCCCATCATGGCGATTAAAGCGATTAAATGCCCTCAATCTCCTCCGGCCAATCAGAAGCCAAGAAAAAGGAGTTACAAAATAAAAGAATTCAATCTTGTAACTCCTCCCTTTATGTAGCTTTATAACAATTAAGGCTCATAAATCCTCCTAAATGGCTACCTAAAAGTCTATAAATAGGAGAGCACTCCAAAGGAATCCAATCGGAAAAACAAGACAGATCTAAGATCGGAAAAAAGCACAGAAATCCAGAGAAAGAAAGAGAGAAAACTCTGCGAAAGTTCTACACCGACCACCGCTACAAGGTGACAAAAGTCCCTTGGGGGGTACCCCCGAAGGTCCTTGCTTTCTCCTTCTACCTCCAATGGCTTAGAAGTGGCTTTTCAGCCCTTCTACTTAGTTTTTTATTGGACATAGGACCTCCTTTTTGGTCTTTTTCCTTTAAAAACTTGAGGTTATAGCCAAGCCAAGCGAATCAAGAGCATCCTCTGTTCTCATCTGCATGGATGATGGTGAAGTCCACATACGACTTGCGACCGTCAATCTGAATGACTCCCCCATAATCTCCTGAGAAGTTAGATCCTCCTTTTCTTGCTTTTCATTGTAGTTTGTAATTTTCCAAAAGAGACAAAAATCACAACTCTTGTCTTTCATTATTGATGAGAATTGCAAATCGGCTATAAACGCCAAAAATCGGTTATAAACGCCAAAATCGGTTATAAATGCCAAAAAAATCGCCTTTCACAGCAAACCAAGAAAAATGTATCTTTTCTTAAATATATGTGCAATGGAAAACTCAAAAGAAGTTGATTTCCGTTTTACTTGCGAAGGTCGATCTCCGGATCACCACTTGTAATTCCAACTAAAATAGAAAATCTGGCACACCCACACAAAAAATGTTGATGCACGCCTCTGCCCCCCCCCCCCCCCCCCCCGGTTACGAAAGGGTCGGACCCAAACGGACTCCCACGTCCGCCGACCTCGGTAGAACCGAGCAGAAGCGTTGTCCATCAGATTGTATGGAGTCGAAGGACAGCTTTGGACTTTATATTTGTCGCAGAACCTGTAGAATCGATGATCTCGGAATTATGGTCCGTTATCATGAACGAATCTTTTGGGTATGCTGAAACGACAAACAATGTTGGTGCGCAGGAACTGAAGCACTGATGAGGTCTTCATTTCGTTAAGCGCAAATGCTTCTGACCACTTGGAGAAATAATCCGTAGCGGCGAAGATGAAGCGATGACCTTTGCTTAAAGGGGGAGAAATAGGACCTATGATGTCCTTACCCAAGGCTTTGAAAGGCCATGAGATCGCTGTAGGATGTAGCCATTCTGGGGGCATGTGAACATAATCTCCGTGAACTTGGCATTATTGGCAGCGCTTAGCAAATTGCATTGTGTTAGCTACCATGGTAGGCTAGTAATAACCGAACCTTTTTATCTGATTGTAGATCTTTGGACCAGCCTGATGAGCTCCACAAAGACCAGCATGAACTTCTTTGAGTGCTTCTTCGGGCTCTTGTTGTGACGGGCTCTTGTTGTGACAAGCAGCGTAGAAGTACCCCATTGAAGGATTTCCTGTAAAAGATTTTTGAAGGAATATCCAAATGAAAGTTGGGGGTTCGCCTTTGGATGCTTACCCGTTCTTTTGGATCTTCAGGTAGGATTCCGAACATAGTGTAATCAATGAACGGATCCCTCCAGTCGCCGATTGAAGGTTGAAGGATTGAAATCTGAGTTCCAACCACTCGATGGCATTCAGCAACTGCTTGGTGTGTGTTAAGAGGAGGAAGGATTCTTCTTTCGCACACTGTGATTTGCATGTTTTCCCCTTCCTGGTTGACATAGATGCGGTAAGTCCAGCCAGGGCATCTGCACGTATGTTTTCACCTCTACAAATGTGGGTGATGTGACAGATATCAAACTTTTTGCAGAAGCGATTGTGCCTTGTTGTAGTGAGGCAGCAAATCAGGCTTCCTGACTTCAAATTTCTAATTCATCTGGTTGACCATCAGTTGAGAGTCTCCAAAGATTTCCAGCATAGTGATATCGGATTTGATGGCGAGTTCCAATCCTAGGATCAGAGCTTGATATTCAGCCGCATTGTTTGTGTATGGTTCCAGTAGCGAGAAAGCGTGTGGAATCATGTATTTGTCGGGGCTAACAAAGAGGATGCCAACTCCCGAGATCAGCTGTCTTTTTTCATTTATCCTGGTTGCATCGTCAAAATACATGTCCCAGGAAGCATTTTGTGAGAAAGTCTCCACATTGTAGACTAGTTTGTCTAGGAGATCATCTCTGAGTGAAGGATCTTTAGGCAATGGATGCTCTGCAAGAAAGTCTGCTAGAGCTTGTCCTTTGATTGCATTTTGTGGTACATACCTAATATCAAATTATGATAGAAGGATGGACCATTTTGCCAGTCGGCCATTGAGAGAACCTGCTTTTGTGACGAGGACCTTCAAGAGGTTGATCCTTGAGACCAGGTAGACTGTGTCGAAAAGCAAGTAGTGACGTAGCTTTTGTACAGCGAACATCGATGCAAGACATTCTTTTTTGACTGGAGAGTAGCGATGCTCTGCACCTACTTGCATGCGACTGAGGTAGTATAGAGCAGCTTCTTTTCTTTCATCATTTTCTTGTGCAAGAAGAGCGCCCAGAGAGTGATCAAGGGCTCTTGTGTACAAGATGAATGGCTTTCCAGTGGTAGGAGCAACTACCACTGGAGGTTTGGTCAGGTATGACTTGATATGTTGGAATGCAGCTTCACAGTCAGCATCCCAGACAAAGTTTATACCTTTTTTCGTCAATCGGGAGAATGGATGGCATTTCCCCGAAAGATTGGAGATGAACCATCTGATGTAGGCCAATCTCCCTTAAAGCCCTTTGAGTTCTCTCATGGTTCTTGGAGTGGGCACTTCTAGAATGGCTTTGACTTTTATAGGGTCAAGCTCTATTCCAGCTTTCCGAACTAAGAATCCAAGGAACTTATCCGACAAGACGCCAAAGAAGCACTTCAGAGGATTCATTTGCAGTTTGTGTTTGCGAAGCCGGAGGAAGACTTCTCGAAGATCTTCAAGATGACATTCTTTTCTTTTGCTTTTGACAGTGAGGTCATCAACGTAACATTCGACCACTTTGTACTGCATATCTTGGAATATTTTCATCATAGCCCTCTGATATGTAGCACCAGCATTTTTCAGACCAAATGGCATGACAGTGTAACAATACACGCCAAATGGGGTCCGAAAGGATGTATGTTTCTCATCTTCTGGATGCATCTTTATCTGATTGTAGCCATAGAAACCGTCCATAAATGTCATTCGCTCGAATTCATAGGTATTGTCAATCATTACCTCTAGTATGGGGAGCGGAAATTCATCTTTAGGGCATGCGCCATTCAGGTCTCTATAGTCAATACAGACCCTGATCTGCCTGTTTTTCTTTCTCACGGGTACAATGTTGGCCAACCATTCAGGATGTTGTTCCTCCGGGATGAAACCGACGCTTTTGAGTTTTTAAACTTCTTGTTCAATTTTATCCATCACTTCTGGACGGAATCTTCTTTGGCCCTGTTTGATAGGCTTGATGTCTTCTTGAAGATTGAGTTTGTGGACTGCTATTTTGGGGTCTAAGCCAGGCATTTCAGCGTAAGACCATGCAAAGCAATCAACGAACTCACGAAGAAAGGCGATATATTCGGGTAACTCATCATCCTTTATATTCTTGCTTATGAATACAGGACGTGGGTTATCTGGTGTTCCCAAGTCTATCTTTTAAACAGGATCTTCTGTTGGAAGGTTCGAAGGTGGTTCTTCCACAATATTTTCGGAGGCTTCCAGCTCTACGAAACCTTCTGGGGTTTCAAGGGCATATCCAGACCAATGTTTTGTTCCTTTCCACGGGTCTTCTTGATCGACAATTTTCACAAGGCTTGCTATGAGATGATCCCAATCGCCTGTTGAAACCGGGTCAAAGTAAGGTACTTCTTTTGGAGGCGAGGGTTCTTCTGGGTCAGAAGACCATATGTCTATGCCATCGGACAACTCCTCTTCATTGACAGAGAAATCGTACCAATTGGATGAGCTTCCTGGATCTTTGTAGGTGACTCATCGAAGAGATATCCAGGGAGATCGATGTCTTCATGGACTTGAGATATTGAGGCCTGGTCAGTAAATTGACTTTTAAGCCTTTGTGTCAACTGTCTCAGAGGAGTGTCGGGATCATACCCTATCCCGTGTGAAGATTTTTCTACATGGCCGTAGAGTTTCCAATCTTCCAGCTAGCTTTTGGTCAAGACGGGCCCCAATGGCGTGAGAATATTGTTAGATATCGCGATCACTAAGAGGGGGGGTGAATCAGTGATTCCTTAAAAACAGGTCCAATTTAACAACAAAAGCAAATCAAATCACACAAGGACACCAGATTTAACGTGGTTCACCAAAAGGCTACGTCCACGGTTTAAAGACTGTCCGAACACCGATCCGGAACAGGTCTGTATCTATTTAGTCGCACCAACGACAAAGAGCACCAACCCTTAAGTTTCAGATAGCACCAACTATCTAGGAAGCACCTACTCCCTTTACAATTTATTTGCACCAACAGATAGGATCACCAAACCCCTAACACCAAGCACCAACTTGATGTTCTACAGAATTAAAGTAGAGAACTTTTCTACAGCCCTTCCCCTCTACAATCTCTCTTTCTCAATCCCTTACAAATTGATATTTAAAGCATAAACAGAGAGACACTTATCTTATGGACGAATCACCATATTCATGAGCACATTTTCGTCCACACTTGCTGTAGAAACTTGCAACACAACTGCACACAGCAACAGCTCCTTCTCCAATCACTCTTCTCTCCAAAACTCTCTTTTTGTTCTCTCTTCTCTTCTGTACTTAGGAAAACGAACCAAGCAAGCCTTTATATAGGTTATGGTAACCCTTAAGAGTGTTCAAATTAGGCTAGAATTCGTTTAGAAAGAGTCCCAAACGAAATACACAAGAATCCTGAATTTTCGTGCACAACTTCTAATTTCTGCGCAATTCTGGTTCCCGTGCTCGGTCGACCGCATGGGGTCCCCGGTCGACCGGCGACACACTGTGGCACAAAATAACTGGGAGCTAATTGTCTTGCCCGGTCAACCGCGTGGGGTCCTCGGTCGACCGACCACACTGCTTCAGGAATTCTGATTTCCTGAACCTGTTTCAGCTCTGTTTTCTTTGAAGCTCTATCAACACCACACTATCAACACCATACTATCAACATTCTGTTGACAATAATTCCAACATCAAATGATTACTTGAGATACTAAACACTTCAATGCTTCATAAGACTTCTCAAGTCATCTCAAATTCCAACAATCTCCCCCTTTGGAATTGTTGGCAACACTTGGAACTTCAACACTTGGAACACTTCCCTGTCTTCAAAAAACAAACAGAATCAAGATCTTCACATTCACAATCTTGATACCACTCTCCCCCAAGCTATCATAGCATAACTTTTTCTTAGCATAGCTTTCTCCTAGCATAAGACTTTCTCCCCCTTTGACAACAAGTCCAAAGGGACCAACCAAGGAGCGAATAGGATATTCAAGGATTACATTGCTCCCCCTTTCAAGCACAACTCCTAAGGATTAGGAGAGTGAGTAACTCCTAATTTTTTTCGGAGATACTCGAAGACTTCCTTTGGCAGAGGTTTTGTGAAGATATCAGCAACTTGCTCAGTAGTTGGAACATATTCCAACTTTACCTCACCGTCTGCAACCTTTTCCTTGAGAAAGTGATAGCGGATTGCAACATGCTTCGTTCTAGAATGCTGAACAGGATTCTTAGAGATGTGAATTGCACTAGTGTTGTCACAGAGGATCGGCGTAGGATCCGTTGTCGGAACTCCTAGATCAGAAAGCATTTGCCGCATCTATAACACTTGCGTACAACAAGTTGCCGCTGCAATATATTCCGCTTCCGCTGTAGAAAGGGATACTGAATCTTGTTTCTTACTGTGCCATGCCACCAACCTTTCACCGAGATAGAATGCACCACCGCTTGTACTCTTGCGATCATCTATACATCCAGCCCAATCGGCGTCAGAGTATGCAACAAGAGTGAAGGATTTCCCTTTAGGATACCAAATGCCAAGCTCCATGGTACCTTTCAGATATCGAAATATCCTTTTTACTGCTGTAAGGTGCGTCTCAGTTGGTGATGCTTGAAATCGAGCCACCATACATACTGCTTGCAGAAGATCCGGTCTTGTAGCAATCAAATAAAGCAAGCTTCCTATCATAGAATGATAAGTGGTGTGATCAACGGACGAACCCTTATCATCTTTGCTTAGCTTTGTGTTCGTTGTCATTGGTGTGCTCACTGGCTTGCTGTCTTCCATGTTAAAGCGCTTCAGCATTTCCTTGATGTATTTCATCTGTGATATGAAGATGCCATGTTTCAGCTGCTGAACTTGTAAACCAAGGAAGAACTTTAGTTCTCCAAGCATTGACATCTCAAATTCTTTCTTCATCTCTTCAGCAAAATTCCTGCACATTTCTTCATCATTACCACCAAAGATTATGTCATCGACATAAACAATGACAACCAGCTGTTTGCTCAACTCTATTTTGACATAAAGATTGCTATCAACCAGTCCTTTTCCAAAGCCGATCTTGCAGAGATAGAGGTCCAGCCTTGCATACCACGCCCTTGGCGCTTGTTTCAGCCCATAAAGAGCCTTTTTCAACTTGCACACTAGGTCTGAATTTTTGCTAATGAGAAAACCATCAGGTTGCTCAATGTAGACCTCTTCTTCAAGTAATCCATTTAAGAAGGCTGACTTTACATCCATCTGAAATACTTTGAAGGTTTTGTATGCAGCCAATGCAAGAAACATACGAATGGCTTCCAGACGAGCCACCGGTGCAAAGGTCTCTTCAAAATCTATGCCTTCAACTTGAGCATAGCCTTTACAAACCAACCTTGCTTTGTTTCGTATGACCTGACCATCTTCATTCAGCTTATTCCGAAAGACCCATTTAGTACCAATAACATTCTTATCGGTAGGTCTAGAAACTAGTTCCCATGTGGAGTTCTTCTCAATTTGCTCCAACTCCTCATGCATAGCTTTCAACCAACTTTCATCGAGACTGGCTTCAGCCACAGTCTTGGGTTCAATGGTGGACACAAGTGAGTAATTGCTAACTACACTTTGTCTTGTTTTAACACCGGCCTCAGGATCTCCAATGATTTGATCCTTAGGGTGTTGCTCTACCCAAGTGCTTTTCTTTCTAGGTGTAGCATCCTCTGAGTCATCCTTTGATTTCTCAGAATCATTAGGTTCAGCCACTTCATCATCAATCTCACTTGAGTCCTCATAAACTGGACTGTCATGATGAGTTACATTCTTTGATTCACGGTTTTCATCAATTCTAACATCGGCACTTTCTATGATTTTTCTGGTCCTTTTGTTAAGACATCTGTAAGCCTTACTAGAGGAGGAGTAACCCAGAAATATACCTTCATCAGCTCTTTCATCAAATTTGCCCGGATTTTGTTCAAGACGCTTGATGTAACACTTGCTACCGAAGACTCTGAAGTGCTTGACTGTTGCTTTTCTCCCAAACCATAGCTCATAAGGAGTTTTGTCTTCATGTGGCCTGATCAAGCATCGATTCTGAATGTATACAACCGTATGGATTGCCTCCTTCCAGTATTTGTCAGCTAGCTTGCTCTCAGTTAGCATTGTGCGAGCCATCTCTTGCACGGTGCGATTTTTCCGTTCCACAACTCCATTTTGTTGTGGAGTTCTAGGGGCTGAATATTGTCTTTGAATGCCATGGTGCTCACAATAGTTAGTGAACTCTTCAGATGTGAATTCACCTCCTCGATCAGACCTTAAAATCTTGATACGTTTTCCAAGCATATTTTCAACCTGTGCTTTAAACACTTTAAAACGATCAAGTGCTTGATGTTTATGCTTAAGAAACAATACCCATGTCATACGAGTATAATCATCAATGCATAACATAAAATACTTATCTCCATTGGTGCTTTGAGTTCGCATCGGTCCACAGAGATCAGTGTGCACTAGCTCAAGAGGTTTCTTTGAATGATGCTCCTTTGACTTGAACATTACCCTCCTTTGCTTTCCCTTTTGGCAAGAATCGCAAATGGGGTTGGAAGGCTTTTCAACTGTAGACATACCTCTGACAGCCTTTGAGTTGCAAATCTTTGACATGTTATCAAAGTTTAGATGCCCAAGGCGTTTGTGCCACAACCAACTTTCCTCTGTCCGACTCATCAAGCAAGTCTTTTCAGCTCCATCTGACAATGTATAGAGATTTCCATCAGTCCTAGATCCAGTAGCCACCGTTTTGCCGTTGCTACACTTCTTGATAACAAACCCATTCTTAGTGAAGACAACTTCGTGGCCTTTGTGTCACACCCCGAAACCGGGCCCTGCAGTGATCCGACCTCGGGGTGCGAAATTTTGGGATAAATTTGAAACTTTTGTTATGTTTCCCAAGATCCGCGTGAATGAGGATAATCAAATTCCACCACGATCGGAGTATATTTTCGCGGAAGCTAAACATGGTGTTACGACTCGGAATCCGTGGCCATCGGGTTCCGTGTCGCACGCAACCAATATCATAAAGCCATCAAATAAACAGACTGGCATAAATTGTAGATCATAGAACACTGAGCTGGTAGTAACAAATCTATTATTTCCCACATATTCAAATTACAATTAACAAATGTCTTAATTACAAACCCAAAAGAAAAAGGCTAACAAATCCATACAAATATCCAACTAGTGTCATACTACCCCAAGTGTTAGATACGAACTCCAGTGCCAAACTTGACATCTGGATGATATCAGTGGGCAGCCTCTCACGTCAGACCGGCGGTCCCACCGCCTCCTCTGATCAAACACCTAAAAACAGAAAAGAAGAAACTGGCACCAAACAAACAGGGTCAGACACGACGGTCTGGCAAGTAAATAAACAAGTAATATGAAACAAAAGAACCTTCGTAAAACCTGATGAAATCATTGTAAAACCGAATAAATAGTCTAAACAATAATGACAATAAAGCATGCTAAAACGCTCGAAGGACCGAACATAAGTATCAAAACAAATAAAGGAACAGTCTAATAAAACATTCAATAGTCGGAAATACATTTCAAATCCTGAGTAATAGCGACAATATGATAAATGATCGATATCGTAAACGTTAACCAAATCAACGCATAAAGAGTATAACCCACAAGAATCATAAAATAAAGTAATATGCAGATAAAACCTTGGCGACCACAAATAGCTAAATCCTCCTATTACCGAAGTAATAAGAGCAGACAGAAACGTAGCCACTGAACGTGGTACTAGAAATAGGATCAGAACCGTAGCCATACAAATGGGACCGGCAGATCAAAAATCAGAACCGATGCCATACAAATGGGACCGGCAGATAAAACCGTTGCCATGGTCGGTACAGACAGAATCCAAGCTGCAGCTGGCGGACAGATTAAAGATCCCAAGCCGGGTGATCAGCCCGACAAGGTGACCTAAGCCTAGTGGTGCCTTTAGTTTCAAAACTCGAACTGATACAAATCAAACCATAATACTAATCCCTTTGGCTCAGGGGCTCACACCACATAGCTCTGGCCCCGTCTTGCCTCGAGGTTTTATTTTCAAAATACTAATCTTAACAAAATAATAGTCTCATCGAAGAAATCCCGAATGTGATAAACCACTCCAATCTCCTTTCAAATCAATTCGGAGAAAACATACGAATATCCATGGTAAACCGCTCAAATACACATCAAAGTGATTTGTATAAAATCATACGACCAATCCTTTCGAATCTGGAAGACCCCATGATTTTATAATAAATCACCGATGCTATTTGAATTAGTTTACCAAAGGATACAAATACAAGTACAAATACATTCTCTAACTTGAAATGGAATGGAAATTATGTAGAATGACTTAATGACTTACCAAGGAACCATCTCAATGCACAACTATCCTTTAAACATTGATCATTAAGGAGTGAGTTTGATGCCAATGAAAATCCCCAACATTTAAATGATAAAGTGCGCATTGAGACTCAAACGATTCCCGGATAATTTTACATACGTTCATTCTCTCATTGGTCCCATTCCCATTTCACAAATTTCAAGCATCATAAGTAAATCCAAACTCTTTAAAACAAGACCATAGTTGGCCTTAAACCGAGTCCAAAACAATCTACTCATTTAGTCCAAAACAGTCCTTTAAACATAGCCCAAACAGTCCTTGAAAACAGCCCATAACTAACCTTGAACAGGCCCATAAAAACAGGTCTTAAAATGGTTTAAAAGCTGGCCTTGAACAGGCCCAATATCAGGTTTTAAAACAGCCCAAAGCTAACCTTGAATGGCCCACAAACAGATTTTTAAATCAGTCCAAAACTTAACCTTGAATGGCCCACAAATCAAACTTTAAAACAGCCCCAAAACTGAACCCTTAATGGTCCAAGAAACAAGTTTTTAAAACAAGCCCAAACTAACCATGAAACAGGCCACCAACAAGTTTTAAATCTGTCCAATATCAGGCCCAAAGATGACCCAAAAATCAGGTTTTAAAATGGCCCCAAAACCATCTTGAATCAGGCCCAAAAAGTCCCTCAAAAATCCCCCCAAACCAGGCCCTGAAAAGGGCCCAGAACTGGGCTGGGTCCGCTCGAGCGGACCCCTCCCAGAACCTGGGCCGCTCGAGCGGACCCAGTTCTGGCTGGGTCCGAAGAGGTGCAGATTTGCACTCCCATGTGCAATTTTCTGATTTCTTTTCTTCCCTCTTCCTTCCATACAAGTTTTCCCAATAACTTAGCCATTTCTTGACCTCCACAAGTCAACAAATCCTCATTAACAATCAGTCCAATTACTCTAGCAACCACTTCTAAATCAAATCCTTTTCCTCCCTTTCTTTGAACACCAAACTTAACACAAGGAAGACAAATTTTTCTAAGTGACCAAAGTGAAAACCAAACTTCCAACTCCTTGTAGAACAACAACATGAGTGAAAACCAATATAACATTACTTCATTCATTCAAAGTAAATCCATAAATCATAAAGGCTTAGAACATAATGAGAGAAGACCATGAAACCAAACAAGAAACATGAAACATCACATTAATTGTGAAATTCACTTGCCTTGGTCAAGAGAAGATGCAAAACACTCCATGAAGGTCCTCTTATGGCCTCAAGCTCCAAAATTACAAAACCCCCAAAATAGCTCAAAAGAAACCCTAGAAATCAATCCATTGTAAATCTCCATGAAAACCCATTGCATAAATGACAAAACCCTTCAAAATGGTTTGGAAAACCAAGATTTGGAGAAAGAAATCCATTGCTCACCTTATAAAAGCTCAAACCAAGAAGAAATGCATGGAAAGGTGGTCTCTCCTAGCTTAAATCTCTTGCAAATGACATTTTTGGAAAGCTTGGAGAGGGAGGAAGAAGATGGGAAGATCAAATCTCCCTTTAGCATCAAGGAACAAGAGATACATGAGGAGAGAGAAAGGGCTGGGAGAGAAAACCCTAACTCCCCTTTTTTTTGTTGCAGGAAATGAAGAATGGGAGAAGAGAAGAGAACCCATTGGTTTTATAGAGAATAATGGGCTGGGCCCCATGGGCCCCAAGCTTACAAAGGTCAAAACTAGCATTTGTGGGTCCCGAATGAAAACGACGAAGAAGACAAAAATGATCAGCAAAATTTCTACTTTCCAAAAAGTATACTTTCCCCAATTTCTGAAATTTTCGAAATTCATGGACAGATTTAGTGTGAAAGGTCAGTTTTGCCCTTTTTCTCGAAAAACGCACTTTCTGATCATCAAATCAAGATGGTCAAAACATGAAAGTTGTTAAACTTCATAAAATGAGTCAAAATACACCAAAATCAGAATTTTTGGAAATCAAAAGTAATTTCTCATAAAAATACATATCATATAAACCGGGTCAAACCAAAGTCAACGGTCTACAAAATCTCAAAGACTAAGGAAAAATCTAGTCAAACTCAAAAACAAGATCAAACTAAATCAAATCTCACTTAACAAGCTAAACCACGATTAAAACAATGCTAAACAAAAGAACTGGGGTCGGGATCTTACACTTTGTCACAGATCTGGCTCACACTAAGCAAGTTGTGTCTCAGTCCAGACACATATAAGACCTCGTCTGATCTTATCTTGTTTGCCTTTAGCTGAACAACACCTTTTCCGCAGATTTTGGCACCATCATTGTTACCAAACTTCACTGATCCGCCTTCATAGTGCTGTAATTTGACGAATTTTTCCTTATCACCTGTCATATGGCTTGAACAGCCACTATCAAGGACCCATGGTGCTGCCTTCTTTTGTGCATTGAATGCCGTTTGCACAATGAGAGATTCCTTGGAATTGTCTTCCCTTTTCTTTGCCCTCCATGCCTTAACTAACTTGGGTTTCTTTTCAACCTGAAATTGGTTAGCTATAGGCAACCTACAATCCCTAGCCAAGTGTCCATAATTATAACACTTATGGCACTCAATTTTGTGGCCGTTTAGGATTGAGAAAGGGTTCCTAGTCACTAATGGACTGTTTCTAACATAGAATCTACAATCAGCTCTTTTATGTCCATATCTATTACAATGATAGCAATAACCATAGAATCTGGACATTCTTCCTTTCTTAGGTGGCTGGTTAAACTCCACAAACCTTTTCTTATTGACCATCTCAATACTAGGCTGAATTTGAAGCTTTGTAGCCTTGAGAGGTATGGCACTTTGTTTCATAAACAAAGAAGGTGCAGCTTTAGAGGACTCTCCGGTCTCAAATCCAATACCAAATTTATTGTGGAAGGGCTTTTGAAATTTCAGAATTTCATTGAGTTTCATTGTCCCTTCAATTGCTTGGAGCACTTTGAGTTTTTGGCGACTTTCCAAGTTTTCAGCCTTTGCTCTAGCGATTTCAGTTTCAAGTTTCATAGCCTCTTCCTTTTTGATACTTATTTGATTTTCAAGGACTTCCACCATTCTTTTATATTCTTCAACTTGAGTTTTCAAAGCAATAACTGAACTTTCAGATACATGAAGAAGTTTCAGATTTTTCTTACTTGTTTTTCGTTCCATGCTAAGCTCCTCAAGTGCGGCAATGAGTTCTCCTTCAAGATTGACCTCAGCCTCCTCTTCCTCTTCCGGCTCTTGCTCCTCTTCTTCTTCAACAGTAACCATAAAGAGAGCTTCAGTTGCCTCGGCTGATTCATCATCGTCTGAAGTTTCAGACGAGCTGTCATTATATTGACTGATGAAGCTTTTCGCTTTGCCCCTCTTTCTGAAATTTTTCTTCCATTTACTCTTATCAACATAAGAGTCATCATCATTATTTTCTTTCCGCGGACACTTCGCAGCAAAGTGACCAATACCGCCACAATTGAAGCATTTAAAGGGTAGCTTCCCTTTGTACTTTCCATTGCTTCCTTTCTTCAGCTTTCTAACTAATTGAGCCTCAAGCTCATCATCATCAGTATCAGCATCATGACCAGCAATCTCTTTTCCCTTTTTCTGAACTTTGAAGGCCGCTTCTCTATCAGATGAAGACGTCTTACCTATGCGCATCTCATAGGCAGTGAGTGAACCATGCAACTCATCCATGGTAAATTCATTCAGATCCTTGGCTTCTTCTATGGCTGAGACTTTTGAATCAAATCGGGGAAGAAGAGATCTTAGAACCTTTTTGACAATGACTGGTTCTTTAATCTCCTCCCTTAGTCCACGAATGTCATTCATGACTTCATTCACTCGTTGCATATACGAGTCAACATTCTCGCTTTCCTCCATGCGAAGAGACTCGAATTGAGAGCGATGAGTTTGCAATTTCGCTTCTTTGATCTTCTCATCTCCTTCATGAATGCTTTTCAACTTGTCCCATATTTCCTTGGCTGTTTTGCATACAATTACTTTGACCAGCTCGCTGTCCACAAGACCACTAAAGAGTGCATTCTGCGCCTTGGAGTCGTTGTCTGCAAACTTCTTCGTTGTAGCATCAGTGGGTACGATGGCAATATTGTAACCGACTCTAACGGTCTCCCAGACATCATATCCAAGTGATTTGATGAAAGCCTGCATTCTGATCTTCCAGAAGGAGTAATTAGAACCATCAAACAAAGGTGCTTTCTTATTCCCTGTATTGGATGCCATGTGATTTGACAAGAGATCACCCTTAGCGTGTTAAGCTTATTAAGGGAAACTTGGCTCTGATACCAATTGTTAGATATCGCGATCACTGAGAGGGGGGGGTGAATCAGTGATTCCTTAAAAACAGGTCCAATTTAACAACAAAAGCAAATCAAGTCACACAAGGACACCAGATTTAACGTGGTTCACCAAAAGGCTACGTCCACGGTTCAAAGACTGTCCGAACACCGATCCGGAACAGGTCTGTATCTATTTAGTCGCACCAACGACAAAGAGCACCAACCCTTAAGTTTCAGATAACACCAACTATCTAGGAAGCACCTACTCCCTTTACAATTTATCTGCACCAACAGATAGGATCACCAAACCCCTAACACCAAGCACCAACTTGATGTTCTACAGAATTAAAGTAGAGAACTTTTCTACAGCCCTTCCCCTCTACAATCTCTCTTTCTCAATCCCTTACAAATTGATATTTAAAGCATAAACAGAGAGACACTTATCTTATGGACGAATCACCATCTTCATGAGCACATTCTCGTCCACACTTGCTGTAGAAACTTACAACACAACTGGACACAGCAACAGCTCCTTCTCCAATCACTCTTCTCTCCAAAACTCTCTTTTTGTTCTCTCTTCTCTTCTGTACTTAGGAAAACGAACCAAGCAAGACTTTATATAGGTTATGGTAACCCTTAAGAGTGTTCAAATTAGGCTAGAATTCGTTTAGAAAGAGTCCCAAACGAAATACACAAGAATCCTGAATTTTCGTGCACAACTTCTAATTTCTGCGCAATTCTGGTTCCCGTGCTCGGTCGACCGCATGGGGTCCCCGGTCGACCGGCGACACACTGTGGCACAAAATAACTGGGAGCTAATTGTCTTGCCCGGTCGACCGCGTGGGGTCCTCGGTCGACCGACCACACTGCTTCAGGAATTCTGATTTCCTGAACCTGTTTCAGCTCTGTTTTCTTTGAAGCTCTATCAACACCACACTATCAACACCATACTATCAACATTGTGTTGACAATAATTCCAACATCAAATGATTACTAGAGATACTAAACACTTCAATGCTTCATAGGACTTCTCAAGTCATCTCAAATTCCAACAAATATCACGTCCTTCTCCCAAACTGACTGGGTTTTTAGCGTCATAGCCTATTTTCTTCATAATAGCTTGTGCCACAGGACTATATAAGGATAGTTGAGGCAAACCTTCATTTTGGAAGGGTTCAAGTATGGCGTTTGATAAAGAAGCATCCGATCTATAGAAAAAGATCGGCTTTTCCTTTGCTGAAGTTGCTGGAACAACGAAGGAAGCTAACGTAGGATCTTCTATGTCAGAAGTTGTCTCCATTGGAGTAAGAGCAGGCTGAACTTGCTGAGTGTCATCTTGGCTTGACGATGCGTCGTCTTCTGGCTCTGAATCCGAATCTGTGTCTTGCATGATAGACACAAAAGAGACAATAAATTTGCCCCCAGGCTTTTGTTTTGCCTTCTTCACTTTAGTCGTGATGACCAAAGGCTTTGAAGGATTGAGGGAGATGATGAAAGGACTTTGAACGCTCTCTTCGAATTTACCTGATGGTTCTTTTTCTTCCGGTGATTATTGAGGAGCCTTGTCTTTATTTTTCTGGAGATTTTCGGCAAAGGGTGCTGTATCCTTCTCCTATTCTTCTTTTTCACCTTCATACATCTGTGAGTCTGCAAAGTGGACTTCTTTACCTTTGAAGGGTTTTCTGTCCGGAAAGACTTGATGTATCAATCTGTCGTCGCCAACAAACTTGATGCATTGATGTAGAGTTGAAGGGACAACACCATTCTTGTGGATCCAGGGGCGTCCGAGATGGATGTTAAGGCATGAAGGGGTTTTTATTGCATACACAGTGACCTCAGAGATAAGATCACCAATCTGCAACTTGAACCTGATTTTGCTGATAGGCCTTTGAGTACTCTCATCGTATCCAAAGATAGATACAGATGTGTGGCTCAGCTTGCTGGGTGGGATGCCCAACTCTTCGAGAGCTGAAGTGGAGATGAGGTTGACTGTAGAACCTGGGTCGATCTGAACTCTATATATAGGCATTTCCTTGATGTACCCTGTGAAGTACAGGGGACGGTTGTGCCTTGTTTTGCCAAGTAGGAGGTCGTCCTTAGTGAAGGCGATGGTTGCATTGGCTACCTTTTGAACCGAGAGGCATTCAATGCATGATCCCTCAGTTTTCATCTTTTCTCCCTTTGAGGAAGCTTCTGAGTTTTTGACCCGGTAGTCCATTTCAATTTGGAGGACTTACGAGGCATGTTTGTCGACATCTTCATTCAGCTTTTGTAATTCTGAAATGAGATTATCACGAGTGCATGGAGACATTCGCAATAAGTCTAGGATGTGCAGATGTGCAGGTATGTGCTTGAAATGTTCGATCAAGTCATACTTGAAAGCCTCCTTGGGGCCTGCATGTTCATCATTGTTGCCACTAGGGGCGCTTACAACATCTTTTCCTGAAGGATTTACAAAAGTAAAGGAAGATTGGTTGTAATTCTTGTGGTAATCTCGGCTAGAGCGGGTGCCTCTACCAACTTCGAGAGCTTCTTGAGAAGGGTCTTCGTTTGGAAGAATGTCTTCAGGGTCAAGATGCTGTCGTTTTTCAATTGCTAAGGATGTATCTGCAGCAGAGTTGCCATCCTCAGCGAGTGTGTTGCACGGAGCATTTTCCGGAAACAAGTCTTGAACAGCATCCAGCAACCTTTCTTCTTCGTTGACCAATTCATCATCCCAAGCATCAATAGCTAGGGATTCTTCAGTCAGGAAGTGTATGAGCTTTGAAGTCATAGTCTCAAGAGAAAAAACCTGAGAGGATGCCGTCTCAGTGAAAATCACGTGAGATGAGGTGGCTCTAGAGGATACATTACTAGGCATCGTCGGAGTGTAAGTGATCTCATCAGATGATGCTTCGGAAGAGCTATAATCCCAAATTATCACATTATAGGAAGCTCTAACAGGAGACGTTGCCTGATCGGAGTCAGACTCATCCTCGGATGTAAGAGGATCGTCTATCCAGCAATTTTCTCCATTTTCAAGAGTTAAGGGAGGATGTACCTGATGGTCTTTAGGGACTTCAGGCTCTAGATTGCGAGGAGGTTCGTTGACGCAGTCTTACTCTTGTTCTAGAGCGAGATGCAGTAAGATCCTTGCATATTCTTCAAGATCGGGCATGGGAGCCAAATCTTCTTCTCCATCTACTCTTTGTGGCTCAACATAGTTGATTTCCACTGGAGCAATGACGGGTGCTGGGCCAGCAGCATTTTCTTATATAGCCTCTTGGTCTTCTTCATCATCAGCCAGGATCCTTGTGGCTGAAGGGGTTATACCAGATTACTGGCATAAGATGAGTCTCAGGAACCCATTCTTCATCGGAGAGATATTCTCCTATTTCAAGGGATTCCTCCCACTCGTCGGTGTAGTTGGATTCGAATCCATGATCGGTGTCGCTGGACTCGTATCCATCAATGGAGAATCTAACTACCGAATTGCAAGAGTATGATGCCCCCTGCGTGGCTTTTTCTTTGAATTAAGGTGGCATGAAATCACTGAGAGTGAATTTTCTTACCCCTTTTGAAGTCTCTGGAAGGGATGTTTTTGTTGCCTCCAGTGAAGCAGTAAAGGAAGCCTCTGCCTTTTCTTGGACTTCTTATTTTGGCTGGGTCTTCTCTTGCCGTTTGAGCTTGAGGAGATGTTTCCTAGCCTGCCTTCGGTGTTGAGTTGTTGTCTTTGTTTCACGACCTCCCAGTTTTCATCTTCTACGAGATCGGGATGTACCCATATGGGTTGTCCGTCTGGTGTCGGGTAAGGAACCAGTTCTTCGGACGCTTGGATTGTGTTTATCACCTTGAAGGAAGTACTGATCTTTTTCTTTGGTGATTTTGGTGTTTGTCCACATGACACCATGTTGACAGAAGCAAACCCATAGTTTTTGTCAAAGATGATGACTCCGTTTTTCCACATCTCGTTTATTTTCTCTCTCACAACGAAGCATTGATTGAGAGGATGCGAGATCATCTGGTGGTATGGACAGTACCGAGGATCATTGGTTTTGCCAACATCACCCGGTCTTTTGGGTTCATGAAAGGTGAGATTACCATTTGCCAAAAGAGTCCCAAAGATTTCATCAACATCTTCATCGAATAGGTATTTCTTTTCTACTAGCTCTTTGAAGGCATCAGAGAGTTCAGGTCTCTTACCAGCAGCTTTGTTTTTGGCTTTCTTTGGTGGCTGAGGAACTGACTTGGTTTGCACATTGAGGACTTCTTTTTTCTTTATTTTTGAGGTTGCAATGGCGGTTGGCTCTTTTCTTGATGATTTCTGACTGTTGAGGTCTTTAAGCACCGTTTCAACTTCCATGGAAGCTTCTAGGAGTTCTCCCGGGTTCTTTGATTTGTTGCCAATGATCATGGAGCGGATTCTAGCTCTCATGTTGTTTTGGCAGATGTCGACTAGTGACGCTTGTGGCAATACATCAGAGCATTTGTATCCCACTGCTTTCCACTTGTGAATGAAGTCATATGTTGACTCATTCTCCCCCTGTTTTAGGCTGCACAGCTGAGCCATAGTAGCGGGATGATCCTCACCTTTGAAGTGAGTCAGGAAGCGTGTCTCTAGCATGGCCCAATTTTGGATGGAGTCCTCCGGCAAAATGGAGTACCCATCGAAGGCCGTACCTTTTAGGGTACTTGCAAAGAGGCGGATCTTGAGTGCATCTTGATCCGCGATAGCTCCCATCAAGATCTTGAAGTGGATGACGTGCTGTCTGGCTGATCCTTTCCCTGTATATGTTTGGAGAGTATGATGTTTGAATTTTGTGGGGAACGGGACCGAGTCCATCCATAAGGGATATGGTGGCTTGATCCCATGCTCCCTGAGTATATCCTCTTCTTTTGGTTTCGCGAGGATATTGTCTACGTCCTTTTTGGTAAGGGCGCATGACTCATTTTCTTCTCCATTTACCTCATCATCTTGATGATTCGGAGGAGGTTCATTGTTCGCCTGATTTTGGAAGGCGAGGAGAAGGTTTTCCATCAGAGTTTCAATCCACTGCTGGCCTTGTTCCAACTGCTGGCTACGGGGGAGCACATCATCTTGAGGTGGATTACAGGGTGGTGGCTCAGAATTTACAACCAGGACGTTCATCCCTCGGGATTCGAAAGAAGAAATTATCTTGGTGACCGAGCTGGAGCTCATTCTTTTTTATGAAGAGCTTGAAAAAGGATCACTCTGCCGTCCTTTGCTTGAAGGAGCAGGGGATTCTTCTGTGTGTCTTCTTGTCCTGGAGACGCTGCGGGTCACCGGACGTCGGACATTGATTTTTGATTCTAACTTTTGGCGTCTTCTGGTTTTTCCAACCATATGGACAGCAGCAATTTGGTTGGGTCTTTCTTTTTCAACCCATTTGGGAGAGACTTGAAGTGTAGGAGGCTGGGTCCTTTGCTTCTCTAGTCTCTTTTGTCGATACGACGCGCGGCGGCATATACGACGAGCAATTTGAGCTTCGGTCGTCTCTTACTAGGCTTTAACAATGAAGGATGTGCTCCCTCGGGCGCAGTAGCCAAGCATGTCTTCTTTGTAGCTGGGCAAGGACAGGATGCGAACCCAGTCCTTCGCCTGTTGCAGCGAAGCTTTGAATTTTTCGAGTTCGGCCCCTGTAGATATGAAGGGTCGAACCGAAGGATTGTAGGCCTTAGCTGGTGCTTGCAGAGGCCTTATGATGCATGATCTGATTTTGGGCTTGTAAGAACAAGTCGGCTCATGCTGGGTTGACTTGGGAGTCAGGTTGGAGATGGGTCTCTCCTCTTTCATGTAAGCAAGAAGGTAGAACTGGTTCTCCTTGTGTGGGGCCATGTATGCTGGCTTGGTGAATGTTTGGGACTTCTTTGTTTTGGTGAAGGTCTTGGGGACCAAGTCTTGGGATAGACCTGGTTGCTTGCGCGTCGAGGCTTCGTGGGGATGCCACGGGCTTCGGGCCTTTTGGTGCCTGCCTTTGGTGTCACGGTAGTGACACGTTGAGAGACGAGCTTCTGCTTCTTGGAAGGAGCAGTTTGTTCTTCGGGAAGTGGGAATGGTCCCAGCGTCCCAAAGACGATAGTCCGGGGAGTTGAGGTCGACCCGGAGTTCAGAGAGTTGCCGAGGGAGCTGATGCTTCGGCAGCTGATGGGGCGCTTGTAGGTGCGCGTGGTTTGCTTCTGTTGAAGCATGAGCTGGTGCTTGTTCTCATCGAAAGTAATAGTTAGCGAAGCTGCCATTGTTAGTTTTTCGAAAAACTTTAAAAACAAGACTACATCCATTAGTAATCACAAGAATAGAATGATCATAAATGGAGAGTTCTATGGTTTTGTCTTTTCAAATCGCTCGAGGGATATGACCCAAGCAATATGAAGAAGGCCAAAGGCCATAGATGGTACAATTGTTCTGATCACAAGTATGGTGAGCCCAGAATGAGCGTCCCAGTGACTGCTAGAAGCAATTGTGAACCTAAATTCGACTTATCGAGAAGCAGAGCTTGCTCGATGTAAGAAGATATAAGGTTGGAGTTACAAATGTGCCGGTCGCTAATACAGTAGACCCTGAAACGGCGTACTAGTACCGCTAGACACAAATGTTTGGAGACCACATCCATGAGATGAGATTCTTTGTTTTGAAAGGTCAAGATTGGATTCATCAAAGAGAGCAGATGGTATTCTGATCCAAATACGGGCTCAATGATTTCCTCGAGCACCAGTACCCAAAAGAGAAGGAACCATAATTTCTCGGATCTGAATCCAAAAATGACGGGTTTTTTTTTCAAAGGCCAAGATCGGGTTCATCAAAGAGAGCAAAAGGCATTCCAATCTGAACACGAGCTCAACGATTTCCCCGAACGCCAGTGCTCAGAAGGGAGGAGACCAAAATTTCTCCGATCTGAACCCAAAAATGTCGGAAGTTTTTTTTTAAGATTTTTTTTAAATCCTTTTTTTTAAGATTTTTTTTTGAAAAAAATCTTTTTTTTATTTTTTTAATTTATTTTTTTAAGGTTTTTTTTTTGAAAAATCTTTTTTTATTATTTTAAAATTTTTATTTTAAGATTTTTATATTTTGAGAAAAATTTATATTTAAAAGTCGAGAGAGTACACATAGGCCTCCTAACCCGGTCTTATGAAATCTCGATTGATAGAATTACCCCAAGGTAAGGTTAGGATTACTTAATAAACCCGTTTGGAGGACCCTTGCCTAGAACAGTCAAGTTGTCTCCACACTCTAGACATGGCTTTTCTTGAATCAACCGTGATCAAAGAACGCAGTTGGTCTAACCTTAGTGGTCTATGTCTTTTTGTTTTTTTTTTTTTTTTTTTTTTGTTAGATCTCAAATAGACTCATCGAAGAGAAACGATGGCCCAAATCCTTAGTCGAATAGGCTCAACATTTCTACAAGCACGATGAACGATAGGAGAGGATCAAGGTTTCTCAATTTTGAATCCAACCTGAGAAATCTGATTTTTTTTTTTTAGATCCCTAATGAACTCATTGAAGAGAAACGATGGCCCAAATCCTTAGTCGAACAGGCTCAATATTTTTGCAAGCACGATAAACGATAGGAGAGGATCAAGGTTTCTCAATTTTGAATCCAAACTGAGAAATCTGAATTTTTTATTTTTTATTTTAGATCTCTAATGAACTCATCGAAGAGAAACGATGGCCAAAATCCTTAGTCGAACAGGCTCAATATTTCTGCAAGCACGATGGACGTTAGGAGAGGATCAAGGTTTCTCAATTTTGAATCCAAACTGAAAAATCTGATTTTTTTTATTTTTTTTTAGATCTCTAATGAACTCATCGAAGAGAAACGATGACCCAAATCCTTAATCGAACAGGCTCAACATTTCTACAAGCACGATGAACGATAGGAGAGGATCAAGGTTTCTCAATTTTGAATCCAAACTGAAAAATCTGATTTTTTTTTTAGATCTCTAATGAACTCATCGAAGAGAAACGATGGCCCAAAACCTTAGTCGAATAGGCTCAACATTTCTGCAAGCACGATGAACGATAGGAGAGGATCAAGGTTTCTCAATTTTGAATTCAGAATGAGTAATCTGATTTTTTTTTTTTTGAAAGCCCGAACAGACTCATCGAAGAGAAACGATGGCCCAATCCCCGATCTGAACACGGTCTCAGCGATTTCCGCGAGCGCCGGTGCCCGAAAAGGAAAGGATCAAAGTTTCTCAATTTTGAATCTAAAATGAGAAATCTGATTTTTTGATTTTTTTTAAAGAGAAAGAGTGGAAATAAATTCAAAGAATTAGAAATTTCCAAAAAATCCCATCTCATTTTTTTTAGATGCGGAATCCAACATAGGCCACCAATTAGAAAGTAACCAAGGAATCCAGAAAAGAAGTATAAGCATAGAGCAAAAGATATGATATGCAAATACTTCATTTCTAGCATCGTGTTCTCAAATGAACGAGTCCCACCGGGTGGAGCCAGCTTGATCGACCGCGCATTCTGCTCGGCGCTACCGAGGTCGGCGGACGTGGGAGTTCATTGGGTACGACCCTTTCGTGCCCGGGGGGCAGGAGCGGGTATCAACATTTTTTTGTGTGGGTGTGCCAGATTCTCTATTTTACTTGGAATTGCAACTGGTGATCTGGAGATCGACCTTCGGAAGTAAAAAGGAAATCAACTTCTTTCGAGTTTCCATTGCACATATATTTAAGAAAAGAGACATTTTTCTTGATTTGCCTTGAAAGACGATTTTTTTTTGCATTTATAGCCGTTTTTTGGCATTTATAGCCGATTTTGGCATTTATAGCCGATTTTTGGCGTTTATTGCCGATTTTAGCGTTTATAGCCGATTTACAATTCTTATCAATAATGAAAGACAAGAGTTGTGATTTTTGTCTCTTTTAGAAAAATACAAACTACAATGAAAAGCAAGAAAATGAGGATCTAACTTCTCAGGAGATTATGGGGGACTCGTTCAGATTGACGGTCGCAGGCCATATGTGGACTTCGCCATTATCCATGCAAATGAGAACAGAGGATGCTCTTGATTCGCTTGGCTTGGCTATAACCTCAGGTTTTTAGAGGACAAAGACCAAAAGGAGATCCTATGTCCAATAAAAAGCTAAGTAGACTGGCTGAAAAGCCACGTCTAAGTCATTGGAGGCAGAAGGAGAAGGCAAGGACCTTGGGGGGTACCCCCCAAGGGACTTTTGTTACCTTGTAGCGGTGGCCGGTGCAGAACTTCCGCGGAGTTCTCTCTCTTTCTTTCTCTGGATTTTCTATGCTTGAAAGCTGATCTGATTCTGATCTCTGGGAGTTGTTTGATTTTTTCTGATCTGGAATTCTTGGAATGCTCTCCTATTTATAGGCTCTTAGTAGCCATTTAGGTGGGTTTATGGGCTTTTATTGTCATTAATCCGCATAATGGGAGGAGTTACAGGGTTTAATTCCTTTATTTTGTAACTCCTTTTTCTTGGCTTCTGATTGGCCTGAGGAGATTGAGGGCATTTAATCGCCTTTAATCGCCATGATGGGAGGAGTTTCACGGGTTTAATGCCATGAATCTCTTGACTTGTAACTCCCATTTGCTTTCTTCTGATTGGGCCGTCCAAAGAAATGAATTAATGACTGCAATAAAGCTAGCCAATTAATTGCATTAAGTGGTCGCCGGGCAGTTGAAGAGTCGCGGGCCGTGCCGCGTCTTTTGGGATTCTTCTGGCGATGATCATCAATGGATCTTCATGTAGATCGACATCGGATGGCCATGTAACTTCAGGTATTGGTTGCCAACAGCGGGTCGGTGCCATCTGTCCTGTCGATTTCTCGATCGGTCGGGTAGAAAGCTCACTTTTTTGGTTGACCTGTTGGCGATCAATGTTGATTTTGATACTCTTGATGATTGACCCGTGATTTTGACGGATGTCAAAGGATTTGACACCTCAAAAGTATGAATTTTGGAAAATCCCAGGAGTTGGAAGCTTCGAATCACGAAAAACGACGAAAAACGGGCTTTCCGGGGCGAACCGGGCGATTCCGGGCTCCATGGTCGCAGGCGACCATGTGCCAGGGTCGTAGGGGTCTGCGACCATGGGCCAAGGTCATAGGGGTCTGCAACCCTGGGGAGAATTTCCCCCATTTTGTCTTGTTTTGTGACCATTTTTGATGTTTTTCGATTCTTTTTTCTTCTGTATTTTTTCTTGACATTTTTTATCATTTATTGGCCTGATTTTCCTGTAGAAAACTTGATGAGAATCCTTGCATTTTGGAGTGCAAAGTTTCCAATTTTTCGGGAAAGCCGAAGACTTTGTCGCGTAAAGCTGTCAATTTTCCGTCAGAAGCTGAAACTGGGCCAAACGATGTCGGAATGACCTGAAATTTGGGGTGAAGCCTCCTGAGCAATAAATAAGACCAACCATAGGTTTTTGTTTGAGTTTTGAAGCCGTTTGGGGTCCTATCGCCAGTAGACTTTTTTTGTCGCGAGGGGGATGTCGCGGCTTGATGTGCGGTCAACTGATGTCCGATTGACTTGAAATTTGACAGGGAACCTATTGGAGTCATTTTGAGATGATCCATAGGCTTTGTCTTGGAAACCATGGTCCCGAGGAGCTTCGCCGCCAAGAGGCCTGATTTGGCTTCCAACCGTCAAAGTCTGGTCAAATGTTGTTGAAATGACCTGGAACTTGACGTGTAGCCCTTTGTAAGCATTTTGAAGCCATCCATGTGCTCTGTCTGATGAGTGATGGCCTTGGTGGTTCTCTCCGCCGAGAGGCTTGAGCTGTTCGAGGGTTGATGTAGGGTCAAACGATGTCGATTTGACTTGGAACTTGACGTAGAGCCTTTTGGATGCATTTTGAGACCATTCACAGGCTCTGATCGAAGATTTGGTGTCTCCGATGCTTTTGCCGCCGAGAGCTCCTTTTTAGCTGCCGGAGAAACGAAGTTAGACCAAATGATTTTGAAATGGCCCGAAACTTCTTCTATACTCCTCTTTTGGCTGTCTTGAAGGATCTTGCAGTTTTTGTTTGATTCTGACAAGATTTGATTTTTTGGGAGTAGCATTGCCTATTTATGGCAGATTGCGACTCCATGCAGCTTTTTAGATCTTGAAGAATCAAAGTGACATTTTTGGTGTCAACACGGGCCAATAGGACTGGCAGGCTACAGGGGATGGCAGGCTACTGAACAGGGACGTGCAGCCTTAAGAGGGGTGGAATGTGACACCTCGGAGTCCCACATCGACTATAGAGAAGAAAGTAATTGGGATTATATGTAGATCTCACACCCTTATCTTGCATGAGGCCTTTTGATGTGTTGATGCTCATCAGAAATAAAACCGTGAGGCCAGTGGGCCAAAGCGGACAATATCATGCATGGGTATGGGGTGGGGCATTATAATGTACCTCTAACACTTAGCCTACTCTCTCCCCCAATAGATTTCAATATTGCTCTCCCAACCTCTCCCCTTACAATGCTCTCTTGTTTTCCTTTGCTTGTTTTCTGCTGTTGTGATGTTACTTACAAAGAATTACCCAGGAGAGTATATATAGAGAACTAGCCCTAGTTCACTTGGGCCCTCAAGTTGTCGGGACCCTGAACCAGGTTATGAGCCTAATCCGGGGTCCGACTGATGATGCCGCACCACGTGCATCTCTTTGGTTGGCTAATCCGTACACGGTTTATCGAAACATTTCATCCGTGCACATGATTTCCCACAGGGTTCCGCGGTGAGGATTATACATTCAAGTCAATCACATGTACAAGTCACGTACACTTTCAAGATGCGGAAGCGTGTAGTAAACCATATCGTACAATTCCATTCCATATACAAGACTGATTTATAAATAGTATGACGAGATATCAGAATGAGCAATGATCATTAGCACATTTCCCAAAAGTAAAGTTAATGTTTATACAAAAGATCGGTTCTATAAATTGCCTCAAAAAAAAGGCCAACAAAGGCCAGTACAACCAAAATGAATAAACCCAAAAGATATTAATCATAGCCCAAAAGTGTCGTTCTCAAAGCTAGATCGGATGTCTACATACATCGTCCGCTTGCCACTCGATTACTCGTTGCGGTTCACCAACCGCCTCCTCAGGCTCCTCCTCAATGGCAATGGGGTCGGGACTTGAGTACCAAAATAAATGGATCAGACACGACGGTCTGGCAAGTGGGTGAAAAGATAATACAATAATTTAAAACAATGATACCTTGGAAAATACATTGAAACCTGTATAAATCATGAATTTCATAAAAGAATGATACACCATTTATAAGAGATACATATGCAATAAAATCATGTAAAGGTACCCATGATTCGGAAACTAACAAGATGACAACCACACAAAGCTAAATCCTCTCTCACAAAAGTGATGAGAGCACATCGGGACATTAACCTCAGTCACACGAGGTGAGGAGAATCAACGACGTTGACCTCAGTCACACGAGGTGAGGAGAGTCAACGATTTTATACAATAAATACATATAATACCCTGCGGGACCACGGTAGCGAACTGGGTATATCGGGGCGAGGCAGGATCCATGATGCAGCTGGTATAACAGAAGGGAGATCTCCAAACCGGTGGATCAAACCGATAAGGTTATCCAAGCTTAGTGGTGCCAACTCATAGGTAAAATGCGAAAAATCACAACAATTGAATACACTTAACGGGGCGGGGTACCCATAGGTACAAAACACATTAGTATCGGGACGGGCATAAACGGACTATCAATATGCTAAAACAATACTTTTGGGACAAGTTTATATCATAAGGCCATGATGTTTCAAAAGCACAATTAGAATTCGGGTCAAGGTAAACATGAATGGATTTCCAACCTTCTTCTGACTAAGAATTGGAGGTCTAAAATTTGAATCAATGTAAATAGGATCCCGTTTGTCGATTTTAATATATATTTGGTACTCCATAAGAGTTAAAGACATCCAGGTCCTTACGTACATTGACAAGTCTAAAGACCACAACAAGATCAGGATGATGGGGTTAAATCTCCAGTATAGTTCCATATATTTCTCCAAAGGAAACCAGGAAGAAAATGGCTGTCGGTTAGCTCCTCGGCTGATGTCGGTCAGCCGACACTACAGTATTAAAAATTTTTAGAAAAATGTAGCTCTCTGGAAATAGAGCCGAGAGTCAGTCGGTTGGCTGTCGGTCGGCCGACAGCTGACCTACAGAAATCCTGGCTGACTGCAGCTCTCTGGAATTGGGACCAAACTGGTGTTGGTCACCTGTCGGTTAGTCGACACCTCTGCACCAGAAAGTTTCAGAAGTTTGCAGCTCTCTGGAAATGGAACCGAGAGTTGTCGGCTTGCTATCAGTTGGTTGTCGGTCAGCCGACAAGCTGACCGACAGCTGCGAACACAGCATTTCTGAAGTAGATTTTCAGTCTTTCCTTTCTCCAAATATTACTCATTTCTATACATCAACTCCCTATAATATTTGAGCTAAAAACTCCTCCATTCCATCAATCAAACTTCCATTCTTCCATCAAATCATCCATAAAAATGGATCAAAACCCTTCATCCCATTCATCTCAATCATAAGAAGAAGAATCATAGAAATCCACATAAAGATCATCTAAGTTTAACACAAATCAAAGTAACATTTCCAAGAAATTAATAAGCAAGAAAAAAAAAACACATTAGTGAGTGCATTTCAAAGCCAATAAAAGACATGATATAAATCAAGGTTTAAGCAAATCGAGTCATTAATGAAAATCAAGAATATGCACAAATGTGATTTAGCATCAAGTAAATCATTTCATCCACTTGCCTTAGGTCCAAGCTAAAGCAAATTAAGTATTCTAATCACATCTCCAAGATATAAACACCAAATCTACACAAAAACCCCCAAATCCAAAACCTAACATGCATATCAAAATCAAATCAAGACAAAAGGGAAAACTTCCAATAATGGAAATGGAACTCCTCTAGGGTACAAGATGAATACAAATCTAAGAGATGAAGAGGATCACTTACATGGAAGACCTTCAAATAAGCAAGGAGAATACAAGGGAAATTCGGAGTTGACGGATAGCTCTAAAAATTGCACCAAAAGAAAGCTCTAGCAAAGGTGAACAACATTAGTGAAACACTTCTCTTGATTTCGCAAGAGTTTGATGGTGTTATGCGATGAAGAAGACTAGAAGAAGGGAGGCAAAGGTGGCTGCAGGAATCTCTTCTCTTTGAACAGTAATTAGGTAAAGAAATGGGAAAAGGAAGAAAGGGTTTCCTTATATACAAGGAGTGAAGTGGGTCCCACAACTTAAAATACTTCTTGGCTTAAAACATCGATTTTGGGGCCTCAAATGACTTTGACGAAGAAGACCAAGTTGTTCGACAAAATATCTAGTTTCTAAAAAGTATATGCTTTGTAAGTTTTGGTGACATTAAAAATCGTGTTTAGATTTTGGGTAAAAAGAGTGTTTTGCTCTCAAATTGAGAAAAGTCTGGTTTCGGGCCCTCGAATGAGAACGAGGTCAACACGAAAGTTGTAGAGAATAATAAGATAAGTCAAACGGGATTAAAAATATAATTTTAAGAAATCATGATTAAACCCCCAAGCTCACGCAAGTCCGTAACAAGAACCCCCAAAGGGTCCCACAAATCAAGAAGGCTCTCAAAATTTCCCAAAGCTATTATAAAAGCTATTCTAAACCAAAACTAGATTAAATTCTACTAAACATACTTAGAGATAAAGTATAACTTAATTAATACTAATTGAGAGCTCTCGCGTCGGGGTCTTACACAAGTAAACTATTCATCAAGTTCCAATAGACTTTTTGAGCCAAATCCAACAATTAATTCACAATAAGGATAAAGGGTATGGATCACCTAATGATAGGTAACGCACTCATGGTTTGAAGAGAAATACAAAAGCAAAATGAATCATTCTTTTAATTATATGTTCCTATGTAATTGTTTTAGTTATTGTGGGGGTATCTCTATCTTAGGAGAACCTACAAGCAACTGCATGTAAGAACGTAGTCCAGTTCATGGATTCCACTTAAACGAATGTCTATCAATGAGAGTCAGTCACCATATCGTGTAACTGAAGCACCCATAATGTCATGGGTAATATGCCAATCTTTCTCCTTGATTTCTTCGTCAACTTATAAAAACCTTTCTTAGCGTTAGACATAAAATTGCAGGAGAAGATGGTGGCTGCCCTTCACCAGCCAGCGACAAGAGCCCCACGCTCCATCACATCCTCTGAACGCTTACGGCAATGTCAGGATCGTCGGCCCTACTATGGCTGTCGTCACATGGAAATTAAGCAACACATCAATTCCCTCCGCTTCACAAAAGGACAGAGAAAAATGAGGAATGGAAATCCACTTGCTGATACTAATTTCCTTGAACCTACCTTTTGGATAGTTAGCTAGCAAAAATATTACCAGAAATTCGAGTTCTGAGTTTCACAGTAACACTGGAACTCTTTTCTTTGACTTGAGAACAATTTACCGTGGGTTTATGAAGGCACCTCTTTTCCTAGACTTGAGCCACCCCTAACTCACACCCCACTATGAATAGGAAGGGCCCAATTTTTTGGGTCAGTTTTATTACAATTGATTAATATGTTCGAAACAAGATTAAATGCTGATCTAACTCCCTACTTTTATACAAATTTGTTAAAAATTTATCCCAGTTGAATGATTATAAAGTGGTTAATTATGTGCCGTTATATGGAATGTGTTTTGAATGGCTCAAGTCAAGCAAATGCGAAGCCCACTGAAATCAAAGAAACTCATCCATAATTCCATATAGAATATCCAATCCTAAACTAAAAATAAAAAATAAAAACCTGAACCATTGAATATAACGGCTCCTTATCTGAGGAGGAGAGAATTTTCTTATACACTCACTTTTGATCAATGCAACTCTTTTAATATTTATCTCAAGCCATAGAAGTGTTTAAATTAGCAGGTGAAACTGCAACACAAAACACACAGGAGAAATCGTTCCTACAAACAGGCGCATGCCACGCGAATGTCGCACTGAAAAAACTCAGATGATACAGAAACATTCCTACAAACAGTGTCATACAAACAAACCTCCCAGCAGAAAAAAAAAGGTATCATACAAATCATCTGGGCTGGCTATGTACATGATTTTTCAATGCCACGTGGCGTTACATTACTTGATAAGGCAGAAAAAACAAAAAGGAAAATTGCAAGCGTCAGCATGTATCCAGTTTTCAACGCTCAACCTAACGTTACGGTCTATCAACTCAATGAGGGCCCACATCCTCTTGACTAAACTGCACGACACGACCCGGTCGAACGGTTTTACGCCGCGTGTACGTCCAGCTCCACCTGCTCCCACGACTCCGCTCGCCGTCCCGACGAGAATTTCCTCATCCCACCCAGACCCGGCACCGTCGCTTCCGCCGCCTGAACCCGGCACACGGCCGCCGGGACTTTCTTCTCAGAATATGCTTTGTCCGACCCCGATTCCGACTCCGACACTGCTCCCTCCACCGAAATCTTCCTTTCGCAGCCGAAAACCGCTACGAACCTCGCCCAAAACCCCAATCTTCCGCTGCCCTTGGCCTTCCTCGATCGGATCCTTCCGATGCAGGAGACCTTAGGCGACTCCGGTTCGGCCACGGCCGGCTTGGGAAACAGCCGGATGTTGGGAGGGCGGCAGCTGCGGCGGCGGGAGGAGAGGCGGAGCTGGGCGGAGTCGGGGCGTTTGGGGAGGCCGATGATGTGGGCTTTGGATTTGACGCGCTTTGAATTAGAACTGGAATTAGAAGTGATGATGGGGTTTAGAATGATTGCTCCGCCTTTTGTGGATTCGTTTCGGTGGAGGACGGCGTTTCGATCGACCCAATCGATCTCGTCATCGGCAGGGAGGCGGAAGGACTCGGCCGGGTTGTTGTCGGGTTCCGGGTCAATTAATGTTTCGCAGACGACTCTTCGGCCGCTACCAACTCGTAACAGGGTTTCAAGATCCACTTGCGGCATCTTATATGTTAAAAGAGAGATAGAGAGAGAAAGAAGTGATGATGGAGGTTGGACTTTCAAGAGAGAGAGAAAGAAGATGAGAATAGAGAGATGGAGTGTGAAGGGGGGATTTATAGAGGGAGGACTGAGGAGGAAGGAGACGTAATTATAGATGCAAGACTTTTGTTGGAGTGTGTTTTTCTTTCTTTTATTTTTATAAATAAAGGAGGGCTTGGACTTTTACGAGTCAACCCACTGTTTTTCTATTAGACACGGATTCTATGCTCATGCTGTATCGAGTTGAGCAGTAACTAGTCAGTGATGAAAACATGTGTCGAAATCAGCTGCATGTTTACAGGCCATGAAGGCCTGGTTACTTTTATGTTAATATGTGATATAGTTAGTTATCTGTGCTTAATATGCATCTATAAGTTTAATTTGTTACTTTCTATATATATATATATTTTTATTTTATTTTTGTATGAACTCACCTTCGTGAAGAGTGGTGGAAGAAAATTTTTAATTAGATTTAGAGATTTGTAAAATATCAACCTCATTAGATCATCTCAACTCCTTAGTCAAGGACGTCTTAAAAGGAAATTAATTTTTTTTCTAATTCAATTTAGGTTAAAGTAATAGTTGAATGACTGAATGAGTGGACTTAGGGAAATTAACAAAGAGATACCATGTGGGGAATAACTATATTATAGGCAGTTTAGATGCCCCGGAGAGGCCGCACATATGAACTGTGTCAAAAACATTTCTCTGCATCTGGATGTATACGATGTTTGAATGTGGCATCAATGAATATGAAATGTAGCGGACCAAACCTAGACAAGGTGGCATCAACTTGGTTTTTTGTCCATACCAGTCCTTTGGGTTCTCTAATGGTGCTTGCATCCCTACAATTAATGAGGTAGCGCACCATCTTCCCGCATTTTCTCATATCTTAAGTCATGATGTGGAGCAGGGGCGGACCCCTGCCAAACCACCCCCCCCCCCCCCCCCGTTCAATAACTCCCCTCAAAACAGTACTTTGGCTGCTCCATGTGTGGTCATCCATTAATCCATTATTTAGGGCTTTTTTAAGATGGTTTTGGCTCTTAGAAAAAAAAAGAAAATAAGAATATTGCTGATTTTAGGGAAAACTTAGAAGGAAAATGGAAAGAAAAAGGAAGGAAATGAAAAGAAAAAAAGGAGAATAAAGAAAGAAAGCTTGATGGAGATAGAGGAAGAGATTTTTTTAATAGTCATTCTCATTTTAGAGTTTTCTCAAATCTTATGATGCAAGAGAGAAAGATGAGAAAGCACATCTTCTTATTGGAGATATTGAAAGAATTTGTAAGCTGCAAACTTGACTTTGAAGTATGAACAAAAAAGAAGAAAGAAAAACTCACTTTCTCTTTTATAATTTTGCATAAAAGTACAAATTTCACTATAAGTCATTATGTATTTTCAATATTTGTTGCTTATATTGAAATCTAATCCACTTAAAATCAATGTTTGTTTGCATTCTATTATTACATTAAGTTTTAGTTCAATTGGCGTTTTATCCATTGTGGATAAAGAAAATAGTTGTAACATTTTTATTTTTATTTTTTATTATTATCAACTATGTCAAGAAAATCTGATTAAAGAAATTTATATCAAAGAAATAAAAACTAGCAAAACTGTACTTTGAATTGTTTAGATTTTAGATATGGGATGCTATCAATCTATCGTTACTTTTCTTTGAGATTTTAAATAATAAAGTTTTAAATTGTAACCTTCAAGCTACATGTATAAGAAATGATGGGTATTTGTGCTATGACTGAATCACTAAAATTATGATTTGGCCCCCTAAGCAAAAATCCTAGTTCTGCCCTTATGTGGAGTGGTCAGAATTATATCCAGTCTAATTGGGTGACTTGGTTCCAATTTTGTAGTTTCATTCGTTCCCATACCCATTTCCCAACTTAGATTATACATAGTCGATATACCTTGTTTATTTATTCTTATATGCGGACATTTGTGTCACTTGTGCAACATGCATATATGAATCCAATGGACAAGAACTTGGAATCTAATTTTATTTGGGTCCATATGATGGACCTCTGTTTCTCAGTTTCAGACTCACACTAAACTTCCATTGGAGCACTGCAATCATTAGCGAGCCCAGACTCATGAGTCGTGACAATGTGAGTCAGACCCAAGTAGGGTTGAGACGAAGATCTAATCAGATCGACCCACGTAGAAAGAGTTAAAACGGTTGCGCTGTCTTATCACCGATCCTGATAAGCTGCACTTTAATTAGAATACAAGCAGTACATACAGCCTGTTCTACCCTTAGCATATGTCCCACTATAGTGGGTCCCACCAGACATTAAATGAATTTGATAGAAATTGATGATTACCCAACGAAGGTCTCCCAAAAATTGAAAACCAACTCATCTGCCTGGTAGCGTTTACACCACTTTTTCCAATGCTATTTTTTCTTCCTTTGCCGGCTGAAGTTGCAAAAGTCAAAAGAAAAGGACTTTTGTACCTAAAAGATTAGGGCTTTGTTGATATCTTTTTCCAGTAAATATAAGATTATTTAAGTAGATTTTCTTTTTAATTTTATTTTGATATCCCAACTAGGCCCTCCCCCCCCAAAGATTTTCTTTTTAATTTATTTTTAGTATCCCAACCATGGTTTAAAATTTCGGTATCGATCGCGGTATCGGCCGGGCCGAAAAACGATATCATCGCGGATATCGGTCCGTCGCAGTCGTCGCAGTGTGAATTTTTTTTTTAATTCAAAAAATCCAGAATGTTAGAAAATGCTGGAAAACAATATTTTTTTTCATTAGTAACAACAATAAATCAAAATCTCGGTCACCTTAAGTTATGAGTCCTGTCTGTGTCGCTTTTACGCTTTCTTCTCTAGTATTTCATATAATGCAACCATTATTGATTCTCATGATCAATTTATTAGTGTAAAATATAAGAAAATAAAGATAAGTAGATAACAAACATATCAATCATCATTTAATACTAACTCAATCATCAAATAAGTTGTAAGATTCATGACCATGAAGATAACATATTAAAATCTGAAATATGATAGTGAGATAGATAAATCATAAAGCACTTGACCATCAACAGGTTCATGGTTTACCTGAAATTAGAGGGGACTGGAGAGTAGAAACTAGAGAGAGATTGATGAGTATGAGTGTACGATAGTTGATAGATTGACAGCCTAATACCAAGTGGAGTGTCGTCCAGGCTCAAAATCATCATCATCATTTCTTCGGTTTTGGTTAAAAAGATATTCTCCATACCGTTTTGCAGCACTACCATACCCATGACCATATTCAGATTGTTCTTGATAAGATGATGAACTATCTTGATCCCCTGTAGATTATTCTTTGTAATTGTGCAGAAATGGTATGTAATAGCCATGAGGGGCATATAAAGGTCGTTGGGGATCATGTGGTGGTGGGGGAAGCCTCCCTTGCTCAATTAATATCTGTTCGATAAACATTATCGGTGTTGGTGAAGGAGGTACCCAATTAGGGTCATATAAATAATTCATATGCTGTCCATACATGGCACCCTGTTGGCCAACATAACCCCCATGATGACCATGAGTACCTTCCCCCACTCCTTGCCCAGCAGCGTCACCACTACTCCTTGTCTGTCCAACATGTCTGATATAGCCACGGCGAGGATCTAACTCGGTAGCAGCAGGAAAATGCTCAACTGTCTCATAAGTGACATGCTCATCATCTCTATAATGACCCTCATCCCCGGGAGAGTCAGGTGGGATTCCTACTGATGATAAAGAAGTAGAAATACTTGACTCACTCTCCTCGTCCACGTCCTGTCCCCTTGGCTCACTTGTATCAGGTGCGCGCCCCTGTTGCATTGTCAAGTTTATTTTTTCCAACCTTTCTGAGGCCATCACTGGCTCAGGCCTATCTCCAGTCAAGTCCTCCATCAACCCCTCTAACTCTGGGTCTTGGTCTAACACCGGTTCTTCTTGTTCCTCCAGCCATTGACCTAACACAGTATCCTCTTCTGAAAAGATATAGTCCAAATTAATTGGACAAAAATAATCCCAGTGATCCTCAAACTGTCTTCTCCTTCTATTTCTACTCCGGAGCTTGAGGTTGTAGTGGATGTAGACCAATTTATTTAGCTTCAGCATTGTTAATCTATTTCTTGGTCTTGTGTGGATAAAGGAGAAGGTGCTCCAGTTTCTTTCACAATTGGAAGACGATGTTGTTTGACTAAGGACTTTAATAGCAATCATCCTTAGTGCAGGAGCACTCTCTCTATAATCCAACCACCATTCAGCTGAAAAAAAAATAGAAATGATATTAGAGTCAATAAGATAATAATAAATCATTGAATAATATATAAATGACATTATAAATTTACAATCAATACCGGGATTGGTCTGTGTGATAGCTCTCCGCGCAGTCGTCGTTCCAAAGCTTCCAGCACGTACATTGTATATATCAATCTGAAGACATTAACATAATAAAATAAATTGGAGAAATGACAATGTTATACTTTTTCCCTTAATTAGCCTACCTGATTAGTAGCCCAAATTGCTTCATCTGTATTCACTGCCAGTCTTTCAATTACATTTTTTAATCCCAAACGGATTTCATCAGATATACGTCCATCCGAAAATTGTGGATTAAAAAAGTATCCTGTAAAAGTACCAATGAATTTTAGTCAATGATAAATTAATATAGTGAGGCCAAATTGAATACAACAATTCAAATATTAAAGGAAACAGCCTTTTACTTACCAGCAGTGTGTAAATCATGTTTCAATTGTCGTCCCCATCGATCGTCGATGATCTTCCAATATTTTTTGTAATATCTACAATCTGCTTGAGTAGACAGCTTTGATCTCTCCATGGCCTCACGTAAGAAGCCCATTGTTGGCTTATCATCGCCGTCAACCAATCGAAGAACCTTTATTAGGGGATCAAAAACATTCAAAACACCCTTCACATGAGGCCAAAATTTATTGGACTCAATTGTTTTACATACTTCTATTGTAATGGGACTTGGTCTCTTTCCCCATTTTGAATTCATGAACTCTTGTGATTTTATTAATTGCAGAAGTCCTTCTCTATACTTGTAAACACTTTCGATAGCAATAAAGTGGGTGGCAAATCTAGTGATGCCAGGCCGCAGTAGTTCATGGTTGTCTGTATGTGTTTTCATCATGGAAATGAGTCTATATGACTGATAAAAAAAATTGGTGATCTGTTTTATCTTACCAATCACTTGCTTCATGACTTTTTCTTTTGCAATATCCTCAAGCATTAAATCCAGGCAATGTGCTGCACATGGAGACCAAAAAATCCTTGGCCTTTCTTTCATAAGCATCATACAATGATCATGAATCATTAATCATTTAAACATCATACAATGATCATGAATCATTAAAAGAACATATTTATGATGAAATCCCAAAAAAATGATATATTATAATTCAAATATTAGAAAATCCGAAAATAAAATAATTAAAATAAAAATCTAAATCATGTTTATGACAATGAGTAGATGTAGATCTATCATCTACACACTATTAATAAGCATTTAGTATCATAAATACTCTAACAATTAACAATAATTATTTTTAGAAAAAATAAAGATTTAATAAAATCATTTTCAAAATCCTAAATATGTAGATCTAGCATAAAAGTATGTGGATCAATCATTTACATACCATACAATGATCATGGATCATTAAAAGAACATATTTGTGATGAAATTTCAAAAAAATGATATATTTTTATTCAAATATTAAAAAATCTGAAAATAAAAATATTTAAAAAAAAATACAAAATCATGTGTATGAGTAGATCTAGCAAGAAAGTATATAGATCTAACTTAGTTCTAAGTGAAGAACACAACACAAGTGACATTCTCATGATTTCTAATTTTTCATGCTTCATCTAAAAAAAAAAACACATAAATACATAATACCATGCTTTAAGTTGATTTTCTCTTACCTTAATAATATTTTCTTGAAGAAAATATGCAAGATGGGTGTGTGAATGTATGGCTGCTGCTCTTAGGAGTTTGGATATGAGAGGAGAGGGGAAGAAGATGAAGAATGGGGAAAAAATAGGGTTTTTTGGCTTTTAAGGGATCTCGGCCGATATTTTGAAAATGTCAGCCGAGATATCGTCACGGCCGATATGAACATCTTATCGGCCGATATCTCGCGAGATATTGGCGATATGTAACTCGGTATCGCCAATACCGATATCTCAGAGAGATATCGGTTCGGTATCGGCCGGTTTTTTATACCATGGTCGTAATAGTAAGTTACTAATTTTAGTAGAAGTGAGACTTCTATTTTAATTAGCAATGAATTAGAAAGTTACTAAACATATTTAAAGTGAGACTTCTAATTATGATATAGTAAGTTACTAATTATTGTGGAAGTAAGACTTCTATTTTAATTAGTAAAAGAATAGACTTACTAATTGTTAGAGAAGTAAGACTTCTATTTCAATTCGAAAGAGGAGGTGGCTTTATGGCTATAAATAGAGGATGAATTAATGGCTGGATGTCCCATGTATATTCCTTGATAGGGATTCACGCCCAAGCCATGATTGTGCAAGAGTTGCACATGTCTTTTTCATCTCCCTCTTCTAGTTCTCGTTCTACTTCCTCCTTTGAGTTCCTAGTAGTTTTCTCTTGGAGATCCCACCATCTTCTTGAGAAAAAGAGAATCTGATACGGGTCATAGCGTGGAAGATCATTGGGTATTGGAGAAACCTATTTGATTCGCGAAAGAGTTTGTCATCAAAGAAAGTAGCAAATTCTTCATTAGAACATAACCGAGCTCCAAAGGTATAATCTACTTCCTTGCATGTTGTAGATTTATTTGTAGCTTATATGTTGTTGGTTCTATCTTCTAGATATATTGTATTTACTGATCATGATGGGTGAGATTGAGGGTTTGCTTCCTGGACTGGGTTTTAGAGCCTTCTGGATAATTGATCCCTGCATCAAGTGGGACAAAAATTTTGAAACCTATCCTAGAGGCCCACCTATTTCCAACAGGATCAAAACCAAGAATACAATTCCATTGATTTCTATCACTACAGTATCAGTAACTCATAATATCACTTATAAAAAAATAAAATAATAAAAACTAACTTATCCATCTATAATTATATCCAATACATACCACCATTATACCCAATTTATATCAAAATAGATGGACATGCAGGAATCTGCATGTAGATGCTGACACACATATAAAAAGCAAAGTTATTGAACGATTTCTATAAGGGGTTAAAAAAAAAAGGATTTCTGCTACACAGAACAAGCAGGAAAATTTCAATAGAGATTAGAATGCAGCACCAGGATGTGAAATCGGCCAATATTTGCAGGAGAGATCAAAGATACAGACAACAATAATAAAAAAAAATCAAATCGTTTCTCAAAGGTCACATCTGTTTCAACATATCATATGCCAAAAAAAAAAAAATCCTAACAATCAGAAGCATCCAGCGTAAGATTTTAAGAACTTATAATGAAATCACAAGATCCAGATACAAAACACATGATGATATTTCACAAAAGAAACAGAAAATCCCTACAATAGAAAAGAAAGCAAAAGAAGGATGGAATGGAAAGAAGAAATGAAAGGGGAGAGGACTCACCATCACTTCCAGGGGCGGGAGCAGGTGCTCTGTGCGGCAATGGGCTGGGTTGGGCGGACTTGGTGTGGCTAGGGTTGGAGTTTTGGTTTTGGGATTTTGGGCAAAGGAAAGGATGGGTTTGGGGATGCTTTTGACTTTGTCTTTGCTCTTTTATCCTTCTTTGCTTCTCTCTTTCTCTTCTTTTTCTGATTTATTTTTTCTACTTGGGATGGGGATGTCAGGCAGGGGCAATGAGTTTGGTTTTTGGTGCAAGGGTTGAGATGGAAAGAGATTTTCTGGAGATGGTTTGATGAAATTGGGTTTCGATGGGTTATGCTCAGAGAACGGTGGAGGGCTGGGATGGAGGTAGGGGATCGGTGGTGGTGTGGAGTGGTGATATGCTTGGTGGAAGAGAAAGGAGAGGGTTTGGCTGGGCGTTTTTTATTCACTGGGGTCGGAGATGGAATAAGTTCGGCAGGGAAGATTGAAGTTGGAAGGTGTCAAATGTAAACAATGGTAGGTGATGGGGGGAAAAAAATTTCCCAATTCCCAAATGAAGGCGCGAACGGAATATTAGAGCTGGCGGTGGAAATTTATGTAACCTTTGCCGGCGAAATTTATAATTCGTCTTCAATAATCTCTGATTTTTACTTTTTCTAACAATGAAGTTAAATTGAAAATTGAATTCTGCCAACGTTTTTTAGTAAAAAGTCACTAAAGGTCAGGGTGTACGGCGAGCGCATCAATGGATGGCTGATAGTGGTGGGGCGGGCAGGGCGGCCTGCGGTTTGGGCGACCATCAGCGTGCGGATCTAACTAGTACGAAGAAAAGAATGAGAGAGTAGAGATAGGTGAAGATTAAACTAGAATGAGTACGGAACGTGTAACGGCCCCCGAAAAAATCTCTAACCGGCACGAGCACTGCGCTCGAGGATGGAGTAACTTGTAGGAACTGACGGTACATAAATAGGACTCCCAGTTAGAGAATCAGAAGTGAAAACATAAGATTTTCCGATACTTAGGCTTGAAAACGGCCCGTCGGGGGTCCGGATCGGGTAACGGCCCCCGGAAAAATCAGAAACCGGCACGAGCACTTCGCTCGATGGTAGAGTAACTTGTAGGAACTTACTGTTCGCAAATAGGACTCCCAATTAGAGAATTAGAAGCGAAACATAGAATTTTTCAACACTTAGGCTCGAAAAATGGCCCGGCGGGGGTCCGGAACAGGAAACGGGCCTCGGAAAAATCGGAAACCGGCATGAGCACTTCGCTCGAGGGTAGAATAACTTGTATGAACTAACGGTTCGCAAATAGGACTCCCGGTTAGAAAGTTTTGACTCCCCCTACCTTTTTATCCTACACTAAAAAATGTGGCAGCTTCATATAGGGTGTAACTAAATGATCAATGAGTAGATACAAAGGGGTGTACAACCACATTATGCCTATTCTTATTCAGATTCTCTTTGAATACAAGGAGGTTGATTCCTCCATAGAAATAACAAAATTAATCTAACACTGAAGGGGACTTATGAAATATTTTTTGTATAAATCTTATGAGGGAAAGTTGGAATCTAAAATATAATTTATCTAATTGATGCAGACACATTAGCAAGGACATCTATTTGATGGGCCACCTCTTCAACAATGTGTAGGCTACAAATAAATTTTTATCTAATATTCTAAATTAATATTGGTTTTCGAAAAGGCCGAACACCCTCATAGCAAATTTTCTTTTTCTGTGCCATGCCATTCCAAGAAGTTTGCCCAAGCATAAAATGTTATAAAGGCTTCTGTTCCAACATGCAAAACTCCTAGTACTTTAATCATGATAAGAAACTCAGTTTTTCAATACTAAAATTTATGTACCTTTGATTGAGCTAATATGATGAGTTTCTTTCCGGTTCTTATCCCCAAAAAGACATTTTGAAAATGTTCAAGAAAAATGAAGACTTACTAACTTTTATTATATATCTTTAGCCTTTTTACATATTTTTTTTATGATTTTCTGCTTCATAAAATATTAAAATATGTTAGCTTCATTTTTAAGATTTTAAAAATGTTGCCTTTTGCGATTCTTTTAAGACCGAATTGTTATGTTTAGACTTTTCACATATTTTTATGATTTCTTGCTTCATAAATATATTGTTAGTCTTTCGTTTCATCTTTTTCTTTATTTATTATATCAACAATTTCAGTTAAAGGTAAATTAACTAATATTTTCATTGCTCTAAATTTAATAGCTATGATCATCAAATTATTATAACAATTCAGCCACATGTTGTCGATATTGTGTAGCTCCTATCTAGTCATCCACTATAGATATAGGTAATTGTAATGGGCCCCACGAGGTGAGCTTGATCATTGCTCATTTGTTTTCTGTATTTAATTATGATGATGAAGGGCACTTAGGCTGTTATTCAATTAAAAGAAATAAAAATTAAAAAATATATTCGTCACCAATCAATCACAATCAGCATTACGTAAGTAGAATTTTATTAGTGACGAAATATTTTCATCTCCCACATCTTATTCTTCCGAGACAAAAATATATTTGTCGCCCATTTAACAGGAAGATGAAATGGCATGATGGAGTGTTTATTGGTGACAAAATATTTTCGTCTTCCATAACTTATCCTTATTGGTGACGAATTACGTTCGTCGCAAAAATAAATTATATTTAATGACAAAAATGTTCGTCTCCAATGAGCTAAAATAATTCACCCCACAACTTATTCTTCCGAGATAAAAAATATATTTATCGCCCATTTAACAGGAAGATGAAACGGCATGATGGAGTGTTTATTGGTAACGAAATATTTTCGTCTTCCATTACTTATCCTTATTCATGACGAACTACGTTCGTCGCAAAAACAAATTATATCTTATGACAAAAATGTTCGTCTCCAATGAGCTAAAATAATTCGCACCACTGCAAATGAATTTGGTGCCTTATTTTGGTGACGAAATATTTTCGTCTTTCATAACTTATCCTTATTAGTGATGAATTACGTTCGTCGTAAAAATAAATTATATTTTGTGACAAAAATGTTCGTCTCCAATGAGCTAAAATAATTTGCCCCACAACTTATTTTTCCGAGACAAAAATATATTTGTCACCCATTTAACAAAAAGATGAAACAGCATGATGGAGTGTTTATTGGTGAAGAAATATTTTTGTCTTCCATAACTTATCCTTCTCGGTGACGAATTACGTTCGTCGCAAAAAAAAAATTATATTTTGTGACAAAAATGTTCATCTCCAATGAGCTAAAATAATTTGCCCCACAACTTATTTTTCCGAGATAAAAATATATTTGTCGCCATTTAACAGAAAGATGGAACGGCATGATGGAGTGTTTATTGGTGACGAAATATTTTGTCTTCCATAACTTATCCTTCTCGGTGACGAATTACGTTCGTGGCAAAAACAAATTATATTTTATTACAAAAATGTTCGTCTCCAATGAGCTAAAATAATTCGCGCCACCGCAAATGAAATTGACGCCTTATTTTGGTGACGAAATATTTTCGTCTTCCATAACTTTTCCTTATTAGGGTTAAATTACGTTCGTCGCAAAAACAAATTATATTTTGTGACAAAAATGTTCATCTCCAATGAGCTAAAATAATTCGCGCCAACGCAAATGAAATTGGCGCATTATTTTGGTGACAAAATATGTTCGTCTTCGATAACTTATCCATATTGGTGACGAATTACGTTTGTCGCAAAAAAAAATATATATTTTGTGACAAAAATGTTCGTCTCCAATAAGCTAAAATAATTGGCGCCAACGCAAATGAAGTTGGCGCCCTATTTTTGCAAACGAAATTTTGTTTTCGTCTCCTATACTTTTAAAAAAAAATAAAACAAACGACAAAATTTATATTTCGTCCTCTTTGGGTGTTCTTTTACGACAAAAAAAATTTCGTCACAACAGCCTAGATTTCTTGTAGTGTCTCTCAATAGAAGAGCTAATGGGATCACTCCAAGTCCATGAGCAACGCATGCAAAAGAATAGTAGCTCTATGGTCTTGGAACAAGCACTAGAGTCAAAATTGACTCTAAGTGAGCAAAAGCCCGGTCGCGGAAGTTCGAAGCGGGGCGGTAGCACAAACAGCAATCGCGGCAGAGGTAAAGGGGGAGCAAATCCTCAAAGTCAAGGGCAATCTCAATCGAGGAGCGCCAACAATCGCGGAAGAGGAGCTAGCCGAGGAGGATTCACCCGTGGTCGTGGCAATTCAAGAAGTGTGCAATGCTGCAACTGCAACAAGTTTGGACACTTTGCCTCGGAGTGCTGGAGTGATGGACCGCGCCCCAATGCTCGAGTTCCTACCGAGGTCGGCGGACGTGGGAGTCCGTCGGGTCCGACCCTTTCGTAACCGGGGGGCAGGGGCGTGCATCAACATTTCTTTTTTTGTGTGGGTGTGCCAGATTTTCTATTTTTTACTTGGAATTGCAAGTGGTGATCCGGAGATCAACCTTCGCAAGTAAAAAAGGAAATCAACTTCTTTCAAGTTTTCCATTGCACATATATTTAAGAAAAGAGACATTTTTCTTGATTTGCCGTGAAAGGCGATTTTTTTGGCATTTATAGCCGATTTTGGCGTTTATAGCCGATTTTTGGCATTTATAGCCGATTTTGGCGTTTATAGCCGATTTACAATCCTTATCAATAATGAAAGACAAGAGTTGTGATTTTTGTCTCTTTTAAAAAAATACAAACTACAATGAAAAGCAAGAAAAGGAGGATCTAACTTCTCAGGAGATTGTGGGGGGCCCGTTTAGATTGACGGTCGCAAGCCATATGTGGGCTTCGCCATCATCCATGCAGATGAGAACAGAGGATGCTATTGATTCGCTTGGCTTGGCTATAACCTCGGGTTTTTAGAGGACAAAGACCAAAAGGAGGTCCTATGTCCAATAAAAAGCCGAGTAGACGGGCTGAAAAGCCATATCTAAGCCATCGGAGGCAGGAGGAGAAGGCAAGGACCTTGGGGGGGGGGGGTACCCCCCAAGGGACTTTTGTCACCTTGTTGCGGTGGCCGGTGTAGAACTTCCGCAGAGTTTTCTCTCTTTTTCCTTTCTCTGGATTTCTGTGCTTCTGTCTGTCTGTGTGTTTGTGTTTTTTTCTGATGCTCTGTGGCTATCATTTCTTCTTGGAGAGCTCTCCTATTTATAGGCTTTTTGGTAGCCATTTAGGTGGGTTTATGGGCTTTTATTGTCATTAAGCCACATAATGGGAGGAGTTACAAAATTGAATTGTTTATTTTGTAACTCCTTTTTCTTGGCTTCTGATTGGCCGGAGGAGATTGAGGGCATTTAATCGCCTTTAATCGTCATGATGGGAGGAGTTTCATGGGTTAAATGCCATGAATCTCTTGACTTGTAACTCCCGAATGCTTGCTTCTGATTGGGCCGTCCAAAGAAATGGATTAATGACTGTAATAAAGTTAGTCAATTAATCGCATTAAGTGGTCGCCGAGCAGCTGAAGAGTCGCGGGCCGTGCCACGTCTTTTGGGATTCTTCTGTCGATGATCATCGATGGATCTTCATGTAGATCGACATCAGATGACCATGTAATTTCAGGTGTTTGTTGCCAACAGCGGGTCGGTGCCATCTGTCCTGTCGATTTCTCGATCGGTCGGGTAGAAAGCACACTTTTTTTTGGTTGACCGGGTGGCGATCAATATTGTTTTCGATACTCTTGATGATTGACCTGTGTTTTGGACGGATGTCAGAGGACTTGGTGTCTCAAAAGCATGAATTTTGGAAAGTACCAGAGGCTGGGCTCTTCGAATCGCGAAAAAACGGCGAAAACCGGGGTTTCCGGGGCCTACCCGGCGACCCCGGGTTCCAAGGTCGCCGGCGACCCTGGCCCAGGGTCGCAGGGGTCGCCCCCTTTTGTGTCCCTTGTTCTTTGTGTCCGTTTTTGCTGTTTTTCGATTCTTTTTTCTCCTATACTTTTCCTTGACATTTTGACCATTTATTGGCCTAATTTCTTTGTAGGAAACCTGATGAGAATCCTTGCATTTTATTTTGCAAAATTTCCAATTTCCTGAGAAAGCCGAAGACTTTGTCGCGCAGAGCTGCCGATTTTCCGTCAGAAGCTGAAACTGGGTCAAACGATGTCGGAATAACCTGAAATTTGGTGTGAAGTCTCCTGAGCAATAAATAAGACCAACATAGGCTTTTGTTTGAGTTTTGAAGCCGTTTGGGGTCCTATCACCAGTAGACTTGCTTTTTGTCGCGATGAAGATGTCGCGGTTTGATGTGCGGTCAACCGATGTCCGATTGACTTGAAATTTGACAGGGAACCTATTGGAGTCATTTTAAGATGATCCGTAGGCTCTGTCTTGGAAACCATGGTCCCGGAGAGCTTTGCCGCCGAGAGGCCTGATTTGGCTTCCGAGCGTCAAACTATGGTCAAATGTTGTGGAAATAACCTGAAATTTGACGTGTAGCCCTTTATAAGAATTTTGAAGCCGTCCATGTGCTCTATCTGATGAGTAATGGCCTCGGTGGTTCTCGCCGCCGAGAGGCTTGATTTAGCTGTTCGAGGGTTGATGTAGGGTCAAACGTTGTTGGTTTGACTCAGAACTTGACGTGGAGCCTTTTTGGAAGTATTTTGAGACCATCCATCGGCCCTGATCGAAGATTTGGTGTCTCCGATGCTTTTGTCGTCGAGAGCTCCTTTTCAGCTGTTGGAGAAGCGAAGTTAGGCCAAATGATTTTGAAATGGCCCGAAACTTCTTGTATACTCCTCTTTTGGCTGTCTTGAAGAATCTTGCAGTTTTTGTTTGATTCTGACAAGATTTGATTTTTGGAAGCAGCATTGCCTATTTATGGCAGGTTGCGACTTCATGTAGCTCTTTGGATCTTGAAGAGGCAAAGTGACATTTTTGGTGTCAACAAATGCCCCCTCGAGGTACAGCGACGAGTTGCTTAACTTTTGTAGTCGATGTGCCTCGAAGAGATTTTTGAAGGAGAGCCCGTGACTTGACCAAGAGTCTTTGAGCAGTCTTTCTTTTTGGTATTTGTAGCCTTTTGAGCTTCCAGGGGAATTTTATGGTAGTGAAAGGGATCACGTACCATCTTGAGGCAAAGTTTTGAAGATGACATCAGGGATGTGGATTTGGGTTTTGACCTTGTGACCTAACAGGCTATATGTGGCAGGTTAGGGGGTCGGGTTTGGTTTTGATCGTGTGACCCAACAAGCTGTATGTGGAATGTTGGGGGATCAATTTTGGTTTTGATCTTGTGACCTAACAGGCTGTATGTGGCAAGTTAGGGGATCAGGTTTTGGTTTTTGGTTTTGGTCTTGTGACCTAACAGGCTGTATGTGGCAAGTTAGGGGACCCGGATTTGGTTTGATTTTTGTGGAATGTCAATTTCAAGATTTTGGCTCAATTTGGTAGATGAGGCTGGATGGTTTGATTTTTGGAAGCTCATGGGGCTTGGAATTTTCTTTTGTATGGTCCAATCAACTCAAAAGAGGCATGGAACCATTTTTGTATGCTCTTGGTAAGAGGGATTCTCTTTGACTAAAAGCCCAAAAATTTTTTTTTTTTTTTTTTTTTGTGCCTAGGTGGTCAAACCTGGCTCATATGGGCTAACCCATGGGACCTTAAGCTTTTGAAATGGCTTAGATCTCATATGGTGTCATTTTTGTAAAGAATATCCAAAAATATCTCATTTGGATAGAGAATATCTAAGAATATCTTTACTTGGAGAGAATCTCTCATGATCGTTTTATTTTGGGATAGAATATCTCAAGATATCTTTCTTTTGGGAAAGAATCCGTCATAGATCCTATTTTTTGGGAGAGAATCTCTCATTGATTTCTTTTTGGGAGAAAATCCTTCAAGATATCTTTCTTTTGGGAAAGAATCTTTCTAATCTCTTTCTTTTGGTAAGGTTACTAATTAGTAACACTTACCTCTTTCTTCTTTCCTTCTTTGGTTTGCTCTCCTCTATAAAAGCAAGGAGGAGGTTGGATCTCTTGCTCTTATTACTTTCTTTTGCAATAATCTCAAGAGGGCTTCAAGACCAAGAGTTATTCTTCTTCAAGATCTTCAAGATTTTTCTTCTTCTTCTCCATCAATGGCTTCAAGTAAGTTCCCTTTTTCAAGAAAACTCCATTGTAGGAAAAATAAAAAGTTCTTTCTTTCTTTCTTTTTTTTTTGTTTCTTTCTTTTTTTTTCTTTTCTCTTTTTTTTTCACGTGTTTTTCCCCTTTTTTTTTTACACGTGTTTTCTTTTTGCTTTCTTTTTTTTTTTTTGCATTTTTCTTTTTTCTTTTGTGGGCCGTACGGACAGATCCGTACGGATCTGGCCGTACGGCCACGTGGCCTGTGGGCCAGCCCCCCTTTTTTTTTTTTCTCCTCTCTTTTTTTTTTTGAGAAAGTTTCTTTTCTTCTTTTTTTTTAATTCTTTTCTTCTTTTTTTTATTTTCTTTCCCCTCTTTTTTTTTGAGAAAGTTTCTTTTCTTTTTTTTTTTTTTTTTTGCTCATCATGATAATGCATTTTTTTGGCAAACCTAGATGTTCATGCATGCATTTGATTGTAAGTTAAATTTGTAGCATGATGTGATAGCATACCTGAAAGTTTTCGCAATTTTGGGAATTTGGAGCTCGCAGCGATGTTGAGCCCTTCCTGATTTTGCGGAGACTTTGAGGTTTCGAAAGTTTGGAGTTTCGGAGCTCGCAGCGATGTTGAGCCCATCTTCAAGCTTTCTATTTCTTTCGGGATAGTTCCTTTTCTTCGGAATTGCCCCGTCATCATGTCAAAATTTCGCCAGATTTTTTTTTAGCGAGATTCTGTCATTTTGATGTTTGATCTTTTTCTTTTCCATCCTTTTCAGGTGGTTCCTCCAGAGCGAACAAGGGTAAAGAGCCTGCTACAAGCGTACCTCGTCGATCTTCTAGATCTTCTAATCCGGCCGTTCAGCAGGCTTTTGAGAAGGTCCAGTATGTTGAGAGAAATCTGGAAGAGTGCGACTCCCTCAACAGAGATGAGATGAGGCAGCGACTGATCGCTCTCAAGGGAGAGGAATTCTATAAGATCATGGTAAGCAGTCGTCCATGGGTGATGGAAGATCAGAGCATTTTGCCCAAGCCTACCTTCTTCTTTGGTGATGCAGTCCCTGATGACATGACATACCAGAGGAGATGTTTTCAGTTTTCTTTCACAGCAGATGGTGAGAAGAAGACTGTTGCTACCCGGTCGACGTTTGATCGCACCGTCTCGATTCTGAGCCTTGCCCCCACGTGCCCTAAGAGGGAAGATCCTCCAAGCTGGGTGAGAAGGACAAATGTAATCAAGACCGGGGTTTTTGTTGGCGGTTCTCCTGGATATACGGAGAGGTCGCCTGTTGACATGGACTTGTTGATGCCATCCAGCGGCTACCAGGGCTCTGATTATCTGTCGGTTGATTTGAGACCGGTGGGCCTTGGTATTTTCAGTGGTGACGGCAGCAATTGGATCAAGCCTTTTCGACTTCGAGGCCGTTTCAATGCCGACTCCGAATGGAAGTCGTGGACTGATCGCGTCCTGCTGATTGGTGGCGCCGTTTTGAAGGAAGCCGGGATTTTTGATGCGGTCCGCGCCTTTAGGGAGACCGTGATCTTTTCCGACGAGGCCTTCATGGCTATGCTGGAGTCATTCCTCCCACAAACCAATACCTTCGTTGTGACGAATGGTGAGATTGATTTTTCTTTGAAGGAGCTGAGCGCCATTACCGGATTGCCCATCCTCGGCAAACTCTATGAGGAGTTTATGCCGATTGACAGCGTCCTCGAGGGGCAGTCTGAGGAGTTCAGTACTTTCAGCTCGTCGCCTTCTATGATTTTTTGAAGGAGAAGGGGGGTTTGAAAGTTAGATCCAGCAGTTGGAAGAGTTTTAGCTCTTCATTCCCCAACTTTTTTGATATCAGGGAGTCTTCTGATAGCGTGACCCAGGAAGCCGGAGCTCAGGATCCAAGTTCAAAGAAGATCTTGGCCATGCAAGAAGAGTTGAGAGATTTCTGTGCAAGTATAAACGCCATATGTCCTGACATTGCACTGCGGAGAGATCTCGCTTTTTACCTCACTTATTGGCTTGGTGAGGCTGTTTTTGCTGGAGGAGATGGAACGCACATCAGGCCGCATTGTATTTTTTCGGCTTGTCAGATGGCGTTTGGAGAGCAGCTTGCTTTGGTGCCAGCTCTTTACTCCTACTTGTGTACTGAACTGCAGGCTGCTGCTTTTTTGGTTCGGCTTGGGCTTCCCATGAATAGGGTATTTTCAGCCCATATCTTTTATTCGTGGTATGTATACCACTGTCCTGGCTTCCATCGGCTGGGTGCTGCACAGGATGATGATCCTCTGATGATTCGACTGGCTAAGGCAAAGCCGTGTCTGAATCACTTTTGTTTGCCCGCATGAGGATCCGACGGTTCAGGGACGTCGAGATGGGGCAGTCTTCAGTGAAGCTTTCTCCGGAGTTGCGGAAGAAGGCTTTTGATTTTGGTGCCTCCCGAGACTCTACCAGGGCGGGGTCGGGAAGGCATTATTCCTTGACAAATGCAGAGAGAGAGTGGCTTTTCAGCATACGTGTCGGCACGATGGTGTACCGTAGACATCTTTTCGTCGACATCCAGCCGTATGTACCCTCTCGCTTTGCTTTGCAGCTGGGCTTTTCTCAAGGCGTTGTTGGAGCGCCTTCAAGCATGGTGAAGCGCTTTGGAGGCTTACAGGACGGGAGAAATGCATGGGCTTTCTATAGTGCTGAAGACACTACAGCCATGATTTCTTATCCTGTGTTGCTGACTTCCCGGACTGCCGGCTTTGCGAAGTGGTTCGCGGAGAGCTTTTCGGCATATCGGGGGCTTTCCAAGAAGGAGCTTGATGTGAAGCTGGCATCTGGAAAGGGACTTGGAAAGTCGGATGGCGTCCGGCGGGAGGAAGTTTGGGCCTTCCTTTCTGGAGAGAAGCACAAGATAGGCTTTCTTGGTGACCAGGGCGTCATTGGTTCTGAAGCTGTTCGAGAAATACCTGATGAGGCTTTAGAGCAGCTAGAACAGGAGGAAGCCGAACTTGGCGCTTGGATGCAAGCGGCACAGAGGCAAGCTTCCGTGGAGTCTACTGGCAAGAGTAGACCATCCAGTGAGGAGTCAAATGGGAAACCTGACTCTGACAGTGGGGCAGGTTCCTCTAAGAAGCGAGCCCGCCGGGGTAAGAGGGGGAGGAGTCATCATCATAGCAACGGGCAGCATGAGGACTCTCCTAACTTGGAAGTTCCTCTTACTATCAATGAGGATGTGCCAGTGGATGCTGACGAGCCTCCAGAGAAGAGAAGCCGAGAAGAAGAGACCGTTGGTGACGGTATGATTCTTCCTTTTTCTCTTTCCATTTCTTTTCATGGGATTTTTTTTCCATGTTCTGATTTGCTTTTTGTTTTCTGCTTTTCTTCTTCTTCTTCTTTTTTTTTTTTTTTTTTTAGCAGAGGAAGACTTGGTGATGCCTGAGGTCCCAACCGATGAGGTGGTGATGGATCCTGTTGAGGCACCTGAAGAAGAACCGAGGGACTCTGGAGTAAATCCAGAATCTCCAATTGGTACGACTTCTTTTGCTCTTTTTTTTTGTCTGTGACTCGGTTTGCTAACATTTTTTTTTTTTGTCAGCTGACTTGCCACAGGGTTCTGATGACTTTGAACCATCGATGGATGCAAATGTTGATGATGCTTCCGATGAGTTCATGGAGGAAGAAAGTGTTCCACCAGTCGTCGAAGAAGGTATTTTGTAGTTATAACCCTGATAATGATTTTCAAACATGATTATATTCATACCTTTTTGTGTTTCTTTTGGCAGGTTTTGAAGTGACAGAGGAGGATCCGTCGCTTCCAGAGCAAGGGATGCCAGAGGTTAATCCAGAGGTAGAGACTCCTGGGACCAGTTCTGACAATGTTGAGGAGATTCCTCGCGCTGAGATTCCTTCCCGAGCAGGAGCAGCTTCAACTGGAAAGAGTTCTTTTGTTACTCTTTCAACAGATGATGACATGAGCAGCCGACCAACGGAGTTGGGCGAATCTTCAGCTGGGCCATCTCTTCTTTTTGCGAAGAAGGTGGTGGTGCGAGTTCTGAGCTCTTGGATTGAGACTCTCTTTTCTGGGCACTTGGAAGCCGGATTTAGCATGATCCAGCATGTGCGTGAGATTCTCGGTGATGCTGAAGAAGCTGGTCTGGATGTCACATATGCCAGGGCGATCGTTAATAGGATCATTGAGCTGGGTGACAAGTGGTTTGAGACCATGGGTTTTCCTGACGATCAGTTCTTCAAGGAGATGTTCTTGGACCCTGCGGATAAGGCTCAATCTGACCTGGATGAGGCTACAGAAAGCAAGAAGCAGGCAGTCCGAGAGAGGAACTTAGAAGAGATAACCATCATTAGGCTGACACATGACCTTAACATCCTTGATAGGGAGGTCGATGAGGCCAGGAAACGTCTTGAGCATCTGCAGGCACAAGTCGCTGCCAAGTGGACTGAAATAACAGAGGCTCGTGAAAGGGAGACTGCTCTGATTCACCGAGTTGCGGATGCCATTCGAGTTCTCAAAAGGAAGTCTGATGAGGACAAACAATGGAAAACCGCTCGAGGGAAGCTTCCCAGTGCAGAAGAAGGGTTACAGCCCACCCCAGCATCTCATGGCAGGTTCCTGAAGAAGCGTGCCTTGGAATCCTTGACGGATGAGGCCAAAAGTTTGCTTAAGGAGTTGAACTCTTGGCTGGAGACCATTTTTGGTTGAGCTCCTGTATACAGAAACCATCCTTCTTTCTTTTTTTTTTGGTACCACTTGTATTTTTTTGGTACTTTTTTTTTGTAGTGCTTGTGAGCACTTTTCTCTTTTTTTTTTGGTACCACATGTATTTTTTGGTACTCTTTTCTTTTTTTTTTTTTTGTTATCCCTACGCTCACTTGAATCTTTTTGTGATAAAAGTAATTGCTAAATGGGATGCTCTTTTTTTTTTGTTATCCCTACGCTCACTTGAATCTTTTTGTGATAAAAGTAATTGCTAAATGGGATTTGATCAAAAGGTTGTCATTTTGTGAAAATCTTTTGTCAAGTGATTGTTTTTGGCATGAAAACCAGGTTTTTGTTTGTGGCATGGAAGCCAATTTTGGCATGAGAGCCAGCTTTTCTTGTGGCATTGATAGCCGAGTTTTTTTTTGTGGCATCTATAGCCAGTTTTGGTGGCATTGATAGCCGGTTTTGTTTTGGTGGCATCGATAGCCGGTTTGTTTTGTGGCATCTATAGCCGGTTTTGTTTTGGTGGCATTGATAGCCGTTTTGTTTTGGTGGCATTGATAGCCGTTTTTTTTGTGGCATCTATAGCCGGTTTTTGGTGGCATTGATAGCCTGTTTTGTTTTGGTGGCATTGATAGCCGTTTTTTTTTTTTTTTTTTTTTTGAAATCCAAGTTTTTTTTTTTTTGTTTGTGGCATTGATAGCCGGTTTTGTTTTGGTGGCATTGATAGCCGGTTTGTGGCATTTATAGCCTGTTTTGATGGCATTTATTGGCATTTATAGCCGGTTTTGATGGCATTTATAGCCGGTTTGGTTTTCAAAAAATGCAAGTATCGACTAAAAGTCGCCTCCCTGCTGAATGTTCTTGCAAGTATCGATGGAATGTCGCATCCTTGCTCATTCGGTTGCGAGTATCGATGGAATGTCGCATCCTCGCGGATTTGGGTGCAAGTATCGATGGAATGTCGCATCCTTGCTTTTCAAAAACTTTGGTTTTGCGGGTACTGACTTGATGTCGTTTCCCCACGATTTTTGAAATTTGTGGTTTTTTCGAACCTTTGGGTTATGGATATCAACTGAAATGTTGCGTCTCCACAGTTTTTTAGGTTTTTTCGAACCTTTGAAATTTGGGTTGTGGATATCAACTGAAATGTTGCATCTCCACAGTTTTGGGTTTTGCAAGTACCGACGAAATGTCGCTTCCCTGCGATTTTGGAAGTGTCGAACGTGGTTCGCTTGCTTCCGATTTGTGCGAGTATCGACTAAGCGTTGCTTCCTCGCGGTTTTTGAAAAACCATTTTTTTTTGTTTAAAGACACGAGGGTCATAAGTTTTGACCTAAAACCATTTTGGTGGTAAAGGCAGGGTGGACTAGGGTGGAAATCCCTGAATCCGGATTTTGTTTCAAACCATGAATTTTGGGTTCAAGGGTTGAAAATTTTGGTCAAGTTAGGGAAAGGTTCCTAAACTTGGATATATATTTTTTTTGAACAATGAAACGATGAAAGTAAGCATTGTTTTAGATTTCTAGAAATTTCAACATTTGATATGAAAATTCTAAAAAAAGGGTGGGTTTAGCGAGCGTGTACCTGGAAACCGGCTTTGGCCGTGCAGGCATTGCTCTTACCCAGTTGGGTAAGTCTTCAAGGGTAGTACCGCTTTAAGAACTTGCCGTTGATGGGCAGCATACATCTGTCACCTTCCATGTTTAGGAGTGCGTATGCGCCATTAGAGAAAACCTTGTCGATGACGTAGGGTCCCTCCCATTTTGGCTCAAATTTGCCTTTTGACTTGTGAGCGAAGACCATTGGTCTTTTTTACCCGCAAGAACCAAGTCACTCTTTTTGTAGGCGCGTTGCCTGACCTTTTTATCGAAAGATCCTGCCATACGTGCTTGGTAAAGTTCAATGCTTTGTTGAGCTTCGAGCCGTCTCTCATCGAGATTGTCCAGCTCATGGAGTCGCAATTTGACATTGCTTTCTTGAGTCATGTCATTTTGCAAGGATACCCTTAAGGAAGGAATTTGTACTTCCAAGGGCACGACAGCTTCGCATCCATAGACCAAGGAGAATGGTGTGCTATGGGTTGGTCCTCGAACGGTGGTTCGATAGGCCCACAAAGCTTCAGACATTTTGTCGCTCCAGTCTCTTTTGTGACTAGAGACCATTTTTTTGAGGATTTTTGCAGAGTGTCTTGTTGAAAGCTTCTGCTAACCCGTTTGCTGCCGGATTGTATGGAGTCGAAGGACAGCTTTGGATTTTGTATTTGTCGCAGAACCTGTAGAATCGATGATCCCGGAACTGTGGTCCGTTATCATGGACGAATCTTTTGGGTATGCCGAAACGACAATGATGTTGGTGCGTAGGAGCTGAAGGACTGATGAGGTCTTCATTTCGTTAAAACGCAAATGCTTCTGACCACTTGGAGAAGTAATTCCGTAGCGGCGAAAATGAAGCGATGACCTTTGCTTGAAGGGGGAGAAATAGGACCTATGATGTCCATACCCCATGCTTCGAAAGGCCATGAGATCGCTGTAGGATGCAGCCATTCTGGAGGCATGTGAATGTAATCTCCATGAACTTGGCATTGTTGGCAGCGCTTAGCAAATTGCAATTGCGTCAGCTACCATGGTAGGCCAGTAATATCCTAACCTTTTTATCTGATCATAGAGCTTAGGTCCAGCCTGATGAGCTCCACAAAGACCAGCATGAACTTCTTTGAGTGTTTCTTCAGCCTCTTGTTGTGACAAGCAGCGTAGAAGTACTCCGTTGAAGGATTTCCTGTAAAGGATTTTTGAAGGAATATCCAAATGAAAGCTTGGGGTTCGCCTTTGGATGCTTACCCGTTCTTTTGGATCTTCAGGTAGGATTCCGAACATAATATAATCAATGAACGGATCCCTCCAGTCGCCTATTGAAGTTTGAAGGATTGAAATCCGACTTCCGACCACTTGGTGGCATTCAGCAACTGCTTGGTGTGTGTTAAGAGGAGGAAGGATTCTTCTTTCGCACACTGTGATTTGCAGTTTTCCCCTTCCTGGATTGCCATGGATGCGGCAAGTCCGGCTAGGGCATCTGCACGTATGTTTTCACCTCTACGAATGTGGGTGATGTGACAGATGTCAAACTTTTGCAGAAGTGATTGTGCCTTGTTGTAATAGGGCAACAAATCTGGCTTCCTGACTTCAAATTTCTGATTCATCTGGTTGACGATCAGTTGAGAGTCTCCAAAGACTTCCAGCATGGTGATACCGGATTCGATGGCGAGTTCCAATCCTAAGATCAGAGCTTGATATTCAGCTGCATTGTTTGTGCATGGTTCCAGTAGCGAGAAAGCGTGTGGAATCATGTATTTGTCGGGGCTAACAAGGGATGCCAACTATCCCGAGATCAGCTGTCTTTTTTCATTTGTCCTGGTTGCACCGTCAAGTACATGTCCCAGGAGGCACTTTGTGAGAAAGTCTCCACTTGTAGACTGGT